>CM077149.1:104543152-105264463 GCA_039583875.1 Platanthera guangdongensis | reverse complement strand
TGCATTGGCGAGATCAAGACCCTTGGCGGGGTTGAATGTTGCTCTTATAAGGAGGGACGATGGAACAATTCGCTCACCTAAAAGCGAGCAGGGTTAGGAAGAAGCGAGACGACAAATAGCGAGGAGAGTGGAACGAAAGGATAAGATAAGAATACCTTCGCCCGGGAGCACTGGGAGAAGCGAGTCGAGACCTCGCCGCAAGAAGTTGACCTCGAAATTCTTGCCGACTAAGTACTCGCACAGCAGCTTCTCGGGGCACTGACTTGGGGGGTGGCGTAGAAGCTCTCGGGCGGAAGAGACCGGCACGAGAGGGATGCCGCCGAAGTCAGCACGGTCTCCCCGGATGAAGACGAATCGGGTGAGCCAATGATGGTTCTTGTTAGGCGTCTCGCATACCTTAAGCCCCTGCCCAGTAAAATACGAGACGCCATCGGCGTTGGCATGATAGATGAAAAGCTTGCGGAAGGCCGTCAAGCTAAACTCGATGGCTCCCGGCGCATATAGCAGGCGAAGGCGATCAACACCGAGATGGCGTTAGGGTTGAACTGTGCGCGGACGACACCAAAGTATTTGAAGACCTGCTTCACCTCAGGCCAAAGGGGCAGTCACAAACCCGCCTCGAAATGCGAGACGGGGAAGGCGAGTTCCCCCGGGTAATAGGTGTTGATGCAATCGCCGACCTTGGGGGACGCGACTCGACCCCTTCCCCCAGATACTCGCGGGCAAACTTATCATGATCTTCTCGAGGGAGCCGGCCGAGCGGGAAGTCATGGTCAGTAAACCTCTTCCCGCAGCGGCTGCGCCCCTCACCCTCCTCCACCTTCTTCTTTCCCATCTTCTTTGGCGAAATGGTCTTCGGCCATACAAAGGAAGAAATTGGCGAGAGATCCAAGAGAGGAAGGCGAGAAGGGGCCGGCGAGACGGAAAGGTCAGAAAGCCAAGAGCTTGGGTAACAGCAGAAGCGGAAAGTGCGGTATCCAATCCCGGACTAGGCATATTTATAACTGATACATAGCCAATGATTAAATGGGCGGGAAAACATGGGGGGAGGGGAAGAGTCGATGTCTTTTTCTCTCTCCTAAACCTCGATTGGCGCGACCCATCACAATCAGGAAAAAATATATATGAATATATAACATGAATTAAAGGGAGAGTTAAAAAAGGAATGAAAAATTATGCAATAAAAATATGTCCAGAAATCGTCCCTTAGGGACCAAGCCCTCTACATACTTTGGCGAGACTACCGCTATTACATCTTTCACGAGAAGAAGAAAAATAAGAATGGCGAGACGAACATCCTTCAGTACGGGTGCCATTCCCAGCGGCCACCGCGAGCTCCCCCGCGAGGAGGTCTGCTCCGCAAGTGGAAGGAGCGAATGGATTCAAGACCGCGGCGCGCGAGACGGAGCTGCATATCGGTCTCATTAATGATAGCTTTAGGGTCGGTACCATCAACGTCTAGCTCAACATTAGCTCCAGAAGATAGACGAGCGCACTCGCTCTCCAGCGACTCGATGCGCTTCTCCGCGGCCTGCTTATCCAGAGTCAAGGAGTGGATAATGCGCACGTGCTTCCGGAAGAGCTCAGCCGTCTTGCGCTTCATCTCCGCTGGATTTGAAGGGTCACCCAGATAGTCTTCAATCCCATCTACAGGAGGAGGCGAGATGGAGAGTTGCTTTGGCTGCTCCTCGATAGGAGAGTTGGCCCGATAATCTGCGCAAGGGGTGCAGAGGCAAGGTGGAAGAGGCACTCGCAGAAGGGAGTGAGAGTAGCGAAGGGGATTCAAAAGGGCGAGGGAAGGTCCCTTACCAGGATGGCGAGAGGTATCGGCGGCCGGGGAGGGGTCGTTCCTCCTCTCGCTGGGAGTAGTTGGGGGAGTAGAAGAGGGCTGTGAATCGAACTCCTCACAGTGGGCAGCAGAACCATCTCGCGGACTCTTCGGGGGCTGCGGAACCACAATAGCCCCCTGAAAAAGCATTAGTCAACAAAAGAGAGCACCCGGTCGCGGAGATAACAGTGGAAAAAGCAAGTACCAACCTCTTTTTCCTTGGACGACGCAGGAGGAGTGGGGATGGTTTCCAAAGCAATGCGAGACAGATCTCCTGCGGCAAGTGACGGACCCCCAGCCTTCGTCTTTTTCAGGTGAGACGACGGGGCGAGAGGGCGAACTAAAGAAGAGGTAAAAGAAGCCACGTTGGCCTTGTGTTGCTCTCGCACTAGTGCGAGACGTTCACGAAAGCTTTGACTGTGCGTCATTCCAAAAGACTCAAGAATAGGGAAGAAGAATGTGCAGAGCAGGGCGTCATGTGTGCGGGGCAAGAGTCATATATTTATAGGCCCCGGTGGGGGCCTCAGAAGATTCCTCATAAATACGTTTTTAATGCGCCTTAAATAACGAGCCTCGGTTGAACATTCTTTTTGAGCTTAGAGTAATCTCAAAAAGAGCGGGGATTGTGTACAACCTCGGGCTCGCAAAGAGCCCTCAAGAAGCAAATAGGTCGAGATGGGCAAATGGGACCAGGGTGGCCCACTCGCAAGCGGCGAGATGATGGACTCCCCAAAGAGCGAGATACCCCATCCAGGGGCAAGAGGGCCTCCAGAGGCGAGAGGGCCTCCATGAGCGAGAGAGTCTCCAGCAGCAAGGAGATCTCGCAGTAAAGGGCGAGAGGCGCCGGCGAGACGGGCAGTAGGGGCCACTCTCGCCGGTAGGTACCTTTCCACTCGCCAGGGCGAGAAGAGGCCTTTTTATATTATATATTATATTTCCCTGTCAAACAGGGGTTATTACTCTTCTACCCCGGGTATTTTTACCCTCTTACCCTTAGTGGACTGCATATAGCTCCTCAGAACAGCGAAGTTTGGCTGTTGGCAGACCCAGCCAAGGGTACCCCGGTAATTTTAGATCGGTGTAGTTTTGTTATTGGCAGTTCAGATTCTGAAATCTATAAATAAGCCCATAGGGGTTCTTCAGAAGGGACTTTTTTCAGACTCCCAAGGGGAATCATCGGCATTGTCTTCTGAGGACTCCAAGCCCAGCTTTTGGCTTTGGAGGGGAAGCTCTCAGTGACCTTCCTGGTAAGCGGTGGGACCTCCCTGCTGCGGCTTTGGGATAGTTTTCTAGTCCTTCACGAAGAGTTGGAGGTCGGAGCTTGGGCCAAGTAGGTGTCGGCTACGCCCCTATTTTGTGAACATTTGTCGGAGTCAAATTTTGGCTTCAACACCTGGTATGTTACTTTTCCCCTACTTTAAGCAAATTTTCGGGGTCAAAAATCCTTTTATTTTTATTGGATTGTAACATCCCGACTTTTATTGGGCAACCAGAACCCTAGTGAGCCCAATAAAAGTGATCTAAATCTCAACCCATGGCCCATGACCAGATAGGAGGCAACCTGTAACACCCCAAAAGTACAGGCTTAGTGTTGACCTGGGCTGGATAGAAATCGTCGAGCGGAGCTCGACGAAAGCGTCGAGCGGAGCTCGAAGAAAGCGTCGAGCGGAGCTCGACAAAATCGTCGAGCGGAGCTCGACAAAATCGTCGAGCGGAGCTCGACGAAACGTCGAGCGGTACTCGATGAAATGTTCGAGCGAAGCTCGACGAATTGTCGAGCGGAGCTCGACGAATCATCACACAGAAAGAGAGCCCATCTCCCCCTTCTCTCTCTTTCTCCCCTCCTCCTCAAACCAAGCTCCAAGCCTCCATGATTTTAACACATGGATGTACTTCCACCTCTAGATGTCTGCCAAGTGTCCCAGCCCGCTGGAGGGGAGAAAAGCTCTTCTCCCTCAAGTGGGATTAATCCACACCTCCCCAAAGCCAAATGGCTCCTTCCCCCTTGCCTATATAAGGTCATGACCCCTCAGCCCTTCCTCATGCTAGCTCAGAATGAGCTTCCCCCACCTAGCCGGAGCTCCAGCTCGCCGGAAACAGCCCACCCGAGCTCCACCACCTTCCACCGCCATTAATGACGGAACTCGCCGGAGGCCGCCGGAGACCCCAAACAAGGTAGAAACCTGCCTCTCTCCTTCCTCCCTATCTTCTAGACAGGTTGCATGCGAGCTCCGGCGGCCGGAGCGCCGCCGCCGTCAACCTCCCTCTCCCCATATATATATATATATATATATATATATATATATATATATATATATATATATATATATATATATATATTTTATATATAGCTCCGGCGACGGCCGGCGGCGGCAGGCCGCCGGACCCCCGCCGGAGGGAGCGCCCAGACCCGGGCAGTCCGCCAGGGGCAGAGTCACGGCCGGCCAGCGGCGGAGAAGACGCGCAGTGTCGGGTTCCTATACAGGCATTAGGGTGGTGGGGGAGTAGAAGATAAATAAATATATATATATAAATATATATATATATTATAATTATTATAATATTAAAAGTATTATAATTAAAATTGGTATTTATTTTTTTGGAGGCTACTCTAGGCTCCTATTAAAAATGTTTTGAACAAAAAAGTTGTTTCCCTTAATGAGGGAAATTTATACAAAACTTTTGAGAATTTTTGGAATTGATTTGGTATTTTTGAAAGCCTAAATAAGAATTATTTAGCCGGGGGCCCAAAATTGCTCGAAAATTTTGGAAAAATTACTAGTCTCTTTTTATGCCCTCTAAAAGGTTGTATTTAAATGGGTAGTTGATGCACCTGGTCTGGTTAGAAATGAATAAGGTCACCAATGGAAGGCAGGTAGTGAGAGGCCGGTTGAATAGAGACAAGGTTGTACTCGGGATTGGCGGATGATCATCTTTCCCTGGATGAGAGTTGTTCCCCTTAATGCGCGCGACCACCTTATACACTGAATATTAAGTTCAATTGAGAAATCGACGAGAGTTGTTTAGGGAAGATTCCAGCTCTGAGAATTTCGGGGTTTTTACAAAACCACCGAGCGCCTCATTTTCAAATAACTCTCGAGCATTTGGGTAGACTCGGAAGATGAAAGTACGAGCTTCGAGAAAAATAATCCACAACTTCTTTCCGGGTTAAGAATTTCCCTCATGTTTTGAAGACGATTTTCGAGGTTGAGATTCGAGGAAGAATGTACCCTCTGACGAGATTCTCAGATTCGATCTGACGCAAGAAATTGAATTGATATTTATTCTTGGATAAATAATAAAAATATAACTCATGATGAGCTTCCCCTGATCTGATTAAGCCGTGATTAAAAAAAGGCACAACTGAATTGATATCGGATCTTAATAATGGGTGTAACCCAAGGAAATCTTGAAAACTGAAAAGGGACTGAACACACCTCCCGAGAATGGAGAAGAAACTGAAAATACCTCATAAGAACGAAGATGGAATTGAAGCCTCCTGAATGGAGTGATTGGACTAATAACTGTTTTCTTTATGATTATTCAGTTCTTTATTTATTTCAGTTCAGTGCTTTCAATTCAGTACTACTCCAGTATCGTACTGGTCAAGTTCATTTTAGTTCAGTACTACTCCAGTCTCGTACTGGTCAAGTTCATTTCAGTTCTATACTTTCAATTTAGTGCTACTTCAGTCCCGTACTGGTCAAGTTCATTTCAGTTCAGTACTTTCAGTTCAGTACTACTCCAGTCTCGTACTAGTCAGGTTCATTTCAGTTCAGTACTTTCAATTCAGTACTACTCCAGTCTCATACTGGTCAAATTCATTTCAGTTCAGTACTTTTAATTCAGTACTACTCCATTCATGTACTGGTCAAGTTCATTTCAGTTCAGTACTTTCAGTTCAGTACTACTTCAGTCCCGTGCTGGTCAGGTTCATTTTAGTTCAGTACTTTCAATTCAGTACTACTCCAGTCTCATACTGGTCAAGTTCATTTTAGTCCAGTACTACTCCAGTTATGTACTGGTCAAGTTCATTTCAGTTCAGTACTTTCAATTCAGTACTACTCCAGTCTCGTAGTGGTCAAGTTCATTTCATTTCAGTACTTCCATTTCAGTACTACTTCAGTTTCGTACTGGTGGCATCTCATTATGTAGAGTTTATTATCAGCAGCTTAAATCACTGCATTCTAGTTATTGCAATTTACTATTATAAGCACGGGTCCTGCTTAAATGAGAAGTTGTTGGTTAAGGTTGAGCCTTAGTTGAGGATAACCGGAGTTGAGGTGTTCCTCCGGGTTTAACCTCAAATAAAGCACTCCCACGCTCCTTGTCTAAACTTAAGCTGAGCGTCGCTGCCTGAAGGTTAACATATAGTAGGGCAGACCGTTGTAGATCTGTTGCGTATTAGCATGATTGTATGATTGATTGCTTGTAAATTGCTTGCGGTAAATTATGGCGGGTCAGTCCCTTTCGCAGATCGTTCGTACCGGTGCGGGAAGGTTGATGACTCAAGGCGACAGGGAGATGTGTACCACGGGTGACCGGTCGTTATGTTTTTCCCTGTTGGGTTTTCCTCCACTGGTCGGCTGAAATGAATCGTCAGATGGCATACACATCCAAGAGTACCCGGGGATGTACGTTAGGGCCTGGGCTGTGCGGTACTACCACCCCCAGAAGTGGTAGAACTGGCCACTGTCACTGACGACCACATCGGTGAGGCCGGCGGGGCTCGCTACCCTGCTGGAACAGAAGCGGTCCATTCTATGTCGACATAGGATTGTGTGCGCGGCTGTGAATGCCTGCGGTGTGTGCGCGGCTGTGAATGCATGATGTATGTACACGGCTGTGAATGCCTGCGGTATTTGCGTAGCTGTGAATGCCTGTGGTATATGCGCGGCTGTGAATGCCTGTGATAGGGTACATGTTGTGAACACTTGATGTGCTGATATGCTGGTGAGCTATAATTAACAATTGATATGCATTGCTGCTGTTTTTTCTAGTTATACTATGCTGCACATCTTTATAATTGATCCTAGCATATATATATGAAGTGTTGTACAAACTCTCCCTTGCTTCAGATATCTACTTTTGATTGGGTGGGTGTGTACTCGTCCCTAGGATATGGATCCGAGGAGGAAATTTATTTGTACTTAGCTCTGTGACTAACAGTTATTTAAATAACCATTCACAGGAAATTGAGCACCATATCAACCAACTAATGCAGTACGTTACGCCAGCTAATGGGACTACCCTAGCAGAGACACCACCGTTGTCTCCAGAGTTTCAAGACATGAGTACTAGCGAGCAGAGTAGAAAGAGAGGAGTTGCTAGTTATAGTGCTTTTTTAGCCTACGGGCTCCATGTATAAACAGTGGCTACGGCCTTTTGCGTTTCCTGTTAAATATATATTGTTATATATATTTGCTGTGGCTTCCTGTTAATGCTTCCACTAAACTCTGTAATGTGAATGTTGTGATTCAAGCCGAGCAAGGCAGGCAACTAGTGCTTAACAGAGTGGGTCGTTACCCCTTAAGAAGAGTTGGGTGAACGCCTTGGGCAGTAAGACCCCCCCCCCCCCCCCCGGCCCGACCCGGGGCAAAGGTTGGGAGGGGGGCCTTACAATTAACACCTACAAATAAGAAATGAAAAACAAACACAAAAAAACACACACATATTTATAATGGTTCCCCAATTGGGTACATCCACTTTCCCTCCCACCTATCCAACTATCTTGTTGGACTAGGCACAGACTCCTCCAAACTGCTCCTAAGAGCTTACACCTCAGATCCCTCAAGATCTCTAAGTATCCTCCAAGACTTACTTCTCAGCCACAAAGGCCTACAAATCAGCGGTCAGCAAACCACCTACCTCAGGCTGTTAAGCCCTACACTCAGGCTAGGAGGTCAGCCCTACCTCAGATCCACAAAGGATCCTACCTCAGAGCTCTGCAGTGCTCCTACACTCAGTGACCTGCAAGCCACCTACCTCAGCCTTATCTCTAAGGACTACAACTCAGGCTTCTCAGCCCTACAACTTCAGGCACAAAGCCCTACTCTCAGAGTGCTGCAACACTCACACAGCTCAGTACCCAACATGTACCTACCTCAGTGCCCATCCAGGCACCTACAACTCAGCTTCCTCGAAGGCCTACAACTCAGTGACACACTTATAACCTACCTCAGGCACAAAGGCCCTATACTCAGAGAGCAACACTCTCCTACCTCAGGCAATTAAGCCCTACAGCTCAGATCCACACTAGGATCCTACAGAATGAAGGAGGGTTGATGGATATTCTTGACACTAGAGATATTTCTCTGTGTCAAGCTTCTTGACTGAGATAGACTCAGCCCAACAATGAATACAAGAATTTATTTCCTGAGTCTACCTTCACTGAGCTAAGAAGTACTTAGTCCTAACTACTTCCACATCAACAAGTAATTACTTGAGCTGGAAGTGACTTGCAGAACAAAGTTCTGCCTCTTCCTGAACTGAGCCTGAAGCTCAGCCCTAACTACTCCTTCATAGAACCAGTGATTCTTCCTGCTGGTCAGTGAAGTTACTACAACTAATTACTGCTACCTGAGCTGAGAAAATCTTAGCTTTAACTTTGCATACAAGGATGGCTCCACCTCTTCTAACTTTCCTGTGCTGAGGTGATTCGGCCCTGACTTTGACTCCTGAGGAAAAGTCTCCTGAGTCTTCTTTCAGATCTTTGCTTTTTCAGGCTTCTTCTCTTCACAACTTCAAGATTAAAATCTTCAGGATGCTTGTACAACTGATACTGTGAAGAACTTACAGTAAGGGTCGGCCCTTGGCTGCTTCCTCTTTCCTCAGGGAAATACTTTGGACTTGCTTGCTGGTGCAGATGAAGATCACACCAACTATCTTGCTGTTGACGATGTTGATATCAACAACTAACTTGCTCTTCATCTTGTAGACATGAGCTTCCTATTCTTTTGCTCAGCAATAATGGCAGAGAAGAAGAATTGCCTTAATGCTTTTTCCCGAAGACTCCCTTCCTCTGTACGCTTTTTTCCTTTTATTGATTTTGACCCAACGGCTCTTAAGCAGTGGGCCCCACGCGTTTAATGACCAGCAGCAAGCTTGAGCAATGGTCCCCGAACATTTAATATCCAGCAGTAACCTTGCTTTAATGCCAACTATCGTACAGTAGGTATACGATAACATTTGTCGCGTACTATAGCCATCCCGCCACTAATTTGAAATATGTTGACTTGCTGACGTCATCAGCTATAGACTTAGCCAAAAATCAAACAACATTAGCATAGGAGTTGAGTGATTAACCTTCACTCAGCACCAAAACACTTAGATAGATTTTCTGTCTCATGGCGTTGAGTGAATAACCTTCACTCAAAGCCAAACTACTTAGAATTGAAATCTATTTCTAGGCGTTGAGTGTTTCAGCTTCACTGAACACCAAATTTCTTTATCAACTAACTGCTGCTTGGCGTTGAGTGTGTGAGCATCACTCAACGCTAAACTCCTTAGACAAAATTCTGTCTTCATTAGGCGTTGATAGCGTTGAGTGAGCAACCTCCACTCAACGCTTTTTGCCTTAACCATTTTTCTGTTTAACTGTCTCAGCGCTTTCTTGTTCTCTGTTGAGACAAACACTTGTCTCAGCGGTTATGCTGAGACCAAAACTTGTCTCAGCGGTTGTACTGAGACTAACTCCATCTTAGCGGTTTCTTCTCAGCGGTCTCAACGCTTTCTTCTTCTCAGTTGAGATTGTCTTCTGTCTCAGCGGTTTCTTCTCAGCACATTTGCATTGAGCTTCTCAGCCGTGTCGACGCTTTTGCCTTAGGCAAAATCTTCCTGCTTCTCTGGTGCTGAGAGCGTTGAGTGTATCTTCATCACTCAATGCTTTTTGCCTTATCCCAGTTTCTGAACTTAGTTCGACTAACTGAACTGAGTTCGACGAATGGCGATCTCAGCTCGACAAACTCAGAACTCAGTTCGACGAATTTTCTGAACTGAGCTCGACGAATTCTGAATCCCAAGCTTCTGACTTTAGCTCAATGAATTGTGAGCTCAGCTCGACGATCTCTGAACTTAGTTCGACGAATTATGAAGTTCGGCTAAGTTCAACTCTCAGCCTTTTGCTGTGATCTTAGCTTGACGAATGATGAGCTCAGCTCGACGAACTCTGAACTCAGTTCGACGAATTTCTAAACTGAGTTCTACTAACAGCCTTTTGTTGTATGGCATTGAGTCTGTCTTCATTACTCAACGCCTGTGGACTTAGATAGATTTCTGTCAGCCCACAATATAGGTAAGAGTTTACCTGACTTGACCACTTAGGCTACTTCCTGCCTTTCAAGCATCTTCACTTTGTGACCACTTGTCACATCACTTAGACAACCAGTTTTTCCAGCATCATCACTTTGTGACCACTTGTCACATCACATAGACAACCTGTCTAGACTTGTTCTATGGAACATCCTACATATGATGAGCTTAAACAACATCAAATACAACTATGCTCTTAGTGTTGATGGAGATGCCTCTTCAAATCAATTCTAGGGAACATTGTGGGCAATGGACCCAACACAAGCACTCCACACTCTTCTTCCTCTTCTTTGATGTCGAGAACCTCAGCAAGAACCCGCACCATAGATCCTCAAAAAAGTAGTTTGAAATCGCTGACAACTGGTGGAACCAGTCCCTGACCTTATCCTTCAAATTGACGGCGAATAGCCTACACTTGAAGGCATCTTACATTTGCCTTATGAAAACAGCATCCTCGAACCACTGCACATGTAGCACCCGGTCCTCCCAGCCCGTATAGTAGGACATGTTCGGCTCCTAGAACCCATCTGGAACCAGAGCCGAGATGATAAGCTCACTAAAAGGGCTCCCACCCACAACCTGCTGAGAGGGCACGTCCTGTAACCTTGGCTCGCTAGCCCTGTCCGCACTGACCTGCCTTGGAAAGAGTTCCTGCCCGGTGACATCCCTCTCGACAACATCTGCTGGAACGTCTTTCCCAGGACGCTACCTGGGAGTGTTTTCGCCTAGTTATGGGGCTGCAACCACTGGAACCGAGGGCGTCGCCCACTCGCTCCTTGCCGAGAAGGCCCGGTGGATGGTCTGCAGGACTTCCCTACTAAAGTCCTCCAACATCCCCAACGTTACACCACTTTCCTGAGAGGGAGAACCTCCCGAGACAGCTCCTTCGCCTTCATATCTAGCAATGATACTTAGCTTGATATTTTCTTGTATCAGCCACGGTCCACGCTTACTGCACCAGAAAATGTTGAAGCTAAAAACTGGCCTCAATGATAGTTCAGACCTTGAGGTGTATCCGACACCTACTTCTTCCAAACCCAGAGCTATGACTAGTAACAAAGAACCAAGAACTGACCCTAAGCCCCAGCTGGGAGGTCCCTCCACTAACCCGGAAGATCTCTAAGCACTTACCCTCTTTAGCTAATTGCTGGGCTAGGAGTATCTCAGAAAGAACTAACTGATTTGAGAAAATGAGAAAGCTTCCCTCCTGAGGTACCCTGTGGGTCTTATTTATAGGATCCCAGTATTTGATCTGCCAACAACGTAACTCCACTGTCCTAAGAGGATATTTGTAGCCCAACTTGGTCTGCCAGCAGTGTAACTCCACTGTTCCGAGGAGCTAAATGCAGAACCAAGGGCATCCTGGTAATTTACCTCTGGACCTTGTTGGGCGGAAGTCCTTCCGCTACTCTATAAGCTTTTCGCCTGCACTATGCGAAACTTAAGGGCAAGCAGAGTGGCGGAACAGGAGTCGATGTTAAGAGCAAAAGGGTGTTGAGTGGCAAAGCCTCACTCAATGCCAAAGCCAAAAGGGCATTGAGTGGCAAAACCTCACTCAATGCCAAGAACTGCATGGTGTTGAGTGGCAAAGTCTCACTCAATGCCAAAGGCGTAAGGGCATTGAGTGGCAAAACCTCACTCAACGCCAAGGAGTGCAGGGCGTTGAGTGGCAAAGCCTCACTCAATGCCAAGAACTGCAGGACGTTGAGTGGCAAAGCCTCACTCAACGCCAAAGGCGAAAGGGCGTTGAGTGGAAAAACCTCACTCAACGCCAAGGACTGCAAGGCGTTGAGTGGCAAAGCCTCACTCAACGCCAAGAACTGCAGGGCGTTGAGTGGAAAAGCCTCACTCAACGCCAAAGGCGGAAGGGCGTTGAGTGACAAAGCCTCACTCAATGCCAAGAACTGCAGGGCGTTGAGTGGCAAAGCCTCACTTAACGCCAAAGGCGAAAGGGCGTTGAGTGGCGAAGCCACACTCAACGCCAAGAACTGCAGGCATCTCGCTTACCCAGGCGCAAGCCTTCTCGCATGCCCCGGGCGGGAACCCTCTCGGCTATCTCTCTGTCTGATCAGCCTTCTAGCCTAAAGCTAGCCCAAAGCTAGCCCAACCCTGGTCCATCGGGCATCTAGGTCCCACCCAGCGAATATGGGGTTGTACACTGAGATCACTCGACACCAAAACACAGGCTCTGAGTTCACTAGATGCCTAAACAAAGGCTTTGAATTCACTCGATGCGTAAATAAAGGCTCTGAATTCACTCGACGCCTAAACAAAGGCTTTGAATTCACTCGACTCCTAAACAAAGGCTCTAAATTCACTCGACGCCTAGACATATACGGTCAAAGCACTCGACGCCTAGCCGCTTCACTCAACGCTCTTCGACGCCAACGACTACACTCAATGCTCTCGACGCCAAAGCACATTCACTCGACACCAAGCATGACTCAGTCAACACACTCAACCCAAAGGATACACTCAATGCATTCAATGCTTTTCACTCAATGCCAAGCCTTCACTACACTCAACGCATTCAATGCTTTTCACTCAATGCCAAGCCTTCACTCGACGCACTCAACGCTTTTCACTCAACGCAAAGCCTTCACTCGATGCACTCAACACTTTTCACTCAACGTCAAGCCTTCACTCGACGCACTCAACGCTTTTCACTCAACGACAAGCCATCACTCGACGCACTCAATGCTTTTCACTCAATGTCAAGCCTTCACTCGACGCACTCAACGCTTTTCACTCAACATCAAGCCTTCACTCGACGCACTCAACGCTTTTCACTCAACATCAAGCCTTCACTCGACGCACTCAACGGGTTTTGGCAGATTCCTGACAGAAACTCTCTTATCTAACAGAGGTTATGAGACTTCTAACTTTTAACAACAATTAAGCTCAGACCCAAAATAAGTTCCAGAAAATAAGATAATAGTGGGGTATACCCAGCAGGAGTCCAAGCATAGATAAAAGAACCCTGCCCCAACAACATAGCAAGGGGAAAGGGAAAAAAATACTGTTATGCTACAAAAAGTACAGCTCGGGGTCATGAAAATATAAGAACTAACAGTAGGATTGACAGAGAAAACAATAGAAAAAAAGAAATATGAGGAATTTGTAAGAGGCTAGGCAAGGGAGCAATCCACCACTTGCCTTAGACTTCCTTATCTCAACCTTCCGAACACTCCACGGTATAGATCGGCCAAAAAGAAGGTACGTCAACGAAATCTGGAGAGATTTGGACAAAACAAAAGTTTAGGGCCACACACCCCCAACGCCAAAAGTCCAAGAAAACAAAAATACCTACCACCAACGCGTACATCTCAGTGAGAGCTTTCCGGATCTACCCTCTTTCAACGATTTCGAGCACCGACGCTCTTACAAGCGGCGGCCGAAAGTCTTGCGAAACCCGTCGCCTTCTTTCTTCCAAGTTCTCGGTACGATGGCTTGGGGAAGAAGATAATGAATAGAATTTCCAATTATAAGTATTTATATATCTATTATAATAATAATATAATATTATTATTAATAATTAAATGTCCAAACGACAAAAAACTCGAATCAACTGGATTTTCACGAAATTCGCACCAAAGCTAAATATCAATGCTACGAAACCAATGGCGAAGTCAAAATCAGAATCCGACAACCCAAACTCGAGTAAACATTCTTCGAAGTCAAAACACCAAATATCCCTAAAAGGCTCCATCGTGCCCAAAAATAAACCGGTTCACAAGAGAAAATTTCAAAACACACTAGAAATTATCCATGCTAATATTCTAAGTCAAAACCTCTGTTACCAATGAGCAAATGTTACGCTCCAGCAACGATACCCATCATCTATGCGTCAACGTAACACTTTGACGTCAAAAATACACCACTAAAGGAATTAAAATAAACATCGAAAAATAAGGGGTGTTATAGTCCCTAGCGGACCCTGGGGCACTCCATCACCCTGCTGGTAAGCACTTCGTATGCATATGTCATTAAATATGAATAAACATGAATAATCAGGTTTGGGTGTCTTATACATTAAACACGTTTCTATGTTGAACACTTAAATAAAAGGGGCCTACAATGCAGCATGTATGCAAATCCGAGTTTCACCTATGATTCTAACACATAGCACGTATGATTCTAACACATCATATAGCATGTATGATTCTAACACATCATCATGCATTAGCACATCACATCATTCACACTGGTACTTCCAATTTCCCCCATCGGTGTTCAAGACAAAACACAGAACTCTTGCTTGGCCCCCAACCGCTCATGGGTCTCAATACCCGAGCTTGCCTGCAAGCTCTAACTCTCATGTCAGTTCCATCACATAAACAAACCGACGCTAAGAACCCTTACTTTATCCTACCCGCTCGTGGGCTTCATCGCCCGGGCTTTTCCAAAAGCTTAGCGTTCTCATCAGTTTCACAGAAGGAGATTTGTCTTGTCAGGACACTCTCCACACATGACTTGTAACGTCATGAGTTAGCCAGCTGACCATAGATATAAAGTCAAGCCTTCACATACCATTTAACAACGACAATGTTTCCGCCCTAAATCACCTCTCACACGAAATAGAGGGCATCGTAAATAACATCTTCGCCGCAATCGGATTTCTAACAAAATCCATATAGTGCTCATCATGTAACATCACCGAATCGGACCACCGGTCACTAATACGGCTTCACCCACAATGCCTAATCCACTAACAGAGTGAATTTATAGTGCAACAACTTGCTGAGGACGGACTAAATTGACCAGTGGCTCCTCTTGAACCATGGCAACCCGAACCCCTCTCATTTGAGAGATTCAGTGACTAAAAGCTCGAAAGAAATCAAAAATGAAATGGATGCCATGCAAGCATCCTAAAAACCGAGACTAGAAATGTTATTACCTTATGACTCCTCTCCTAGCCATGGAGATCTTGATTTGCACGGATGAAAGTGCGTGCCTTCGAGCCTGCTCCATGAATCCGGCCTCAGATATATAAACGTAACTCTGAAGCTTCACCAATGGCGGATCAAGGATCTTCATCCTCCTCCAAACTCTCCCTCTCACAAACCCTAAGTCTCACTCCAAGATGAGAGAAATGAGAGGAAAAAGTCCCTCATCCCCACTTAAGGCTCATGAACGGAAGATTCTGGGCCATACGATCAAATCCCAAGGAGATTGGACGACCAGAATCACCAGTTACTAAACTATTTCCACCTGCTACCGCCGGGCGGTAGCTACCTACCTCATCATGGTAGCTCATAGACCCGCCTGCCTCTACAGAACGCCAAACTTCCGCCAACAGTAGTGATACTGCCATATGGTATCCTCTTAACACATTCGTCTCGATGCTTTCATCTTGACACTTTGACGAAAAGGGGCTACCGCTGGGCGGTAGCTAACTAACACCGCACGTTACTACTCAACGATTTGTCTTGATGCCCCGCGCGCCGAAGCTCCCAAAACCTCAAGTTCCAAAAAATGGGGTGTTACAACTCCTCCACCCCACAAAATAATTTCGTTCTCGAAATTTAACATGCACTTGAAACAACCAACATACCTGATGCAAATAGTTCCGGAAAGTCTTCCTATATTGCTTGCTCGCGCTCCCAAAAGAATTCGTCTCACCCGCAGTTATCCCAACGCACTTTCACGAGCTTAAGCTCTTTATTCCGCAGCTGCCGAATTTCTGAATTATCTACGCCAACCGGATGGACTCTCATCCTCAAGTTCTCTTCCACTGACACCGCCGCCGACTCGACCACCACACCTGCAGTAAGCCCCCAAACCTTTGTCTGGGTCGGGCTGGAGGGGATCTTAATTGCCCAAGGCATCCACCCAGTACTCCTTAAGAGTGTCAACCCACATTATTAAGCACTAGTTGGCCACTTTGCTCGGCTTAACTCACAACATTCACATCTCATCACAGAGTTTAGCGGAAGCATTAACAGGAAGGAACAACAAATATATATAACAATATATATTTAACAGAAAACTCAAAAGGCCGTAGCCACTGCTTATACATGAAGCCCGTACACTATAATAGTACTACAACTAGAAACTCCTCTCACTCAACTCTGTTCGCTAGTACTCACATCTCAAAAATCTGGAGATGATGGGGGTGCCTCTGCTCGGGTAGTCCTATCAGCTGACGTATCGTCCTGCAACAGCTGGTCACAACGGTGTTCCATCTACTGTGAATGGTTATTAAGATAACTGTTAGTCACAGAGCTAAGTGGAATCAAATCTCCTCCTCCGGATCCATAACCTGGGGACGAGCGCACACACCCAATAAAATAAGATAGTCGAAGCAAGAGATGGTTAGCACAACATTTCATAAATGAGCTAGGAGCAATCAGAAAGTATAACATGATATAAATAAACTAGCAACAATAATATACATCAGTAATAACTAGCATAGTAGCGCAATAGTGTATTCAAACCTGAACGGACTTCGCAGGCCTTTAAGCCGCGCAAATATTGCATGCATTCACAGCCACGTACACATCACAGACATTCACAGCAGCGCACACATCACAGGCATTCACAGCCGCGCACAATACCCTATGTCAATATTGAATGAACTGCTTATTTTCAAGCAGGGTAGCGAGCCCCGCGGGGCTCACCGATGTGGTTGTCGGTGACAGTGGCCAGTCCTGCCACTTATGAGGGTGATCGTGCTACACAAACCAGGCCCTTACGTATATCTTTGTGTACTCTTGGATGTGAGCGACAATCGGTGATTCAACATTTTTGCAGACCAGCGGAGGAAACTAAACGGGGAAGAAAATATAATGGTCGGTTACCCGTGGTACTCATCTCCCTGAGCCTTTAGACGTCGAACTTCCCGCACCAGTACGAACAGTCTGCGGAAGTGACTGACCCGCCACAATTTACTGCAAGCAATTTACAGACAATCAAAATAATCAATTTCGCTAGCACGCACCGGGTCGGTAGCGGCTTTCCCTATTATGCTTTAAATAATTCGGGCAAACGACACATGACTCGACTTTTGACAAGGAGCGTGGGAGCGCTTTATTTGGGGCTAACTTAGGAGGAACTTCTCAACTCCTATTATCCCCAACTAAGGCTCAACCTATCAAAACACTTACCGTATGGTCAGGATCCGTGCTTAGAATAAGTAAATTGCAAAACAAAGCGCGGTAATAAAAACTGTTGTTAGTATAAGCTGCATAAATGAAATGCTATAAATAAATAGGACCAGTAGGACACTGGAGTAGTACTGAACTAAAAGTAAGTACTGAACTAAAAGTAAGTACTGAACTAAAAGTAAGTACTGAAAGGAACTAGACCAGTACAAGACTGGAAATAATACTTAAAAGAAATGAACTGAATTGAAAGTAAGTACTGAAAGGAACTGGACCAGTATGAGACTGGAATAATACTTAAAAGAAATGAACTGAACTGAAAGTAAATAACCAAGACCAGTACGAGACTGGAGTACTAAACTGAAATGAATAAATGAACTGGACCAGTACGAGACTGGAATAAAACATAAAGAAAATGGTTAGTAGTTTAATCACTCCATTCAGAAGGCTTCAATTCTATCTCCGTTCTCAGAAGACATGCTCAGTTCCATATCCGTTCTCAGGAGGCATGTTCTGTTTCATCTCTGTTCTCAGAAGGCATGTTCAGTTTCATCTCCGTTCACAGGAGGCTTAGTTCAGTTCCATCTCCGTTCTCAAGAGGCTTAGTTTTGGTTTCACCCATTATTTAGGTCTGATAAAAGTTCTGTTGCATCCTTTATTGCTGTGGATTAATCAGACCTAAAGAATTTAAGGGTTACACCTTTATTATTCGTCGAGCATGTCTGCTCGTATTTTCATTTTCCAAACTTGTCCGAGTTACTCGAGAGCTTTACAATGAATAAAGACGGAGGCACTCAGTAGTTCTACGAAACCTCCGAATACTCAGAGTTTGGCACTTTCCTCGATCACTCTCATTGGTAAAATAATTTGAACTTATTATTGGACTAAAAGATGGTCGCGCTCTCCAATTTTCGTTTTGAGAAAATCGGACGCATTGATTTTCGAGCACAACCCGGCTTCAATTAAATTGGAACCACTCCAATTTTTCTCCTAAGATTCCCAAATTTTAAAACAGCCTTTAAGAGGGGCCTAGAAAGAGACCAACATTTTTTTTCAAAATTTTTCGAGAAGTTTTGGGCCTCTAAATTAGCCAAATAAAATTTATTTTGTCTTTTAAAATTACCAAATATCTTCCAAAAATTCTCAAAATTTTTGTGGAGGAAGCCCATGATAAGAGGAACAATTTTTATGTTCAACACTTTTTCCCTAGGAGCTTATATTCTTTTATAAAAATTATACAATGTTCTAACTAAAAAATGGGTATGCATATAACAGATCAAGCCTGATCTTGCGGCCAGGATCACGCCAGACAGAGGAATTGGCCAGTGTTTCTCCATAGTGGATCAACCATGGATCTGATGTGGGGGCACATAAGATGAGGCGGGAGGGGGAAGAGGTTATCCCCGTCACACATCTCAACACGAGATCTAGACGGCGGTGATTACATCCCGTCGACGAAGGAGGCGGTGGACCTCTGCCACCGTCGGCCGGCCACTGCTGGGCACCGTCGCCAACCCCGATCGACTCGTCGTGGGCCAGTGAGTCTCTGAGTGGTGGTCCGGTGGCCTGCTGCCGCCAGCCACCGCCTGAATTCAACACCCCGAGAGTAGGGTGGCGGTGGCTCTGCTCCCTGCGCCACCACGCCACCTTGCCTTTCTGGTGTTTAACCCGGCCACGAAACTACCCCCGGTCGGCGTGCCGGGGGCATGGTTACTCTCTGGCGGTGGCCCGACAACCTTCCGCCGTCGTCCGCCGCTGGAGTAAAAATTTAGAAAAAAGCTCTGCTTTACGGGTGCCGCCGGAATGACGTTTTCCGGCAGCACCTCGGCTTCCCACCGCCGGGGAAAGGTATCCCCGGTGGATTAGCCCCTCCCCAACGCCTCCTCCGGCGCTGGGAGAGGCTAGTCTCCTACGGCCACCACCCGACCTGGAGCTTGCTCGGGTGGTTCCGGCGGCGCTTCGGCCGTCGGGGGATGCATGTAGGACGTCGAAAGGTTTAGGAAGGGGAGGGAGGAAGTTTCCACCTATGGTGGTGGGGCTCAGGAGGTGCCGGCCTGAGTTGCCATGAAGGTGGTGGAGGAGGGCTCTGGTTGGTTTTCTCAGTGAGTTAAGGATTCCTCTCCTCCACTTGGCTGGACACGTGGCTCCTCCTAGGAAGGCAAGGGCAGGCAGGTATTTCCTCCATGGGTTTTACCTTAAGTGGGCTTGGGCCTTGGTAGTGAGGAAGAGGGGAGGGGAAGAGAGGAATGTCGTGGGCTTTCTTCTTAGGCCCATTTCACCAAGGCTTGCTGTTTTGGGTGGCCTAAGAAGTGAGATGAGGTAGGGCCTTTGCTATTAATGAAGAGGGGGTGAACTCCTCTTTTAAAAAAACTAAAAATTTGACTTTTAGGAAGGTTTGACCAAAGTCAACCCAAGGGTGCCCCCCCCCCCATGCTGGTCAATGTCAAGGTAGGTCCAAGACATCAGGAGTTGGGTCAAAGTCGGGGTGTCGAGTCCTAATTTGTGTGGGCACGCTTTCTGGTGCATGATTATGTATGATTTGACCACTGGTTGACTATTCGTATTTGAAATTGGCCGGGACGAACTCGGTTGAATTCATATTGACCATACGAGTCCAATGTCACTGATCAGGGTCCAATCGGAGTTCGTTTGCTAATTATTCAAAATCTGCGCGTCGCGGCGTGCTAAAATGGTCAAATTGCTGATATTCGTCGTTAGACTTCAAATTGTGACGCGACGAGTTCCAGTGGATTCTTATTGACTATACGAAGCCATAGGAACTGACATAAACTAAATTGGAGTTCTCCAGGTCATTATCTAAAATCTCATCTTCGTGGCGTTTTACGAGGGATGGCCATATTTGTCATATGACATCACAGTTCAACGGAATGAGTTCCAATGTGTTCGTATCAATTATGCGAAGCCATAGGAACTGACAAAATTCCAATCTGAGTTTTCTAGCTCTATATATCCTACCTAGGGTTACCTCCTATCCAAGTGTGGGCCATGAGTAGAGGTTCTGGTTACTTTTATTAGGCCCATTAGGGTTTCGGTGACCCAATAAAAGTCAGGATATTACAATCCAATTAAAAATAAAAGGATTTTCGTTCCCAAAAATTTGCTCAAAGTAGGGGGGAAAAGAAATAACATATCTGGGAAAACAGTTTCAGGTATTTTCTTGGACGAGCGCCTCTAGTTCCCAAGTGTACTCATCTCGTTCGTGGTTTGACCAACAATATCTTGACCATTGGAATGACCTTATTGCGTAGATTCTTTATTTTATGATCGACTACCATGACTGGCTCAAGTTGGACGGATCTATCAGATTGCAGTTGCACTGGTGGGGTTGGTACATGCTGCTCTGGTTGCTGAAGAACTTGCCTCACGGATGAGACATGAAACACGTCATGAAGGTTTCCCAAATCTGGGTGCAGGGCTAATCGATAGGCAATAGGGCCAACACGCTCTATCACCTGATAGGGGCCCAAATAGCGGGGATCTAGTTCTTTTGCTTCCTCAATTGGGAGACATCATGCATGAGCTTCATTTCAAAAATATCATCTCTCACATGTTAAACTCCACCGGACAGTGCCGCACATCATAATATTTGGCCTGTCGGCTATGCGCTTCCCGCATTCACTCTTGTATTAGTCGTATCACTGTCGTAGTATCATCAATATAATCCAATCCCAAGGCTTCTGGGTCCTCATCTAGAGCCCATGTTAGCGGAGTTCGGCAACATCTCCCATACAATGCCTCGTATGGTGCCATCTTGATGCTGGCTTGATAGCTGTTATTATTATGAAAACTCATCTAAAGGCAGCAACTGTTCTCATGGCTCGTTGTGCTCTACTATGCAAAGTCGGAGTAGATCCTCCATCGTCCGGTTTGTCCTTTCTGTCTGCTCATCTGTCTGAGGATGGAAGGCAGTGTAATGGCCAATTGGGTCCCCAAGTATGCCTGCACCCGCCTCCACTCCTTGGATGTGAAACGTCCATCACAGTCCGACACAATGGACTTCAGTAATTCATGGAATTGAACTAACTGTTCTATGAACATCCCAACCAGGATGTTAACTTTGTCACCTTGTCGGTTTGGAATAAACCATGTCACCTTGGTAAGCCGATCCACGACAATCCATATAAAGTCATTTCTGGTACGGGATCGGGGTAAGCCGTGAACGAAATCCATGGAAATATCCTCGAATTTCCATTCTAGTATGGGCATGAGCTGCAGCAGGTCTCCTGGGTTGCGACACCCAGATTTAACCCTCTGACAAGTCTGACACTTAGCCACGAAGTTGGTGACATCCCTCTTCTTTTCAGACCAGTAAATAGTCCTATGTAGATCAACATACATTTTAACCACACCATGATGGATAAAGTACCTTGACTGGTACGCCTCTCGAAGGATTTCATCTCGAATTCCCCCAGTAGAGGGGATAAATACATGGTGCTTGAAATGCAAGATTCCATCGTGTAGGTTAAACTCTTCTTATGCTCCATCTTGTAGGGACTGGATGATTGGAGCCACTTCTAGGTCGATCTTCTGGGCTTGCCGTATTTGATCCCGAATATCACATTGGATTTCCATCCAATAAAGCTGTGCTTGGTATTCTTCCGGATCTCTACGAGTAATAAGAGTAACCACCAAATCCATCAGGGACTGAAACCAATCTCTTGGAAACTGCTCCATCCAGTTTCCGGTTGTTGAGGGCTGGCGGCTCAGTGCGTCAGCCACTCTACTGGCCTTCCTAGGGTGGTACTGGAGAGCGAAGTCATAATCACATAGAAATTCCAACCACCAACGCTATTGGAGGTTCAACTCTTTCTTGGTAAAGATGTATTTGAGGCTCTTATGGTTGGAGAAGATTTCACACCTTACTCAGTACAGGTAGTACCTCCAAATCTTGAGGGCGAAGACGACAACGTCCAACTCCAAGTCATGGGCTGCATAGTTCAGCTCATGTGGCTTTAGCTGGCTAGAAGCATAAGCCACTACCTTACCCTACTGCATTAAAACAGCTCCTAATCCTTTCAGGGATGCATTCGTATATATCTGAAATCCATCGGTTCCGGTAGGGATCGTAAGGATCGGGGCAGAGGTTAGTCGTTTCTTTAGCTCTACGAACGCAACCTCATATTCTGACGTCCAACGGAACGTAACATCCTTCCTGGTGAGGGTTGTGAGGGGTAGATCAATCTTAGTGAATCCTACCACAAATTTTCGGTAGTACCCAGCAAGTTCGAGAAAACTTCAAATATCCGCTGCCGACTTAAGCGGCAGCCAGTTCTGAACCGCTTGGATTTTGGCTTGGTCCACCGCCACATCATTTTTGTTGACGGCATGCCCCAAAAATCCAACTTCTTTTAACTAGAATTCTCACTTACTGAACTTGGCGAAGGAGTGTTCCCGAAGTTTAAATAACACCGTCTGTAGATGTCTAGAATGATCGGCCTTGGTTTGAGTAGATCAAGATGTTGTCGATAAAGACAATCACGAAAATATTTAGAAAGGATCCTCAACTTATATGTTTGTATGGACATTCATATAAGTTAAGTTACTTTCTGATGTAGCTTTACTCATTTATTATACTGTTAATATACTTATTACTACTCACTCTATTCCACTGTTTGTACTACTGTTTTATTCATATATATTGTACCATTGTTCTTTTCTCCGCCCGATGCCTAGGAGTCGTCGGGGGAGCGGATGTGATAGCCACTTAGTCTTATGACTAACGCTTGCTACGTCTTCCTTTTTAGGAGGAAACCCCGCAGACAGAGCAGCAGCAGGTTATACAGCAGGATAGCCAGAACAGGACGATAGGGCCTGAAGGGACGGTGCCGTCACTACCGTTAGTGACTGATGTGAGTGTTGAGAGACTCATTATATAGCCCCTTTGGGCAAGTTTTACTCGTACTCTGGTATTCTAGAAGCTTGCTGATGCTTCTTTTATTTGATATACTTTTGGACTATTTACGTATGTGTTAACTTTGACTTCTGTTATATAATCTTGGTTGGGTTGGCAATGTTTGATATTGATTATAGCCGGCAGGATAGGTGTCTTGTAGTACAGGTTAGCCCGTGTGCTAATGCTACCGTAAGGTGGCTGTTCTGGGCATAAGACTTCCCTCGTGCCGTGTTTTGTGTTCAGGGAGGGGGGTCTTACAAATGGTATCAGCTTGCTATGATCCTGAACTAAGGAAGTCATTCAACAATGGTGCCACCCCCGTTCGATTAGTCAGTTTGGGGACAAACTGACTTAGCGGAAGCAGTGGTGTGCCCATATATAATTCACACTAAGTATGTCAAACTTTGACTTTAAGATTAGCCAACCTAACCTTAGGTTTGTACCTTACGCGTAGATCCCAGCGCACGTCGAGCCTGTGGGGGGCACTCTCGCCCCATCCATACCTATATAGTTTCAGCAATCGGAGCTAGGACAGACACTCACAGCTATCTTGGATGCCTTTAGGTCCCAACAAGCCTCTGTACAACAACAAGCACCGGGCTCTAATTGGTTGAGCACCTTCTGATCTCTCTCCCCTCCTGCCTACCTTGGGACGGAGTCGGCAGTGCGTACGGAGGAATGGCTCGACACCGTGCAAGAACTGTTGGCTGGAATTAGATGTCCGAACAATATGGTTGTGACCCTGGTAGCGACACTTCTGGAGCTGCATGCAAAAAAGGTGGTGGAAGTCCCTCATGGTCTCCACCTTCCAAGGAAGAGTATACACGGATATTAGTTTGGAGAGAGTTTTCTGAAGCTTTCTTAGAGCACTTTATCCCTTCGACTGCTTGAGATGAACTTGAAGAAAGGTTCCTGCAGCTGAAGTAGTGATCCAAATCAGTGACAGAGTACCAGCGGGAGTTTTAGCATCTGGCTAGATTTGCTGACTCCTATGAGTTGGACGACAGAGGATATGCCAAAAGATTCTACAAAGGCTTGCGAGACCCCCTGAGGCAAGCCCTTTTGTTTATACCAGACTCTAATTTAGTAGAAATAATTGACATGACAAAGAGGCTAGAGGCAGACCACTTGGGAAGTGCTAAGAGACCCGCTGAGGGTGTGATGGAGGCTGGCCCTAGTAACAGAAGGAGGCATGACGACAGAGGTGGAAGAGGATACCAGAGAGGTGGCGGACGTTTCCACCGAAATTTTAGAATTGAGCTCCCGGTCCCACAGCCGCCAGCATTGCCTCCACTCCCACAGCTTCAATAGATCCAACAACCCAAAGGGCGGTAGAGTGAGTGTGCTTCCAATGTAACCAACCGGGCCACATCTGACATTACTGCCTGCAGCTAGTTGGGAATGCTCCTCCTACTCCCCCTCTGACAGCTCCACGAGGACGGGGACATATGCGTGGTCGAGGACGAAGACCACGAGGAGGAAACCCCGGACTTGCTCGCAATCAGGCGTTCGTGCTGGACATGGCGTAGGAGCGGAACTCTCAGGAGGTGATTGCAGGTATGTTATAGTTAATTAACACATTTTCAGCATTCACCTTAAGTTGCTTAAGTTGTACTAGAGGTTTTGCTTTGAGTATTTGCTTATTGGTACTTAGGCACCGTAATGGTTGGTGGGAAACCAGCCTATATGTTATTCGATATCGGTGCATCGCACTCGTTTGTGTCGGCGGGACTTTGTTAAAGATCTAGAAGGAGTGCAATACTTCACTGGTATTGCTCGAAGAGTACGCCTCCCAGATGGCTCTGAGATGACCGCAACCGCCAAGTGCAAACTGGAGATACTTCTTGGGGGAAAGACCTTCATACCCCTGTCACAGTTTTGAGGATGCCAGAATTCGATCTCATTTTGGGAATGACATGGTTAGATTGGTATTACACAAGAATTGACTGCACGGAGAAGTGGATTTACTTGAGACATGGAGACACGGAGGTCATTTTCCAAGGTATAAACTTCGCACCACGCTTGTTACTATATTCAATTCAGGCCTTGAAAGCCCACATGAGAGGGGATGAAGTTTACATGATATGTTTCGAATTGAAAGAGAACATAATAGATATGAAGGACGTGCGAGTGGTGCGTGATTTTCCTGAGGTATTTTCCTGAGAAATTGCCAGGATTACCCCCACATAGAGAGGTGGATTTTCAAATTAAGTTACTACATGGTGCCAAGCCCGTCTCCAGGACCCCTTATCATATGGCCCTGAAGGAACTCGCAGAGTTTAGAGTTCAGTTGCAAGAACTGGTGGAATTAGGATTTGTTCTCGCCCCAGCTTATCACCTTGGGGAGCCCCTGTTCTGTTCGTTAAGAAGAAGGATGGGACCTTACGATTATGTATAGACTATCGGGAGCTCAATCGACTGACGGTGCGGAACACTTATCCGCTACCCCGAATCGATGAGTTGTTCGACCAATTGGTAGGAGCACATTGGTTTTCCAAGTTGGATTTGCACTTAGGGTATTATCAGTTGAGGATACAAGAGGAGGACATTCAAAAAACAGTTTTTAGCTCATGGTACGGCTTGTACGAGTTCTCCGTGATGCTGTTTGGGCTCACAAATGCCGCTTCAGCCTTCATGAGCCTGATGAACAAGGTGTTTGAGCCTTATCTAGACATCTTCGTCATCATCTTCATCGATGACATTTTGGTCTACTCAAATACAGAGGAAGAGCATGTCGAACATCTGACGTTGGTACTGAAAAAGCTAAAAGAGCACGCCTTGTTTGCCAAGTTCCGCAAGTATGAGTTCTGGCTTCAAGAAGTTGCCTTCTTGGGCCATGTGATCAGTGGGGCTGGACTAGAGGTGGATCCGGCCAAAGTGCGTGCTATGAATGAATGGTCACCCTTGAAGTCAGCGGTCGATGTGCGTAGTTTCCTTGGACTTGTCAGGTATTATCGCAAGTTTGTAAAAGGATTCTCAAAGATTGCCCTCCCTCTTACTACTCTGACGAAGAAAGGTGTGCCATATGACTGGACACCCCAGTGTGAAGCTGCGTTTCAAGAACTGAAGGATAGACTTACTACAACACCCATCCTAGCCCTTCCATCTGGGAAGGAATGATTTCAAGTCTACACTGACGCGTCGTATCAAGGGATGGGAGCAGTACTGATACAGCGCGGGCATGTGATTGCTTATGCTTCGAGGCAGCTAAAGAAGCATGAGGTCAACTATCCAGTACATGATCTAGAATTGGGAGCAGTTGTATTCACCTTGAAGGTTTGGAGACACTATCTATATGACATCTACTGCTAAATCTTTTCGGATCACAATAATCTAAAATACGTTCATACTCAGAAGGAATTGAATTTGAGACAGTGGCGGTGGTTAGAATTTTTATGTGATTATGAATTTACTTTGAACTACCACACCAGAAAAGCAAGTTATGTAGCTGATGCTTTGAGCAGAAAGGTACCAGAATCAAGTCCTGAGTCCCGATTGATGAGTATGAAATTAGCTCGGATGCTCGAAGAAATGGAGATTACCCTGGTATATAAAGACCATTCGAAAGGGTATATGGAGTACTTGACCGCGATGAGCATAGTCTGTGATATCCGAGACTGAATCCGGGAAGAACAAGGAAATGATGCTGCTCTGGCCCCGGTGCTTAAGTCAATTGAAGATGGGACTACTGACAAGTATTCCCTAAAAGACGTCCTTGTTCATCTTCGTGGTCAGCTTTACATTCCCAAAGGCGGCAAAATTCGGGAAGATATCTTGAGAGAGGCACATTGCTCTCAGTATTCAGTGCATCCTGGGATTGTCAAGATGTACGTCGACTTGAGGAAGACCAAGTGTTGACCTGGAATGAAGAGGGACATCAGATATTTTGTTACGCATTGCGATGCCTGTCAAAGGGTGAAAGCGGAATGCAAGAGCCCTGGTGGATTATTACAGTCATTTCCCATTCCCGAGTGGAAGTTCGAGGATGTCTCCATGGACTTCGTCCACGGATTACCTCGCTCACGCTCAGGGAATGATTCGGTTTGGGTAATCGTTGACCGCCTGACGAAAGTATACAGGTTTATTCCTATGAAGAAAGAAGTTCATGTGGATGTTTTGGTACGCCTCTTTGTGGAGCAGTTTGTACGGTACCATGGCGTGACAAAGACAATTATTTCTGACTGGGATGGTCGTTTTACCTCTAAAGAATGGAAGGTTGTACATGCGTATTTGGGCTCGTGCCATACATTTAGCACAACATTTCATCCTCAGACGGACGGGCAGTCTGAGAGGACCATCAGAACTTTAGAAGATCTATTGAGGTTGTGTGTGCTTGATAGAGGAGAGCCGTCGGAAAGGCTCTTACCCCCGGTAGAATTCTCATACAACAACAGTCACCAGGCCAGTATCGGGATGGCACCCCATGAAGCCCTTTATGGAAGAAGCTGTAGAACCTCCTTGAATTGGGTGCAAGATGAAGACCCGAAGGTTTTAGGAATTGAGTACGTCGATGATACTGATGCAGTTGTTAGATTAATACGGGACCGCATACTTGAGGCTCAAAGTCAGCAGACTAAATATTATAATGAAAAACACCGGATGGTGGAATTTCAAGTGGGTGACAAAGTGTTCCTAAAGATCAGGCCGATGCATGGAGTGTCACGGGTACGTGGAGTGAAGAAGCTCAGCCCAAGGTACGTTAGGCCTTACACTATATTGGAAAGGATTGGCCCTTTGGCTTATCGGTTGGAGTTACTGTCAGAGCTGGAGAACCTTCATGACATATTCCATGTGTCGTCACTTCGTAGGGCGCTGTTGCGGCCCGATCAATATATCCCCAACACCGATGGAGCAGTAGCGACAGATAGATCTGTGCGACTAGAGCCGGTGCGGATAGTAGACACCGAGACAAGGAGTTTGCGCCGTAAGAGTGTTCCTTTGGTAAATGTGTTGTGGTCAAATCATGGGAAAGAAGAATTTACATGGGAGCCGGTGGACTTGATGCGGAAGCACTACCCGGAGTTGTTTCCTCAAGGTAAATTTTAAAATCGTATTTTATTTCATTTCATGTTTTTCTCTCCCCACAACCTTAGCCTTATTTCGAGAATGAAATCTTTTATTTTGTTTATAGGATTTGTAATGTCCCATTTTGTGTTAGACCCCTCACACGTATTCTGAGTCAAGAAGATTGACTCAGGTTCGGGGGCATCGAGTGCGTTGAGTGGACTCAACGCAGTCGGCACCATCTAACTTAGGCCAATTAACTTAGAGAAATTTTGGCAGGATAGGCGTCGAGAGCGTTGAGTGGACTCAACGCACTCGACGCCAATTGACTTTGAAATCCTGGCAGGTTAGGCGTTGAGAGCGTTGAGTGGACTCAACACACTCGACGTCATTTAACTTAGTTTATGTTCGGGATTGAGGCATTGAGAGTGTTGAGTGGACTCAATGCTCGACGCAATATAACTTAGAATTCTTCTGGCCGGGCTGAGGCGTTTAGAGCATTGAGTGGACTCAATGCTCTCGACACCATATAACTTAGAATTCTTCTGGCCGGGTTGAGGCGTGGAGAGCATTGAGTGGACTCAACGCTCTCGACGCCATATGACTTAGTTTATTCTGGTCGGGTTAAGGCATTGAGGGCATGGAGTGGACTCAACGCTCTCAACGCCATATTGTAACACCCCAAACCCCAAAATTGGGTTCAGGCTGGGCAACACATCCTGGGACACGGGCGTGTCCCAAGCCGTGTCCTGCTCTGTGTCGAGTTGACACATAGCCTGTCGAGTGCTCGATGAAATGCACTCGAAGAGTGTCGAGAGGGAACACGGCCTGCAACGACGGGCGTGTCCTAGGCCGTGTCCTCCTCTGGATCAACGAACTCCACTCGACGAAATGTGGAAAGTCGAGTTGGGTATACGTCCTATGACACGGGCGTGTCAGAGGCCGTGTCTTTCTCTGTTTATGGCTAAGGCTGGGCACACGGCCTGTGACACGGGCATGTCATAAGCCGTGTCTGGCACACGGCCTATATCACGGGCGTATCACATGTTCGTGTCCTGCTCAGGTTAAGTCAGTTCCTTTGCCGCTTAAGGAACATGGCCTGTGACAGGGGCGTGTCACAAGCCGTGTCAGCACAAGAAAAGGCTTTTCTGGGCAAATCGTGGCCGTTCTTTTCCTTCAACTTGGATCCAGTGGTCCAGGACTTTCCCTACTGTTATAAAGCCAAGAATGGAAGGATATACCTCCATTCGTTTTGGTTTTCTCTTTCTAAAGAGATAGGGAGAGAGGAGAGCAAGGAAGGAAGGAGGAGAAGGAATCCGGCTGGCAGAGGAGCTTCAGCGTGCCAAATCGAGAGCCGAGTTCAGATTCGTGGAGGCAAGGCCGTGGCGGTGATTTCCATCCGGCTAGATTTTCATGGCTCCAAAGCGATCGTCAAGGGTAACGATCTCCTTCTTGGACAAGTAAAGTCCTTCTTTATGCATGAGCATGGAATGCTCCACCAAGCGGTGGAAAGCGTAAGTGATTCCAGTGGGGTGATAGTTGATATCCCCGGTTGAGTCTGCATCTAGAGCCGAAAATGCGTAGTACGGCATAAGCATGTTGTGTGATGTGTATGTTGTGATCCGGAGAAGACTCCATGTATGGTGTGGATGCTTGTGAATTGTGAATACTTAGGAAGCTCTGTATGAGCCCTTGTATTGTGCGTGCTGAACTGGAAAGAGGCTTTGCGAGAGCTGTGTGATGAGCAGGAAAGGGAAAGCCGACCCGCATCAAATCTGTGCTATTGACGAATTGAGCAACGGGAAAGGGCTGACCTGGACCTGTGTTGTGAGAGATCGATTGGTGGCAATGCAAATGGGGGGCTGCGGGCCAAACTCGGCTTGCTGCTCTACAATGGTGGGTCAATTTGGGATGTGAATGCTCAAGTTTGTCGTGAGGTTAGCACCTCTGAGTGGGATGGGCGAAGATGTCCCCAGCATGCGTGTTGGTAGACTAGGGCCCATAGCCAACAAGTTAAAAACCTCTGATCGGTGGTGGTGCCAAGGAGGATCCGGCACACCGTAAATGTGCCCTGAGTACACGGAGCGTCTGGCGGAGGTGGGCTCTTGTGATGCTGATGTGCTTGAAAGCACTTATTGTGATATAGATATATGTTGTGAATGCGATGCATATAGGGAAGGAACCACTGCCCCAGATAAGGGGTAGGGTCGTTATAATTGGTCAGCTAATGCCGACCGTTACTTTGTTTCCCACCCTTAGGGTGGATGTCTGACTACAGGTGCTGACGGGCTAAATTGGATTGAGCGGATTGAGGCCCTTGCTGCTTAAAAGCCCTTGAAGGCCGTGCGAAGTCTTTTATTTAATGTGTGGATGGCTTGCGTGCTGATGTATGAAGCCATATTTGTGAAGAGAAACATGTAAGGCCTTAAGGCCATGAGCATTTGTGTATTTATATACATTCCTGGTGATATATATAAATGGGTGGTTTATATATTTCGTGGACATTCATTATGTTGAGTTCTTGCAACTTAAAACGTTTTCGCTAGAATGCTCTGAGCTAGGATGTGAGTCGAACGTGATTTTGATATTCATACGTGATTTCACCGTTTGTCTGTGAAATATGGCGTGGGGCCCCGGTCGGACCCACCGTTATGTTCCATATGATGAATGGAGGCATTACAGAGTGGTATCAGAGGATCGGGTTTTTAGTAGGAAGAACATATTTGATCTCACGAATGTCCACTAGGAATGTAATACATTCACGTGCGGAGCGTGTAGACAATGTAAATTTACCGTTATGGAATGGCCGTTAATGGTGTTTTGTACATTGATATGTGATGAGGAGTGGTGCTGGGTAGTCTGAGCCCCAACATTCTGATGAGAGTACGACACCAGCTGAGGTGCCTACACCTCCTCTCTCGGCGGAGACCATACGTTTGGTTACTGAGACGGTGCTCGCAGTATTACATGCACAGCCTATTGGGCAGGCAAGGCCTGTAGGGGTGTCAGTACAGCTTGGTGCAAGGTAAGAGCGTGTTGAGGCTCTGATTGATGAGCAAGCAGCTGACGATCAACTGAAACGGTTTATGGAGTTTCATCCACCTATGTTTGGAGGGGCGGGTTCCCCAACGCAGGCTGAAGATTGACTCGCAAGAGTGAAGAGGATCCTGACAGCAATCAGGACAGGGGAGGGGCAGAAAGTTACCTTAGCCACTTTTCTGCTGGAAGGAGACATGAGGCTTTGGTGAGATGAAGTGGAATTACACCACTTGGCAGCTCGAGGATTAGAGGAAATCTCAATTGAAGAATTCTCAAGATTATTTCTGGCCAAGTATTTGCCAGTGTCGCAGCAAATTGCCATGGAAAATAAGTTTCAATGCCTGATGCAGGGTACGAGTAGTGTAGATACTTACCTGCATGAGTTTACTAGGCTGGGGCGCTATGCGGTGTCTACTTTCGCTGAGGAGACACGGAAGACGAATAAGTTCTATGAGGGACTTCATGATAAGCTAAGATTGGCACTCCCGAGTTCGGTGAACCAAGGCTTCCAAGCGTTAGTAGATACAGCCCGTGCGCTGGAGAAAGATTTAAAATGGGTGCAGGGCAAGAAGAACTTGGTAATGGACAAGCCGGAATTCAAAGTTCCACAGTCATAACAATCGGAGTTTAGGAAACGAGACAAGAAGAGGTTCAGGCCTGCTGAACAAACTTCTTCGAATGTTGCGTCGGGAGCAACATATGGACAAGAACGTGTTGAGATACGTACATGTTTTAAATGTGGGAAGCAGGGACATATAGCCCGTGATTGTTGGAGTGGCCCTCCAAGGGGTGAGAAAAAGACAGGCGCGTATTATGAGGAAAGGGTAAGGCAGTGACAAAGTCATCTGCATCTCAGACGTAACCGCGAGTATACAATCTCAAATTACAGGAGCCGCAAATCTCAATCAGTGAAGTACAGCAGCCTCGAGTGTTTAGTCTGGAAGTACAAGAGGCCATAAAACGGATTATGAGAGATGCGGATGAGCGAAAATAAGTGAACTTCGTTCCTTTCGTGATGTAAATATATGGTGTATGTCTGTATGACACTATGTTTGTTAATAACTTATTTTGTGCGATGTCATGGGGCGAGACAAGCTGTGGCCTCTGAGCTCTAACCCGGATCGTTTTCCCAAGGTGCAATAAAGGCGTAGTTATGTTGGTTTCTACAGTTGAGCTAAATTTCGGGACGGAATTTCTTGTAAGGAGGGGAGGGTTGTAACACCCCAAAGCCCAAAATTGGGTTCAGGCTGGGCAACACGGCCTGGGACACGGGCGTGTCCCAAGTCGTGTCCTACTCTGTGTGGTCGAGTTGACACACAGCCTGTCGAGTGCTCGAAGAAATGCACTCGACGAGTGTCGAGAGGGAACACGGCCTACGACACGGCCGTGTCCTAGGCCGTGTCCTCCTCTGGGTCGACGAACTCCACTCGACGAAATATGGCAAGTCGAGTTGGGTACATGGCCTATGACACAGGCGTGTAGGAGGTCGTGTCCTTCTCTATTTGTGGCCAGGGCTGGGCACACGGCCTGGGACATGGGTGTATCGTAAGCCGTGTCTGGCACACGGCCTGTGACACGGGCATGTCACATTGCCGTGTCCTGGTCTGGTTAAGTCAGTTCCTTTGCCGCTTAAGGAACACGGCCTGTGATACGGGCGTGTCACAAGCCGTGTCAACCCAAGAAAAGGCTTTTCTGGGGAAATCGTGGTCGTTCTTTTCCTTCAACTTGGATCCAGTGGTCCAAGCCTTTCCCTGCTGTTATAAAGCTGAGAATGGAAGGATAAACCTCCATTCATCTTGGCTTTCTCTTTCTAAAGAGAAAGGCAGAGAGGAGAGCAAGGAAGGAAGGAGGAGAAGGAATCCAGCTGTCAGAGGAGCTTCAGCATGCCGAATCGAGAGCCGAGTTCAGATTCGTGGAGGCAAGGCCGTGGCAGTGAGTTCCATCCGGCTAGATTTTCATGGCTCCAAAGCGATCGTCAAGGGTAACGATCTCCTTCTTGGACAAGTAAAGTCCTTCTTTATGCATGAGCATGGAATCCTCCACCAAGCGGTGGAAAGCGTAAGTGATTCCAATGGGGTGATAGTTGATATCCCCGTTGAGTCTGCATCTAGAGCCAAAAATGCATAGTATGGCATAAACATGCTGTGTGAAGCCCATCCGGACGGTTAGTCAGGATTGGTGATGTGTATGCTGTGATCCGGAGAAGACTTCGTGTATAGTGTGGATGCTTGTGAATTATGAATACTTAGGAAGCTCTGTATGAGCCCTTGTATTGTGCGTGCTGAACTGGAAAGCGGCTCTATGAGAGCTGTGTGCTGAGTAGGGAAGGGAAAGCCGACCCGCATCAAGATCTGCGCTATTGACGAATTGAGCAACGGGAAAGGGCTAACCTTGACCTGTGTTGTGAGAGATCGATTGGTGGCAATGCAAATGGGGGGCTGCGGGCCAGACCTGGCTTGCTTCACCACAATGGTGGGTCGATCTGGGATGCGAATGCTCATGTTTGCCGTGAGGTTAGCACCTCTGAGTGGGACGGGCGAGGATGTCCCTAGCATGCGTGTTGGTAGACTAGGGCCCATAGTCAACAAGTTAAAAACCTCTGATCGGTGGTGGTGCCAAGGAGGATCCGGCACACCGTAAATGTGCCCTGAGTGCACGGAGCGTCTGGCAGAGGTGGGCGCTTGTGATGCTGATGTGCTTGAAAGCACTTGTTGTGATATAGATATATGTTGTGAATGCGATACATACATGGAAGGAACCACTGCCCCGGGTAAGGGGTAGGGTTGTTATAATTGGTCAGCTAATGCTGACCGTTGCTTTGTTTCCCACCCTTGGGGCGGATGTCCAACTACAGGTGCTGACGGGCTAAATTGGATTGAGCGGATTGAGCCCCTTACTGCTTAAAGTCCCTTGAAGGCCGTGCGAAGTCTTATATTTCATGTGTGGCCGGCCTGCGTGCCGATGTATGAAGCCATATTTGTAAAGAGAAACATGTAAGGCCTTAAGGCCATGAGCGTTTGTGTATTTGTATACATTTCTGGTGATATATATAAATGGGTGGTTTATTTATTTCGTGGACATTCATTATGTTGAGTTCTTGCAACTTAAAACGCTTTCGCTAGAATGCTCTGAGCTAGGATGCGAGTTGAACGTGATTTTGATATTCATAAATGATTCCACCGTTTGTCTGTGAAATATGGCGTGGGGCCCCGACCGAACCCACCGTTATATTCCATATGACGAATGGCGGCGTTACACATATGACTTAGAATGTTTCTGGCCATAGCTGAGGTAACTTCATCAAACCCAGAGAAGGACACAGGTAGTGATACGGGCGTGTCCCTACCCATGTGATACTCTTGTAAATTTTGCTCCATCGTTGTGATTTTTCCAGAGAAGGACACGGGTATTGACATCGGCGTGTCCCTACTCGCGTGTGCCCAATCCAAGACCACCCGTGCCATGGGTAGTGACCAGAACTCGACGAAAATCGTCGAGTTGAGCTCGGCCAAAATCGTCGAGCAGAGCTCGACGAAAATCATCGAGTAGAGCTCGATGAAAATAGTCGAGAAGAGCTCGACGAAACGTCAAGCAGAGCTCGACGAAAGTCGAGCAGAATTCGTCGAATGCCATGGTTCTGCCTTGGCGAATTTTTGGCCCTGTTTTCCAGAATATTTTCAGGAATTGCGCCAAATCGACTTAAATGGGCCGCGTCTTTTCAAAATGACTCATTTAAAGCAATGTATGGCGGTCCAATGTCAGGCCAACACGTGGCGAGGCAGTTTCCCTAATTTCTCACTATAAAAAGGGAGAAAACCCTAGCCTTCTTCTTTTTATCTCATTTTCCAAGCCGTCGCTGTAAGAAACCGTCTGGAGGAAGAGATTGATGAATCCGATCTTCTTTTCCGTGAAGAACGAACACCTCCAAGGAGAAGAAGATGCCGCCAAGAAGGGTGACAAGATCCATGGCTGGAAACGGTGGAAATGTCGGAAATGAGGTGAGCTTCCTACCCTCTCCCTTGGTGCTAGATCTCTATTTATTCCTAGGAGAGATATCGAATCAAAAGAGTCTTGATTTGTGAGAAGAAGGTTTCTAGGAAGAGGCCATGCTAGGACTTGTGTCCTAGGAATTAGAGTCTTCAACCTCTCCTCACTTCAAATGAAGTTTGTGGACTGGTTCGTGAAGAGAAGTGGCCATATGAGGGTGAATAAGGGAGGAGAAACTCTGGATGTTATTTGGAAGGTTTGGTTGGAGGAAGAAGACGAACCGATGACGTTCGATCTGCTTTAAGATGCGCGTAAAAATCTTTTTCCTGCACGCAGCAACTTTCGACGCTGTTTTCAGACATGATTCGACCAGATCTGGGCTTTCGACTAAATACAAAAGTCGTAGACCTTGGAAATACCTTTCCAACGAGGGGTTACAAGCCTCCACCAGATTCCTATAGCCTGGGAATACCCGATCGAATTTGTTGTACAGTAATCATTCATGCATATATAATCGTCATGTTTGTTTTGTATCGGCTTTGGGTTTGGTAGAAAGATTGTAGTACAGTGACGTTAATGTTTTATTGAATTTAGTCTATAAGTAATTAAGATAAAATATTTTAATGATATCTGCTGGATAGATCCCTAATGAACAAATGGTGTAGTAAAGTGTACTTGATCGAGGCAATTTGGTGGAGGTTAGTGAACGAATGGATTGACGTGTTGTGATGGTAGGAATGATTTAAATACGTGAATCGATAGAGATGTACTTGATAATGGTAACACATTGAATAATGATAAAGTTGACTTGAATTTTGCTGTACATAACTTCTATTAATTATGATAACTAAATGGTTGGTGAATATGTGTGGAGCGACATTATGTTGATGGTGAACCCTTGGTGTGATTGGATGCACGAAAATGTGGAAGGGTTGAAAGTGCGTGAGTGTTTCCGCACTGGAATTATGTAATGGTAAGAGACTCGGTGTGGAGCTCTTGTGTGTTATAGAGCATGAAATGTGGATAATGAAAAGGGGGCTCAATGTGGAGCCCCGTATGAGAAATGCATGTTGTGTGAGTTGACACGTGGTGTCATAATCTTGGGTTAAGGATAGTGTGGCAAGTCTACGGGCTCGCCAGTCGTCACACCGACGGGAGTTGACTGATAGACTTTAGGCAGTTGGGCTTGGTCCTCGGTGTTCATTCCCGAGGCTCCTTTCTTACCAAGTGGACGGTTGGGCTTGATCGTCGTGCTCTTTCTGAGGCTCCTTCCGGGTCACAATATAGGCCAGTTCAGGGTTTGGTTCTCAGTGCACATCTACCGAGACTCCTGTTGAGCCGTAGTATGCATGTGAGCTCCGTTGTTGTGTTCTTAGCATTGAGGCGTATGGAGTCCTAGGCTTGGTAGTGTGGATGCCCGCCTAGTAGTGGAGAAGCCCGCTCCACTATCACCGTCTGGCCACGACAGTGATGCTTGAGAGGTTAGCTGCTTGCTCAAAAAGTGAGAACTTCAAGTCTGTGTCGACATAGCAGTTGCTTGTGTGTGATCATGGGTGAGTCATTGCATTACATTCATGGCATTGCATTTCATTGCATACATAAGATCCTCATCGTATAAGTTTTTGTGGGCACTCTTATACGATGAGTTACTTTACTACTGAGTCGATCCTCAACTTATATGTTTGTATGGGCATTCATATAAGTTGAGTTACTTTCTGATGTAGCTTTACTCATTTATTATACTGTTGATATACTTATTACTGCTCACTCTATTCCACATGTTTATACTACTGTTTTATTCATATATATCGTACCCTTGTTCTTTTCTCCTCCCGGTGCCGAGGAGTCGTCGGGGGAGCGGATGTGATAGGCACCTAGTCTTATGACTAACAATTGCTATGTCTTCCTTTTTAGGAGGAAACCCCGCAGACAGAGCAACAATTGGTTATGCAGCAGGGCAGCCAGGCCAGGACGACAGGGCCTGGAGGACCGGTGCAATCGCTACCGTTAGTGACTGATGTGAGTGTTGAGAGACTCATTATGTAGCCACTTTGGGCAAGTTTTAATCGTACTCTGATATTATAGAAGCTTGTTGATGCTTCTTTTATTTGATATACTTTTGGATTATTTACTTTTGTGTGGACTTTGACTTCTGTTATATAATCTTGGTTGGGTTGGCAATATTTGATATTGATTATAGCCGGCAGGATAGGCGTCTTGTGGTACAGGTTAGCCCGTGTGCTAATGCTACCGCAAGGCGGCTATTCTGGTCATATGACTCCCCTCGTGCCGTGTTTTGTTTTCCGGGAGGGGGGTCTTACAAGCTAGGTCCTTGATAAGTTATTTGTTCGTATCTATAGAATATGACCCCGAAACAGTTTTGCTAAAGGAATATCTTCCCAGTTTGTGATGTCTTAGGCAAGGTTTTGACTAGATATCTTTTTGTTCTGTAGAAATGCCAGCTAAGCGTGTTACGATGAGGTCGACTCCTCAGTTGGAGAGTGAGTCTTCAGTTGCCCAGAGTGAAGCAGTGATTTAAGGACTAAGACAGAGTAATGAGTCCCTGACAAGATAGATGGTGGACATGTAATCACAGATACAATCGTTGTTATTTGTCGTCGACGGGCAGCAGACTAGAGCACAGGACCCTACTGTGGGTCAAACTGTTCATACTCCTACTGCTCTAGAACCCCTAGTTGCACCGCCACCAGAGATGAATTTCATTTCTCACTTCCAGCGGCTACGACTTCTTACGTATGATGGTAGGCCAGACTTCTTAGCGTTGGATGACTGGATCATCGTCATCGAAGAAATGTTTTCTTATTCTGGCATTTCCTCCGATCAGAAGGTGATGGTTACGACATACCAGCTCAAAGTACTCGCGAAGAGTTGGTGGAATAGAGAAAAGGAGAATCTTACTGATGGGTGCTCTTGGGATTTGTTCAAGAGTATGCTACAGAAGAAGTTTTTCCATCGATCGAGCAAGTCCGTCTGATGAACAACTTTTTACAGCTGAAGCAGAGGCAACTCATTGTTAGTGAGTGCGAGATCTAATTTTGCAAGCTCAATCGTTTCGCTCCAGATTTGGTAGCGTCCGAAGAAGGCAGAGTAAAATGCTTTCTAGGTGGTCTGTGGTATGACATCCAACAGTCGGCTAGAGTTTACGAATCTGAGACCTTTGCAAAAGTAGTAGAAGCCGCCTTGAAGATTGAGGTAATAGATAATGCAAAGAATCGGGGATTGCATGCAAGGAAGGACAAGAGGAAATCTGATGGTGGAAGTACAAGGGCATCTGGCCCTGCAACGAAGAATGATCGAAAGGAAGCGTGTAGCTTCTACGGTAAGCCATACCACCTTTTTGAAAAGTGATTTAAGAGACTGGATGCGCAGAAGCAGTCTTAGGTACACGCAATCCAGGATGCACCAAAGGGAGGCCCTGTCTGTACTTATTGCAGGAGGGGTGGGCACGATGCGGCCCGTTGTCACAAGAAGGCTGGAGCTTGTTTCCTATACAACCAGAAAGGGTACATGAGGGCTAATTGCCCATAAAGCTAGCCTGCACTACATGCAGTTTCGTTGCAGACTCTATCGCCACCCCCACCTCACATGGACATGGGAAAAGGAAAGTTGAATGTGCTGACCAAGGAGGAAGCCCAATCATCGGCTCAAGTGATCTCAGGTTAGCCTCTGACTCAGCTAGTAATCTCCTATGGTATATTTATAGTTTCTGCATTTTAGTTGCGCGTGCAATGTGTTTAGGTGAATTTAAGGTGAAGAATAAGTGGGCTTGCGTTCTATTTAATTCGGGTGCTTCACACTCCTTTATGGCAAGGAATTTTGTAGACCGACATCGCTGGGTTCTCGACCAGTTAGACACTTCCCTGAATGTCAAATTACCTTCAGGAGAGCTGGTGATGTCATGTTAGGGTATCCAGAAATGCCCTATCTTCCTAGGTAGTTTTCTAGCCTTTGCGTATCTGAAGGTGTTAGACTTGGAAGACTTCGACATGATTTTGGGCATGGACTGGCTATCCAGCTATGATGCCGTCATTCAGTGCAAGCACAAGCGCTTGGATTTCAAAGACGACAAAGGCCATCCCATGAGTGTGTATGGTTTGCCGCGTCAGGAATCTCCAATCATTTTTGCGGTACGTGCTTGTAAATTTCTAGAGTCTGGATGCGATTCTTTCCTTTTTTTCCGTTTCTGTTCTGGAAGCTGCACCTATTGTGCCACAGGTTGAGGACGTTTTTGTAGTGCGTGAGTTTTTGGATATCTTTCCTATTAGTCTTTCTGGACTTCCTCCTGAGAGAAAGGTGGAGTTCTTTATAGATCTTGATCCAGACACTCGACCTATTGCAAAAGCACCGTACCGCATGGCATCGTGTGACTTAAAAGAGCTGCGTACTCAACTGGATGAGTTATTACAGTGTTGTTTTATTATACCCAGTTCTTCCCCCTAGGGTGCACCAGTCCTCTTCGTGAAGAAAAGGATGGAACGATGTGGTTGTGCATAGATTATCGAGAACTGAATAAGGTAACTATCAAAAATAGATATCTATTGCGTAGGATTGATGATTTGTTTGACCAGTTGTGGGGTAGTTCCGTGTTCTCTAAGATCGACCTTCGTTCGGGCTACCATCAGTTAAGAATTCGTGAGTCATATGTTCTGCGGACTGCTTTTCGTTCCCGATACGACCATTTTGAATTTCTAGTAATGTTGTTTGGTTTAACGAACACACCGTCAGCTTTTATGGACATGATGAACAGGGTGTTCAAGGACTTTCTGGATAAGTTTGTAGTTGTATTTATTGACGATGTCCTGGTATATTCCAGAAATGCAGAAGAGCATGCATTGCACTTGCACTTGGTCTTGGCTACTCTGTGGGAGCACAAGCTGTATCCGAAGCTTAGCAAGTGGGAGTTCTGGTTGTCTCGGGTGTCATTCCTGGGACACATTGTAAGCAAGGATGGTATCTCAGTGGATCCCACAAAGATAGCTGTTATTTTGGACTAGAAGAGACCTTCATCGCCTAAGGAGATAAGGAGCTTCTTAGGATTGGCTGGATACTACAGAAGATTTGTTGAGGGATTGTAACACCTCCATCTGTTACATGACATATAATAGAAGGTCCGGCCGGGGCCCCCACACCATATGCCACAAACAGGTGGCGAAGTTACGGGTTAATATCATAGTTACGCATCCTAACACAGAGCATTCTAGCGGAAGCTTTTAAGTTGATTGAACTCAGCTCATTTGAATGTCCACAATATATAAACCAACAATTATATATATCACACCACGAAGGAATGTCTTCCAAATACACAACAAGTCTGGCCTTATGGCCTTACAATTCAACTTTATACATATGACTTCCATACATCGGCATGCAGACCGACCACACATGAAAGTACTATCATATGAACATCTTTGGCCTTCGAGGGCCATCATAGCAGCAGTAGCAGCAGCAACAACAACATGGGCCAAAACACCCTATTTTTTGCTCGGCTCGCCTGCACCTGCATGAGACAATCCTCCGTATGGTGGTAAACAAGTCAACGGTCAACGTTCAGCAGTCCAATTTAAAACGACCCTACCCCTTACCCGAGGTAGTGGTATTCCTTCCCTATAGGCATAGCATTTCACAAGCAGATATGTGACACAATATGTACTCACGCATAATCCACATATCACAAACGTCGCCGATACGGCTCGACGCTCCATGCACTCAGGGCACATTCTTGGTGTACCAGATGAACCAGTCGCCCACCGTCATTCAAGGACCAAAGCCCAACGGCAAACTTGAGCATTTCGCTCCACAGCCTTCAGCCGGAGACTTTAGTCTTCGTGTAACGACTCGGGATTGGCCCATAGCCCCCCATAGCATCGTGGCGCGCTTGCCTAAGCCTCTCATATTCTTGTAACGACCCGAGATTGGCCCGAAGCCCCCCATAGCATCTCTATTGAGTGGCGCGCAGGTCTAAGACTCTCGCTATGTGTTTCTGCCGAGTGTCAGGCGCCCAGGTGCTCACGGCAGACAATCATAATGTGGATACAGTTCAGCCATTTCTCGTTGCTCAAATCGTCAGTTCACTGACGCGGGTCGGCATCCCCTTTTCCATTCAACACGAGCTCACAAAGCTCACAAACAGCCACACTGTCCCCGAAGGACTGGCTTCTCAATCACAGGTTAGCTAGGAGCCATCTCCAGCGACACTCACTCTCGCCCGACGTTAGCGACAGAACTCACTTTCCATCCCTAGCCATAACTTATCTGGATCAACCATCCAGTAATCCCTGCAGCCTCCTGCAGCGCCAGGAACACTATTCTTTCATAGCATACAACACAAGCACTAGCGGGTATTTTCCTGGACTTTCACTCCAGTACTTTCTGCTACTAACCTTCACAGGCACAACCCACCAAATCCGCAAACATAATCATTTATACACGGAGTCTTCTCCGGCGTATAAAATATAACATCACCAATCCAGACCAATCTGTACAGATGGGCGTCACACAGTATGCCTATTCTGTACTTCACGTTTTCGGATCTACATGTAAGACATCTTGGGGATCTCTAGAATCAACCCAAAGGAATCCCTCAATAAGCCACCTTTTGGTGGGGGAAACCCATGCATATGCCAAATTAAGGACTTCACATGTCCAAGGAAGAAAGATCGTTACCCTTGATGATCTCTTTAGAGCCATAGAAATCTAGCCAGATGAAAAACACCGCAATGACCTTGCCTGCACAAATCTGGCCTCGGCACGTGATTTGGGGCTCTCAAACTCTACCGGCAGCCGGATTCCTCCTCCTTCTTCCTTGCTCTCCCCACACTCTACCACTTGAAGAAAGAGAAAGGCCTTGAGAAAATGAGAGAGTAATCCTCATCTCATAGCCTTATCAGCAGCAGAGAGAATTTTGGGTTGTTGGATCCCCTTTAAAAGGAATGAACGGCCACGAAAAGCCCTGAAAAACTCTTTCCTGGGCTGAACATGGCTTGTGACACGCCCGTATTATAGGCGGTGTTCCTAAAGCGGTAAATAAATTGCCTTAACTAGACTAGGACTTGGCCGTGTTACACGTCCGTGTCACAGGTAGTGCGCCAGACATGGCTTCAGACACGCCCGTGTCCAGCCCGTGTTCACCAGTCTGCCAAAGCACAAAGAAGGACACGGCCCTTGACACGCCCGTGTCACAGTCCGTGTGCCCCACTCGAGGATCGTCGAGTGCATTTCATCGAACGCACTCGAGAACTCATCAAGCGCATAGCAGGACACGGCCCTGGACACGCCTGTGTCACAGGCTGTGTGGACCACTTGAGGATCGTTGACCGCATTTCATCGAGCTCACACGAGACCACCCAGAAGCACTAGAGTGCAGGACACGGCCATGGACACGCCAGTGTCCCAGGCCATGTACCTCACACAGAGGACACGGCTTGGGGACACGCCAGTGTCCCAGGCCGTGTTACCCACTCTCCTCAGCCTAGTCATCCTCGAGACTTGGGGCGTTACAATCCTCCCCTCCTTACAAAAATTTCATCCCGAAATTTGCATACAGTACTCAGGACACTCTCAACCACAAATGTATTACAACATTTTCTGTACAATACAAACTATTATACAAGTTCAGACAAATAATTCGGGAAACTCAGTACGTATGGTCTGCTCCCACTCCCATGTTAGCTCCTCACGGCCACAGTTGTCCCATCGGACCTTGACCATCCTGATTGTCTTGTTCTGCAACTGCTTATCGGCCTTATCCTCGATCCGAATGGGCCTAACCTTCGTTGTTAGCCCAAAGTCGATCGGTACACGATCATTTGCAATCACTTGAGCTGGATCTTTTACGGCTTTTCGAAGTACTGAGATGTGGAACACATCATGCAATCAACTCAATTCATCTGAATGGGCTAGGCCATAGGCAACGTCGCCAGCTCTTTCCACCACTTCAAATGGACCAAGATATCTCGGACTTAACTTTTTCAAGCATCGAATCCTGGACACACCTTTGAAGGGTTTGATATTCAAATATGTCCAATCGCCAACCACAAACTCAACATTTCGGTGCCTGGCGTTGTAATATTTGGCTTGTCTATCTTGGGCTATCATTAGCCTCTCCCGAATAGAGAGTATCGTCTAATTAGCCTCTTCGACTTCCATATGCTTATATAGTTTCGCTTTGCCTGCTTTCACCCAAGCCAATGGTGTACGATATTTTCAACATACAGAGCTTCAAACGGTATCATACCGATGCTCGCTTGGTAGCTATTATTGTAGGCAAACTCTACCATATAGAGGTGATCTTCCCACCTCTTACCAAAATCCAAGGCGCACATCCGAAGCATGTTCTCCATCGTTCTGTTGGTCCTCTCAATCTGTCCATCAGTTTGGGGATGAAAGGTCGTACTGAACGTTAACTTTGTTTCCAATAATTGATGGATTAGCCTCCAATCATTCGATGTGAATCGCCCATCACGATCACTTACGATGCTATGGGGAATACCATTTAATCGTACGATTTGCTCAACATAGAGTTTCGCCAAGACTTCCACTGAATTGTCCCTCTTGTTCGGAAGGAAGTGAGCCACTTTCATCAACCAGTCTACGATCACCCAAATTGAATCATTACCGCGTTGAGACCTTGGCAAACCATACACGAAATCCATTGAGATATCATCAAACTTCCATTCCGGAACAGGATAGCAACTTCAGGAAACTTCTAGGCTTATGGCATTCAGCCTTCACTAAGGCACATGTCTGACATTTAGCCACATATAGTGTAACACCTGTTGGGTACATTGGTCAAATGTACCTGATTTGAAGAAGCCTCACCTAACTCAATGATATACATCATAATGTATTTGATGTTTGTTTGAGTTACTTGTGCAGGTTAGGTATTCACTGGACTGAAGCTAAAAGTTTCTAAGTCCATGTGTCGACACCCAGAGGGAAAGTGTCGACACTTGAGAAAGCTTGTGTCGACACCCAGACAAGCAGTGTCGACACTTGGAGTAATTGTGTCGACACCTGAGAAGAAGAGTCGACACCAGACAGAAAGTGTCGACACTTGGAGCTGTGTCGACACTCAGTGAAGAAGAATGCAGAAAAGCTGTGTCGACACTTAGCAGAAGTGTCGACATCTAGAAGAGCTGAGTCTACATCAGAAAGTGTCGACACTTGGAGTTGTGTCGACACTCAGCAAAATTCTGCAGAGACTAAGGACAAGTGTCGACACTCAACACAATGTGTCGACACTCAATCAGCAGAGTCAACATATGAAGAATGTGTCGACACTTAGCACAATGTGTCGACACACACTCAAAGGAGTCAACACTTGAAGTATGTGTCGACACTCAGCACAATGTGTCGACACACAACCAGAAGAGTCAACACTTGAAGAAAGTGTCGACACCCAGCACAATGTGTCGACACTTAGTTGAAGACTCTACACTTGAAGAAAGTGTCGACACAAGGAGCTGTGTCGACACTTAGCAAAGAACAGAAAAGTTTACAAAATATTCTAAGTACAAGTGTCGACACTAAGGGAATGTGTCGACACTCAGCTGAAGAAACAAAATTGAAGACTTGTGTCGACACCAAGAAGCAGTGTCGACACTTGACAGTTTCAACACATGAAGATGTGTCGACACAAAGGAGATGTGTCGACACTTAGAAGAATTCAACAAGTTACAGAAGATCAAGTACTTGTGTCGACACTTAATTTCAGTGTCGACACTTGAAGAAGAATCTGTGTCGAGACATACAAGGAGTTGTGTCGACACCTTGTAGACTTGTGTCGACACTTACACAACATGTGTCGACACTTGGTCTATAAGTGTCGACACTTAAGAACAGAAAGTCTCGACACTATCTGACAGTTAGAGAATTTCAAGAAGTGACTGGTTGACATGACAGCTGCCGATCCAGCCGGTCTACAGCAACTGTCAGAGAAGTCAGAAGTCTGTTATGAACCGGACCAGCCGGTTACCATGAAGAAGGCCTATAAATAGGCACAGACTGTTTACAGAAAGAGCAGCAGTAGAAGTGAAAATAATCCAAGTAATTGTTCAGATTATTCAAGTAGTCTGTAAAGTGAACACAGAGAATCAACACAAGAAGATCTTGCAGTCCAATAGCAGATCTAAGAAGTTGGAGAGAGAGAGCTCCAATCAAGAATTCAGTCTTTGGAACTAAGGCTGAGAAGAAGGATTCAGAATCATCTGGATCTCAAGAAGCAGAGGTCAAGGATCAACTGCAGAGGATTCAGACTAATTCAGTTCTACTCAAGAAGCTTTGAAGGAAAGCTAAGTCAGTTTGGATCTAGCTGAGTTCTTCCAAGAACTCTTCAAGAAACTCTCAACTCCTCTCTTATTTTCTGAGTTGTAGAGTTAATTATTGTATTTCAATTTTAACTTGTAGGATCCATTGGATCTGAGAGAATTGTAAGCCTATATTATAAAGGCTGAGGGTAGGGCTTGGTTGCCTGAGTGTAGGAGTTGAAGAACTCTGAGTGTAGGCCTTAATTGGCTGAGTGTAGGCCTTGATTGGCTGAGTGTAGGCCTGGGTGGCTGAGTGTAGGCCTTGGTGGCTGAGTGTAAGGCTTTGGGCCTGAGGTGTAGGAACCTAGTTGGGTTCTGAGATAGTGGAGAAGTTTGGCCGAATCTAGTACACTGCTAGATAGGCGAAGGGGGAAAGTGGATGTACCCAAAGATTGGGGAACCACTATAAATTTGTGTGTCTGTGCTGTGCTGTGCTGTGCTGTGGATTAGCAGTTTATATTTATTATTGCTGTTAGCTGTAGAAATCTGTGAAATAACTGTGTTGCTGCCAACAAAGTTTTAAAAAAGGTTTAGGTCACCTATTCACCCCCCCTCTAGGTGTTTAGGTACCATATCTTTCAAGTGGTATCAGAGCCAGGTTCCTCAAAAAGGACTAACTGTCTGAGGAGATCCAGTTTGGCAGATTCAGTGTAAGTCAGAACACAGTTTCAAGAAAATCAAGAAACATGGGTTCTTCAGAGAATCACAAGGAATTGGGTTCAATGAAACTGCCCATATGCAGAAAAGAGATTTTTGGAATCTGGAAAGAGAGGGTAAGGCTGTTCATGGAAGCCTCTGACCCTAGAATCTACATCACAGTCAAAGAGGGGCCATATGTGCCCATGAAGATCTCAGTATTGGATGCAAATCAGAGGACTCCAAAGGATTTCTCTGAGATGACCAAGGATGAAATTGTCCTAGCCACTATGGACAAAAGGGCACAAAACATAATAGTAAGTGCCATTGATGATGCAACTTTTCAGAACCTAATTCACTGTAAAACAGCAAAAGAAATGTGGGATACCCTCATTGTCTATATGGAAGGTTCTGAAGAAGTTAAGGCAAGATAGAAAGTCCTTGCTTAATCAAGAGTATGAGAGCTTTAGGCAAGGAAGAGGAGATAGCATCACTGAATGCTACAAGAAGTTCTATAGAATTGTTAATGAACTCATGTCCTATGGAAGAGAGTTCACTAACTATGAATTGAATGATAAGTTCTTGAGGTCCCTAACCAAAGATTGGGACACTAAGATCTGTGCCATCAGAGAAATGGCAAAGTTGGGAGAAATTCCTCCTCCCACACTGTTTGGCAAGTTGTTGTCTTATGAGATGCAGCTGTCTGTGAGAAAAGAGGAGGAAAAATCAACAAGGACTGAGCACAGGGAAAGGACTGTTGCCTTCAAGTCAGAAGTACCTAGAAAGGGCAGGACTAAGTCATCAACTCCTCCTCCAGAGGTAGTTGAATCAGAATCTGATGAGTCTGTTAGCACAAAGTCTACAAGCAGTGAAAGTGATGAAGACTTTGCTGCATTCACCAGACATTTTCAGAAATTCCTGAAGAAGAAACAGTGGAGGTCCAGACCTTCATTTTCCAAAGGGAAAGAAGTTCAGTATCAGGAGAAGAAGCCTTCAAAGAAGGACAAGAAAAAGACAAAGACTAGCAAGGCAACTGGGTCTAAGATAGTGTGTTACTGCTGCAATAGACAGGGTCATGTTATTGCAGATTGTCCTGAGAGAAGAAAAGAATCCAGTGACAAAAAGAAGACTCACTTCAAAGGAAAGAAGGAGAAGTCCTTTGTTGCAAAGAATGAGAAGACTCTTTCAGACATTTCTTCTTCAGACACTGAGACAGATGCTGAAGCCTATATAGGGCTATTTGCTGAAGAAGAAGAGGAGTTTATGCAGATCATGGAATCAATCTATGAACAAGAAGAGTGTCAGTGCCAAGGACTGATGGCATTGACTGAAAGTACCAAAATCCTGGAGCAGCCAGGACCTAGTCAGGTACAAAGTCCAACTCAAAGTTCAGATTTCAGTTCTAGTTCAGAGTCAGATTCATCTTCATCAAGTGATGGAAGTGTTTCTGAATCTGAGGGAGATATTCATCAGCTCTTAGATGAATATAAAGTACTGTTGCAAGCCTATAAGAAAAGCAAGTCCCTTGCCAAAAGTCAGGCAAAGGAAATTGCTGATCTCAAGGCAGCTGCAACAGACTTTGAGAAGGAATTTGATCAAAAGCTCAATGAGGTAGCCAGGCTGAAACACATTACTGTGATTCAGATGGGAACTATCACTTATAAAAATGATCAAATTAAGTTACTGGAGATCAATCTCAGAAGGAAAGAGAGCTAGTTGCTAGGTTTTCAAAACCTAAATCAGTGCTACCCTTGATTGATGAATTTGTTCATCATAAAGGAAAGGCTGGATTGGGTTTTATTAAACCAGCTAGGACTGTTCAGGATCAGTCCAAGTCCAAGGGCAAAGCCCCAACATTCAATAAGCCTGCTGTAGTCAAGACAGCCAAGTCTGTACCTAAGCAAAGGTACAACAAGTTTGAATGCTGGTGTTGTGGCAAGGTTGGCCACTTTGCCTTGGATTGTTGGCACAATGCCAGTGCCAAGTTGAGTAGCAAGTTACCTGGTGGAAAGCCAGCAGGTAGCTATGTCAAGTTGCAAACTAACAATCACCAAGGACCCAAGTTTACTTTGGGTTCTAAGGTTCATTAATTTGTTTTGCAGGTGAATCCAAGTGGCCATACCCCAACATGGTACTTGGATAGTGGATGTTCCAGACATATGACTGGAACAAGGGGACTACTGAAGGACTACATTCCAATCAAAAATGGTCCTAAAGTGACCTTTGGTGGTTCTGAAAAAGGAATCATCAAAGGGTTTGGTAACATTTCTTCAAACCTTGTTACCATTACTCAAGTGGCTTATGTTAAAGGGTTGAAACACAACCTTATTAGTATAAGTCAGTTAAGTGATGTAGGGTATGACATCTCATTTGTTAAAAATGGTTGTCATATCAAGAGGTCAAGTGATCAAGAGATCATTTTGACAGGATATAGAAAGAGGAATGTCTACTGTCTAGACATTATGATTGAGAACAATGGTTCTCATGTTTGTCTTGTAGCTGATGAGACAGTCTCTCAATGTGTCAAATGGCACAAGAGGCTTGCTCATCTTAACTACAAGACTATTAGCAAACTCTTTAGCAAAGAGTTAGTGAGGAATGGTCCTCAAGTTAAGTGTGTTAAAGATGGCATTTGCTCAGCTTGTCAAAAGGGCAAGCAGACCAAATCCACCTTTGAAGCATTGAGAACAAAGATGCTGTGAGGTGTTTATACCTCTTGCATATGGATCTCTTTGGTCCAATGCCAGTTCACAGCTTAGGTAGGAAGGTCTATACCTTTGTAGTTGTTGATGACTACTCAAGGTTTTCCTGGGTGTTCTTCTTAAGGCAGAAATCTGAAACACCTAGTGTCTTCTACAGCTTTGTCAAGCAAATTCAGAATGAACTAAATAGTACAGTGGTCAAAATTAGAAGTGACCATGGTACTGAGTTTCAATCTGAAAGCATGACAAAACTATGTGAAGACTTTGGGATATTTCAAGAATTCTCTTCACCTAGAACACCTCAGCAAAATGGCATTGCTGAGAGGAAGAATAGAACCTTGATAGAGGCTGGTAGAACCCTACTTAGTGATACATCACTGCCTGAGTATTTCTGGGCTGAAGCAGTTAACACTGCATGCCATGTGATAAATAGGGCTACCATCACTAAAAGGTTAAATAAGACCCCCTATGAAGTTGTGAAAGGCAGGAAACCAAACCTATCCTATTTCAGGATTTTTGGTTGCAAATGCTTCATACTTAACAATGGGAAGTCTTACTTAACTAAGTTTGCTGCCAAGTCCCAAGAGGGAGTGTTTGTTGGGTACAGCAATAATAGTAAGGCTTATAGAGTCTACAACTTGACTACACAAGTTGTAGAGGAGTCTGTGCATGTAGTTTTTGATGAGACAAAACTTATTAACAATGAGTTGTCTAGTAGTGTGTGCAGCCCCACAGGTCTTACTAAGAAGATGGACAAGCTAACCATAGAAGATGTACCTGCTGCAAGACAGCAAGTAGAAGAAGATGGCTTATGTCCAGGGGGAGAACTACATGTACCAGGAGCTGAAGAAGTACAAGGAACTCAGCATGATGAAGATGCTGTAGAAGTACAACCAGAAGTAAGGATGCCTCCAGCCAACAGGCATCTAAGAGATCATCCAGTAGAGCTGATTATTGGAGATCCAAGACAAGGTGTTCAGACAAGGAGCAGAAATCAGAATGCTGTAGTATATTCAAGTTTTCTGTCTCAAATAGAACCAAAGAAATTTGAAGAAGCTATACAAGATCCACAGTGGACTGAAGCTATGCAAGAAGAACTTAATCAGTTCAAAAGGTGCAAGGTTTGGGAGCTGGTTCCAAACCTAAAGACCACAATGTTATAGGAACTAAGTGGATCTACAGAAATAAGTTAGATGAACAAGGGGTCATCATAAAGAATAAAGCAAGACTGGTTGCAAAAGGATATAGGCAAGAAGAAGGTATTGATTTTGATCAAACCTTTGCCCCAGTAGCCAGACTGGAGGCCATAAGGATGTTCTTGGCCTATGCAACCTATCAAGGATTCAAGGTATACCAAATGGATGTCAAGTCAGCATTCCTAAATGGTAATCTAAAGGAAGAAGTATATGTGGAGCAGCCTTCAGGTTTTGTTGATCCTACTCTTCCACATTATGTCTATAGACTTAGGAAAGCATTGTATGGGTTAAAGCAAGCTCCTAGAGCTTGGTATGAAACCCTATCTAGTTTCCTCATTGAGAACAAGTTCACAAGGGGGAAAATAGATAAGACTCTATTCCTTAGGGAATCTAGAGGCAAAGTCATACTTGTCCAAATATATGTAGATGACATTATATTTGGGTCTACTGAAAGTAGCCTTTGCAAAAAGTTTGCAAAGCTTATGCAAAGTCAATTTGAGATGAGTAGTATGGGAGAACTGAAGTTTTTCTTGGGTCTCCAAGTTAAACAGACTGAAAGTGGTCTATCCATATGTCAGTCCAAGTTCACCCTAGAACTCATAAGGAAATATGGTATGGATTCATCCAGTACCATGAAGACTCCTATGGGGTCAAGTATGTCTCTTAGCAAGGATGATGCAGGGAAACCTGTAGATGAAACCTTGTATAGAGGGATAGTTGGCTCCTTACTATACTTGACTGCAAGTAGGCCTGACATTATGTATGCTACATGTGTTTGTGCCAGGTATCAAGCCTGCCCTAAAGAGTCTCACTTGACTGCAGTCAAGAGAATTTTGAGATATCTAAAGGGCACTCCCTATCTAGGCCTCTGGTACCCTAGGAATGGAGATTTTGATCTAACAGGCTATTCAGATGCAGACTTTGCAGGATGCAAAGAAGATAGAAAGAGCACTACTGGATCCTGTCAATTCCTAGGTGGAAGACTCATTTCATGGAGCAGCAAAAAGCAGACTAGTGTGGCTATCTCCACAGCTGAGTCAGAATATGTAGCTGCAGGAAGTTGCTGTGCTCAACTTCTATGGATTCAACATCAGCTAGAAGACTATGGATTTCAGGTAAGTAGAACTCCACTTTTTTGTGATTCTACAAGTGCTATTTCAATAGCTAATGATCCTGTATCACATAGTAGAACTAAACATATTGAGATTAAATATCACTTTCTTAGGGAGCATGTAGAAAGAAATGATATTGCACTTGAATATGTTAAAACTGATAATCAGATAGCTGATATGTTTACTAAGCCCTTAGAAGAAGCTAAGTTCAATAGGTTCAAAATTGAACTAGGTATGATAAACTTAGACTAAGTTTACAGAACTAAAAATTGGCTAAGTAAAAAGGTGTCGACACATAGACAAGTCTATGTCGACACAGAATAGTAAGTGTCGACACTTCAGGAAAATGGTGTCGACACATCTAGGAAGTTGGTGTCGACACTTCAGAATGTTAGTGTCGACACATGTCGAGTAGGTGTCGACACATCCAAGTGGTGTCGACACTTAAGTTTTACTCAGAATTTTTCTAAGTAAAGTCTCGACTACATGTCGAGTATGTTGTGTCGACACATAACCAAGTGTCGACACATAAAATCTGTTGACTAAACTTGTGTCGACACATGAGTGTCGAGACATTATAAGTCAGTGTCGACACTTATTGCCAGTGTCGACACATCTTTAGTAATCCATCCCGCCTGTTCGTCTTCAAACCAGAAAGGTATAAATAGGATTCTGTCTTTGTTTGTCGACACGCTTTCAGAGTTTCGAGACCAAAACTACTGTGTCGACATTTCTCTTTTCTCAAGACTAAATCTCTAAACCCTAATGGCTCCCAAGCTCGAGGAGAATGTTAACGAAGGCTATGAACTGGTTCGTGGCGCGTTCGACGATGGCGATCAAGAAATCAAATCGGTGGTAACCCTAGTCACCGATTCTGGATTGGAGTACTTGGTTTCAGAACCAACCAAAATATGGAAGAAGGAAGTTCTTGAATTCCTTACTGGAGCTTCTGTAGATGACTCAGGTTACAGAATCAAATCAAGAGTGCATGGAACCAAGGTCAAGATTTCACCCAAAACTCTGAGAAAGGTACTTCAGCTACCTAAAATTCAAACAGAAGAGGAAGTAACCGCTCAAAGACCAGGGAAGCTCTTACTTGGTGTGGACTGGATCCAAAGATGAAGGTAGGATCAGTCTTTAACAGGAAAGGCATGAATAATCAAGGGAAATTCTGTCTGAAATAGTGGGAAAGGTTATTCTCAGCAAGACTGGAGGGCATGACAGGGTGTCAGCCTCCATGTTTGAAATTATGACCAGAATTATCTTCAACCTAAAAACAGATTGGTCAATGGTTATCTATGAAAAGATAAAGGAAAGTCTGAAGAAGCCCAATCTGGGCAGAATACTAAGTCTCTACCTGGCTGGTACAATACCAGAGGTAATGAGCACTGCTGCAGGTAGCAAAATCAACCACATGAGAAAGATGGATATGAGAATCTTTTCTAAGTGGGAAAGGGTGCTGTCAAAGGATATGCCTACCCTAGAAAAGCAAGTTTCTAAGAAAGATTCTCCTCCCAGGAAGAAGAGGAAAACTGCTGCTGTGCCCAAGAGTCCTCCAGCAGTTCAGGTAGTGAAGAACAGGTGGTGTTCACTCCTGATGATCAAGAGGAGGAGACAATAGTCAAGACCCCTGCTCCTCAAGATGTGGCTGAGATCCAGGGGGAGCTGCCTTCCAGCTAGCCCCAAGGATAAGGATCCAAGCCAGGGGGAGCTTCCAGTAGTAGAAGAACCCTCTACTCTGGACAGTGAGCAAGCTACAATCATTATCCAAGAGGTACTTACTGACCTCAATACTTTAGATTTTTCTGTAATAGATTCTGATTTGTCTGATGTCCATCAGCAAACTCAGCAAGCAAATCAAGTACCAGATGTTGTTCTCCAAGACACATCAGTAGTACAAGAAGTTGTTCCTGATAAAGTAGTTGATGAACCCAGTACTTCTCCTGCACAGTCTCCAGCTGAATACACAATGGAAGATCTATTTCTTAATTTAGATCAAGAGGATTTTGACATGGACAAGCATGCTGCTGCTGAAGAGAAGGGTGCTGCTGCTGAGGGGGAGACTCTGCAAGTTCAGGAAGAGCCTATAAGGCAAGAAAGTGAGAAGCACTTGATGTGCAAGCTGACCAACCATCAAGCCCTAAGGACAGGGTGAATATAGCCAGTACTTCAGAGTCTGAGGAAGATGAAGCTGAACAAGCTAAAAAGAAGAAATTCTTTGTATTCAAGAGAAGAAGTCAGAGCTACAAGAAGGCTCTACAAACTATTGCACAACAATCCTCAGTCACACAAGCTCCATCACCTGATTACAGTGCCTTAATGGTAGCCATGCAAGTCAAGCTGGATGAGCACAGGAGAGCTATAGAGAAATATATTGATGAAGGGACAAAAGTCTTTACAATTTGATTTAGCTCAAGATATCAAATCAATAAGGTTTGAGATGAACCTGAATAAGAAGGAAATGAATGAATGCTTCCACAAGGGTGGAAATGCAGTGGTGTTTCTGGCTACCCACCAAGAGAAGATAAAGTCTCAAGTAGATGATATAGCATTGAAGCAAGGCTATGTGCTGGAAAATCAACTAAGGATGAATGATAATCTGACAGCTTCACACAATGCTATAGTCACTGAACTGAAGAATAAGACTGCTGAACCTTCAACATCATCTGCTGCTGCAAAGGCTGAATTTGATAAAGCTTTTCAAGATGAAATTGCTGCTGTCAAGACTGCAATCAAGGATTCACAGAAGGTCATTTCTGAACAGCTTACAAAGCTTAGACCTTATTTTAAGGATGGAATCAGGTACTTGGACAGCCAAATCAGGTTCCAAAAGGATGATGTAAGAGACCATGTGGCCCAAGAAGTCATAAAGGGGGAGAGAGTGTTAGTCAAGGCCAGTTCTGAGCATGCAAAATGGATTTCAAATTCAATCAGGGCTACACTTGGATATCCTCCCCTGTGTGATGACAATGAAGTTGCTGAATCTGGACTGAACCCTACCTATTTTGGAGGTGAGCCACAAGAAGTAGCTCAAGTCATTTATCCACCTCCAGATTTTGAAATGATTCATGCAGAGGTGAGCACTATGTATAGCCCATCTGGGGGCAAGGACAATGTCCATTTAGAAAAGGTTGTTCAACCTATAACAGCAGCTATGCAAGAGGCTTTGGACAAAGAAGAAGAGACAAGGCTGTCAAAGAAGAAGTTTAGGGAACTAGCTGAGCAAAAGCCAGATTTTGAACAGTGGAGCCCTACTTCTAGGAACATCATTCTCACAGCCTGGAAAGCAGCCAAGGACAATGCTCATGAAAGGAACAAATGGTTCTCAGAAGCAGAATGGAGGAAGCATGAGATTAGGCAGGAAGCCATTGTCCAGCATAGAAGGAAGGCTAAGTTAGGAAAGCTACCTCCTACAGCTGTGGAGCCTAGCAAGTACTTTCCTAAGCCATATCATTACTTTGAGAGGCAGAAAATCAAGGCTGAAGAACAAAAGAAGAAAGACTCAAAAGGCAAGAAGCCTGCTGATGCTGAGCCTGCTGCTGCTGCTGCTGTCAAAGCTCAAGTTAAAGCTGGAAAAGGAATTGTTATCAAAGAACCTGATCAGAAATAGATTAGGAATTAAACTTGAAGCTTGTTGTAATCTTTTAAATGAAAAACATTTTTGTACAACATTGAAAATGTATAAGGAACAATGTTAGAACAATATATGATAAATATAGTATGATTGTTCTGAAATGTGTTTGTTTCTTATTTGTTCTGGAATGTTGAATGTGTATATGTGTGAAGTTTTACATGTTCATGTTAACCCTATTGTTTATAATCTGCTTTTCATCATTTTGTAATTTTTAATTATGAGTGGTGTATATCATTGACTAAGGGTTATGACTTCTCCAAATAGGGGGAGATTGTTGGGTACATTGGTCAAATGTACCTGATTTGAAGAAGCCTCACCTAACTCAATGATATACATCATAATGTATTTGATGTTTGTTTGAGTTACTTGTGCAGGTTAGGTATTCACTGGACTGAAGCTAAAAGTTTCTAAGTCCATGTGTCGACACCCAGAGGGAAAGTGTCGACACTTGAGAAAGCTTGTGTCGACACCCAGACAAGCAGTGTCGACACTTGGAGTAATTGTGTCGACACCTGAGAAGAAGAGTCGACACCAGACAGAAAGTGTCGACACTTGGAGCTGTGTCGACACTCAGTGAAGAAGAATGCAGAAAAGCTGTGTCGACACTTAGCAGAAGTGTCGACACCTAGAAGAGCTGAGTCTACATCAGAAAGTGTCGACACTTGGAGTTGTGTCGACACTCAGCAAAATTCTGCAGAGACTAAGGACAAGTGTCGACACTCAACACAATGTGTCGACACTCAATCAGCAGAGTCAACATATGAAGAATGTGTCGACACTCAGCACAATGTGTCGACACACACTCAAAGGAGTCAACACTTGAAGTATGTGTCGACACTCAGCACAATGTGTCGACACACAACCAGAAGAGTCAACACTTGAAGAAAGTGTCGACACCCAGCACAATGTGTCGACACTTAGTTGAAGACTCTACACTTGAAGAAAGTGTCGACACAAGGAGCTGTGTCGACACTTAGCAAAGAACAGAAAAGTTTACAAAATATTCTAAGTACAAGTGTCGACACTAAGGGAATGTGTCGACACTCAGCTGAAGAAACAAAATTGAAGACTTGTGTCGACACCAAGAAGCAGTGTCGACACTTGACAGTTTCAACACATGAAGATGTGTCGACACAAAGGAGATGTGTCGACACTTAGAAGAATTCAACAAGTTACAAAAGATCAAGTACTTGTGTCGACACTTAATTTCAGTGTCGACACTTGAAGAAGAATCTGTGTCGAGACATACAAGGAGTTGTGTCGACACCTTGTAGACTTGTGTCGACACTTACACAACATGTGTCGACACTTGGTCTATAAGTGTCGACACTGAAGAACAGAAAGTCTCGACACTATCTGACAGTTAGAGAATTTCAAGAAGTGACTGGTTGATATGACAGCTGCCGATCCAGCCGGTCTACAGCAACTGTCAGGGAAGTCAGAAGTCTGTTATGAACCGGACCAGCCGGTTACCATGAAGAAGGCCTATAAATAGGCACAGACTGTTTACAGAAAGAGCAGCAGTAGAAGTGAAAATAATCCAAGTAATTGTTCAGATTATTCAAGTAGTCTGTAAAGTGAAACACAGAGAATTAACACAAGAAGATCTTGCAGTCCAATAGCAGATCTAAGAAGTTGGAGAGAGAGAGCTCCAATCAAGAATTCAGTCTTTGGAACTAAGGCTGAGAAGAAGGATTCAGAATCATCTGGATCTCAAGAAGCAGAGGTCAAGGATTAACTGCAGAGGATTCAGACTAATTCAGTTCTACTCAAGAAGCTTTGAAGAAAGCTAAGTCAGTTTGGATCTAGCTGAGTTCTTCCAAGAACTCTTCAAGAAACTCTCAACTCCTCTCTTATTTTCTGAGTTGTAGAGTTAATTATTGTATTTCAATTTTAACTTGTAGGATCCATTGGATCTGAGAGAATTGTAAGCCTATATTATAAAGGCTGAGGGTAGGGCTTGGTTGCCTGAGTGTAGGAGTTGAAGAACTCTGAGTGTAGGCCTTAATTGGCTGAGTGTAGGCCTTGATTGGCTGAGTGTAGGCCTGGGTGGCTGAGTGTAGGCCTTGGTGGCTGAGTGTAAGGCTTTGGGCCTGAGGTGTAAGAACCTAGTTGGGTTCTGAGATAGTGGAGAAGTTAGGCCGAATCTAGTACACTGCTAGATAGGCGAAGGGGGAAAGTGGATGTACCCAAAGATTGGGGAACCACTATAAATTTGTGTGTCTGTGCTGTGCTGTGATGTGCTGTGGATTAGCAGTTTATATTTTATTATTGCTGTTAGCTGTAGAAATCTGTGAAATAACTGTGTTGCTGCCAACAAGTTTTTAAAAAAAGGTTTAGGTCACCTATTCACCCCCCCTCTAGGTGTTTAGGTACCATATCTTTCAACACCCCGAAGTCAAGCGGATCGGGCGTGTCACACGGCCGTGTATTGGCTGGTTTGAGTCGGTTGTCTGTCGCTTAGAGGGACACGGCCTGTGACACAGGCGTGTCACAGGGCGTGTCAGGCCGTGTTCAAGCTTTTCTGGCCAAATCTGAGCCGTTTGTTTCCCTCTTCCTGGATCCAATGGTTGGGCTCTGATACCACTTTGTAATGCCCCCACCTGTCACATGACATATAACGGTGGGTCCGGCCGGGTCCCCACACCATATATCACAGACAAGCGAAGGAATCACGTGTGCTAATATAAAATATGCTACGCTAGAATGGAATGAGTTAAGGATACGCATAGATTTTGATTTCCACACATGATTCCTTCGCTTGTCTGTGATATATGGCGTGGGGCCCTGGCCGGACCCACCGTTATATGTCATGTGACAGGTGGGGGCGTTACAAAGTGTCGAGTGTCGAGTGAGGACACGGCCTGTGACACGGGCGTGTCACAGGGCGTGTCAGTGGTCGTCGAACTCAACTCGACGTTTCGAGCTAGGGCGTGTTTGCGGGACACGGGTGTGTAAAGGTGCACACGGCCAGGAACACGGGCGTGTGCCAGGCCGTGTGAAGTCTCGGGTTGTTTTGGGATTATTTTCGTTGAGGCACAAAGCCTCAGACACGGGCGTGTCTGAGGGCGTGTCGGGGACACGGCACGTGACACGGGCGTGTCACATGGCCGTGTATTGGCTGGATTGAGTCGGTTGTCTGCCGCTTAGAGGGACACGGCCTGGGACACGGGCGTGTCACAGGGCGTGTCAGGCCGTGTTCAAGCTTTTCTGGCCAAATCTGAGCCGTTTGTTTCCCTCTTCCTGGATCCAACGGCTGGGCTCTGTCCAGGTCTTGGGAAGGCCGAGAAAAAGGGGATTTAATCCCTCTTTTCATCTTCTTCTTCTTCTTCATTTTCTTTTAAGAAAGGGAGGAAGAAAGGCTAAGGCAAGAGGGAAGGGAGGAGTCTACCAGCTGCTGTAGGAGTTGCGGAGTGCGGAGCGAAGATCCGAGAGCGGATTCGTGAAGGCAGAGCCGAGGCGGTGATTTCCATCCGGCTACTTCATGGCGCCGAAGCGGTCTTCAAGGGTAACGATCTCCTTCTTGGACATCGAAGTCCTTCCTTTATACATGTGCTTGGAATCCTCCACCAAGAGGTGGATATCCGTGAAGTGATTCCTTTGTTGAGTCTGCATCTAGAGCCGGAATTATGGAGTACGGCATAGGCATGCTGTGTGAAGCCTATCTGGAATGGTAGTCTGGATTGGTGATGTTCATGGGTAAACCGGAGAAGACTCCGTGGATTTGATGAGATGCAAATGGTTTTATCTTGTGATAAATGTATGGATGTGATGCTGAATGTGAGGAGGCTTTGGTGACGCTCCTGGTTATGTTATGATCAATTGGTAGCACGCCTAGGGAGCGCGAGATAAACCCGGCCTGTTACACTACTAGGGTGGGTTGATCTAGTTAGGTAGGGATCGATTGGTTGCAATGCTTGGGGAGCCGAGTTAAACCCGGCTTGCTGCACCACATGGTGTGGGTCGATCGGATTAGGAGGGGGGTCGATGGGTAGACATTGCCTGGGGAGCTTGGATAAACCCGGCGTGCTACACCACATGGTGTGGGTCGACCTACTCTGGTTGTTTATTGGATGCTGTGAGGTTGTACCTCTGTGTGGTTTGGGCGGGATGTCGCCAGCTTGCGAGACTGGTGGACTAGGGCCGGTCAACCAACAAGTTAAAACCTCGGATCGGCGGTGTATGACTGGTGGATTCCGGTACGCCAAGAAGGTGCCCTGCGTGCACGGAACGTCTGGTGGATTCCAGCGTTTGTGATGTCATGTGTTTGCTAGCGGGATAAGAAAATGATATACATATGCTGCTTGATGATACTTGCTGATAGATGATAGCACTGTATACAGGGAAGGAACCACTACCCCGGGTAGGGGGTAGGGTCGTTATAATGGGTCAGCCAAATGCTGACCGTTTCTTTGTTTTGCCGCTTTTTGGTGGATGTCTCATTGCAGGTGCCGCGTCTTGAAATGAATAAGTGGAATGGCTAGCTTGCTGCTATAGGCCCTTGAAGGCCATGCGAAGAGTTATGTTTGGATTTCATGTGTGGCCGGCCTGCGTGCCGATGTACGAAATGATTGTTGTGTAAAAGAGGAACTTGTAAGGCCATAAGGCCAGGGTGTGTGAGTTGTATACATTCCTGGTGTTGGTATATATATAAATGTGATCTTTATATATTGGTGGACATTCTGGTTTGAGTTCATGCTAACATAAAATATGCTGCGCTAGAATGGAATGAGTTAAGGATACGCATAGATTTTGATTTCGACACGTGATTCCTTCGCTTGTCTGTGATATATGGCGTGGGGCCCCGACCGGACCCACCATTATATGTCATGTGACAGGTGGGGGCGTTACAAAGTGGTATCAGAGCCAGGTTGAGATTGTTTGGGGAGGAGAGAACATAAATGAACTCATGAATGTCCATTAGGAATGTATGTCATGCACATGATGTGTGTGAGTGTGTAGTCAATGTCGCAGTACCGTTATGATTTGAAGGATTAATGGTGTTCTGTACATTGATAGGTGGCGAGGGATGGAGCTGGGCCGTCTGGGCCCCAGCGGTCGGATGAGAGTGCAGCACCCGTGGAAGCGCCTATGCCTCCCTCGGCAGAAGCCATACGGGTGGTGACGGAGACAGTGCTTGCAGTGTTACAAGCACAACCAACTGGACAGGCAAGGCCTGGTGCAAGGCAAGAGCATGCTGCAGTGGTGGTGGAGACGCAAGCAAGTGACGAGTCATTGACATGTTTTATGAACTTTCATCCACCGACGTTTGGTGGAGCGCTTCCCCCAACGCAGACGGAAGATTGGTTGGCAAGGGTAAAAAGGATCCTAACTGCAATCCGGACGGTCGAGGAACAGAAAGTGATGTTTGCCACTTTTCTGTTGGAAGGCGATGCAAGGTTGTGGTGGGATGAGATTGAAGTGCATCACTTGGCAGGTCGAGGTTTAACGGAGGTTTCCATGGAGGAATTCTCCCAAATATTTTTAGCCAAGTATGTGCCGGTGTCGCAGAGGATTGCGATGGAAAATGAGTTTCTCCGTTTGGTGCAGGGTGAGCAAGAGATTGATACCTACCTGCATGAGTTTACAAGATTGGGGAGATATGCGGGATTGAACTTTGCGGAGGAAGCGCGAAAGACAAATCGGTTTTATGAAGGCTTGCGGGATGAATTGAGGTTGGCACTTCCGAGTTCGGTGAGCCAAGGCTTCCAAGCATTGGTCGATACAGCTCGTGCCTTGGAAAAAGATATGAAGCGAGTATACGAGAATAAGAGACTGGCAGCGGAAAAGGCAGACTCTAAAGTGTCGCAGTTGGATCAATCGGAGTTTCGACGATGAGAGAAGAAAAGATTTAGGCCGGCGGAATCAGCTCCGTCGACTGTTTCTTCGGGGGCGACTTATGGGTCAGGACGTGTGGATACACGTATATGCTATAACTGTGGGCAGAAAGGACATATAGCAAAATTCTGTCGGAATGCCCCTCCAGGGAGTCAGAAAACGACAGGTGCCTCATATGAAGCAAAGGGTAAAGCAGTGGCCGAATCATCTGTACCCCGGACGCAACCTCGCTTTCATGCTATGGAAGTGCAAGAGCCGCAAAGCTCAGTTGGTGAAATTCAGCCTCGGGTGTTTAATTTATCTCTTAATCGCGAATTTCAAAATCGTGAGGCTGAGCGGAGGTGAAACATGAATTACTTCTCTTGGATGCTCTGTTGTATGTAAACTATGCTTATATATGATGAATAAAAGCGTGTTGTTGAAGATATCTATCAAAATGTGGTGCACGTGTGATGGTAAGGAGATAACTAACTCATGTTGTTTTGTTTTGAGGTCTTTGTGGCTGAATGTGCACAAGTGGAAGATAGGGATGTTTGTTTGTGTTGTATGTTTGTTAGTTTGTGCGGAGGCTTGGGGTGTAAGCTTTGATGATGCTGATTGGCTGATTGGAGTCAAATTTCGAGTACGAAATTATTTGAAGGGGGGAGGATTGTAACACCCCGAAGTCAAGCGGATCATTTTGGGCCAAATTGGGTTCAGGCATGGGTCACACGGCCTGGGACACGGGCGTGTCCCAGGGCGTGTCAGGCCTGGGTTGTGTCGAGTGGTGAAGTCGACGAAATTTGGAGTCGACACAGCGGACATGGCCTGCGACACGGGCGTATCGCAGGGCGTGTCGAGGCCGTGTCGACGATCGGCCTTGATGTCGACGAATTTTGCTCGACGATCGTCGAGTGTCGAGTGTCGAGTGAGGACACGGCCTGTGACACGGGCGTGTCACAGGGCGTGTCAGTGGTCGTCGAACTCAACTCGACGTTTCGAGCTAGGGCGTGTTTGCGGGACACGGGTGTGTCCAGGTGCACACGGCCAGGAACACGGGCGTGTGCCAGGCCGTGTGAAGTCTCGGGTTGTTTTGGGATTATTTTCGTTGAGTCACACGGCCTCAGACACGGGCGTGTCTGAGGGCGTGTCGGGGACACGGCACGTGACACGGACGTGTCACATGGCCGTGTATTGGCTGGATTGAGTCGGTTGTCTGCCGCTTAGAGGGACACGGCCTGGGACACGGGCGTGTCACAGGGCGTGTCAGGTCATGTTCAAGCTTTTCTGGCCAAATCTGAGCCGTTTGTTTCCCTCTTCCTGGATCCAACGGCTGGGCTCTGTCCAGGTCTTGGGAAGGCCGAGAAAAAGGGGATTTAATCCCTCTTTTCATCTTCTTCTTCTTCTTCATTTTCTTTTAAGAAAGGGAGGAAGAAAGGCTAAGGCAAGAGGGAAGGGAGGAGTCTACCAGCTGCTGTAGGAGCTGCGGAGTGCGGAGCGAAGATTCGAGAGCGGATTCGTGAAGGCAGAGCCGAGGCGGTGATTTCCATCCGGCTACTTCATGGCGCCGAAGCGGTCTTCAAGGGTAACGATCTCCTTCTTGGACATCGAAGTCCTTCCTTTATACATATGCTTGGAATCCTCCACCAAGAGGTGGATATCCGTGAAGTGATTCCTTTGTTGAGTCTGCATCTAGAGCCGGAATTATGGAGTATGGCATAGGCATGCTGTGTGAAGCCTATCTGGACCGGTAGTCTGGATTGGTGATGTTCATGGGTAAACCGGAGAAGACTCTGTGGATTTGATGAGATGCAAATGGTTTTCTCTTGTGATGAATGTATGGATGTGATGCTGAATGTGAGGAGGCTTTGGTGACGCTCCTGGTTATGTTATGATGAATTGGTAGCACGCCTGGGGAGCGCGAGATAAACCCGGCCTGTTACACTACTAGGGTGGGTTGATCTAGTTAGGTAGGGATCGATTGGTGGCAATGCTTGGGGAGCCGAGTTAAACCCGGCTTGCTGCACCACATGGTGTGGGTCGATCGGATTAGGAGGGGGGTCGATGGGTAGACATTGCCTGGGGAGCTTGGATAAACTCGGCGTGCTACACCACATGGTGTGGGTCGACCTACTCTGGTTGTTTATTGGATGCTGTGAGGTTGTACCTCTGTGTGGTTTGGGCGGGATGTCGCCAGCTTGCGAGACTGGTGGACTAGGGCCGGTCAACCAACAAGTTAAAACCTCGGATCGGCGGTGTATGACTGGTGGATTCCGGTACGCCAAGAAGGTGCCCTGCGTGCACGGAACGTCTGGTGGATTCCAGCGTTTGTGATGTCATGTGTTTGCTAGCGGGATAAGAAAATGATATACATATGCTGCTTGATGATACTTGCTGATAGATGATAGCACTGTATACAGGGAAGGAACCACTACCCCGGGTAGGGGGTAGGGTCGTTATAATGGGTCAGCCAAATGCTGACCGTTACTTTGTTTTGCCGCTTTTTGATGGATGTCTCATTGCAGGTGCCGCGGCTTGAAATGAATAAGTGGAATGGCTAGCTTGCTGCTATAGGCCCTTGAAGGCCATGCGAAGAGTTATGTTTGGATTTCATGTGTGGCCGGCCTGCGTGCCGATGTATGAAATGATTGTTGTGTAAAAGAGGAACTTGTAAGGCCATAATGCCAGGGTGTGTGAGTTGTATACATTCCTGGTGTTGGTATATATATATAAATGTGATCCGCATAGATTTTGATTTCCACACGTGATTCTTTCGCTTGTCTGTGATATATGGCGTGGGGCCCCGGCCGGACCCACCGTTATATGTCATGTGACAGGTGGGGGCGTTATATATAGTGCTATGTCTTTCTTCATGCATGGCCACTAGAACAACTTTTTCATGTCCTTGTACATCTTTATGCTTCATGGGTGAACTGAGTATTTCGTAAAATGAGCCTCATACATCAATTCTTCTCTTAGCTTACCCATACTTGGAATGCACAAACGACCCTCTTTCCACAAAAATGCCATCATCCCAGGAGAATTTATCATTTGACCCATCCACTGCATAGCGTTGCAGCGTTTCATCAAGTTTTGTTGCTCGCCGAATTTTGTCCGCAAGATCACACTGTACCTCTGTCCAATGCAAGCATTCAGTTGCTGTGGAATTCTTGTCACCACAAGAAATCTCTAAAGCTTCCAACTCCTGGATCAGACACTTATCATGCATCTGCAATCAATTTGCCTGTAACGGAGTCCAACAACTCAAGGCATTTGCGACTACATTTCCCTTCCTGGGAGTGTAATGAATCTCAAAAGTGTAGTCCCCGAGGAACTCCATCCACCTTCATTGCCGCATATTTAGATCCTTCTGATCCAATAGGTACCTTAGGCTCTTATGGTCCGTGAATATATCCACCTTCACGCCATATAAATAGTGACGCCACAACTTTAGTGCAAAAAACACCGCTGCCAACTCCAAATCATGGACGAGATAATTTCGGTCATGCACTTTCAACTGGCGTGAGCCAAAAGCAATCACCTTTCCAAATTGAAGAATAATGCAGCCTAAGCTGCTCCCTAATACACCCCGAGGAACTCCGCACCTTTCTGAACTGCCTTAATCACTTGAAGAGCATACATAAGTGTCATGTTCGACCCTCGCATACCAGCGAACTTCGTTTCTCGTTCAGTATTCTTCTCCTGTGTGACTTCCTTTGACTTGCAATCTATATAGGCACGCTGCTCCGAGTGCCAGTCCATACCAAAGATCACATCAAACTCCGATATCGGCAGTACCGATGCTTTCATGCTGAAATCCCGACTTCCTATTCGTACCCCCACAAAACAAGACCTATCTGCATGCATTACACAGCCATTTAATAATAACACCTTCACACTATCTGCCACCGTACGAATCAGCACACCGATCCGTGACACGAAGTCCACAGATAGAAATGAATGAGAAGCACCAGTATCAAATAACGCTCTCGTTGGATAGTCGCGAATCATGACAGAGCCTAATACAAACACATCATACACAAGCTACAAACAAGGTATGAAATAACAAAAACAGCAATCAACTATGTTACCGCGTACCTGTGACAACGTCACTTTGCTTTATGGCCTCCTGCTGGCCAAGATTATATACTCGGGGTTGCGCCTGGGATGCAGTCAACTCCACCACTGCCTTTCCCTTTTCAGCATATGATGCTCCTGTCCTCTTCTCACCCTTTGGTGGACCAACCCGACAATCACGGGCTATATGTCCCACTTTACCACATATATAGCAGGTCCGAGACTCCTGCCTCGAAGTTGCTCTTGATGGAACACTTGAGGGATCCTTTGAAGAAGACTTGAATCTCTTACCCTATTTCCTTCGGTAATTTGCTTTCCCCGGGTGTGGCACTTTGAACTCGGCCTTTGTCACAGCCAAGTCCCTTATGCCCTGCACTCGCTTCATGTCCTTTTCCAACACACGCGCTGTATCAACCAACGCCTGAAACCCTTGGTTCACCGAACTCGATAACAGGAATCTCAAGTCATCCCGCAGTCCTTCATAGAACCGATTGGTTCTTCTGTGTTCATCAACAAAGATAAACCTCGCATAGCGTCCCAACAGCATAAACTCATGCAAGTAGGTATCGATGCTACTCTCTCCTTGAGTTAGATGCTGGAACTCATTTTCCATAGCGATGCATTGAGCCGCTGGCATGTATTTTGCCAAGAACAGTCGTGAAAATTCCTATATCGAGACTTCTGTTAGTTGCTTTCCTGCTAAGTGGTGTAACTCGATCTCATCCCACCATAGTCGAGCCTCTCCTTCCAACAAGAAAGTGGCCAAGGTGACCTTCTAATTTTCCTTTGTCCTTATCGCCGTCAATATTTGCTTGACGCGCGACAACCAATCTTTCGCTTATGTTGGGGATCCCACACCCGAAAACGTAGGAAGATTGAAGCTCATGAACTACTTCAACTGTCGTTCAGCTGCCCGAGGATCAACAACCTCAACAGGTTCTAGCCTTACCACAACCCGTTCTGGCCTCAATACCGACTGCGCCTGCCTAGTAGGCTATGCTTGAATCATTGCAAACAGTGCCTCAGCAACTAAATGTATTGTTTCTGCAGAAGGGGAGGTGTACGTACCTCAGTTGGTGTCGCACTCTCATTAGAATGCTGGGGATCAGACTGCTCATGGCAGACAACCATAATACGGATACAGTTCAGCCATTTCTCGTTGCTCAAATCGTCAGTTCACTGACGCTGGTCGACATCCCCTTGTCCGTTCAGCATGAGCTCACAAAGCTCACAAACAGCCACACTGTCCCCTAAGGACTGACTTCTTAATCACAGGTTAGCTAGGAGCCATCTCCAGTGACACTCACTCTCGCCTTGCATTAGCGACAGAACTCACTTTCCATCCCTAGCCCTACCATATCTGGATCAACCATCCAGCAATCCCTGCAGGCACCTGCAGTGCCAGGAACAATATTCTTTCATAGCATACATCATAAGAACTAGCGGGTATTTTCCTGTACTTTCACTCCAGTACTTCCTGCTACTATCGTTCGCAGACACAACCCACCGAATCCGCAAACATAATCATTTATATGTGGAGTCTTCTCCGATGTGCAAAATATAACATCACCAATCCAGACCAACCTGTCCAGATGGGCTTCACACAGTATGCCTATTCTGTACTTCATGTTTCCGGATCTACATGCAAGACATCTTGGGGATCTCTAGAATCAACCGAAAGGAATCCCTCAATAAGCTACCTTTTGGTGGGGGAAACCCATGCATATGTCAAATTAAGGACTTCACATATCCAAGGAAGAATGATCGTTACCCTTGACGATCGCTTTGGAGCCATGGAAATCTAGCTGGATGGAAAGCAATGCAACGGCCTTGCCTCCACGAATCTGGCCTCGGCACGTGATTCGGGGCTCTCAAACTCCACCGGTAGCCGGATTCCTCCTCCTTCTTCCTTGCTCTCCCCACACACTACCACTTGAAGAAAGAGAAAGTCCTTGAGAAAATGAGAGAGTTATCCTCATCTCATAGCCTTATCAGCAGCAGGGAGAATTCTGGGCCGTTGGATCCCCTTTAAAAGGAATGGACAGCCACAAAAAGCCCAGAAAAACTCTTTCTTGGGCTGAACATAGCTTGTGACACGCCCATGTCATAGGCCGTATTCCTTAAGCGGCAAAGAAACCACCTTAACCAGACCTGGACACGGCCATGTGACACGCCCGTGTCACAAGCCGTGCGCCAGACACGGCTTCAGACACGCCCGTGTCCAGCACATGTTCACCAGTCTGTCCAAGCACAGAGAAGGACATGGACTTTGACACGCCCGTGTCACAGGCCGTGTGCCCCACTCGAAGATCGTCGAGTGCATTTCGTTGAACGCACACGAGAACTCGTCGAGCGCATAGCAGGACACGGCCCTAGACACGCTCGTGTCACAGGCCATGTACACCACTCGAGGATCGTCGATCGCATTTCGTCGAGCTCACACAAGATGACCATGCAGCACTCGAGTGCAGGACACGGCCATGGACACGCCGGTGTCCCAGGCCGTGTACCTCACACAGAGTAGGACACGGCTTGGGGACACTCCCGTGTCCCAGGCCATGTTGCCCACTCTCCTCAGCCCAATCATCCTCGAGACTTGGGGTGTTACAGGTGTACAACCCCATAGCCGGGCGAGTGGGACCCTCCCCAAATAGCAGCCTAGGGGCGTGTTGTGGGCGACAAGTTAGTGCGACCCCGTTTGAGAACGTGCGGGTCCTCGTGCGTGCGTGCGGCGGTTTTATGCGCATAGATTTAGAATTTATATATATATATATTATATATATTATTATAATGTATATAATATATTATATATAAATTATATATGGGTAATAGGATAGAGGAGGGGGGCTTTTCTTTTTCCACGGGGGGACCTTTTCTCAAAACCCTTACAGCCGCCGCCTCCCTCCTCTGGGTGCACTTCCCCCACCTCCTCTTTCTCCTCCGGGCATCGTTCTCTGGCGATCCAGCCAACTACCCCACTCGAAATGATTGAAAAGGAAGAGATAACTCAGTGTTCAGAAAACGAACTAATTGGGGGCCCTGCGACGTGGAGTTGTCGGTGAGCTTCGGTGATGGGTTTTGCTTTTCGATGGAGGTTCACAGTTGCGTGTTGGCCGCGAGGTGCCGCTTCTTCGCCGAGATGCTAGGTAGACGGGATGGAGTTGTGGAGATCTGCGAGTGCGATGAAGTTGAAGTTTACGTTGAAGTGGTCGCCATGATGTACTGCGGCGATCTACGACGGCGACTTTACATTGAGGGCGCGATGCGCGTTCTTAGCTGGCTCAGTTGATCAAACCAACAGAGTTTCCTTTTCTTCTGCCGAGAGCAGCAAGCAGGGCAGAGTACTTTTTAGGGGAAAGTTGATGGTAAACATAGCCTCTTCACCTTCCTCGGCCGTCTCCTTAAGGCGCCCAGGTTCCTTTGAAGCTGAAGGCATGGGGGTATGAAGATTTTGGCGATGTCAATGTCTCGAGGTTGGACGAAAATGTTTCTGTGCCCGAGGTTAGGGATGATCAAGTGCTTATAAAGGTTATTGCTGCGGCACTCAACCCTGTTGATTACAAGAGGAGGAGACATGAATTAAAAGAGAAAACGGGGGGCTCGGGGGGTACAGCAAGAAGAGGGGGAAAACCCGATCCAGATCGCCTCTCCCGTCGCTGGCCAAGCAAGGGCCGCCCCGCCCCTTTCCTCCCGATCTCACCCCGCCCTCCCTCTCTCCCGTCCTGCCTGGAGCAACCCAGGCCCCCTCCTTTTTCTCTCGGCCTGGAGCGAGGCTCGGCCTGGAGCAAGGCCCGGCCTGGAGCAAGGCCCGACCTGGAGCAAGGCCCGACCTGCAAGGCTCGGCCTAGAGTGGAGATCGACCACCGACGCGGCCGCATGCAGTAGGATCGACTCGAAGCTCCTCTCCCGTCCCCGCCGCCAAGCACGCGACAAGGGTAACGCTATTTCTACTTGGGCAGGTGAAGCCCTCAGTTTACATACTTGCATGGAATCCCCTCTCCACCAACGGGTGGGGGAAGGGAGCTTTCCGACAGGTTGACGTGTACGTCACGCAGTTAATTGCATTAGTACCCGGAACCATGAGTAAGGTTTAGGCATGCTTTGTGAAGCCCATCCGGATGTGTGAGCCAATGTTCTGGGGTTCCCGGAGAAGACTCCGAGGAAGTTGTTTATTAGCCGCTTGCATGGAATGCGCACCATCCCAAAAGGGGTGTGTGCTGTAACACCCCCTATCCGTCGCATAGCATATAGCAGTAGGTCCGGCCGGGGCCCGACGCCATATACCACAGACAGACCGGGTGGTTACTTATGGAAACCATCCAACCAATCTCAACGTCCTACACAGAGCATTCTAGCGGAAGCAGTTAATATAAGTTGTAAACAAGAACCCAGCATAAGAGCCGAATGTCCACTAATCCACATTTAGGAAGTATCAAAAATACCCAAACATTGGCCTTAAGGCCTACAAAAAGTTTCACTTGTCCGTTACATGATTTACCAACCTCGGCATGCAGGCCGGCCATACATGAATAAAAATAGAAAACATTACACTTGGGCCTTCGAGGGCCAGCTTCGCAAAAAGGGCTTTAGCCCGCTATTGACCGCTCGGTCCAGCTGCACCTGCAAGCAAACAACCACCGCACGGTGGCAAACAAAGCAACGGTCAGCAATGCTGACCAAATTATAACGATCCCGCCCCCAACTCGGGGCGGCGATGCTCCTTCCCTGCATTTCATTAGCATAAGCGAGCATTATAAATATAGCCATTACATCACAGGCGGAGGCTCAACGGCCACACACCCCGTGCACTCAGGGCACATTCTTGGTGAACGCAGTCTAAGTCTGCCGACTCACCGCCATCCTCTCTTGGACGGCCAAACAATGAGCAGTTTGTCTTCCTGGCATGGGTCACGGTAATTAAAACCATAGACCGCCGAAGACCCTCATCTATCCAACGGCCCTAATCCGAATGACATAGAGTGGGTACGGTTCCATCTAACCCGTGCTCACAACGCAACGGTAATTTAAACCATATGCGCCCGCAACGGTAATTTAAACCATATGCGCAGGTCAAACTTCTACCGAGTCCCATTTTCATCACAAGTCACATAACCCGGTTATGTTCAAGTTGGCTTCCAAGCCACCAAGTTGGCAAGACCTCGTGTCCGCCCAGTTTTCGGGTGCACCTTTGGGTTAGTCCCCAAGGCTCCCTGCTGCAATCTACCGCGTAGAAAACCCGAAAACACCAAATAGCACGGAGTCTTCTCCGGCCTTATGCAATGCAACATCATCGATCCGGACTAACATGTCCGGGTAGGCTTCAACCAAAAATGCCTATGTCCGTTCTCGCATACGGACGCTAAACAACGGGGACTTTACATATCTACCCGAAGGAACGCCTCCAACTCTTCGCAGACTCGCGAGAGAGGCTTCCTATGCTAAGAAAGAGAGCTATCATGCTCACAAGTGAGGATCGTTACCCTTGCGTTCCTCTTTGGCGCCATCGAAATGTAATCGGATAGAAATCACCGCACTTGCGTTGCCTCCGTGGATCCGGAGTCGGCTTGCGATTCGGAGCTCCGAAGCTCCTCCAATGGCGGATCTAGCTCCTCTTCCTCCAATAGCTTTCCTCTTTCTCCAAGGGTTTGGAGAGATGATCAGTGAAGGAAAATGGATTTTTCTTAAGTCAAACCCGTGTATATCCTCTCAGGAACCATCCCCAGCCGTCGGATCTTAACCTAAGAAAACGAGCGGCTTTGATTCGGGGCTGAAATGCCCAAACTGGGCCGAACACGGCCTGGCACACGCCCGTGTCCAGGGCCGTGTGCCGCATTCGCGTCAAAATCGAATCTTCTGAACACGCACACGGGTATCGAACACGCCGTATTCGAGTTGACACGCCCGTGTTCCAGATGATACGGCCGTGTAGCCGGCCGTGTACCCCATGATTTTTCCCCCGTTTCCAACCCGAGCACTGCACGGGTTCTAGGACACGCCCGTGTCCTTGCCCGTGTCACATTGACACGCCTGGGCCCCCAGGCCGTATACACGGGACATTTCGTCGAGGGGAGAACGACGACTGGATGACACGGCCTTGGACACGCCCGTGTCCTAGGCCGTGTGCCTTGTCTCGACGATCGTCGAGTGAATCTCGACGATTTCACCTGACGATCGTCGACACGGGTCGACACGCCCTGCGACACGCCCGTGTCGCAGGCCGTGTGCCCATTCTCGACGAATCGTCGAGAATAACTCGACGATTTCACGGCTAAGTGTCGACACGGGTCGACACGCCCTGCGACACGCCCGTGTCGCAGGCCGTGTGCCCTTTCTCGTCGAATCGTCGAGTATAACTCGACGACTTCCGACTAAGTGTCGGCACACACTTACACGCCCTGGGACACGCCCGTGTCCCAGGCCGTGTGCCGTCAGCCAGAAACCAAAACTGCCCAAACGTCCCCCTTTGCTCCTTTGAGTTTCGGGGCGTTACATGTTGCAATATGTTTGGCCCGCTTATATTAGCCGACCGATGACTAGTTGGCCGCCGCTCGTCGAGACGTTGGCGTACAGGTGTTGCAGTACCATGCGGGGAATGGCGGGCTTAAGCCCGAGCACGTGCCGGCCCTCGAAGGCCTTTTTTGTTTATATTGTCGGCCTGCGTGCTGAGTATGGAATTTATATTCCTGTAATATTTTTTCATATCTGTGATGCTCTGTGAATATAGTTTACTCCTCCTGTCTTGGGCGAGCGGTGTGTTCGTGAACCGCTCCCCCCGTGTGGGCCCCGAGGAATAGATGCAGGGAAAGCCCGTGATGGCCTGTTGTCATCCTTTCAGAATAGCGGAGTTCCGCTGTTAGCGGCCCAATTGGGGCTGCGTAGAGCAGGGCTGCTGGGCGGTTTTGTGCCAATAGTAAGGCGGGCAGGGAACATTTTACATAGACCCGAGGTGGCACCTCTAGTTAGGGAGTGGATCTTGAGATCCTCCTTATATGTTCCAGTCGGCCAAGAGAGCCCTTCGAAGGTGCCTTAGCTCAGCCCTTGGCTTGGGAGGGGAAGAGTTTGTTAGTCTTCTGGGTATGCGGCGGGTCCTCCACGCTGAGACCTTGGGTCTGTCCCTTGTGTTCCTAGTCTTGTGCCTAGATCGTTCGCTTGAGGGTAGTAGGTGCGCGGTCACCCCTTCCCCAAGGGTCGAACTCCACAGGAGACCGATTTTTGGTTTCAACAACAGGGATTCTCAGTGCTGTCTGCGCCATTGACCAAGCTTACGCAAAAGAGCGCAACTTTTGTTTGGAGTGATGCATGTGAGGGAGCCTTTCAAGAGCTTAAGAGAAGACTATATTCTGCTCCTAATTATGGCGTTGCCTACGGAAGGAGTAGAGTATGTTGTTTATGTGGACGCTTCGCGAGTCGGACTCAGATGCGTGTTAATGCAGGGTGACAAAGTGATTGCGTATGGATCGAGACAACTGAAGGTCCATGAAAGGAATTATCCTACACATGACTTAGAATTTGATGCCGTCATTTATGCCTTGAAATTGTGGAGGCATCTTCTATATGGAGTGTCATGCAAAATCTAAACGGACCATAAAAGTTTGAAATATGTCTTCACGCAGAAGGAGATGAACTTTCGCCAGCGTAGATGTTAGAATATGTTGCAGACTATGAAGTTGATGTTCTTTATCATCCTGGCAAGACTAACATTGTGGAGGATGCTTTGAGCCGAAAGCCCGCGTGTTGAAACCGAAATCTCGGTCTCCTGTGGAGTTCACCCGTGGGGAAGGGGTGACCGCGCACCTACTACCCTCAAGCGAACGATCTAGGTACAAGACTAGGAACACAAGGGACATACCCAAGGTCTCAGCGTGGAGGTCCCGCCGCATACCCGAAGACTAGCAAACTCTTCCCCTCCCAAGCCAAAGGCTGAGCTAAGGCACCTTCGGAGGGCTCTCTTGGCCGACCGGAACCTCTAAGGAGAATCTCAAACCAACTCTCTCCTGACTAGAGGTGCCTCCTCGGGTCTATGTAAAATGTTCCCCATCTGCCCTACCAATGGCGCAATCTCGCAGAGCAATTCTACGACACGCCGCCCAAGTTGGGCCACTAACAGCGGAACTCCGCTATTCTAAAAGGATGACAATAGTTCATCAGGGGCTTCCAGGCAACTATACCTCGGGGCCCCCACGTGGAGAGCGGTTCACGAGCACACCACTCGCCCAAGACAGAAGAAGTAAACTACACATGCACAGAGCATCACAGATATCATAAATAATTACAGGAATATGAATTCCATACTTCGGCACGCAGGCCGGCAATATAAGCAAAAATAGGCCTTCGAGGGCCGGCACAAGCTTGGGCTTAAGCCCGCTACAATCCGCCTGGTACTGCAACACCTGTACGCCAACGTCTCGACAAGCGACTACCAGCTGAACAACCGTCGGCTAACATAAGCTGGCCAAACATATTACACACACCCCTTTTTCGGGGCTATGGTGCGCATTCCCTGCAAATAGATAATATACAACTTCCTCGGAGTCTTCTCCGGGAACCCCAGAACATCACCAATTCGGCTTACACATCCGGATAGGCTTCACACAGCATGCCTAAACCCGTACTCACGCTTTCGGGTGCTAATGCAGTTAATTGCAGGGACGTACACGTCAACCCGCCAAAAAGCTCCCTTCCCCCACCCGTTGGTGGAGAGGGGCTTGCATGCAAATATGTAAACTGAGGGTTTCACCTGCCCAAGTAGAAACATCGTTACCCTTGACGCGTATGTTGGCGGAGCTGCAGCCGCATATCTTGTATGAGGCTCGATGCCTAACGACTGTAGCGACTGTGCACGCACGGATCCGGATGTCGCTGTATGAGCCCTGATTCTTCCTCTCATTATGGATCTCGGTAAATAATAGCCCTCTTCATGAGGGGCTCGGGCTGCACTTCCAGGCGGCGGCCTGGACAGGAAAAAGGAGGGGCCGGGCTAATCTCCAGGCGGCGGCCTGGACTGGAAGAAATGGAGGGGCCGGGCTGATCTCCAGGCGGCTGGAGAAAGAGGGTAGCGGCACGGACAGGAAAAAGTGTTGCTCGGGCTGCACTTCCAGGCGGCGGCCGGGATAGGAAAAAGGAGGGGCCGGGCTGATCTCCAGGCGGCGGCCTGGACTGGAAGAAATGGAGGGGCCGGGCTGATCTCCAGGCGGCTGGAGAAAGAGGGAGCGGCGCGGGGGTGCTGCTCCAGGCGGTCGACTGGAGAGGACTTTAACTCCAGGCCGAGGGAGAGAGGGGCGGGGGTCGTGCTGCTGCTGTAGGCCGATGGGAGAGTGGAAGGGGGTGGCATCGGGCTGCTGCTGTAGGCCGGCGGGAGAAATGTCTGCTCCTCTTTTTTCTCCCCTCCCCCTGGCCCCCGTGCCCTATCCCCCTTTCCTTTGCTTCCACCGGATACACAGGCTTCTTCTCATCTTCGACCACCAATTCCAATTGATGTCCAGTATCAGATTTTTTCCCATCAGTAGCATCAACTGCATGAGATGCTAATTTCTTAGCTCCATCGGTATAATGTTCATCTTCGATGACCTCCGCATCCTCAGGTATCACTTCAACTTCATCAATGGCAGCAACAGAAGATTCAGATTCAACAATCTTTGGCTCCACTTCCTCCAGTGCCTTCTGGTTCGGCGAAGAAGAGGAATCTAAAACGCCAGATTCTCTGGCTTTGGGCTGCAAGACAAAAACAGTGGAATCACCTTCCCCCGGCTCCTTGGGCTCCAATTCATGGGATTCTCCAGCACCACGGTTGGTAGATTGTTCGTTCCCTGTGCTCTTTTCACCAGTAGCACCACCAGAACCACTGTTTTCTATAAGGTTTTCAGAACCTGAAGAAAGCTTCCCCTCCTCCTTCTCCTCCTCCTCTTCACCAGCATCAACAACATCATTTTTCACCCCAAACCCCAAAACAACACTACTCGAATTCCCAGTGGAATCAGAATTTTCAATCAAATCCCCTTGCTGCGTAGAGCCGTGGATCTCACCTTCATCCACCGACGAAGACTTGTGGTCCCCCGTCTCCGGAGAAATCTTCAATGTGTTTTTCTCCGGTGAAATGGTGTCCCCCGCAACGGCGGACGTGTCCGCGTCGTTAACCCCGGGGTCCGAAGCGATCTCCTAAACCTCCGGGTTCGGCATCTCCTCGCTGTCTGTATAGGTGTACTCATGAGCTACCGGCGGTGGCGGCGGCGAAGAGAGGGAGACGGCGGAGGCTGAATCCATGGGAAATCGAGATAAGGTTGGGGGCGAGTGGAAGATGGATGGAGGCCGTGAGAAGTGAGAACAGACATTGAAAACAGCTTTTCCCCCCACCTGATGGCCATCCCCTGCCCTCTCTATCTTTTCCTCTTTTCTGACCGTACCCTCCCCTGCTTCTTTTTTAATCTCCCCCAACTTATATGTATATCATATAATATATATATATAATAAAAAAAATATATATATATATGTATATATATAGATATATATATATTAATATTAAACATATATATATATATATCTTAAGCCTATGCACATAAAACCTCCGCACGCACGCACGAGGACCCGCACGTCTTCGAACGGGGCTGCACCAAAATGCCGCTCATAGCATCCCCGGGTCCGCCACTTGGGGAGGATCCCACTCGGCCGGGTACGGGGTTGTACACAATCCCCACTATTTTCGAGGTTGGCACAAGCTCGGAAAGAAACATCCAACCGCAAGTATCCGGCGAGTGGGAGCCAACCCGAAAAAAAAGGTTTGAGAAATCTAACTTTAGCCTTCTGAACACAGCATTTCCCTCAATGTAGCAGGACAGGAAGAACTTCATTTCTGCACAAATTGCCAAGGTACTTGCTCCTAATCACTTGGGGTTCTGCAAAGTATCCAAACTCTCTCTCCAAACTCCAAACTCTCTCCCTTACCCCCCAGGTGTGCCTACAGCCCTGCCAGCTAGTGAGAGCCTGACAGCGAGTCTACCCGGGGCCGAGCAGCACTCGGGGTCCAAGGCTAACATCATCGAGTGACTTCCAGCCCTGCCAGCTAGGTGAGAGCCTGATAGCAGGATCTGCTCAAGGTCTGAGGATGACACCGAGTGACTTCCAGCCCTGCCAGCTAGGTGAGAGCCTGACAGCGAGATCTGTTCAGGGTCCAAGGCTAATGTCGTCGAGTGACTTCCAGCCCTGCCAGCTAGGTGAGAGCCAGACAGCGGTATCTGCTCGAGGTCCAAGGATGACATTGAGTGACTTCCAGCCCTGCCAGATAGGTGAGAGCCTGACAGCGGGATCTGCTCGGGGTCCACTACTAACACCATCGAGTGACTTCCAACCCTGACAGCTAGGTGAGAGCCTGACAGCGGGATCTGCTCGAGGTCTGAGGATGACACCGAGTGACTTCTAGCCCTGACAACTAGGTGAGAGCCTGACAGCGGGATCTGCTCGGGGTCCACTACTAACACCATCGAGTGACTTCCAGCCCTGCTAGCTAGGTGAGAGCCGGACAGCGGGATCTGCTCAAGGCCCAAGGATGACATCGAGTGACTTCCAGCCCTGCCAGCTAGGTGAGAGCCTGACAGCGGGATCTGCTTGGGGTCCAAGGCTGATACTATCGAGTGACTTCCAGCCCTGCAAGCTAGGTGAGAGCCTGACAGCGGTATCTGCTCGAGGTCTGAGGATGACACCGAGTGACTTCCAGCCCTGCCAGCTAGGTGAGAGCCTGACAGCGGGATCTGCTCGGGGTCCACTACTAACATCATCGAGTGACTTCCAGCCCTATCAGCTAGGTGAGAGCCTGATAGCGGGATCTGCTCGGGGTCCACTACTAACACCATCGAGTGACTTCCAGCCCTGCCAGCTAGGTGAGAGCCTGACAGCGGGATCTGCTCGAGGTCTGAGGATGATACCGAGTGACTTCTAGCCCTGCCAGCTAGGTGACAGTCTGACAGCGGGATCTGCTCGGGGTCCACTACTAACACCATCGAGTGACTTCCAGCCCTGCCAGCTTGGTAAGAGCCAGACAGCGGGATCTGCTCTGGGTCCAAATTCACTTCACTTCTTCACGCAAACTCATTGCGACAACATTGACATATTAAAGAACTTTTATTAAAAATCAGAGCACCACTTACATGCCTTAAGGAAAAAAGCGCTTCAAATAGGTGCAAATCCTACCCCGAGTGCTACGGGATTCCAACAACATTTATAGGATGGGCCGACTCCGGGTACGAAGACCTTACACATAAAGTGTCAGCGCACGACCCTGGTCGTCACCTGGTTCCACTTCTATAGTCATGATGTTCGCCAGAGTTCTTCTGTGTTAGTCACTATCCACGCTCACCGCACCAAAATGTTGAAACCGAAATCTCGGTCTCCTGTGGAGTTCACCCTTGGGGAAGGGGTGACCGCGCACCTACTACCCTCAAGCTAACGATCTAGGCACAAGACTAGGAACACAAGGGACAGACCCAAGGTCTCAGTGTGGAGGTCCCGCCGCATACCCGGAAGACTAGCAAACTCTTCCCCTCCCAAGCCAAAGGCTGAGCTCAGGCACCTTCGGAGGGCTCTCTTGGCCGATCGGAACCTCGAAGGAGAATCTCAAGACCAACTCTCTCCTGACTAGAGGTGTCTCCTTGGGTCTATGTAAAATGTTCCTCATCCGCCCTACAATGGCGCAATCTCGTCGAGAAATTCTACGACACGCCGCCCAAGTTGGGCCACTAACAGCGGAACTCCGCTATTCTAAAAGGATGACAACAGGTCATTAGGGGCTTCCCGGCAACTATACCTCGGGGCCCCCATGGGGCGAGCGGTTCACGAGCACACCACTCGCCCAAGACAGAAGAAGTAAACTACACATGCACAGAGCATCACAGATATCATAAATAATTACAGGAATATGAATTCCATACTTCGGCACGCAGGCCGACAATATAAGCAAAAATAGGCCTTCGAGGGCCGGCATAAGCGTGGGCTTAAGCCCGCTACTATCCGCCTGGTACTGCAGCACCTGTACACCAATGTCTCGACAAGCGACTAACAGCTGAACAACCGTCGGCTAACATAAGCTGGCCAAACATATTGCACACACCCTTTTTCGGGGCTTGGTGCGCATTCCCTACAAATAGATAATATACAACTTCCTCGGAGTCTTCTCCGGGAATCCCAGAACATCACCAATCCGGCTTACACATCCGGATAGGCTTCACACAGCATGCCTAAACCCGTACTCATGCTTCCGGGTGCTAATGTAGTTAATTGCAGGGACGTACACGTCAACCCGCCGAAAAGCTCCCTTCCCCCCATCCGTTGGTGGAGAGGGGCTTCCATGCAAATATGTAAATTGAGGGCTTCACCTGCCCAAGTAGAAACATTGTTACCCTTGAAGCGTATATTGGCGGAGCCGCAACCGCGTATCTTGCATGAGGTTCGATGCGTAACGACTATAGCGACTGTACACGCACGGATCCGGATGTCGCCGTATGAGCTCTGATTCTTCCTCTCGCTATGGATCTCGGTAAATAATAGCCCTATTCATGAGGGGCTCGGGATGCACTTCCAGGCGGCGGCCTGGACAGGAAAAAGTGGGGCTCGGGCTACACTTCCAGGCGGCGACCGGGACAGGAAAAAGGAGGGGTCGGGCTAATCTCTAGGCGGTGGCCTGGACTGGAAGAAATGGAGGGGCCGAGCTGATATCCAGGCGGCTGGAGAAAGAGGGAGCGGCGCAGGGGTGCTGCTCCAGGCAGCCGACTGGAGAGGATTTTAACTCCAGGCCGAGGGAGAGAGGGGAGGGGGTCGTGCTGCTGTTGTAGGCCGATGGGAGAGTGGAAGGGGGCGGCGTCGGGCTGCTGCTGTAGGCCGGCTGGAGAAATGTCTGCTCCTCTTTTTTCTCCCCTCCCCCTGGCCCCCGTGCCCTATCCCCCTTTCCTTTGCTTCCACTAGATACACATGCTTCTTCTCATCTTCGACCACCAATTCCAATTGATTTCCAGTATCAGATTTTTTCCCATCAGTAGCATCAACTGCATGAGATGCTAATTTCTTAGCTCTATCAGTATAATGTTCATCTTCGACGACCTCCGCATCCTCAGGTACCACTTCAACTTCATAAATGGCAGCAATAAAAGATTCAGATTCAACAATCTTTGGCTCCACTTCCTCTGGTGCCTTCTGGTTCGGGGAAGAAGCAGAATCTGAAACTCCAGATTCTCTGGCTTTGGGCTGCAAGACAGAAACATTGGAATCACCTTCCCCGGCTCTTTGGGCTCCAGTTCATTAGATTCTCCAGCACCACGGTTGGTAGATTGTTCATTCCCTGTGCTCTTTTCACCAGCAGCACCACCAGAACCACCACTTTCTATAAGGTTTTCAGAACCTGAAGAAAGCTTCCCCTCCTCCTTCTCCTCCTCCTCTTCACCAGCATCAATAGCATCATTTTTCACCCCAAACCCCAAAACAACACTACTCGAATTCCCAGCAGAATCAGAATTCTCAATCAAATCCCCTTGCTGCGTAGAGTCGTGGATCTCACCTTCATCCACTGACGAAGACTTGTGGTCCCCCGTCTCCGGAGAACTCTTCAATGCGTTTTTCTCCGGTGAAATGGTGTCCCCCGCGACGGCGGGTGTGTCCGTGTCATTAACCCCGGGGTCCGAAGCGGTCTCGTAAACCTCCGGGTCCGGCGTCTCCTCGCTGTCAGTATAGGTGTACTCATGAGCTGCCGGCGGCGGCGGTGGCGAAGAGAGGGAGACGGCGGAGCCTGAATCCATGGGAAATCGAGATAAGGTTGGGGGCGAGGGGAAGATGGATGGAGGCCGTGAGAAGTGAGAACAGACAGTGGAAACAGCTTCCCCCCCACCCGATGGCCATCCCCTGCCCTCTCTTTCTATCTTTTCCTCTTTTCTGCACGTACCCTCCCCTGCTTCTTTTTTAATCTCCCCCAACTTATATGTATATCATATAATAGATATAAAATATAATATATATATATATATATATATATATATATATTATATATATATATATATATATATATCTTAAGCCTATGCACATAAAACCTCCGCACGCATGCACGAGGACCCGCACGTCTTCGAACGGGGCTGCACCAAAATACCGCTCATAGCATCCCCGAGTCTGCCACTTGGGGAGGATCCCACTCGGCCAGGTACGTGGTTGTACACCGCGCATGTCTTTAACCTCACAGTGTAATCCTTAGTAGAAGAGTTCTTGTTAATGGACATAACCATTGGGAGTAGCGCTTCACAAAGTATCTTAGAGGTAGAAGAGCCTTCATGGATTACTCTCACTAGGCTACATCAGAAAGACGATCCTGATTTGCAGCACCTCCGCAGTAGGACTGAGAAAGGGGAATTTCCTGACTTTTCAATTGATGATGTTGGTACTCTAAAGTACCGCGATAGATATTGTATTCCTACTTCTTAATATATTCGAAGAAAGATATGTAGTGAAGCGCATGGTTCAATTGTTGCTTATCATCGCAGTTCTACGAAGATGTACAGAGATTTGAAGCAGATTGTTTGGTATTCAGGCATAAAGAATGACATCGCAAGATTTGTATATGAATGTTATACCTGCCAGCGTATCAAAGCTGATCATAGAAGACCGGGTGGTAAGTTAATGCCTTTAGACATACCGAGTTGGAAATGGGAGAGTTTTTCTACGGATTTTGTTGGATCCCTAGTTGATTTGGGCCAGGTTCACTGACTTAGGATGTGACCCATCTTGTATAGCCAGGGTCAAGTTGTGTCCTAGAGTCTAGGCTAAGTCATTAGGTTCAATTTCAAATGGACCAGCTATCAACAAGACCATCAGAGACTTCAGACTTAGATGATTTCAAGACCAAGTCAAATGAGTTCGACGTTCGTCGAACTCAGCTCGACGAAAGGAGTTCTGCGCTCGACGATCGTGAGACAATTCTTAGTGCTGAGCTCGATGATCCGTGTTCTCTGTTCGACGAATGTTGAGGTTCTTCATTAAGCCAAATTCAGGACAACTTCAAAAATTTTCTAAGTCCAGCTTCAAGCTTTGGTCGACGAATTGGATTCTAAGCTTGACGAACTTGGACCTCAAGTTCTCAGCTTCTCAGGTCGACGAATGTTATACTCTCTCGATGATTTCTGAACTCAGAGTATTTGTGTCGACACTTAGGGCATGTGTCGACACCAGACAATTCAATGTCGACACAAGAAGATTTATGTCGACACCAGAGGATTTGTGTCGACACCAGGATTTCATGTCGATACCAGAAGTTTTGAGTCGACACCAAGTTCAATCAGTCGACACCAGCTTATGTCGACACTAGATATCAGCAGATGCAGAATATTTGGCTAAGTCCACAATCGTTCTTCGCTTGATGAATTTGGATCTCAGCTCGACGAATACTGTCTTATAATGAAGATTTTCTGTTCGACTAATGAAGATTGTCTGGTCGACGAACTCTCTCAAGCTCAGCTCGACGAACTCAAATTCAGCTCAACAAATTGTGTTCTCCGCTCGACGAATCCAGACTAGGTCTTCTTCAGGTTTCCCGTCCCGTTTCTTGGCGATGAGTCCGGAGTTATTAATGCCAGATCTTCTCGGAATGATACCGTTAGAACGCGCATTGACTACGAACGATTACATGCTATTTTTTTTATGGGACGGTTGGGGAAATCATTGATTGTCGCTTCCTTCCAAGGCCGACTGCAATTACTGCTCATTTATTCAAATTTTGAATGTTCTCAGTGAGTCAAAAAGAGACAGAGAAGAAAAGAAAAACACAACACAGTCAGTCATACAGTCACACAGAACAGCAAGCAATACAGTTTTTTTTAGACAGACACTCTCAGATTGCACAGAAGCACAATCAACTGAAATCAAAAAGTTCTCCTGCAATTAGCCTGACCAGAGAACATTTTCAAGGAGAAGAAGAACAATCAAATTCTATCAAGAGTCTTCTTCTTCCAACTCATAGGATAACTTCAAAGGATAACAATTATTCAATCTGTCAAAGGAGTTCCTAAAACAAATCCTGGTCCAGGCATTCTAGGTCTTTGAAGACCTATCACCCTGAAGCAGTGCTCCAGCTTTCCTGATTAATTCAAGATCTCAGGGGGAGCAAGATCTGCTACAATCCATCCACAAGTCTTCTCTCTGATTGTTGACAGAGAAGACAACATCTCTTTTACTTCCAATTCCTGTACAGGGTTTTAAATTCCTTCAAAATTATTCTAGTTGCAAGTCTCCTTCCAAAAGACTTGAGGTTTTGGTTTTTGAGCACCTGAACAAAAGCTCATTGGTGTCAGGCACCTGATCAAAAACCTGAGTGGATTCCTACCAGGGTGGTAGAAGAGTGGATGTACCCAGGTTGGGGAACCACTATAAAATTCTTGTGTCGTCTGGTTGCCCTTCTTTTTGTTTTGGCTGTGATGTGCTGTGTTGTTCTGTGATTGTTTAGGTTGCTATGTTTATTTATTTTGTTTGCTTCCCTGTTCACTTAGGAATACAACAAAAGTTGTAAAAAGTTTTAAGAAAGCACAATACTCTATTCACCCCCCCCCCCCCTCTAGAGTATTTCAGATCTAACCTGCACTTTCAGATTTCATAACCGGTTTGCCGAAATCTCCCCAACGGCATGATGCAGAGTGGGTTATTGTTGATAGACTAACCAAGTATTCCCACTTTATGCCTTTTAAGATTGATTATTCGATGGATAAGATAGCTGAGCTTTACTTGGACGAAGTTATCAGACTACATGGTGTACCTATGAGTATTGTGTTAGACTGAGACTCCTGGTTCATGTCTCGTTTTTTTGGCAAAGCTTGCAAGTAGCTCTAGGTACTAATCTTAGGTATTATACCTCCTATCATCCTCAAACAAATGGTCAGACGGAGAGAGTGAATCAGATCTTGAAGGATATGATTAGATGCTATATTCTGGACCATGGTGGGGCTTGGGATAAACGCCTCGGACTGATGGAGTTCTCTTACAATAACAGCTATCAGGAGAGTTTACAGATGGCGCCCTTTGAAGCCTTATATGGGAGACGTTGTCGAACTCCCCTGGTTTGGGCTGAGGTTGGTGGGAATCCTTTGCTCGGTCCGAAAGCTTTAGAAGATATGAGCATATCAGTGACGCATATTCGTGAAAAGTTGCGACTGGCTCAGGAGCGATATGAAAATATGCAAATCAGCGTAGGGTTGATCTGGAGTTTGCGGTTGGGGATATGGTATTTTTGAAGGTCTCTCTGATGTCAGGTGTTAAGAGATTTGGAAGGAACCATAAGCTAGATCCCAGGTATGTGGGACCTTTTCAGATTCAGGAGTGCATCAGAGTTTCTGCCTATAGATTGGAATTACCTGATTCTTTCCCTAGTGTTCACGACGTGTTTCACGTGAGCAGTTGCGAAAGTGTGTTCGTAGTGATCGACATGTCCTAGACTCAGTACCCCAGTTGCAGCCTAATCTCTCGTATGTCGAAGATCTTGTCCGTATTCTGGAGACGCAAGATCATGTGCTAACAAAGAATACAATTCTGATGGTTAAGGTTCTATGGCGCAATCAGGATGCTAGATGTGCAACTGGGGAATTGGAATCCGCAATGAGAGAATCTCATCCTCAGCTATTCTCCTACTCTTCCCTGGTTAGTATTCTTGTTTAATGAATTCTTCTATCATGTCTCATCCTCTGCCCTCTTGTTTCGTTTCGTGTTCCAAGTTTCAGGACGAAACTTTTTTTTGGAGGGGTGACTGTAACACTCCTGATTTTCCGACAATTATTTAATCCTCTTGGTGGCATTATAATGACGTAAGGGGCGTTACCTTAACGCGGAGTTGACGGTGCGTCGCCGTTAGTGCATTTTCGCGTCTGTTCGGTCGAGTCGACCAAATTAGTGAATCTTTGTCGAAAATGAAAAATTTCACGTTAGGAAATTAAATTAATTAATTTTTGACATGCTCGTCAAGTTTTGTCGTGATCCGAGCGATATTCGAGCCTCGGTGAATTTTCGAAGTTTTGTAGAATTTATGTTCACCGTAGACTTTGAAAGTTTATATCTCGAGAACGGCTCGTCGGATTTTAGTTTTGTCTTCATCGTTAGATTCGTAGCACTGACATTCGCTTATAGTGCGAATTTCGTTCAATTCGGGGTACGTTTAGCCTCTGTATCGTCATTTTATCCCAAAGTATGAGACAAAACTGATTTCTCGAGAAATAACTTTGATTTCTCGAGAAATAACATTGATTGCTCGAGAAATAATGTCATTACAGCATTGTTTCTCGAGAAAAAAGGTCATTTCTTGAGACACAGCATTGTTTCTCGAGAAAAAAGGTCATTTCTCGAGAAACAGCATTGTTTCTCGAGAAACGACATTGTTTCTCGAGAAAGTCGTTTCTGCACCTTTTGCGAATGTTTGGGCACCATTTTAAGGGTCAAAATGGCATCAAATAAAGAAATGGTTAACATTAAATTTATTCGTCTCGACGAGATCTATAACTTTCATGTTGATAACTTTTCGATTCAAGGACATCTTAAGGCTGTATTTTCGTTTCCCGCGCGTCTGCGCCTAAAATCATTATTTTTATTACTATGATTATTATTATTAATACTATTAATCTTATTATAACTATTAATTATATAAAGGCATTAGGTTAGAGAAAACCCTATTCAACTTCATCTTCGTCCTTAAGTCTAGATCGAACCAGAGAGCAAGAGTGACGACGAGAGTTCTTAGTTCGTGAAGCTTTGGATCGCCGCCGACGGAGCTACGGTGCTCGGAATCGCAAACCGAGCATAGATCCGGAAAGCTCTCGTCGAGAACTTCACAATCGTGGTAAGTATTTCTCATTTCGTGGAAGTTTTTCGTTAGTGTTTTCGGCCCTAACCTCTCTTTTGGCCAAATCCTTTCAGATTCCGCTCCCCCGCGCCTTCTTTTGGGTAAATCCGTGACGTGGAGAATTTGGAGGACCGATTGGAATAGGAACTGAGGCAAGTGGTGTTATTGCTCTCTTAACTCATTTCTTCCAATTTCTAGTCTCTTTTTCTTGGATTTGATACGTTTAAATTTCCTAAAACTTTTACCCATAAATTGCTCCGTAAATTTGGTAAAAATGTAGTCGCGTCATTTTAATTGTCATGTCATTTTAATCGTTGTGTTATCTTGTGCGTCCTGTTATTTTTGATCGTCCCCTACCTTGTGTGACCCTTTGTAGTCTTCATCTATTAGTCCAAGTCATTTGTTAACCCCTTTGAAATTACGTCGGAAATGTCCAATTTGTTAAGTGCCCTTTTAAGTTGTAAATTTCGTCAAAAATCGAGTAATTTTCTGTTTACTTGATAGACTAAGTTTAATGAAAGAACTCTGAATATTTATATATATAACTAAATGAAATTTCTAATGGTCTGTGTGCATTGGGATTTCTCCTTCGGCACAGTGCCTTTCTGCTAGGGTTTGTGCGCGTTATGGATCTTTATCCCCGACACATTACTTTAGTTGCTGGTCTGTGCGCGTTGGGCTTTTTTCCCACGGCATAGTGCCTTGTGGTTGGGTTTGTGCGCGTTGTGGACCTTTTCCCCAGCACAGTACTCTCCTTCTGTTGAGGATCTTACACCCTGGCTTGCCGGTGTTTTGATGCCTTTTTGAGCTGATCAGTCTCATTTAAAATTCTGAGTAATATGGATATTAAAGAAGGATAAAATATATGAACTTCTGATACTTGATGCTCTGTCTTGTTCAGGATGTTGTGGTTTAATATTTCCTACTCAGCTTGATTGCTTGTTTTATTTCTGTTGCTTTGCTACTGACTTTTATTGTAGTCGATTTATTGTCCCTCGTTCGTTTCAAGGTTTGTTGGTCTTCCTTTTACTCTTTTGCACTACGTGTAGCTTGCTTTCTTAGGTGTTCTTCTTTTGAATGCCTCAGGTCCAGTGCAGTAGCAGCTTTAGCTGACAGAGTTGTCTTTTTGGTGCTGCGTGTTGCTGCGACCATTTGATTCCACCTCAGAGTATTGAGGTAGTTGTTTTGTTAGACCTGACTGCTTCATTATGGATTGGTGTCAGTTGTTGACACCCATTGTCTTAGACTTCTTATGACAGTTTACCTATTTTTTACTGTTGTTACTAATTGCGAGTTTTATACTTGATCTCTGGGAAGATTTTATGTTAGGATGCATGTAGTTACTTTTAAGTATAAAAGTTGCATACATAAATGTTTTGGATGGCATAACTTTTAAACTGTAAAACACACTACTTTGAAGCTCTATAGAAAATCTCATTTATTTATACTAAATTTAGAAGTCATATCTCATTGCATTTTGTGTTATGTGCTCATTCTTATATAGGTTAATAAATGAATCAAGTTTTGTATTTTCTATTGCGTAAATTTATATTTTCTCACCTATGGATTAGTTGTTCCACACGACCGAGGGACACAGTCAGTAAACTCAAGAACTTAAATGTGTTTTTAAACTTAAAACATAAGTCTCCTCCATTAAGGTAAATGTGAGGACTGAGTTGCCTGAACGTTTGCAGTTGTCCCCTGCACGGTGTAGAATCACGATCATGTATTTTCTTGCACTCTGATAGTACTTTAAAACTGAGAAAATGCGGGTTGTGATAGTGTTTGCCTCAGACAGGGCTCTCTTTGGATTCTCTAGGGAGAGGAAGGAGGTGGAAGGAGTGCATCTCCATGTTACCTTGGGGGTCCAGTCCAGGAACTGTAGGTTCGTCATCGTGAATGCTCCTAACAGCTACAATACCATAATCAGACGGCCTCTTATTAGCGCCTTCCGCTGCGTACCCTTCTCCTTCTATCAATGCCTCAAGTTCAACGCCGAGGGCATCCAGGTCCAGTCCAAGAACTGCAGGTTCATCATCGTGGACGCTCCTGGCAGCTACAACGTCATATTCGGACGGCCCCTTATCAGCGCCTTCCACTACATACCCTCCTCCTTCCATTAATGCCTCAATTTTAACTCTGAGGGCATCCAGGTCCGGGTTTGGGGAGACCCAAAGTTAGCGAGGGAGTGCTACGTGTCCGCGGTCAACTACATCTCCTAGCAAGGAGGAGCCGAGGAGATGGATCGGAGGATGGAGGAGCTATCTTCCAGGAGGATGCGGGAGAAGTCGAGGGGATGGAGGTAGAGGAGGAAGAGGTTCACGCCCGTGGAGGAGGAGCAAAGGAGATGCTGTAGGAGTAGGCCGAGCCGATGGCCGTGGAGGAAGCTGAGGAGGAAGTTCTTGCCCTAGGTGAGGGGGTCGCTGGTGAGTGGTAAGAGCATTCCTGGTTGGAGGTAGTGGAGGAGGTAGTGAAGATGGAGGTTCTCGCCCAGGGAAGAAGGGTGGAGAGAGTGTGGGTCAGCGCAGTACTGAGCCCGGAGGACCAGAGGAGGATGCTGGAGTGCATCTAGAAGAACATCGACATCTTTGCATGGAGCATGACAGACATGCCAGAGATTGATGCAGATGTGGATTTCCACCGCCTCAACCTCACCACTGATGCTCGTCCCATCCAACAGAAGAAGAGATCCACCTTCGACAAGTTGTTCGAGCCCATCCGAGAGGAGGTGGAGAAGCTCCTGAAGGCAGGGTTTGCACCGGAGATTAAATATCTAGGTTGGGTCTCCAATATGGTGATGCTCAAGAAGGGATATGGCCATTGGAGGTTGTGTATCCTTCTCTCTTTTAAATAAAGCATGTCCTAAAGATTGTTACCCATTGACTCAAATCGACACGCTAGTTGATTTAGCCATTGGTTTTTCTCTAATGAGCTTTTTAGATGCGTTTTCAGGTTATCACCAGATCAGGAGGCACCCGCCCGACATGAAAGACGTCTCCTACATCACAGGAGAGGGGTGCTCCTGTTATAAAATGATGCCCTTTCAGCTAAAAAATGCAGGGGCAACATACCAGAGGATGATGGATCAGGTATTTTGGGAGCAGAAGGGAAGGAACCTAAAGGTGTACGTGTATTGCCTCATGATCAATAGTCGGGATCTTAGTTCTCACCTCCAGGATCTATAAGAGACCTTCGGTACCCTGCTAAAATATAAATGAGGCTGAACTCCTTAAAGTGTGTCTTTGGGGCGAGCAGAGGCAAGTTCCTAGGTCATCTACTTACTCCCGTGGGGGTGGAGCCCAACGCCAACAAGGTGAGGGCGATCATGGAGTTGGGGTCGCCTCAGAACGCCAAGGAAGTCCATCACCTTATAGGGAAGCTGGCAGAGCTGAGCAGGTTTCTTTCTCGGGCTGGAGAGAAATACTCGCCCTTCTTTAAAGTGCTAAGAGGGGGCCAGAAATTCAAGTGGTCCGAGAAATGCGAGAAGACCTTCGAAGCCTTGAAGAAGCAGCTGAACCTGACTCCGCTCCTCTAGGGGCCAAAGGAGGGGGAAGATTTGTCCCTATACCTTGGGGTTAGGGTCGAGGCCCTAAGCTCTGTCCTAGTCTGGGAAGAGGGAAAGAAACAGCTATCGATCTACAATGTGAGTAGGGCCCTGAGGAAGGCAGAGCTTCGGTACCCTATCTTAGAGAAGTTGTCCTTCACCCTGGTCATCTCGGTCGGAGGCTCCATCCATACTTCTAGGCACACTCTATCCGGGTGGTGACTGACCATCTCCTTTGTAACATATTTGAAGGCGTGGAATACTCGGGAAGGCTTGCGAAGTGGTCAGTAGAGTTGAGCGAGTTTGACATTTTCTTTGTTCCTCGACTCTTGATCAAAGCCTAGGCAATGACTGACTTCCTAGACGACTATGTGGTGGAGGTCGCGGAGGCTGAGCTCACTCATCCAATTCCTTGGAGGGTGAAGGTGGATGTGTTGGGTTTTGCAAGGATGGCACAACACTTGTGCACGCAGCAGAAATAAAGAATAAGAAAACTAAAAAGAAGTTCAGATCTAGCAATGGACATGTATCAAGAAGAAAGTGTTGTAAATAAAAATTTACCTCTACGAGATTGACACTATACTCAACCTAGATGCTCCAGGAGATCAACCAATCACTTTGAGGTTATAGTTCCTAGTGCAGAATATTGTCTGCACCTCTACAGGAAGTCCACACGAACGGGAGAATCCGTAGAATCTTGTCGCACAAGATCTAGGTCGGGAGGGAAAGCTCTGTGTCTTCACGAACTACTAGGTCTGTTACAGAAGTGGCGGCGACGACACTCGCCAAAATCAAGCTAAGGGATGGCGGCGGGCGGAACAACTTTCATCGGCTTCTAGGGTTATAGGATATCGCATAGTGCAGCTCGTGTGCAACCCATCAAAATCGATCTACACTAGCAGTCCCGAGAAAACCTAAAATCCTACTATTTATACCCAAAGTAATAAACAGAACACCTCGTCGCTATTCAAAGACCCAGGACTTAGAATCTAACATTTTTGACAAGACAACCCTTGTCTTGACGAATCATCGAGTATCAATGACATATACGATGAACCGTCGAGTATACAAATTACACTCGACGATTTGTTGAGTATCCATATGATATTCGATGAATGGTGTTAAGTCAACTCAACGCTCTCAGCGCCAAACTCGTCGAATCAACACTTGACTCAACGATGATGTTGAGTACACTCAACACCTAAGTGTCAGATTCTTCGAGTCAACCTTTAACTCAACGAAGATGTTGAGTGAACTCAACACACTCAACGCCTGAGACTCAGACTCATCGAATGACCTCCTTGACTCAACGAACCATTGAGTATACTCAACACACTCAACGCTTAAGTGTCATACTCGACGAATCAACTCTTTGACTAGACAAATCGTTGAATAAACTCAACACACTCAACGACATCATTCGACGAGTCAACACTTGACTCGACGAAAGCATTGAGTGGTCTCAACGCACTCGATGCTTCCAAAGCCTGACTGAGCTAAATCTTTTCAACTAATCATATGAGCATAGTCAAACTAAGTCAATCACCTAATTTCTCCAAACATTTTTATGTGCGACCCTGATAGGCTCATACTGCGTTGGCAGTGAGACTACATACTTGATCACTTCCAGATCACAATGGTAATATCAATAGTCTTCCACTTGATCTTGAAAGTATCAAATAAAAGCTTAACAAACAATGAGTGACATCTAGCAATGCATCATTGCTCCCCAAGCAATAAGATTTAAGAACTCTAAAGCCATCGTGACCAATGTATCAGTATTGTCATGTCCCTTCTTCCCTTAGATCCAGAAAGAACTAGAGGTATAGACCGTGCCACCCTCAAAATTGTTCAATCCTAGTTTCCTGATCTAGAATGGACTTCTAGAAATTGGTGAGCCCAATAACATATATTGACTCAACCAAGCATGACCATACATTTCTCAGTCTCATTCCATCAAGGGGCCCGTGGATACAACTCCTGTCATATAGGAGGACAAATCCCATCTCTACTCACACGCAAACACCCAAATGATTCGCAACGTACCCAATAACCATATTTATCATCCAACTTTCTCAAGACTAGACTTTCGATAGCATCAAAGCATGCTCTTCCTCACTCGATGAATGCGATGACTTCAGGTCAAAGGACCACAAACACCATAGCCACTTAAGCCATACTTGTGACACGTTTATATAACAATCCACAAAGTATTCTCATGGTGGGTCTATCCAGTACAACGTGTTCACTAACAAGTACACATGTGATGACTTGATATCACAATACCATGACCTATGAGAACCAGTCATCAGTCAACGAGCATGCTAGTCTTAATGTGTCATCATCGTGCTTAGCTTCTTAGATTACACTCGACCAGAAACTATTTAAGAATGAATCTTCTAAAATATAGGCTCTCACATTCAAGTCACCACTTGACTCCTATGTAAGCAAACATTCTAAGGACATTTATTATGTTAAATTACTCTATCACAATAGAAATAAATTTACAAAATAAAAGAACTTGCCAAAATATATAAATGATATGTATACAGTACTCTATTCATCAAATGAATTATTACAGCCAACAAACATACAATCCACAATACTCACACTAGGGATAATCATTAAGGTATCATATACTCATAGATCTAACATGACCATCATGCTTTCTCTGCACTAGAGGCTTTGTCAGTGGATTCACAATATTTTCTTTAATCGGCACTCTGCAAATGCTCACATCTCCTCGATCTACAATCTCTCGAATAAGATGAAAATGCTGAAGTATGTACTTGGAGTGCCGATGAGATCTAGGTTCCGAAGCAAGTGCAATTGTACTGTTATTGTCATAGTAGAGATCTACGGGACGAACAATGCTAGGAACTACATCTAACTCGCTGATGAATTTCCTAATCCATACAGCCTCCTTCGCCGCATTTGCTGCAGCGATATACTTAGCCTCGGTTGTAGAATCGACAACTGTCTGCTGCTTGGAACTCTTCCAGCTAACAATACCTCCATTACGACAAAATATGAACCCTGACTGAAACTTTCAGTTGTCCCTATCAATTTGGAAGTTAGCATCTGTATAACCTCTTACAACGGGCTCTTCCTCTCCACCGAACACCAAGAACATATCATTAGTCCTTCTCAAGTACTTTAGGATATTCTTAACAATAATCCAATGACTTTCACCGGGATCAGACTGATACCTGCTTGTCATACTCAAGGCATAAGAGACATCAGGTTGAGTACATATCATTGCATAAATAATTGACCTAAATGCCGAAGCATATGGAATCAACTTCATGTGGTCATTATCTTCACAAGACTTAGGACACTAGTACTTAGAGAGACTCACACCATGAGACATGGGTAAGAATCTTTTATTGGACTCAAGCATGTTGAACTATTTCAACACCTTATCAATATATGTACTTTGGGTCAAACTCAACAACTTCTTCGATCTATCTCTATAGATCTTAATACCAAGTATATAAGTCTCTTCACCTAAGTCCTTCATAGAAAAAGCAGCTCCCTAGATTGTTCTTAATAACTTGTAGGGTCAGTTTGTCATTCCTGATCAGCAGTATGTCATTTACATACAATATCAGGAAGACGACAATGCTCCCACTAATCCGTTTGTAAACACACAATTTATCCTCGTTCTTGATAAAATCAAACTCTTTGATCTTTTCATCAAAACGAAGATTCCAACTTCGAGAAGCTTGTTTTAATCCATAAATGGACCTCTGTAGCTTGCATATTTTAGTGGTTTCACCTGAAGATACAAAACCCTCGCATTGTGTCATATACACTTCCTCAAGGAGGTTTCTGTTTAGGAAATCCATTTTGACATCCATCTGTCATATCTCGTAGTCATAATACGCAGCAATAGCAAGCAAAATTCTGATGGACTTAACCATGGCAACATGGGAAAAGGTCTCATTATAATCGATACCATGAATCTGCTTGAAACCTTTAGTCACCAATCACCCTTTAAATGTTTATACATTCTCATCCATGTCAGTCTTCTTCTTAAAGACCCACTTGCACCCTATGAGTCGTTCCCCTTCAGGTGGTTCCACCAAGGTTCAAACTTGGTTTTCATAAATGGAGTCCATTTCAGATTTCATGCCCTCAAGCCACTTCTCAGAGTTTGGTCCACTCGTAGCTTCTTGGTAGGTTGCAGACTCATCACTATGATCCATAAGCAACGCATTACCTATTTGAGACACGAGAAATCCATATCTCTCAGGCTCAAACCTTGGTCTACCAGATCTACGTGGAACTTGTGTTTCCTGAGCAAGCTCTCCAGCTACAATAACTTGTAGTCCTGGCTCAGCTTCCAATTCCGGTTCATTCACAGTTTGTGGTTCTTGTACTTCTTAAAGTTCTACCCTAGTAGTATTTCTTCATAAGAACTCTTTCTCAAGAAAGACAACAGTCCTTGCGACAAATACTTTGTCCTCAGATGGTAGGTAGAAATAGTACCCTTTAGTTTCCTTAGGATACCCGACAAGATAACACTTATCTAATTTGGGTTCCACCTTGTTAGATATTTGACGTCTTACGTAAGCCTCATAGCCCCAAATCTTAATGAATGACATAATAGGTGTTAGATCTGAAATACTATAGAGGGGGTGAATAGAGTATTTAGGATTTTATAAAATTTTCTAACTACTTCAATCTAGTCCTAGTGCTGCAGGAATTAAATTAAAACATAAACACAGCAATCCCAACTATCACAGCCATAGCAAGAAATAAAAGAAAAACAAAGCAACCCAGACAATACAAGAATTTATAGTGGTTCCTCTAAACTTGGGTACATCCACTCTTCTACCACCCTGGTAGGAATCCACTCAGATTTTTGATCAGGTGCCTGACACCAATGAGCTTTTGATCAGGTGATCAAAAATCAAACCTCAAGTCTTTTGATCAGGTGACTTGAAACTAAGAATAACTTTTTAAGGGAGTTAAGAAACCTTTATACAGTGGGGGATGAGAGATTGATTTTGTCTTCTCTTTCTCAATGTACAATTGATAAGACTTTTGGTGGATATTGATGTTAGCAAAGGGCTCCCCCTGAGATGTTGAATGGTTCAGGAAGATGGATCTTTGCTTCAGGGTGATAGGCCTTCAAACTGTTGCTGTAACCAGATGAACTCTCGGAACTTCTTGACAGATAGAAGATTTGTTGTCCTTTTAAGAGTCCTGCAGAAGATGAAAGAAGACTCTTGATTTGGATTGACTGTTCTTTTTCTTCTTCAGCTTGATGTTCTTTCTCTAGTTAGGGCTTGTTTTTCTGTATCAGCTTTCTATGTCTTTTTGTTTCAGAGTGTTGTCCAGAGAGAGAGAGAAAGCAGAAGGTCCTTGGTTAACTCACTATCTATTGTCTATCGTCTGTATTCTATATGTCTTTAAGAGAAGATGATTAAATCCCTTTTATATTTTCAATATCAATTTTTCATATTATCTTCCTTTTGAAATTTGAAATTCTTCTGCATTCATTGCTGACGGACTGGAGAATATTTTGCATTGAATGATTTCCCCAACTGTCCCATTGAAAAACAGCAACCAATAATCTTGATGAAGACCGTAATCAATGCTTGGTTCTAACGGTAATATTCAGAGAATATTTTAGCATTGATTATACATGAATTCTTGTCATAGAATAAGGACAGATGGATGAAAATAACTAAGTCTGGTTCTTCACAGAATTCATCGATCTGGGTCCAAAGTTCGTCAAGCTGTGAAGTCAAGTTCATCGACCAGATAATGGTTGTTCGTCGAGCTGAGATCCAAGATCGTCGACCGCAGAACAGACAACTGCTTTCTCCAGAACCTTACCAATTTTGTGCATGAAGTTCGTCGAGCTGATAATCTAATTTCGTCGACTGGAGTTCAGCGAAGTGTTTCTGGACTTAGAATATTCTAGATGTCTCTGGAATGAAGTGTTGAAGTGAAGTTTCCAGAAATCGTCGACCTAAGAACTAGATTCGTTGACCTGAGAACTTCTAACTGCTAGATAATTCTTGCCAGGAATGTGGTCTAAGTTCGTCGAGCTGAGAAGGTGAATTCGTCGACTGGAGTATGATCTTGGACTTAGAATAATTAGTTGATTCTGGTCTTGTGGTGTTGAAGTAGAATACCCTGAGATCGTCGACCTGAGAACTGAGTTCGTTGAGCTGAGAGCTAAGTTCATCAACTAGAGTTATGTGTGAAGAATCCTGGTCTTGGAATGTTGAAGTATAGTGTCCAAAGATCGTCAAACTGAGAACCAAGTTCATCGAGCTCAGCTCAGACAATTTTCTCTGAGTTCGTCGAGCTGAGCATGACTTTCGTCGACCTGAGCTCGACGAACGTCGAACTCATTTTACTGAGTTTGAAATCTCCAAGTCTTTTGACTCTTCTACAGTGTGTTGATGGCTGGTCCATGTAGTGATGACTCTAAGGACTTAGCCTAGACTCTAGGACATAACCATGACCCTGACTATACATGTTGGGTCATATTATCCTAACTTAGTGAACCTAGCCCAAATCCAACTAGGGATCTAATAATCTCCCCCTATTTGGGTAAGGTCACTAATTACAGACTCATAATAAAATCAAAAATTTACAAAGTATGAAAATATATATCTGGCAGGAAAAATTAACACATGCAGCAGATATATATATATATATACAGTAAGCTTTGTATCAAGAAATTAATAAGTAGTTTCAAAGTATCACAAACTTATCAGTTCAGGTTTCACTTCATCTTCTTCTTCTCCTTGTGCTTATCCTCTTTAGCTCTTTCACCAGGCTTAGTAAATATAATTTCCATGTTGGGATCTGCAGCTTGCACCTTTGTCATAGTCATGTCAGCAGCCCCTATGATATTTAGAGATGTAGCCCTTGGGACCACTTCTTCTGGATGTAGTTTCATGTAGTAATCAACATTAAAGAATTTATTAGCCTTTTCAAACCTGTTGAGCTCTTCCTTTCTGTACTTGGACATTGTTGTATATTTAGGTGGATCCTTCCCTTCAGCTCTAGCTTTGTTGATCATAGAAAGGCCAACCAGTTCCTGGAATCTGGCCATCCTTGCTGTTGTAGCTGACTCTGGATCTTCAAATGGTACAGGAGGGGAAGCAGGTCTTTTGGGTCTTTCTGCCTTTTGATGTTTAGGGAATTTTTGTTGTTGTTGTTGTTGATGATGCTACTATTGTTGTTGTTGGTGCTGCTTGCCTGAAGAATAGTGTCTCTGCTGGCTGCTTCCTGAAGATGAAGATCTACCTTGATGTCTTTGATATGTTCGAAATTGGGTAGACCTTTGAGATGTTGTGTCTGAAGCACCAGCAGCTGGAGGAGGAGGAGGAGGGTCCTTTCTGTATCTTGGAGGTGGAGGGGAATATCTTCTGCTTCTCTTTCTTTCTTTCTGTTCATTTTTGGATAACCACATCCAAGCAGGCATTCCCTTATAAGGAGTGATTTTCTGGAGGATGTAGTAGGGGGTGTCATTTGCTGGATTGAGCTTTGAAGTAGGAGGTGGAGGTGCTTTCCTCTTCTTAAACACCTTCTTTTTCTTGGGTTCCTCATCTAAGTCCTCATCTTCATCCTCAACATCATCATCAGAATCCTGAGGATTGTCATACAGTGAATCCAGTGCTTTGAGAGCCTCTGCAGAAATCAAAGGTTTATCTGCCTGAGAGGGAGCTTGAAGAGGAGCTGGAACTGGGGCTAGAGGAGGAGTAGGAGATCTGTATACTTCAGTGCTTTCAGTAACTGACTTATTTTCCTCTTGTATATCAGCTATGATCAGTTCATCCAGATCAGGCATGGGGGAATCATCCATTATAAAAACTGGAGCAGAAATGGTTTCTGGAGGGAATGAAACAATGGGGGAAACAATTCCTGGAGGATATGGAATGGCTGAAGACTCTGGAGTAGCAAAAATTGCCTTGAGTTGCTTGGCAACTTTGAAGCTTATTGGGGTGGTGTATGGGATTATAGCCAAGGATGGCTTAGTACTATCTTCTGGAGGAAGGCTCAAATAAGCTGTATCAAAAATTCTTAACAGACTGACCAAATCAACTGTGGGATTAATGATATAATCACCAATAGTACTGATTTCTTCTATGGCAATCTCATCCACATCCATTTCAGTATCAAAAAATCAATAAAATCAAGCAAATCTTGATCAGCTTCTTCTGATGCTACTGCTGCTGCTTCTGCCGGTGCTAATTCTACTGTTGCTGCTACCGGTACTATTTTTTCTACTGTTGCTTCTTCATCAAGTATCTCCCCCTGCCTGGTTTCAGTGTACACTGGAGTCGGGCCCCTAACTGAAGAGGGGGCAGCAGAGAGGGCAGTGATTTGGGCAGCTAAGGAAGAGATAGAAATAGCAAGAGGTGAGATAGCCTCTGCTATAAGATTTTTGAGGAGAGGAGTAAGCAGTACAAGAAGAGAAGAAATGGTGGATGGATCCAAAAGTGGAGTAGTAGACGGTATGGCAGAGGGTGTTGGAATGGATACAGAAGGGGGAGGGTAGAAGTTGGTGGAGTAGGATGGAGAGCATCTTGCATGGTAGTATCTTGTGGAGAAGGAGTGTTGAGAGGGGAGGAGAGTAGATTGGATGTTGGGATGTTGGCTAGATGGGGAGGTAAGGGAGATGAAGGTGGTGATGGAATGTGTGTATCATGAGGGGATTGAGGTGGAGTTGGGTGTGGGGATTGTGAAGGAGAGAGTTGTTGAGTGTCTTGAAGGGGGGGAGAGGGGATGTCAGTAAGATCTAGTGGTGGATATGTGTCTATGGGGGATGATGGAGGTATGGGAGTTTGAGCTATAGTGTGGACTGTGGAGGGAAGTTGAGGTTGAGTGCTGGAAGGGATGGAGGTGTAGGATGGATTTCTTCAGAAGGGTGGGGAGTGGCTGGATCAGCCCTTATACTTTCAGAAGCTTTTGTGGCAGAGGAGGAACCCTTAGAGGGCTTTGTGATGGTCCTCTCCCACTTGCCAAATAAGGTACAAGTGAGCCTCTTGCTGGCATTAATGAATATGGTCGGGGAGACCAGAGATTCATCAGCTTTTTCTTTCAAGAAGATCCCTAGGATCCTTCCAAAACAGACTTCCTTTTTATTACACTTTTTCTTAATAAGATCAAACATGATCTGTGCCCAGTTCACCCTTTTGTTGTTCACCACTGCACACATAACCAGAAATTGGTGCCTGGTTATATAGTCGTGTGCAGTGTGCTTGCCCAGCAAGACTTGCCTACAATGTCTGCTAAGAATTTGAATTCAGCAGAAAGATGCTTCTTCAGTAATTTGTTAGGGGTTTGTCCAGAATAACCCATTAGACTTAACATCTCATCATACTCTTCAGTATCCATTTCTAAATCCTCTTCACCATTACTTAAGCCAAAGATTTCTGTTAAAATGGCGGGAGTGAGGGAAACAGCATTACCTGCGATTGTTCCAGTCAGTGTGTTGTCATCTGTTGTAGAGGAGGTATATACCCATTCCTTGATTTCTGTTCCAGATATTTTAATCCATGTGGATTGCAGAGTTTTCAATTGTTGGTCTTCGAGAAGTTGCAGGATTTACAGAAATACGTGGTCGGAATGCAGGAAGGAATAGAAATCGACATCGAATCCAGTATCGAATTTCATTGCTCCAAGAGTTCCTGATGGAATCGCCATTAGAGTACCTGCAAGAGAAAAACTACGATCAAGTGCCAGGGAACTGAAAGCACGGGACGGAGGTCGAAGAAAACCTAGATATCAGGTTTTCCAGAATATGAATCGACAAACTCCGTTCCACGAAAATTAAGAAATTCTTCGACCTGAGATCGATGAAATAATTGATAGTTGAATGATTCGTCGAGCTCAGTTTGAAGATTTGAAGACATTTCGTCGAGCTCCGTTCGACGAAAGTTTTCTGAAACAGATTCGTCGATCTCCGTTCGACGAAACCATCTTCACTCACAGAGAGTTCGTCGAGCTCCGTTCGACGAATATCTCAAGAACTTTTCTCTGTTCGTCGAACTCCATTCGACGAACTTTGAAGAGTTCGTCAAGTGCAGACAAAAACTAAACTAAGTCTTCTCCATTGATCATTCCAAGCTGATTTATAAAGAACAAGTGGTTTCTTTCATCCAGAGGTTTCGTGAAAATATCAGCTCTTTGTAAATCAGTGTACATATAGACAAGGTTAATTTTGTTTTTGTCTACACACTCTCTAATGAAATGATGCCTAATGTCTATATGCTTAGTCCTACTGTGATGGACTGGATTTTGTGTTATGGATATAGCACTTGTGTTATCACATAAGAGAGTTGAATTATTTAAGTTGAAACCATAGTCCAGTAATTGATTCTGAATCCACAACATCTGTGAACAGCAGCTTCCAGCTGCAATGTACTCTGCTTCTGCAGTTGAAGTGGACACAGATGATTGTTTCTTACAGAACCAAGACACTAATCTCATCCCAAGGAACTGGCAAGTTCCTGAGGTGCTTTTTCTGTCCATCCTGCATCCTGCAAAGTCAGCATCTGAGTATCCAGTTAACTCAAATTCTGACTCAGTAGGATACCATAGGCCTAGACTAGGACAACTCTTTATATATCTCAAAATTCTTTTTAAGAAAATTAGGTGAGATTATTTAGGGTTCACCTGGAACCTAGCACAAAGGCATGCGGCAAACATAATATCAGGTATGCTTGTTGTAAGGTATAGTAAGGACCCAACAGTGCCCCTATATAGTTTCTGATCCACAGGTTTCCTATGTGCATTAGAGTCTATTACAGCATTTGTAGCCATGGGTGTTTTCTTTGCTGAGGCATCAGCCATCCCAAACTTCTTTATAAGTTATTTAGCATATTTAGCTTGGGAGATGAAGATGTCATCAGGCAGCTGCTTAACTTGGAGACCAAGGAAGTAGGAGAGCTCACCCATGCTACTCATTTCAAATTTTGAGTGCATAAGGTCAGAGAACCTCTTCCGCAATTTGGAATCAGTAGACCTAAATATGATGTCATCCACATATATTTGTACTAACAATGTTTGGTCCTTATGATGTCTAGTGAAAAGTGTTTTATCTACTATGCCTCTAATGAATTTATACTTTATCAAAAAACTAGCTAGGGTCTCATACCAAGCTCTTGGAGATTGCTTTAGACCATAAAGAGCTTTATGCAATTTAAATACATTATAAGGATGAGTTGGAGAGACAAAACCTGGATGTTGTTCAACATAAACCTCTTCTTTAAGTACTCCATTCAGAAATGCACTCTTCACATCCATCTGATACACCTTGAATTTCTTGTAGGAAGCCTAGGCCAGAAAGATTCTGATGGCCTCTAACCTTGCAACTGGTGCAAAAATTTGATCATAATCTATGCCTTCTTCTTGTCGGTATCCTTGAGCAACAAGCCTAGCCTTGTCTCTCACTATTATACCTTGGGCATCTAGTTTATTTCTATATATCCATTTGGTTCCAATGACTTGGTAGTCTTGAGGTCTTGGAACCAAATCCCAAACTCTGCATCTCTCAAATTAATTTAGTTCCTCTTACATAGCAATGATCCAGTGGGGATCCTGCTCAGCATCATGTATAGATTGAGGTTCCACCTGAGAGAGAAAACATGCATGCATCAAATCTTGGTTGAGTTGATGCCTTGTCTGTACACCTACTGACATGTCTCCAATCACTTAAGATCTAGGGTGATCCCTTAGTGTGACAAGATCAGTTGGTGGAGTTGGTTCAGCAACAACATTTTGAACTAATTCCTCTTATGGAATTATATTTGATGTTGGATGAGGTTGAATTTCTTCCAGTTTTTCTTCTTCACTGTCTTCATCAACCTGTGGAGAAGGATGTGCTGGGGCCTCTTGGGTGAGGCTTAGTCCATCCAAATTCTCACACAAGTGATGTACCTGCAAAGTGTTATTGGTAAAAATCTCTTTCTCCTTACAAGACATGTTAGCCTCATCAAATGTTACATGTATAGACTCTTCAATTTTCAAGGAGGATTTGTTAAATACCCTATAAGCTTTGCTTACCTGGGAATATCCTAGAAAAATTCCTTCTTCAGCCTTAGCTTCAAACTTTCTAATATATTTTGTTGTTATTATGTATGTAACATATACAACCAAATACTTTAAAATAGGTGATTTTAGGTTTCTTCCCTTTAAGTAATTCATAGGGAGTCCTATTCTTTAGTTTATGTATTAAACTTCTATTCAGGACATAATTTGTTGTGCTTACAGCCTCTGCCCAAAAGGATAGGGGCATGTAAGCATCTGCAAGTAATGTACCTGCAGCTTCAATTAGGGTCCTGTTTTTTCCTTTCAGCTACCCCATTTTGTTGGGGAGTTCTAGGAGCTGAGAAGCAGTGCCTGATACCTTCCTTCTCATAGAACTCATGCATAAGAAGAGACTCAAACTCTGTACCATGATCACTTCTGATCAATACAACATGAGTAGAGTACTCAATCTATATGGTCCTGAGAAAATCTGTAAGAACTTTAAAGGTATCTGACTTAGATCTCAGAAAGAACACCCAAGTGAACCTTGAGAAGTCATCTACAATAACTAAAGTGTAGGATTTTCCTCCTTGGCTTTGCACAGCAATGTGTCCAAAGAGATCCATGCGTAGCAAATACAAAATCCTAGGCGAATCATTTTTATTAACTGACTTAAAGCTAGTTTTAGTTTTCTTGCCTAGTTGACAAGCCCTGCAAAGGCCTTCCTTCTTATAGGCACTAGAAGGTAAGCCTCTTACAAGACTGTCTTTAGATAGCCTAGAAATGTTTTTCATGTTAACATGACCTAGCCTTTTATGCCAAAGTTCATTTTGATTGCAAACAATATTAAGCAAACAAATGTCTGAATTGGCAAAATTGAAATCAAATAAATTTATATTTCCATGTCTATTTTCAATTAAAACTTTTTGTTTTTCTTTATTAGAAATAATACAAGAAGTTGAGTCGAAATGTACCTGATAACCTTCATCACATAATTGGCTTATAGAGATGAGGTTATGCCTGAGTCCTCTGAGATAAGTTACTTTCTTGAAGGTGACTGCTCCAATTTTCACTTCTCCATAGTCTTCTGACTGGCCACACTTTGAATCACCAAAGATTACCTTTGGTCCCAGCTTGGACTTGTAGTTAATTAAATTGTCCTTGCTGCCAGTCATGTGTTTGGAGCATCCACTGTCCAGGTACCAGGTTTGATTAATCACTGGACAGCCCTTTTCCTGCAGTAAAAACAGTTAGTTGTTCTTGACCCAGGTTACCTTGGGTCCTTTATTTTGCTGGTAAGAAAAGCTAGATATCACAGAAATTCTGGTTGTGATTTATATCCTAGTGGATGATATCTTCTGGGTGGAATTATCTAATCAGCTAATGGATTAAATGGTTTCTTAGTTTGTTTAGGGTTGGTGTTATGATTAAAATTTTTGCTAAGTCTTTCTGGGTTCGATGAAATGTTGTGATTTCGTCGACCAGAGTTCGATGAATTGGGATGAGATCGTCGATCTCTGCCTAGAGAATGAACATAGACATTTTTTGTGCCCCACGTTCGTCGATCTCTGCTCGATGAACCATACAAAGTTTGTCGATCACAATTAGACGAATAATTATAGCTTAAGTTTGTGTTCAGAGTTCGTCGACTAGAGTTCGACGAATTGGCCACATTTCGTCGATCTGAGTTCGACGAAATCTGCTGAACTTTGTTTTTACTTGTTTTCTGGTTTCTGTTATTTTGATTTTTAAGGTTTGGTATTTCTTTTGTGATTTGTTTATTAGTTATTATCTCTTTGCCTTTAGCAGAAACAAATTTAATGGGGGTTGACAAAATATTCTTCTTATGAATGGGGGGCAAATTTGATGGAACACCCAAACCCAGCTTGTCATTCAATCTGGCATTTACAATGCTTGTAATGTTCATCAGCCTGAGGCTTCTCCCATTGAGAGATTCCTCAAGTTGTTTGGCCTCACATAGTTGTGTCTTTAACAGAATAATTTGTTCATTAGCTAAATTTAATTCATCCTTTAACCTAGTGTTTTCAGATGTCAGGGTTTCTTGATTAGCTAGTTTTTCCCTAAGTGTCATGATTTCTTTTTTTGAATTTATTAGATCTATGTACATGGTTTTAAATTCAGTTTTAAAAGAATCAGAACTATAATCAAAAGAAGAAAGTACCTGGTCAGCTTCTGATTCAGAAGCTCCTTCACTGTTTGATTCTTCTTCTTCATCTGAATGACTCCTGGAGGCATCAATGGCCATGAGACAAACTTCTTTGGCCCTTGCCACCTCTTCTTCTTCACTGGAGCTAGAGGATGTGGATTCATCCTCAGTTTCACTCCAGCTTTCAGCTACAAAACCTTTCTCCTTTTTTTTATATTTGCTGGAGGAAGGCCTACTGCTATGCTGTCTTCTTGAATCCTTCTCTCTTCTCTTCTCCTTCTTCTGATTTTCTGTACATTCTGAGAGGAAGTGTCCAGGTTTCCTGCGACCAAAGCACACCACTTCTTTAGTGGGGGTTTTGTCATACCTTGGCTTGTCATCCTGTCTGGATGACTTTCTTCTGAAGTCTTTCCTTGCCATCTTGTAGAATCTCTTGGCAAAGAGAGACATTAGTTCTTCATTCATTGTTTGAGTCTCTGTCTCCTCAGCAGCTTTGAATGCAATGCTGTGCTCCTTCCTTGCTGGTGGAGGTGTTCTTTGCTCAGCTGCTTCTCTGGATTTGATAAGCTGCTCATAGGACTTTAGCTTTCCCAAAAGAGATTCTGTGGAAATCTCATTTAGGCTCCTGGACTCCTTGATGGGCCAGATCCTTGAATCCCATGAGCTTGGGAAGCACATAAGGATTTTATCATTCACCTCTGTGAGGGTGATGTCCTTATCCAAGGTTTTCAGCTCATTGATGATTGAGCTCAACCTATTGTACATGTCTGCTACTGATTCAACTTCCTCCTTCTTGAAATTCTCATATTGGGATATGCGATTGGATTTCCTATCCTTTCTTTCATCAGCAGATCCAGCCACCATTTGATTGAGTGAATCCTAGATGGCTTTGGCTGATGTGCATTCAGCCACTTTTTGAAAAATGTCATCTGACATTATTTGGGCCAGAATATTCATGGCCTTGGCATCAGCAATTTTTGCCTTCTTCTGGGCCTCAGTCCACTCAGGTGGTGGAACTGCATTATTGCTGGATGTTGCTGTAGAGGTAGATGCTTGAGGAGGACCTGTCACAATGGAATTAAAAATATCCTCATCAATAGAGTTCATGTATAACTTGATTCTTGCCTTCCAGATGGCAAACCTATTTATGTTGCAAACTGGAGGTCTAGTGCTTGCACAGTCTTTGTTCTGTGTCATGTTGTGTGTGAATATATAATAGAAATGAATAGATAGATCTAACTCAGGATCTTTGGTTCAAGGGTTAGCTTGTACAACCAAGGGAATCCAGGCTCTGATACCAATTGAAAGTGAGGGGTTAGATCTGAAATACTCTAGTGGGGGGGTGAATAGAGTATTTAGGATTTTATAAAATTTTCTAACTACTTCAATCTAGTCCTAGTGCTGCAGGATTTAAATTAAAACATAAACACAGCAATCCTAACTATCACAGCCACAGTAAGAAACAAAAGAAAAATAAAGCAACCCAGACAACACAAGAATTTATAGTGGTTCCCCTAAACTTGGGTACATCCACTCTTCTACCACCCTGGTAGGAATCCACTCAGATTTTTGATCAGGTGCCTGACACTAATGAGCTTTTGATCAGGTGCTTAAAAACCAAACTTTAAGTCTTTTGATCAGGTGACTTGAAACCAAGAATAACTTTTGAAGGGAGTTAAGAACCCTTTATACAGTGGGGGGATGAGAGATTGATTTTGTCTTCTCTTTATCAATGTACAACTGAGAAGACTTTTGGTGGATATTGATGTTAGCAAAGGGCTCCCCCTGAGATGTTGAATGGTTCAGGAAGATGGAGCTTTGCTTCAGGGTGATAGGCCTTCAAACTGTTTCTGTAACCAGATGAACTCCAGGAACTTCTTGACAGATAGAAGATTTATTGTCCTTTTAAGAGTCCTGTAGAAGACAAAAGAAGACTCTTAATTTAGATTGGTTGTTCTTCTTCTTCTTCAGCTTGATGTTCTTTCTCTGGTTAGGGCTTGTTTTTCTGTATCAGCTTTCTATGTCTTTTTGTTTCAGAGTGCTGTCCAGAGAGAGAGAAAGTAGAAGGTCCTTGGTTAACTCACAGTCTATTGTCTATCATCTGTATTTTATATCTATTTGAGAGAAGATGATTAAATCCCTTTTATATTTTCAATATCAATTTTCCATATTATCTTCCTTTTGAAATTTGAAATTCTTCTGCATTCATTGCTGACGGCCTGGAGAATATTTTGCATTGAATGATTTCCCCAACTGTCCCATTGAAAAACAGCAACCAATAATCCTGATGATGACCGTAATCAATGCTTGCTTCTAACGGTAATATTCAGAGAATATTTTAGTATTGATTACACAGGAATTCTTGTCATAGAATAAGGACAGATGGATGAAAATAACTAAGTCTGGTTCTTCACAGAATTCATCGATCTGGGTCCAAAGTTCGTCGAGTTGTTAAGTCAAGTTCGTCGACCAGATAATGGTTGTTTGTCGAGCTGAGATACAAGATCGTCGACCGCAGAACAGACAACTGCTTTCTCCAGAACCTTGCCAATTTTGTGCATGAAGTTTGTCGAGCTGATAATCTAAGTTCGTCGATTGGAGTTCAGCAAAGTGTTTCTGGACTAAGAATATTCTAGATGTCTCTGGAATGAAGTGATGAAGTGAAGTTGCCAGAAATCGTCGACCTGAGAACTAGATTCGTCGACCTGAGAACTTCTAACTGCTAGATAAGTCTTGCCAGGAATGTGGTCTAAGTTCGTCGAGCTGAGAAGGTGAATTCGCCGACCGGAGTATGATCCTGGACTTAGAATAATTAGTTGTTTCTGATCTTATGGTGTTGAAGTAGAATACCCTGAGATCGTCGACCTGAGAACTGAGTTCGTCGAGCTGAGAGCTAAGTTCGTCGACTAAAGTTAAGTGTGAAGAATCTTGCTCTTGGAATGTTGAAGTATAGTGTCCAAAGATCGTCGAACTGAGAACCAAGTTCGTCGAGCTCAGCTCAGAGAATTTTCTCTGAGTTCGTCTAGCTGAGCATGACTTTCGTCTACCTGAGTTCGACGTTCGTCGAACTCATTTTACTGAGTTTGAAATCTCCAAGTCTTTTGACTCTTCTGCAGTCTGTTGATGGCTGGTCCATATAGTGATGACTCTAAGGACTTGGCCTAGACTCTAGGACATAACTATGACCCTGGCTGTACATGTTGGGTCATATTATCCTAACTTAGTGAACCTAGCCAAAATCCAACTAGGGATCCAACACGGTAGGTAGAAATAGTACCCTTTAGTTTTTTAGGATACCCCACAAGATAACACTTATCTAATTTGGGTTCCACCTTGTTAGATATTTGACGTCTTATGTAAGCCTCACAGCTCTAAATCTTAATGAATGACATAATAGGATGTTTCTCAGTCCTTATCTCAAATGGTGTCTTCAGAACCGCTTTCATTAGATCACGATTTAGTGTAAAAGCAGCAGTTTCTAGAGCAAAACCTCAAAAGGAAACAGGCAGATCTGTATCTCCCTAAACATAGTACGATTCCTCCGCTCAGACACACCATTATGCTACGGTGTTCTAGGTGAAGTGAGCTGTGATACAATACCACATTCTTTCAAATGATCATGAAACTCATGACCCAGGTGTTAACCCCGAAATTGGCGATCATTCCCAAGGCAGCCAGCTTGCTCATCGCGGCCTGCTCCAGTTTCCTCCTGGAGATCGCTCCATAGTGTGGGCGGACAGAGTTCTCTGTCCGCTCAGGACGGCACGGCTTGGGCAGTCTCAGTGGTTTGACCGCCCAAGGCCGCGCACCTTCCCTTGGTCGGTAGAGGCCGCGGGCTGCTTCTGCAGTCTGCCTATGCAGGCCACCCCCTTTGGCAGCTTAACCGCAGCTTTGTCTCCGCAGGACTCTCTTTGTCGGACTCTACTCCCTATCCGCCCAGGTCGGCAACAAGTCGCATCCCTTGCAGGAATTGGACTTCCTTAGCCCGCTCATGCAGGTCGCTCTTCAAGGAATCCAGACCGCTCCAACCGCCAAAACAACATTGGCGTCCTGCTTGCAGGCCACCAGCCATCTCGCCAACACGCGCGGCCTGCCTCGTCAGTCCGACAGGTCGCTCAACCCTTGGCCCATAATAGCATGAGCAACCAACACCTTCAGTCCGCCTGAGGAGCGCGGACACTCGCTCTCCGGCTACCCACAAAGATCAGCAGCAATACCCAGTTCCCCGCGAGCTCGGCGGACTCGAAGTGCGATCAAGACTTCCAGTCCGCCTTCATTGGTGAACCCCAACAGCTTCAACAGCCAGGCTCTCCGTTCCAACATAGGCGTACTCAGCTTGGCAGCAGGCGCGGACTCGGTGGACTCAGCGGACTCGCTGTGCAGTCCGCCTTTCCTTTACCTCCACCCGCTCTTCTCCAACGGCATGGTCAATCTCCCTTAGTCCGTGGTCTTGGCGCGGACTCAGTCAGTAGAGATGGACTCCGTGGATTCTCCCCGTAGTCTGCCAGGCAGCAGATCCTCCAGGAGGCAGTCCCAGTCCGCATAGCCTCGTGCGGACTCTACGGACTCAGCGGGCACTCCTCAGCTCGCACCCCCTTAGCGCTCAGTTCAGTTCAGCAGCGGCGAACTCTGCGGATTCCCCTCGTAGTCTACCACTTAGTCTCTAGCATCCGCCACACCTGCAGCAGGCAGACAATCTCAGCTCAGCAGTAGCGGACTCGGCGGACTCCCCTAGCAGTCCGCCATGAAGTCTCCCAGTTTGCCATTAGCAGAACCACCTCCAGAAGCTCCAGTCTGCAAGACCTGTTGCGGACTCGGCGGACTCCGTCTTCTTCTCGCTCAAGTTACCGTCTCACCGGGGGTAACGTCACCGCAAGCCGTTACCTCCTCGGGCCTATAAATAGACCCCCATACCTCTCATGTGGGAGGGCCAGCTTCAGGTCTCATCATCGCCAAGGTGCTCATGCTCGAAGACAGCCCATAGTATGCCCATTTCCTATGGACTCCGTTTCTCAGTCTGCACCCCTCTCTTTGCCTTCAGTCGCGCGGCCTGCCGACCTCTGGTTCTCCAGTTCGCGCGGTCTCCCGTTTCCCTTAACCGCGCGGCCTGCCGGCTACGCTCTTCAGTCCGCGTGGCCTCTTCTGGCACCTCTTTCTTAACTGCCATCTTCCCTATTGTACCCTTTATTGCTTTCTTGAAAAGGTGTATTAGCAAGTTTGTAACTCTCAATATTAATCAAAGTAAAGCCCATCGCAAGAGTGGCATTTAAGCCGCGGCGGGCGAAGTCTGCTGTTACTGCTGCTAGCGACCCTCTCTCTTTTTCTTAGCTCAGCTCAGCTTCCTTTCGGCATTCAACCTGCAAGCACAATCATCCAAGTACCCGTCTAGAAGTGCAGCTAGATCTGATATACTCTAGAGGGGGGTGAATAGAGTATGTGGGTGATTTTAAAACTTTTACAACTGTTGTTGTATTTTAGGTGTGTGTGCAGGGAAGCAAATACAATAAACCAAGATGCAGCAATTATCTAATCACAGCACATTCACAGAGCAAGGCCAGAAAACAAAAGGAAAATAAAGCAACCAGACGACACAAGAATTTTATAGTGGTTCCCCAAATCTGGGTAGTCCACTCTTCTACCACCCTGGTAGGAATCCACTGCAGGAAGGGGTTGATCAGGTGTCCTGGCACCAATGGGGTTTTGATCAGGTTCCCAAAAACCAAACCCTCAAATCTTTTGGAGGGAGACTTGCAACCAGAATAATTTTGAAGGGAATTAAAACCCTGTACAGAGGTGGAGTGAGAGGGTGATGAGGTCTTCTCTTTCTCAAGTCAAATGAGAAGACTTGTGGATTGTTGTTTAGCAGCTTTGCTCCCCCTGAGATGTAGAATGAATCAGGAAGAATGCTGGAGCACTGCTTCAGGGTGATAGGTCTTCAAAGACCTAGATTTCCTGGTCCAGAGAAAGTCTCCAGGAACTTCTTGTGACTGATATGAATGTGTTGTCTTTGAAGTTATCCTGAGTAAAAGCAGATGAAGAAGACTCTTGATATTAAAGTAGTGTTCTTCTTCTTCTTCTTGATCAGTTTCTCTCTGGGCCAAGAATGAAATCCTTTTTCTTGTGTTGTCTGAATCACTGTCTATCTTTTTTCTTGTTGTGTTGTTGTTGACTGTCTGTATTACTGACTATTTTTGTATCTCTGTATATGTCTCATAAGAACACATTCGAATTTTTGAATATCGAGCAGTAATGGCAGACGGCCTGGAAAGGAAGCAGCAATTAATTATTTCCCCAACTGTTTCCATGGGAAAATAGTATGTAATAATCTAGGATTAACTGCGCATTCTAACGGTAGTATTCTGTGAAGAACTGTCATTAAATGTTCAGGAATCAGCGTCATGGAATAAGACGGGAACGGAAGAAGACCTAGTCTGGAATCGTCGACCGAAGAACAGAATTCGTCGAACTGAGTTTTGAGTTCGTCGAGCTGAGCCTGAGTTCGTCGAGCTGACAGTCTTCATTCGTTGAATAGACAATCTTCAACATCAGACAATCTTTATTCGTTGAGCAGAGAACTAAATTCGTCGAGCTGAGAACCAGATTCGTCGACCTGAGAAAAGTTCTGGACTTGGACGAAATACTCTGCATCTGCTGAAATGTTGTGTCGACACAAAATGGTGTCGACAGATTGATCTTGTTGTCGACACAAATCCTCTGGCGTCGACATAAGTTGGTGTCGAATCAAATCCTGGTGTTGACACAAATCGTCTGGTGTCGACTCAAACCCTAAGTGTCGACACAGATTCTCTGAGTACAAAAATCGTCGAGTAGAGATTAGCATTCGTCGACCTGAGAAGCTGTGAACTTGAGGTCCACGTTCGTCGAGCTCAGAATATAATTCGTCGACCGAAGCATGAAGCTGGACTTAGAGAAATTCTGAAGTAGTCCTGATAAGCTTGAAGTAGAATCCCAGTGTTCGTCGAGCAAAGAACATAGTTCGTCGAGCTCAGCACTACGAATTGTCTCACGATCGTCGAGCGTAGAACTCCCTTCGTCGAGCTGAGTTCGACGAACGTCGAACTCATTTCACTTAGTCTGAAAAACTGATAGATCTGGAGTTCCTGATGGTCTTGAAGAAGGCTGGTCCATCTGAAGTTGAGAAAGAGGACTGTCCTAGACTCTAAGACATAAACTTGACCCAGACTATACATGATGGGTCACATCCTAAGTCAGTGAACCTAGCCCAAATCAACTAGGGATCCAACAATCTCCCCCTATTTGGGTGAGGTCACTAACAGAGACTCCAAGCAAAGAACAAACAGAAAAACAAAGCAAAATTAAGAGATATATCTGGCAGAGAATTTACAACACATGCATCAGATATATATATATAGAGGCTTTGTTTTAATGCAAGAAACAGTCTGAAACAGAAGCAGAAATAAAAAAAACACAAAAAAATTACTTCTCTGTCTTCTTCTGTTTTGGCTTGTCTTCTGGTGCTTTATCTCCTGGCTTTTTGAAAATGATTTCCCTATTGGGATCTGAAGCTTGAGCCTTGGTCATAGTCATGTCAGCTGCCCCTATGATGTTCAGTGAAGTGGCTCTGGGGACAACTGCTTCTGGGTGAAGATGCATGTACTCATCAACATTGAGTAGCTTGTTTGCTTTCCCAAATCTTTTTAGCTCATCTCTCCTGTACTGAGACATAGTAGTTAAGCATGTTGTGTCCTTGCCTTCAGCTTTAGCTTTGTTGATTAGAGATAAGCCAATGATCTCTTGGAACCTTGCCATTCTGGCTGTGTTGGCTGTTTCTGGATCTTCAGGAGGAGAATAGGGCCTTTCAGCTTCATGTTCCTTAGATTCCTGGTGCTGCTGTTGTTGTTGTTGAAGGTGTTGTCTGCCTGAAGATGGTGGCCTTGGCTGACTGCCACCAAAGGATCTCCCTGTTTGTCTCTGATAAGTTTGAATAGGAGCAGATCTTTGAGAGCCAGAGCCAGAGGCACCTGCTGCTGGAGGAGGAGGAGGTGGAGGATCCTTTCTGTATCTATGAACTGGGGGAGGAGAGTATCTCCTACTCCTCTTCCTCTCTTTTTGCTGGTTCTTTGATAGCCACATCCATGCAGGCATCCCTTTGTAAGGAGCAACATTGTGCAGAATATAGTATGGAGTGTCTGCAGTGGGATTAGGCTTGGGAGCAGGAGGAGGAGGAGCCTTCCTTTTCTTAGAGAGCAACTTCTTTTTCTTTTAAGCAGCCTCCTCATCTGATTCATCATCATCATCATCAGAATCTGAACTCTGAGGGTTGTCATACAGAGCATTCAACTTCCTCAGAGTGGCATCAGGAATGATAAGAGGTTTTCCTTGAGGGGGGATAGAAGGTTCAGAGGGTGAGAGTTCAACAGCAGTAGAGACAGAGCTTGCAGATGCTGCCTTGTTCTCTTCTTCAATGTCTGCCAGAATGAGCTCATCCAGATCAGGCATGGGAGAATCATCCATGACAAAATCTGGGACAGGGCAGATTTCTGGAATAGACACAGGAGTTGGAACAGCAGAAGGAGCAGCAATAGGAGCAGCAAAGGTGTCACAAAGTTGCTTGGCAACTGCTGGACTAGCTGGAGAGGTATACTGGATAATAGCCAAATATGGCTTAGCAACCTCTACTGAAGGAATAGCAAAATGTGGCCTAGCAACCTCTACTGAAGGAAGCTTCATATATACAGGATCAAAGATATGAAGTATCTCAGATAAATTAACTGTGGGATTTATAAGGAAATCACCAGCAGTTGTTATTGTATCTACTGACTCATCAAAGCTACTGTTAGTGTCCATGAATTGAATAAAATCAATTGTTGTATCTGTAACTGCAACTGCATTATCAAGCACTGAATCAACTGTATATGTATTATCAAAAACTGTATCTGCATTATCAACTGTATCTGAATTAACTGTATTAACCTCTGCAGCTGCTGCACCAGCTTCATCATGGAGCATCTCCCCCTGCCTAGTTCAGGAGAACCTGGAGCCAGGCCCCTGAATGAAGAGGGGCAGCAGAAAGGGCTGTGATTTGTGCAGATAAAGAATTGATGGAATTCACCAGAGGTGTAATGGCCTCTGTGATGAGTGATTGAATGAGAGGAGTCAGAAGAGAGATGATGGAGGGAATGGTGGAAGAATCCAGAAGTGGAGAAGGAATGGTGGAGGGAATAGAAGCAGAGGAGGAAGGAAGAATATGTGGAGGGGATAATGGAGGGAGAACAGTGTGTGATTCAGTGGGTATTGTGTAGGATGGAATAGTGGATAAGTGTGGGGGAAGAGGGGATTGAGGAGGTGAGGGAATATGTGTTTCAGTGGGGGAAACTGGAGGTGTAGGGATATGTGCAAGATCAGGCGGTGGAGATTGATGTTGAGGTGGAGTCAATTGAGGTGCAGGAGGAGTGGGAAGAGATTTGGTAGGTGGAATGACCTCTTCAGTGTCAGGGTGGGGAGTGACCTTGACGGTCCTGGTGCTCTCAGAAGCAGTGATGGAGGAGGAGGAACCCTTGGAGGGTTTGGAGATTGTCCTCTCCCATCGGCCAAACAAGGCGCAGGTGAGGCGCTTGCTGGCATTGATGAATGTGGTCGGGGAGACCAAACATTCACTGGCCTTTTCCTGGAGGAAAATCCCCAGGATTCTGCCGTAGCAGACTTCCTTCTTACTTGTTTTCTTCTTGATTAGGTCAAAGAAGACCATGCCCCAATCGACCTGACGCTTGTTGAGCACTGCGCACATAATCAGGAATTGATGGCGAAGTGATATAGTCATGTGCCGAGTGCTTGCCCATCAGAATTTTCCCTACAATGTCGGCCAAAAATTGATAGGCGGCTGACAGTTGCTTCTTCAGAAGCTTATTAGGGTTATTGCCAGAGAAACCCATTACTTTCAACATATCAGCATATTCCTCAGCGTCCATTTCCAAGTTGTCTTCACCATTGATCAGTCCAAAAATTTCAGAGAGTACTGCTGGAGACAGGGAAACGACAGTGTTTCCAATATGTCCTGTCAGATCTCTGTCTTCAGAAACAGTTGCAGTGTATACCCATTCTCTTATCTCGGTTGAGTGTAGCTTGATGCTGCGAGTCATGAAGTCCTTGAGATGCAATTCTTCAAGTAATTCTAGGATATAAAGAAAAATTGGATCTGAATGTTGGAAGGACTCAAAGTCCATGGAGAATGTTGCATCAAACTTCATCGCCGCAAGTGCTCCTGGAGGAATCGCCATTGATGACCTGCAAAGAAAATCACAGAGAAAACGACGATCAAGAGCAAAGGAACTGAAAGCGCGGGACGGAGGTCGAAGAAAACCTAGATATAAGATTTTCAGAATATGAATCGACAAGCTCCGTTCCACGAAAAGAGACAGATCTTCGAACTGAGGTCGACGAAATAAGTTAGAGGTGAGTAGTTCGTCGAACTCATTGAGAAGAATTGAAAACAGTTCGTCGAACTCCGTTCGACGAAATGGTTTCTGAAGCAAGGTTCGTCGATCTCCGGTCGACGAAAATTGTTTCCACACAGAGAATTCATCGATCTCCGTTCGACGAGAATCTCTCAAACTTTCCCTAATTCGTCGACCTCCGTTCGACGAACTCTGGAAAATTCGTCGAATGCAGACAGAAATTAATTTAACTCTTCTCCATCAATCATTCCCAGTTGATTTATAAAGAACAGATGGGTTTTCTCATCCAAAGGCTTGGTGAAGATATCTGCTCTCTGTAGATCAGTAGGAATGTGGATCAAGTTAATTTTCTTTTTGTCCACATTATCTCTAATGAAATGATGTCTTATTTCAATATGTTTAGTCCTACAATGATGAACTGGATTCTGAGCTATAGCAATAGCACTTGTATTATCACAAAATAAGGTTGAATTATTTAAGTTGATACCATAATCTAGGAGTTGGTTTTGTATCCATAGCATCTGTGAACAGCAGCTGCCAGCAGCCATATACTCTGCCTCAGCAGTTGATGTAGACACAAATGTCTGCTTTTTGCAAAACCAAGAGACAAGTCTCATACCCAGGAACTGGCAAGTTTCAGAGGTACTTTTCCTGTCCACTCTACATCCAGCATAGTCAGCATCTGAGTATCTAGTTAACTCAAATTCTGACTCTGCAGGATAACAGAGTCCTAAACTAGGACAACTCTTTATATATCTCAAAATCCTTTTTAGAAAAATAAGATGAGATTCTTTAGGATTCACTTGGAATCTAGCACAAAGGCATGTGGCAAACATTATGTCAGGCCTGCTAGCTGTTAAGTATAATAGGGATCCAACAATTGCCCTATAATGTTTCTGATCTATAGGTTTCTCTGCTGCATCAGAATCCACAACAGCATTGGTAGCCATAGGTGTTTTCATTCCTGAAGCATCACCCATCCCAAACTTTTTAATAAGCTCTTTAGCATACTTAGATTGGGAAAGGAAGATACCATCAGGGAGCTGCTTCACTTGGAGACCAAGGAAGTAGGAAAGCTCACCCATGCTACTCATCTCAAATTTGGAATGCATGAGATCAGCAAACCCCTTGCACAATTTGGGATCAGTAGACCCAAAAATAATGTCATCCACATATATTTGTACCAATAAGATTTGGGCCTAATGATGTCTAGTGAAAAGGATTTTATCTATGGTTCCTCTTGTAAATTTATGCTCTAAAAGAAAGCTAGCTAGGGTCTCATACCAAGCTCTTGGAGCTTGCTTTAAACCATAGAGAGCTTTATGCAGTTTGTAAACATAAGAGGGTTGAGATAGAGAGATAAAACCTGGAGGTTGTTCTACATAAACCTCTTCTTGAAGTACACCATTCAGAAAGACACTCTTAATATCCATCTGGAATACTTTGAACTTTTTGTATGCTGCATAGGCTAGGAATATTCTAATGGCCTCCAACCTTGCAACAGGGGCAAAGGTTTGGTCATAGTCTATTCCTTCCTCTTGTCTATAGCCTTGGGCAACCAGTCTAGCCTTGTTCCTTACTATGTTCCCTTGTGCATCCAATTTGTTCCTATAGACCCATTTGGTTCCAATAACTGGGTAGTTATGGAGGTCTTGGAACCAAATCCCAAACTCTACATCTCTCAAATTGATTTAGTTCCTCTTGCATTGCAAGAATCCAGTGGGGATCTTGCTCAGCTTCATGGATGGTGAGAGGTTCAATTTGAGAGAGAAAACAGGCATGCATCAAGTCTTGATTGAGCTGATGTCTTGTCTGTACACCAACTGAAATGTCTCCAATCACTTGAGATCTGGGGTGATCTCTAAGTGTGACAAGATCAGTTTGTGGAGTTGGTTGAGCAACAGCTTCTGTAAATAATTCCTCTTGAGGAATGGTACTGGCTGTTGATGGAAGTTCAGTTACTTCCTCTTGGACTTCTTCTTCACTGTCTTCAGCAGCATATGTCACCTTTTTGAAGGTCACTGCTCCAATGCTTACTCTTCCATATCCTTCTGACTGACCACTCTTTGAGTCTCCAAATATCACCTTTGGTCCTAGCTTGGACTTATAGCTGGAGAGATTTGCTTTGCTGCCAGTCATGTGCTTGGAGCAGCCACTGTCCAGGTACTAGGTCTGACTTAGCCTTGGACAGCTCTTCACCTGTACCTGCATCAAAAAAAAGCTCAATTGTTTTTGACCCAGGTTACCTTGGGTCCTTGGTTTGGCTAAAAAGTAAAACTAGAAATGACTGATAAGGCAGGTTGAGACTTATACCCTAGAGGGTGATATCTCCTAGGTGGGATTATCCAATCAGCTACTGGATTAAATGTCTTGTTAGCTGCTTTAAAATTTCTATAGGAGAAATGATTTCTATTTGGTCCTTCTGGGTTCGACGAATTTCTGTAAGTTTGTCGACCAGAGTTCGACGAATGGGGATGAGATCGTCGACCTCCACTCAGAGAATGACCATGGTCATTTTCTGCGTCCCACGTTCGTCGACCTCTGCTCGACGAACCATACACAGTTCGTCGATCGCAGTTGGACGAATAATTATTTCTGAAGTTTGCGTTCAGCGTTCGTCGATCGGGGTTCGACGAGCTTGCAGGATTTCGTCGATCTGAGTTCGACGAATTCTGCTGAACTTGGTTTTTAACAGCTTTCTTCTGTTTTCTGTTTCTATTGTCTAGGGGATTTGACTTATTTTCTGACATGGGTTTTTCAGTTAGTTTCTCTTTACCCTTAGCAGTGATAAACTTTATGGGAGTAGAAAGTATATTCTTCTTTATTATGGGGGGTAAACCTGATGAAGCACCCAAGCCCAGCCTGCCATTTAATCTGGCATTTACTGTGCTTGTGATATCCATCAGCTTGAGGCTTCTACCATTGAGAGATTGCTCAAGTTGTTTTGCCTCACATAATTCAGATTTTAACTTGATTATCTGTTCATTAGCTAGTGTCAATTGGTCAGTTAGTTTTCTATTTTCTGTGCTGACAGATTCAAGGTTTTCTAGTCTAGTGCTCAAGGTTTTTATTTCTTTCTCTGAGTTTATTAGATCCATGCACATAGTTTTAAATTCTACTTTAAATAAGTCAGAATTGAAATCAAAACTAAAAATCACCTGATCAGCCTCTGAGTCTGAGGCACCTTCATCTTCAGAATCCTCTTCTGATCCACAGTTGCTTCTGGAGGCATCTATTGTCATTAGGAACACCTCCTTGGATCTGGCTTCTTCCTCTTCTTCACTGGAGCTAGAGGAGGATGTTTCCTCTTCTGTGTCACTCCAGGACTCAGCAACAAAACCTTTGTCTTTCCTTTTATATTTGTTGGAGGAGGGTCTGCTGCTTTGTTTTCTTCTGGAATCCTTGTCCCTGCCCTTGTCCTTTTTCTGATTCTCTGGGCATTCTGAAATATAGTGCCCAGGCTTTCTGCATCCAAAACACACAACCTCCTTAGTTGGTGTCTTGTCATATTTGGGCTTATCATCCTGCCTGGATGATTTTCTTCTAAAGTCCTTTCTTGCCATTTTGTAGAATCTTTTGGCAAAAAGACTCATTAACTCCTCATTGGATGTAGATGTTTCATTGTCTTCAGAAGCTTTGAGGGCCAAGCTGTGCTCCTTCCTAACTGGGGTAGTTGCCTTCTATTCTGCTGCCTCTCTTGATTTGACAAGCTGCTCATATGACTTCAGCTTGCCTAACAGAGATTCTGTTGAAATCTCATTGAGGCTTCTGGCTTCTTTGATTGGCCAGATTCTGGAATCCCATGAACTGGGGAAACACATCAGTATCTTGTCATTCACCTCAGTTAAGGTGATGTCCTTGTCAAGAGTCTTGAGTTCACTGATGATTGAACTTAATCTATTGTACATCTCAGCCACAGATTCTGTCTCATCCTTTTTGAAATTCTCATAGAGAGAAATGAGACTGGATCTCCTATCCTTTCTTTCATCAGCTGAGCCTGCTACCATTTGATTGAGAGAGTCCCTAAATAGCCTTGGCTGAGGTGCACTCAGCCACCTTCTGAAATATGTCATCTGACATTATTTGAGCCAGAATATTCATGGCCTTTGCATCAGCCATCTTAGCTTTCTTATAGGCTTCAGTATTGTCTGGAGGTGGTACTGCACTCAAATTAGTTGATGTGCTGGCAAAAGTTATAGGAGCTGGAGGAACACCTGTTGAAATGACAGAAAAAATATCCTCATCAATGGAGTTCATATATAATCTAATTCTTGCCTTCCAGATGGCAAACTTATTAAGATTGCACACTGGAGGTCTGATGCTTGTATAATCCTTGTTTTGGTTCATATCTGTGAGAAGGATAAGTCCAATAACAGAATAAAAACAAACAGATCTAACTAAGGGATCTTTGGGTTCAGGTGTTAGCCTGTACAACCAATCAGGTATGGTAATTTAACCAACCTAGAAGATGTGGTATTATTAACCAACCTCCCTCTGATACCAATTGGAAGTGCAGTTAGATCTGATATACTCTAGAGGGGGGTGAATAGAGTATGTGGGTGATTTTAAAACTTTTACAACTGTTGTTGTATTTTAGGTGTGTGTGCAGGGAAGCAAATACAATAAACCAATGATGCAGCAATTATCTAATCACAGCACATTCACAGAGCAAGGCCAGAAAACAAAAGGAAAAGAAAGCAACCAGACGACACAAGAATTTTATAGTGGTTCCCCAAATTTGGGTACTCCACTCTTCTACCACCCTGGTAGGAATCCACTGCAGGAAGGGGTTGATCAGGTGTCCTGACACCAATGGGGTTTTGATCAGGTTCTCAAAAACCAAACCCTCAAGTCTTTTGGAGGGAGACTTGCAACCAGAATAATTTTGAAGGGAATTAAAACCATGTACAGAGGTGGAGTGAGAGGGTGATGAGGTCTTCTCTTTCTCAAGTCAAATGAGAATACTTGTGGATTGTTGTTTAGCAGCTTTGCTCCCCCTGAGATGTAGAATGAATCAGGAAGAATGCTGGAGCACTGCTTCAGGGTGATAGGTCTTCAAAGACCTAGATTTCCTGGTCCAGAGAAAGTCTCCAGGAACTTCTTGTGACTGATATGAATGTGTTGTCTTTGAAGTTATCCTGAGTAAAAGCAGATGAAGAAGACTCTTGATATTGAAGTAGTGTCTTCTTCTTCTTCTTCTTGATCAGTTTCTCTCTGGGCCAAGAATGAAATCCTTTTTCTTGTGTTGTCTGAATCACTGTCTATCTTTTTTCTTGTTGTGTTGTTGTTGACTGTCTGTATTACTGACTATTTCTGTATCTCTGTATATGTCTCATAAGAACACATTCGAATTTTTGAATATCGAGCAGTAATGGCAGACGGCCTGGAAAGGAAGCAGCAATTAATTATTTCCCCAACTGTTTCCATGGGAAAATGGTATGTAATAATCCAGGATTAACTGCGCATTCTAACGGTAGTATTCTGTGAAGAACTGTCATTAAATGTTCAGGAATCAGCGCCATGGAATGAGACGGGAATGGAAGAAGACCTAGTCTGGAATCGTCGACCGAAGAACAGAATTCGTCGAACTGAGTTTTGAGTTCGTCGAGCTGAGCCTGAGTTCGTCGAGCTGACAGTCTTCATTCGTTGAATAGACAATCTTCAACATCAGACAATCTTTATTCGTTGAGCAGAGAACTAAATTCGTCGAGCTGAGAACCAGATTCGTCGACCTGAGAAAAGTTCTGGACTTGGACGAAATACTCTGCATCTGCTGAAATGTTGTGTCGACACAAAATGATGTTGACAGATTGATCTTGGTGTCGACACAAATCCTCTGGTGTCGACATAAGCTGGTGTCGACTGAAATCCTGGTGTTGACACAAATCGTCTGGTGTCGACTCAAACCCTAAGTGTCGACACAGATTCTCTGAGTACAAAAATCGTCGAGTAGAGATTAGCATTCGTCGACCTGAGAAGCTGTGAACTTGAGGTCCACGTTTGTCGGGCTCAGAATATAATTCGTCGACCGAAGCATGAAGCTGGACTTAGAGAAATTATGAAGTAGTCCTGATAAGCTTGAAGTAGAATCCCAGTGTTCGTCGAGCAAAGAACATAGTTCGTCGAGCTCAGCACTACGAATTGTCTCACGATCGTCGAGCGTAGAACTCCCTTCGTCGAGCTGAGTTCGACGAACGTCGAACTCATTTCACTTAGTCTGAAAAACTGATAGATCTTGAGTTCTTGATGGTCTTGAAGAAGGCTGGTCCATCTGAAGTTGAGAAAGAGGACTGTCCTAGACTCTAAGACATAAACTTGACCTAGACTATACATGATGGGTCACATCCTAAGTCAGTGAACCTAGCCCAAATCGACTAGGGATCCAACACCGTCTGCCCGACAGTTCCTGATCAACCTCCTCCGCTGCTCTCAGCAAACCTCTCCTCTATCCCCGCAACCCCTTTGACAAGCGTTTGCTCCACTCTCGAGCACTGAGAAGCTTTCTCTTCTCCTCGACTCAACCCCGCAACCTTCATCAATTTCCTCTCCTAGCTTGTGAGATCGAACACCACCCTCTGTGTTAACTGGGCGGTGCCGTTTTCACGCATCAACAGTTAACACGCGACCTTCAAATCCGAATAGACGGTGAACAGTGACAGTTAGCCATGTCAGATCGTTAGCCAGACGAGAACTTTGCTCCAAGTCCTAGAGATGATCCTCTTTGGGAGGCCTTTGAGAAATCGTGTCGTGATAATGCTCAACAGTTCCAAGCAATCATCGAAATGCTCGCCATAGTCACGCAATGACTAGACTCTCAACCTGTAGAAGCTCCAGTTGCTTCAGCTACTCCAATCAATCCAGCACCAGCACTGGAGCCTCAGTAAGCTTGTCCTCCTGCTTGCCCGCCAGTCTATCCTCCTCATTATACAGCAACCTTCCCGCAAGGGCCTGCAGCTCCTCTGCGACCTCCAAGATGAATAGTTTGCTGCTCGCCAAAACTTCTTCCGGGAAGCAGCCCGGGGAAGTCCTGCTAGATTTCTTAACTTTCAGGGAAGTCAGCCTTACCCTGCAGCTCCTGCCTTTGCTCCTGCAGCAACTTTTCCCTTTTATCTCCTACTTCTTTTGCAGCTGCATCTTATGCTCCTTTTATCCTTATGTTGTAGGAGAACAGGAAGAGCCTTCACCGTTTGCAGAGAATGTCCGTCATGAACTAAACTCCAGTTAATTTCAGAGAACCCCGGTTACCGATCTACACCAGAGAGACTGATCCAGTGAAGCATCTTCAAGCTTTCGAATCAGGCGTTGCTCTCAAAACCCTTTCAGATGTAACCAAGTGCAAGCTCCTTGTCACAACCTTTGATGGACAAGTGAGGGAATGGTTCTACGGTCTTCTCCCTCACTCCATCACTTCCTTTACTGATTTGCGAAGGGAGTTCTTGCTCAAGATTCTCTACCTCAACCAAGAGAAAGGGCGGTCATGAAGCCCTCTTTGAGATCAAACAACGAGAGAATGAAACCTTTTCTCAATTTGTTGATCGATTCCAGAGAGAAATCTTGGACATCGAGATTGTTAGCCAAGAAAAGTACCGAGTGGCTCTTATCCACGGCCTTCGTGAAGGGCCTCTCAAGTTTGAAGCCAATCTCTGGGCACCAAGAACTTACCAAGAGTTGATTGCCTTAGCCAACTCCTACATCCGAGGCGAAAAGAGCAACCCAGGCTTCGTATCCAAGCTCATATCAGAGAAAGATCCTTCTCATAAGCACCCTCTGAGGTCTCCTCACAATGATTTCCCAACTCATTCGAGGAAGGGAAAAGGTTTCAGTGCCATCGATACCCTTTCCTGAGCCGTGATCGTGCTCAAGATTCATTGCTACCACTAGCTCCATCTTCGTAGACAAGCCGCAGTCTATCAACAGCAAGACGATGACTTGCATGAGTCCGACCTAGATGAAGCCATGCTAGAAGTAAGCCAAATCATGAAAGATAGGGCTAGCTACAAGAAGCCTTATCGACCAGCTGATCAAAGACCTAGAGACTCTGAACCATACTGCGAGTTCCACAAAGAGTCAGGCCACTTGACTGAGAATTGTCGGGCACTCCGCCATCCTGTGCAAAAGATGCTCCGGCAGGGCAAGATGCGTGTCCTTCTTCCTAAAGAAGATCGCCCTGATCCAGCAACCTCAAAGGTCAAAGAAGTTACAGACATTCCTTGCTCCTCAAGAGGAGTGAGCCGAGTCGAAGATCCCCCTCTCCTCATTGTTCGCAAAGCCATTGAAACCTTAGATGTCGATGATGGGGGCGAGCTTGGAAGGCTATTCTAAATCCAGCAAAGGACTTCATAGTCCTCCAAATTTTCTCGCAACCATTATCAGTTACTCTTACTCTTCCCCTTTCAAACATTTTCATTTCAAAGCACTCGTAGTGCTCTTTCTTTTCAATAAAGCTTTTTTTCAGGGATCCCATACTGACACAGTTCCCTTCTTGTATTGCTTCCTCCTCTATTCTCTCTTTTCCAAGAGATCACTGATCCATAGAGATGTCGCCGAGTCTTGCTATAGGCCCCCTTGGGATTGGATTCTGGCGTAAGACCACAGTGAACACATATCGCAGGGAGATTTCCCATATGTGTGTAGTGGGGGCTATCCAACTCTCATACGGTGGAATACTGGACTTTGGATCCGAGCCAGCATCTGATACAGAGTGCGTGCTAGGGAGGCCCCATGTGTTAGCTCTGCTGTGCTCCTTGAGGATACATCACAGTTACGGTGATCTTTGCTTGACAAGCAATGGCGACCAAGCATAGTTTTGTCTCTTCGATCATCTCACAACTGTGATGGCCGAGCGTTCTCTAGTGCTCCCAATCCATGCTTTCCCGGGGTCCTCGATTCCACTGATCAATCCACAGAAAAGCTATAGGCCTCTTGGCGCAACCAGTCTCATTGATCAGTGACGTAGTAACCCGAAGCATGTGATCAGTGTCTCTAGCTATCCTTCTCAGGATTTTCCCTTGCTTTTCTCTTTTGTGACCTCCTACAGGATGCGCGGCCAGCCCGCTTTGAGTAGGACTATACTCGGGATGACCTTTTTCAGGCAAGCGATACATAAGGCCCACGGGGAACACCTATTGCAGCATCCAGCCTCCTTTGGTCACTTCCAAGTATAGACCTTTTTTATCAACTGCCTTCTTTCACAGGTGAACAGGTTAATCTGACCTACCAAAAGGATTTCCAGCATTCACTTTGCTTGTGCTCATCTTTTATTCACTGCTTGCTTAAGCGCTATCAGATAAAGGTTCACAGAGCTATTCATTACTCTTACCAAATGCCAACACTCGGCTAATTGATCCGGACTTCATGTTGAAGACATCTCTAATCTAGAAAATCATTGCTTTGGTTTGATCTTCAATCAATTATCAGCGGACTGTATCAGGCATTTTCTCTGCTATTTGATCATATTGACCTTACCTTATCAACAGTTAACACTTGCAAGTTTCTTCACAGGTACTTGCAAGCTTCTTTCATATATTGTCTGCTTCTAACTCTTCTCTTTGCAGTGATTAGAAGACACTTGCAATCCTTCTCCCAGGTACTTGCAAGCTTCTTTCATATATTGTCTGTTTCTAACTCTTCTCTTGGCAGTGATTAACAGATACTTGCAAGTCTTCTCCCAGGTACTTGCAAGCTTCTTTCATATATTGTCTGCCTCTAACTCTTCTCTTTGTAGTGATTAGCAGACACTTGCAAGTTTCTTCACAGGTACTTGCAAGCTTCTTTCATGTATATGCCTGCTTCTAATTTTCCTTTTTCAGAGATCAGCAGATACCTGCAAGTTGCCCTCAGGTATTTGCGGCTTTCTTTACTCCCGAATTTGTTTCTAACTTCTCCTTTGTAGAAACCAGCAAATACTTGCAAGTTCCTTTCAGGTACTTGCAAACCCATTTTTTCTCTCTTGAATACTCACTCTTCTTTTTGCAGAAGATAACAAGTGCTTCCAAGACTCCTCCAGGTACTTGCAAGTTATTATGCTTCTATGTTTTTTCTCTCACCTTCATTTTGCAGAACTTAGCAGAAGACACATCATCTTCTTTTTGCAAAAGCAAACCTAGGTACGCGCAAGGTGTACCTTCCATACATGCCTACATTGACTTTTCCTTTGCAGGAAATAGACAGGCATCAGAAAACTCCTAAGGAGAAGCATCAGGTTCTATCTCTCCTTGCCCCCTTCTCTTTCCTTTGGGATGGATCACGACTTTCGTGGGTCTCCTACTTTTTCGAAGTTCTATTTGGAACTTAAAAAAGTGCGGGGATTATGTTAACCCCGAAATCGGCGATCCTTCCCAAGGCAGCTAGCTCGCTCGTCGCGGCCTGCTCTAGTTTCCTCCTGGAGATCGCTCCTTAGTGTGGGCGGACAGAGTTCTTTGTCCGCTCAGGCCGCACGGCTTGGACGGTCTCAGCGGTCTGATCGCCCAGGCCGCGTGTCTTCCCTTGGTCGGCAGAGGCCGCGGGCTGCTTCTGCAGTCCGCCTCTGCAGGCCGCCCCCTTTGGCAGCTTAACCGCAGCTTTGTCTCCGCAGGACTCTCTTTGTCGGACTCTACTCCGTATCCGCCCAGGTCGGCAACAAGCCGCGTCCCTTGCAGGAATTGGACTTCCTTAGCCCGCTCATGCAGGTCGCTCTTCAAGGAATCCAGACCGCTCCAACCGCCAAAACAACAGTGGCGACCTGCCTGCAGGCCGCCAGCCAGCTCGCCAACACGCGCGGCCTGCCTCGTTAGTCCGGTAGGTCACTCAACCCTTGGCCCCTAGCAGCATAAGCAGCCAACACCTTCAGTCCGCCTGAAGAGCACGGACACTCGCTCTCCGGCTACCCACAAAGATCAGCAGCAATACCCAGTTCCTCGCGAGCTCGGCGGACTCGAAGTGCGATCAAGACTTCCAGTCCGCCTTCATTGGTGAACCCCAACAGCTTCAATAGTCAGGCTCTCCATTCCAACATAGGCTGACTCAGCTTGGCAGCAAGCGCGGACTCAGCGGACTCGCTGTGCAGTCCGCCTTTCCTTTGCCTCCACCCGCACTTCTCCAACGGCAAGGTCAACCTCCCTCAGCCCGCGGTCTTGGCGCGAACTCAGTCAGTAGAGATGGACTCCGCGGATTCTCCCCGCAGTCCGCTAGGCAGTAGATCCTCCAGGAGGCAGTCCCAGTCCGCATAGCCTCGTGTGGACTCTGCAGACTCAGCGGGCACTCCTCAGCTCGCACCCACTTAACGCTCAGTTCAGTTCAGCAGCGGCGGACTCCGCGGATTCCCCTTGCAGTCTGCCACTTAGTCTCTAGCATCCTCCACACCTGCAGCAGGTGGACAATCTCAGCTCAGCAGTAGCGGACTCGGCGGACTCCCCTCGCAGTCTGCCACGAAGTCTCCCAGTTCGCCATTAGCAGAACCAGCTCCAGAAGCCCCAGTCCGCACGACCTGTTGCGAACTCGGCGGACTCGGTCTTCTTCTCGCTCAAGTTACCATCTCACCGAGGGTAACGTCACCGCAAGCCGTTACCTCCTCGGGCCTATAAATAGACCCCCATACCTCTCATGTGGGAGGGCCAGCTTCAGGTCTCATCATCGCCAAGGTGCTCATGCTCGAAGACAGCCCATAGTAAGCCCATTTCCTGCAGACTCTGTTTCTCAGTCCGCACCCCTCTCTGCGCCTTCAGTCGCGCGGCCTGCCGGCCTCTGGTTCTCCAGTCCGCGCGGTCTCCCGTTTCCCTTAACCGCGCGGCCTGCCGGCTACGCTCTTCAGTCCGTGCGGCCTCTTCTAGCACCTCTTTCTTAGCCGTCAACTTCCCTATTGTACCCTTTATTACTTTCTTGAAAAGGTGTGTTAGCAAGTTGTAACTCTCAATATTAATCAAAGGAAAGCCCGTCGCAAGAGTGGCATTTAAGCCACGGCGGGCGAAGTCTGTTGTTGCCGCTGCTAGCGGCCCTCTCTCTTTTTCTTAGCTCAGCTCAGCTTCCTCTCGACATTCAACCTGCAAGCACAACCGTCCAAGTACCCATCTACTCGACAGCTCCTGATCAACCTCCTCCGCTGCTCTCAACAAACCTCTCCTCTATCCCTGAAACCCCTTTGACAAGCGTTTGCTCCACTCAGAAGCTTTCTCTTCTCCTCCTCAACCCTGCAACCTTCATCCATTTCCTCTCCTAGCTTGTGAGATCGAACACCCCCCTCTGTGTTAACTGGGCGTTGTCGTTTTCGCGCATCAACATCAGGTATTCTCCACATCGAGTAGATCAGAGTGCTTTAACCTTCTTACCCAACTGATTCTCTACTTCATTCTTAAACTCTTTAAACTTTTCAAAGGTTTCAGATTTGCTCTTCATAAGATACACATATTTGTATCTACTGAAATCTTCAGTAAATGTAACATAGTAGAAATACTCACCTCTAGCCATAGAACCCATGGGTCCACATACATCACTATGTACTATACCCAAGAGATCATCAGCCCTCTCATTGAAACCAGTGAAAGGGACCTTAGTCATCTTGCCTAACAAACAAGACTCGCATCTCTCAATTGATTCATAATCAAATGAGTCCAGTAGTCTATCTTTATGGAGCTTGGATATGTGTTTCTCGTTTATGTGGCCCAAATGACAATGCCAAAGGTACGCAGGATTTGAGCCATTCGTTCTTAGTCTTTTAATATTTTCTATATTATAGATCTGATGGTCTAAGTTCAAAACATATAAACCATTAAACTTTTGGGCTATATCATAACAAACAACATTCTTAAATATCGAACAACAATTATTCTTAATAACAAAAGAAAATTCAATCATGTCCAGGCATGAAATGAATATAATGTTTCTAATTATGGAAGGAATATAATAACAATTATCAAGTTCAATTACAAGCCCACTGAACAAAGAAAGACAGTAAATTCCTATGGCTACTGCAGTAACTCTTGCTCCATTGTCAACACGTAGGTCCATCTCCATTTACTCAACAATCTTCTCCTTCTAAGTTCCTGCGCATTTATACAAATGTGAGAACCACATCCGGTATCCAATACCTAAGATGAAGGAGCAGAAAGGTTTATCTTTATAACATTTATACTTGAAACGGAAGTCATTCCTCCCTTCGTCTTTTGCAGACCCTCAATATACGAAGGACAATTCCTCCTCTAATGATCGGTCTTGCCACAGTGGTGGCATTTCCCTTCTTTCACAAAACCTTTGTTTTTCAGTACTTAAGACTTGGGCTCTAGAACAGACTTAGGTCCTACCTTCGTCTTCTTGAAGCCCTTGCCCTTGCCCTTATCTTTATGCACCATCAGTATGGGGCTAGCAGGCTTGACCTTCTTCATATTGATCTCGGCCGTTCTCAACATGCCTAAGAGTTCGGGCAATGTCTTCTTTATTTCATTCATATTATAGTTCAAGACGAACTGCTCATAACTGTCTGACAACGATTGCAGGATCAGGTCTGTGACCAACTCTTGGCCCAGAGGGAAGCCTAGTCTCTCAAGATTCTCTTTATACCCAATCATCTTGAGTACGTGAGTCCCTACTAGGTCCCGAGCTCTCATCTTACACTAGAACAACGCCTTAGTGACGCCAAACCTCTCTTGACGAGCTTGCCCTTGAAATATTTTTTTGAGATGCTCGTCAATATCCTTGCAACTCATGTTCTCATGTTGCTTTTGAAGCTCAGAGTTCATGGTGGCTAGCATGAGACATTCGATATCTAAGGAGTCGTCAAGATACTTCTTATAAGCATGCTTATCAGCATAGGACGTATTCCCAATAGGCTCTTCAGGGGATTCCTCTTCCAAAACATAGAGCTTTCGCTCTTGCCTGAGAACAATTCTCAAGCTCCTATATCGGTCCAAATAATTAGTACCACTCAGCTTCTCCTTCTCAAGGATGGATCTGAGGGACAGGGTGGAGTGCGAACCACTTGCCATGAAAATTCTAAAAGGATACAAAAAGGAAAAAATCAGTATTACATTTCAAAATACATTTTATTATTTCAATTAGGACTTTAATCAAAATACGCCCACTATTTTTATCAAACTGATAATCCTCGATATTAATTCGAAGAGTTTATGCGAGTAACTCTCTTATTGGACAAGATCCATATTTCACTAAAACTATGAGTCAGTTTTGGCTTTTCTCTCACAATGCAGCTATTTAGGTAGGCAATGCTTGCCAATTGGATCACAATACAACTCTTGTATGGCTGGTGAATAACTCTTTATTCACATCCATCATATGGTGCATGTCAACCCTCTACCTCTGGGTACTCAACCTTTGAGGTCACTCAGTTAAGTTTAATCTGATGTCGATAGTGGGATATCACAATTATCTGCTCGCACCCTTACTAGGATAGATTAATGCATATTGCTTTGGCAAGCCCACACTTCATTGATCGAGCCAGAAAGAGTGTCATCCATCAGAAGGCATCCGAATACTTAATATTGCTTAAGGAATTTTAGATAATTGATTAACATTTAATCATGGTTAACAAGTAACCAATGTGCACATCCTCAAAATAAATTAGACAGCATTAACAATCCAAGTGAATCTTAGATGTGCACAAGAAGGATCATCAACACTTGATGAACTGGGCTAAATCTGAACATTTAGAACCCTTCTAAATATTCAGATTTACATGCATTGGACATGAGCAACACAAACTCCACTTAGACAGTAGAGAAGCTTGTCTCTATATGTGAGATAAACAATCAAACATACTTGGTTTCACAAACCAACAAGAGGGACGGTTACTGTCAAGGGGCAACAAGGATATCAATCATGATATCACAGCAAAATCACATACATTCTTGGCAGGATCCCAAGAATATATTTGGGCATTTAGAACATTTCTAAATTTTCAGATCTACATGCCATGGATAGAACACTTCTAATACCATGACCATTGTCGAAATCTCCCTCTGATACCATTATCGGGTTTTGCAAAGATGGCACAACACTCGTGCATGGAGCGAAAATAAAGAACAAGAAATCCCAAAAGAAGTTCGGATCTAGCAATGGACATGTATCAAGAAGAAAGTAATGTAAATAAAAATTTACCTCTGCGGGATTGAGTATATACTCAACTTAAATGCTCCAGGAGATCAGCCAATCACTTTGCGGCTACATTTTTTAGTGCAAAATATTGTTCGCACCTCTACAGGAAGTCCACACGAACGGAAGAACTCGTAGAACCTTGTCGCACAAGATTTAGGTTTGGAGAGAAAGCTCTGCGTCTTTATGGACTGTTAGATCTGTTATAGAAGAGGCAGCGGCTTCACTCGGTGGAATCAAGCTAAGCGACGATGGCGGGATCTGCTGCGGGCGGAATAACTTCCATCTTTTTTATGGTTTCGATATATCACACAGTGCGGCTCATGTGCAACCCGTCAAAATCGATCTACATTAGCAGTCCCGAGAAAACCTAAAATCCTTCTATTTATACCCAAAGGAATAAACAGAACACTCTGTCGCTATTCATAGACCCAGGACTTAAAATCCAGCGTTTTCGACCAGACAACCCTTATCTCGACGAATCATCGAGTATCAATGACATATATGACGAACCGTCGAGTATACAAACTATACTCAACGAATCGTCGAGTATCCATATGATATTCCACGAATGACATTGAGTGAACTCAACGCGTCAATGCTCTCAACACCAAACTCGTCGAATCAACATTTGACTCGACGAAGGCGTTGAGTGGACTCAACGCACTCAACGCCTAAGTGTCAAATTCGTTGAGTCAACCATTAACTCGACGAAGGCATTGAGTGAACTCAACGTACTCAATGCCTGAGATTCAGACTCATCGAATCAACTCCTTGGCTCAACAAACCGTCGAGTATACTCAGCACACTCAACGCTTAAGTGTCATACTCGACGAACAAACTCTTTGACTCGACGAATCGCTGAGTAAACTCAATATACTCAGCGCCATCATTCGACGAGTCAACACTTGACTCGACAAAAGCGTTGAGAGGTCTCAACGCACTCGACGCTTCGAAACCCTGACTGAGCTAAGTCTTTTCAACTCATCATATGAGCATAGTCAAACTAAGTTCGACCCTGATAGACTCATACTGCGTTGGCAGTGAGACTACATACTTGATCACTTCCAGATCACAATGATAATAATAACAGGATGGCGCATCGAGAAGGCACTCCTTGAGGGTAAGGGTGATTTTGGAGATTCCGCATGGGACAAAGATTGAGTAAATTGTGGTCATTCATTTTCCCATCACTAACAATCAAGCAGAGTATAAGGCAGTGATCACAGGACTGCGGTTGTCCATGGAGCTGGGAGTGCAAGACGTGGAGGTATTGACGGACTCCATGGTGGTGTCCTCCTAGATCAATGACGAGTTCGAGGTGAGAGAGCCCACTCTCCAGTTATACCTAGCAAAGGTGAAAGGGGTCATCGACATGTTCCAAACTTTTTCCATCAGACATGTGTCGCGGGAAGAGAACGAGCAGGTGGACCAGCTGGCCAAGTTCGAACACCTTGCGGGGGGTGGGGTGGGGGGAGCTCTGACCGACCTCTTCCATCCTACCATCGAAGAGGGAGAGCTAATGGAAGTGGATTAACGCCCTTCCAGGATGGACCCCTTCACGACCTTGTCCACGGTAGAGTTCCCAAAGGGCCTGGATAAAAAGCGCTTCAAACATAAGTCAGTGTACTATCTGATGCGTAACGAGAGACTGTATCGGAAGACTCTCGGGGCTCCTGGAGCGTTGCGTGACTGAAGAAGAGGTCCAGAGAATCTTGGAGGAAGTTCACTCTGGGGAGTGCAGGAGTCATTCATAGAGCAGGACCCTGAAGGGGAGAATTGTGAGGTAAGGGTACTTCTGGCCGACCCTAGGTCGGGATGCCACTGAGTTTGTAAAAAAGTGCCAGAAGTGCCAGTTGTTCGCCCCTCTCCAACTGCTAACCTCCTAGAGACTCAGGAGCATCACTGCTCCCCGACCCTTCGTTATCTGGGGAATGGATCTTGTGGGGCCTTTACCCCAGGCCAGTGGGCAGAGAAAGTTCCTGTTGGTAATGACTGATTATTTCTCTAAGTGGTTGGAGGTGAAGGCGCTGGCCAAGGTGACCTCACAAGTAATCCGGAATTTTGTATGGAGGGAGATTAATTGCAGGCACGGGTTGCCTCAGGCCATTGTTACGAACAATGGGCCACAGTTTGCTAGCACAAAGTTCATCAGTTTTTGTGGTCAGCTCGTGATCGATCTTCGGTTCGCGTCAGTCCACCACCCCAAGAGTAACGGGCATGTGGAGGCGACAAACAAGATCATTATAAACTTGTTGAAAAAGAAGGTTAAAAACCTGAAGAGGAGTTGGGTGGAGCAACTCCCTTCAGTCCTCTGGGCCATGAGAACCACTCCCAATACGGCCACGGGGGAGAATCCTTTCAATCTCTCTCACGGCTGTGAAGCTGTGCTCCTGATAGAGTTCGAGGTCCGAACACCGCGGATATTAAAAGTCGAGAAAGGCAGAGAAGAATCGAGAACGAGAGCGAGCTTTGACTCTCCTTGGACCTGATGGAGGAACTCCGGGATGTGGCCACCATCAAGCAAGAAGAAATCAAACAGTGGATGACAAAATATTTTGACAAACACGTTAGAATCAAACAGTTCGCGGAAGGGGACTTGGTCCTGAAAAAGGTAGATGTCGTAGGAAGATCAGCTTCCGTGGGAAAGCTCAATCCTAACTGGGAGGGTCCTTTTATTGTTAAAGAGGCATTAAGGTCAGGAGGGTACTGCCTCTGAGATATGAAAAGCGAGACCCTAAGTCACACCAGGAGCGGTGATGATTTGAAGTGTTTCTATCCTTGAATCATGTACGTGACATCTTTCTCTAACATAAAATTCTTTGATATTCCAGACTCTCTGCAATAAACTGTGAATAGGTGAAGAGTTCACTAAGCAGACCCCGAGCATGATGTTTCAAGGAGTTGCTCCAACAATGATGTTTCAAAAACACGCATCTCAGCATAGTCCTCTCAGTACAGCCCCCTCAGCATCTCCCTTAGTATAGCCCTCTCGGCATAGTAGAAATACTTAGCAGATCTACCCTGCGGAATGAGGGGTAAGGTCGTCGTCCCCCCCCCCCAAAAGAGGTTCACGAGTGCGAGTCACGAGTGGCTAAGATCCTAAGGCATGTGCAAGTGCGCGAAAGAACGTGTGCATGGCTATGAGCGAAAGGCAAAAATAAATCAAGAACAAACAAAGATGTACATGCCCAAAAAAGATCTTTTATATATAAAAAAGGGGGTACGATTACACGGGGGTTTCACCCATTACATGTGTCAAAAAGGAAAATATACAAGGAAAAATAGGTTCCCGGAAGGCCTTCCGGACGAGCCGTCGGACTTCTCGCTGGAAGAATCCAAGCCCAGAAGCGCGTCCCAGCCGTATTTGAACTACTGGTTGTCCTCGCCTTCAAGAACGTCGATGGGGGTGTACAACAACGACAGGACGCTGCGTGTCGTGAGCCTTTTGCCCTTCTCGATCAACAGCCCGACATTCCGCAGCACCTCGATCGTGTGCTTGGCCGCCCCTTGAGCGTTCTCTTGCATCATCACCACAATCTCATAATTAATGTACTGATGACGCTTTACCCTCTCGCTCGGGGGCGGCGGAAGGAAGGTCTCCAAAAGGCACTTGTTCTCAGCCTTCAACCCGGAGATCTCGGGCTCGAGGAATGCCACCTGTGTGCGAAGCTTCTCGGCACTCACAGGATCCAGAGAAAGATAGCAAGGGAAAGTTAGTCGGGAAGCGGAAACAACGAGAAGATAACAAGTGATCAGCTTACTTCTTGCGCCGACCTGCTGACAAGGAGTGCCTTTGAGGCAGCTAGTTGCTCCATTAGAGAGGTTGACTTCGCCTCGGCAAGATCCCACGATTTCTGGACCTCGATCAGGTTCCTTTCGAGGTTGAGGCTCCGATGATAGGCCATGTGCGCAAGCTCCAGGGTGCGTAGCTGGGCTCGTGTGGCCCTGTGCGCGAGGGTCTAGGCGGACTCCATGTCGTAGAGGCTGGCGTACTCCTGGCTGTACAGCCCAAAGCCGAGTGCGTAGGCCTCGCCGCTTGTAGTGTCCTGCTCCATCCAGGTGGGCTGGTCCATCTCGTCCAGGTGCCTCTCGCCAAGCCCGAAGTTATGATGCCCTTTCGGCACCGGTCCCCGAGGCACCTTCTCGACAAGGGAGGTGATCTTTACAGCAGTACCCATTGTTCCTGCCTGGGGCGGGGCCTGGGCAGGGGTCTCGACAATAAACTTGCCCTTGTCTGGCACGGGTGTCTTGGACTTCTTGGAGGGAGCTGGGGGCGGAGCATCTGGCTTCCGCTTCTGGACACTCAGCTAAGACGAGGTCCTCGGCTCTTCCCGGCAGGCCAGGATCGTCGATTGCGCAAGTGTCAGGCCCCAACCGAGAGCCACAGATTCGTCGTATGGCTGGTGGATTGGGATCTCTCGTTCACCTGCACAAGCGCTAAGGATTAGTTTCACTGAAAGCCAAGGTATCAGTAAGTAAAGCAAGGCGAGAAGTTACCTTCCCCGACAAGAACCGACAGGAGAGAGCTTATGTCCCGCAACAAGAACTTGACGTTGAAGTTCTTGGTCCCAAAGAAGTTGAGGAGGGCGCTCTCACGCCTCCCAAGTGCGGGAGGTTTGTAGGTCGCCTCGTCGTATTTCACGGGAGAGAAGGGTATGTTGCCAAAGACCCTAGAGACGAACACGAACTTCAGGGACCAGTGGTGGTTCTTGTTGGCGAGACCACTGGTCTTGATCTTCTGGCCAGAGAAGAAGACGATCTCGCTCTTGGCTCGGAAGTTGAAAAGCTTCCAGATTACTGAGAGGTTGAACTCTATCCTTTCCGCGGGCATGTAGCAGGCAAAGGCCACTAAGAGCGCAACAGAATTGGGGTTGAGCTGAGTCGGGACAACTCCGAAGTAGCAGAGGACATGTCGCACCTCTGGCCAGAGAGGAAGGCAAAACCCCACCTCGAAATGTTCCAAGGGGATGACAAGCTCCCCTTCTGGCATGAAGTTTAGTTTTTCGCCGTTCTCGGGACGCCGCACGACGTACCCTAGCAGGATGAATTTGGCCACCGCCGAGACATACTCCTCCTCTGTCAAGTTACGGGGGGGAGCGTGGTCTATGAAGCGTTGCGCGCACTTGGCCCTACCATTGGTCTCCCGACATTCTTGCAAAGTTAGAAGGAAGGTTGGCTTACGCATGTGTCGAGAGCTCAGGAAAGCGAGTTCGTGGGAGGAAGAAGAAAGCTCGGGATTGAATGGAGTAAATGCGGTTGGTGGCCTGCCCTATTTATAGAAAAATTGGTAATCATGACGTCTCCCTAAGGCGGCGGGGTGCGAATAGCATTTTTTAATATAATATATATCGACGCCTCGTAATCCGCTCGTTCCCGCTTCCGCCTCTTTACCTGCGAATGACGAGAACCTCCAGTCAGTCCTCTGGTAAGTGAAAGACATAGCACAGAATAAGAAAGAAGAAAAACAAGCATTCAGCAGAACAACATCATAGCAAGCGAGAATAGATTAATTATACATAGGGCCACTCGCCAAACGAGGGCAAAATATAAATATTCTTATTACAAATAAGCGAGAAGTTAAGGTAAAAGAGGCGGGAGCCGGCGCGCTTAATACTGGACCCATGGCCAACGACCTCGACCTCGCCTGCCCGACCGTGGGGGCACTCGCGGGTAGTGGTTGGCGCTCACAATCGTCAGTTCTTGATTAACCGTGCACATCTGGTTCCGGGCTCGCGCGATGTGCCTCCTGGGGGAAGTCTCCACGCATCTGCCGCCTTGCCTCTCCATCTCCTCAATAAGGTGCCCGTAGTCATGCTCAAGGACCCCTAATCGGTGCTTCGTCGCAGCCTGGTGTGCTTCCGCCGACGGGAGTCATCTCGCTACGTCCAAATCATCTTGGCCAGCACCCCACCATCCGCTCCTTGAGTGTCTCGACATCCCTGAGATCTCCATGGAATCTTGCGAGCTCGTTGGGAGATGGTGGGGGCGAGAACTCCTCTTCATCGACTTCAGGAACACCCGTCGAGGTGTCCCAGTAGCCTAGCGAGAAGTTGTAGTCAGTCATAGTGACCAAGCGAAAAGGGAGGACCAGCAGTTTACTCGGCGTTGGTATGGAGCTCCGGCCTGGAGCCGGGCGAGAAGGACCAGACTTTCCTTCAAAGGGGAGGATCAGCAGTTTAACTGGCGTTGGTATGGAGCTCGGGCCTGGAGTCGGGCGAGAAGGATCAGACCTTCCTTCAAAGGATCCCGTAAATAGATTATGACACATTTTTCCCCGTCCCGGACGGGTCGGGGGCTGCGCCGGCAGGAGGGTCTCAGTAGGAGGAGGAATTTTCGGTGATTTTCCAGTCAAGGGGCAAGAGTCTGACGCCAGTTCATTGGGGATCTCGGCAGCCGAGATTCGGGGCGCTGTGCTGACCAGGCTCGTAGTCCCAAAAGGAGCTAAAAAGGAAGAGGCGTAAGCAAGAGCTTAATCAACGGAAGGGATGCGAGAAGATAGCTGTCAGTCATACCTGGGGAGGTTGCAGTCTCGGCACTGGTAGCTTGGGGGCAGTCTCCGGAGCCGGCTTCTCGCGCTCTTCAGGGAGCAGGAGGGTATCGGTAGTGGACGGGGGAGCACCAGTGTCGCTCACAGGTGGGATCTCCTGCGAATGGGCCTGAAAGTCTGGACAGTAAACTTAAAGATGTTTATCAGAGTAGGGGCAGGTGAGATACCTTCGCTGGAACGGCAGGGTTCTCGCAATTGGGGGTCGATGTTGGAGATGCCACCTCTTCTGTAGCCGGGTTCCGCCGAATCATTTTCGCCCTCTTTGGCCGATAGGGCATGTCGGCTGACCTCTTAGACGAGAGCTTGGAGGCATACTTGGAGGCCTTGGAGTTGGCCTTCTATTGCGCGGCGGCAAGGTGGTCTAGAAGTTCTTGCGTTTGCAGCTTCGCAACTAGTTTAGCATACATGATGGCGAGGGTGAAAGCTCAAAGGACGATTTGAGGACGAACATGGATGTCAACTCCAGGGCCATCCTGTGGTATTTATAGAGCCTTGGAGGGACCACAAAAGATTCCCTTGCAAGTCAGCAAGAGCTCATCAAGTACCTGGGGTTGGATGATTCTTTCCGAGATTCGCTGAGCGGGGATTGTGTAACAACCCCGTATTCATTGAGCAGATCCATCCTCCAGGTTCAAGCCCTTGCGGGACCTTCAGGTCAGAAAGGTCCCAGGCAGGCGAGTGAAACCTCCCAGAATGGCGCTCGCCCAAGGAGAGCGAAAGGGATCCCGCCCATAGCAGGAGGGGAGGCTCTCGCCCGTAGCAGGTGTGAGGGGTCTCTCCAGACCAGTCGGTGAGTGACCCTCTGATCCCACTTCCGCCCTCCGGGTCGTGGAGGCGAGTGCCTGGCCTCTGATGTAGGGTTATCCGGAAACGGAGATCTCCGCGAAGCTAACGCTCTCCCTACGCACAACACGTCGTAGATCTACTGCACCTACACAGCACCTATCGCCCACAATATTTCCTCATCACAAAATGCAGCACAAACAACAAAGGAGGAATGGTCGACTCGAAAACAACGATCGGAAATTTGAGTCGGATTATTCCCCAAGAAAACACAAAGGTTGCCACTCCTTTTTGAGAGCAAGACCAAGGCTATAGGCCAAGATCCGCTCAAGCAAATAGGATCCACCCGATCCGGAAATAAAAAGCCTTGCAACGGCGATTTCGATTCAAAACTTGCAGCGATTTAAATTAAAGGTCCGGAGAAAATGATGAGTGAAATCCACCACAACTAAAGAGAAGAAATCACACAAGGGAGGGGAAAGAGATTACCCAACCGGAAAACTTTCACACGAGATAATTGTGGGAGAATCACTCTCTCCACGGATCCACCGGCGTCGCACCGAATGGTTTGCAACCTTCTTCCAAGGAGTCGCACCGAAGGAAGCCACGCCGGAGTCGCACCGAACGGGGATGGAGGAGGCAAGGCTTGGCTTCACACCAAAGGGGAGGGGGCGGCTATGGACTTCTCCATGGTGGCCGAAATTTCCACAAGGGGGTTTTTTTTAGGTTTCTTTTCCAATTGCTTTAACTCTTCATGATAGCCTCCTTTAAATAGGAGTTACAAATAAGCCTTAGCCCTTCATGATGGAGATTTAATCTCATCCATCCGAATGGCTAATAGGAGTTACAAATAAGCCTTAGCCCTTCATGATGGAGATTTAATCTCATCCATCTGAATGGCTAATTGCACACCAAAACTAAAATAGTTCAAATTGAAAATACAACAACACATGCAATGAATATAAAATTATCACATAAGCATAGGATAATTTTATATTCCAATTATAAAATAGAGTGCACGAAAAGGAAATAAATAAAACTAAGGCATTGACGTGGCGGTAGCACAGCGCGGGCGGAGGTTGTAGCGTAGCCGTCCGTTAGCGTCATCGTGTCGCCTCACGTCCTTGAGTCGTATGGCCTTAGCAACCGGATCATCAACAGCATCATCAGCATCGTCTTCAACTGGTGGAGGAGGGGCCGCGCCATCAATCCTCCCCCGCTCAAATGCACGCATCTCCGTTGCGTGGTCCAAGCGATAGCGGTGAAGGAGAGCGGCATCCAAACTCTGCAGCTCCGTCTCGAGTACCCAAGAGTCATCCGAAGGGGGCCGATCACGCCAACGGATGAGAAAGCGGTGGGTGTCGCCATCAGCAGTGGTAACAGGCTCAGCATCAAGTATCATCTCTGGAGTGGAGAACGTCCGTGGAAACCTGGGGAACATATTAGCAGTAGGCAGGAAAGAAGGCAACTTACCATCCGATGATATACCTGTGGGGACCGAAAGAGAGAGATCATCCGTACTACCACTCCCCAACCCATGAGAATTTTTAGTGGGAGAAGAAGACGACAAAGAAATCAACTCTTGTGGTGGTGACACAAACATCGTTAAATCCGAAACATTAAAAATGGGGGAGATACCCCAATCAGCAGGCAAGTCCAAAACGAATGCGTTGTCACCTAGCTTTTTAATAATCCGAAAAGGGCCGGCGCGCTTTGGTGCTAACTTTTTAACGGTGCCAGTTGGCAAGCGTTCGGGAACCAAACGGACTAAAACTAGATCGCCAATTTTGAAGTCTGATACTCTCCTATGTAAATTAGCGTGCGCTTGATAAGAGTCGTATTGCGTAGTCAAGGTGTCTCGTATACGTGTGTGTAAATCATGGATGTGCTGGGCGTAGGATTGTGCAAACTGACTTGCCTTGTACGTTGGGGGCAACGGCACCAAGTCAAGCGGCACAGGAGCCTTATACCCGTGGACAATCTCATTTGGAGACAGACCCGTAGACCGATTCTTGGAATTATTGTAGGCTAATTGGGCATGGGGAAGGAGAAGATCCCAAGTGCTCTTGTGATCACTCACAAGGCATCGTAACAAATTTCCTAAGCTCCGATTAACCACTTCCGTCTGCCCATCAGTTTGGGGATGATAGGCAGAGGAAAACAATAATTTCGTTCCCATTAATATCCAAAGAGTCTTCCAAAAATAACTAGTGAATTTGACGTCCCTATCCGACACTATGGTCTTGGGCACTCCACGGTGACTAACGACTTCTTTAAAATAAAGCTTAGCGACGTGAGACGCATCATTTGTCCTACTGCACGGGATGAAATAAGCCATCTTTGAAAACCTATCCACAACTACAAAAATTGAGTCGTGACGGCATAGGGTAACAGGAAGGCCTAATACAAAATCCATACTAACGTCGACCCAAGGCATGGAAGGAATAGGCAAGGGTGTATATAATCCTACGTTGGTTTTACTACCCTTAGACACCTGGCATGTGCGACAGATACTCACTACCTGTCCCACCATAACCTTAAGTTTTGGCCAATAGAATTTGTCCTCGACTAACGTAATGGTCTTATCTCTACCGAAGTGGCCACTCAACCCTCCGCTATGCAACTCCCATATGATATGTAGTCGTAACGATGACTGTGGAATACATAGTTTCCCGTTCCTAAACAGGTAACCTTCCTTGATGACGTAGGCAGATATCATCGTGGGGGAGCTATCCTGGGCAGAAAGATAGAAGTCCTGGAAGTCAGGACACGTGGCGTACTCATCCTTAATCCGCTCAAACCCTACAACATGTACTTCCATAGAGGTGAGTAAAAGGGTAAGACGACTAAGGGCATCCGCGACTCGGTTATCAGCTCCCTTAAGGTGCTTGAGATTAAACGCATAACCTTGTAGGAAAGCGACCCACTTAGCGTGACGTGGGCTGATCTTATGCTGGCCGTTGATGAAACGTAAAGCCTCATGATCGGAGAGGATCACAAACTCCTTAGAGAGGAGATAGTGCCTCCAATGGTGTAGACATCGGACTACAGCATAAAACTCCCTATCGTAATTTGAGTAGTTCAGCTTAGGGCCGGACAACTTCTCGCTAAAATAACTAACGGGATGGCCCTCCTGGCTCAAGACACCTCCAATCCCTACCCCAGACGCATCGCATGTGAGCTCAAAGACTTTAGCAAAGTCAGGTAGACGTAAGACAGGTGCCTCAGTCATAAGCTCCTTGATTCGCTCAAAAGCATGGGTGGCGGACTTCGTCCACGTAAACTCTCCCTTCTTCATACAGTCCGTGATAGGCGCCATAATACTACTGAAGTCTCGTATGAAACGACGATAAAACGTGGCTAACCCATGAAATCTACGCACCTCACGTAGGGTGGTTGGCACGGGCCAGTCCTTAATGACCTGAACCTTGCCCGGATCGACTCAGATACCCTCGAAGCCGACTATATAGCCTAAGAACTCTACCTCCGAGACATAGAAAGTGCATTTCTTAAGGTTGAGAAATAACGTCTCCTTCCGCAGGGTGGAAAGGATCACTCTCATGTGGGAGATGTGCTCGGTAGTAGAGGTGCTATAAATCAGAATATCGTCAAAGTAGACGACAATGAACTTTCCCATGAATGGCTGAAAGACATGTGTCATCATCCGGGAGAAGGTACTAGGGGCATTGGACAACCCAAAGGGCATCACAAGCCATTCGTACAGACCATCCTTCGACTTGAACGCCGTCTTCCACTCATCGCCCTCTCGTATCCTAATCTGGTGATAGCCACTCCGAAGATCTAATTTGGAGAATACGGTGGCTCCAGACAAGACATCCAACAAATCATCTAGGCGGGAATGGGGAACCTATACTTGACGGTGATTTTGTTGATAGCCCGGCTATCAACGCACATCCTTCATGTACCATCCTTCTTGGGGGCAAGTAGGGCTGGTACAGCACATGGACTCATACTAGTCCTAATAAAACCCTTCGCTAGCAAGCCCTCTATCTGAGACTGCAACTCCAGGTGAGCTGCGGGGTGGAGTCGGTAATGGGGCTGATTTGGCAAGGAAGACCCCGGGATGAGATCAATCGCATGCTGGATATTCCTAAGCGGGGGTAACGTGGACGGCAACTCATCCGGGTACACGTCCCTATACTCCTCCAACAGTACCCGTAACTCACTAGGTAACTCATCCAAAATGCTAGAATTGGGCTTCGCACTTAAGAGGACTAGCGCATACATGATTCCATCAAAGAACGGATCCCTCTCAAACTCTTTCCTACCAACTAGATTCAACGTTTTCCGTTCTACCGGAATAGTGGTGTCCTTAGCCAAGACTACGGGCTCCTTTGGGATTGTCGGCCTCAAAGTGATGGTTTTGCCATTGAATTTGAATTCATAAGTGTTGGCCCTACCAAAATGTGTAACATCACGGTCGTATAGCCAAGGGCGGCCTAACAACACATGACAAGCGTCTATCGGAAGGACATCACACCACACCTCATCAATGTAGGATTTGAATGAGAGTGGGACCAGGCATCGCTTGGTAACGGGTACAGAGAGCTTGTTGATCCAAGCGACCTGATATGGGGTCGAGTGTGGTTCCGTGACCAAGGACATACGTGCTACGGCGTTCTCAGATATGACATTCATGCAGCTACCACTATCAATAATCAGCTTGCAAAGCTTCTCGCCACTCTTAAAAATCAGAGAAAATATGCTCGTCCTCTTTCAATCATATAATGGACGAGGAGTGGTCAAAATACAACGCATCACCATAAGGGGGTGATCGTCCTCTAAGTCATTAGGGACTCCTTCGGGGTCACTCTCCTCTGCAGCCTCGTATATGTAATCGTCAGGGTCGGTAGTGGGCTCTAATAAGGCTAGTGTTTTTGTCTTTGTTGGGCATTCGTAGGCATAGTGGCCTTGAATGCCGCAAGAGTAACAAGTGGTATTAGCCTTGCTAACCTTCCCGATAGGGACACGCTCACTCGCAGGGTTCTTGGAGTTCCTAGCGGTGATCACGATTGACTTCGACTCGGTAGATTTAAACTTTCCCTTATCAGGATATGTGGAAGAAGATGCCCCAGTGGTGGACTTGTTCTTCGCATGAGCGTAACGGGAGTGAGCCTTAGAGGCTAGGTGTTTTTCAATGTCCAAGGCGGCATTGAAAGTCGTGTTCAAGTCCGTATGCCCATATCGCAAGAGCTTCCTTTGGATATCGGGGTTAAGGCCCTTTCGAAATCTAGATAAAGTGACTTCGGGGATCTCCCTAAGGTCACATCGCACCATTCGGTCCTTAAGTGCACCCATATATTCAGCTACCGAGCTTGAGCCCTGCCGCAGAGTGGCAAGCTCATCGAACATCTGTGTCCGATGGTACGCAGGAACGTACTGATCGGTCAATAGGTTCTTCATTACTGGCCAACCTATAAGGGGGCTCCGTGTCCGGTTCCTAATCTTCGCTCCTCATTCAGCCAGAACGTCTTTGCACGACCTGTTAACTTCATCCGGGCAACTTGGACCTTTTGGGGATCCGTCAGGTTGTGCCACTCGAAGTAACACTTCATATCCACAGTCCAGTTAAGGAAGATTTGGGGGTCTCCCATGCCATCATACGTGGGGGCATTTATCTTAATAGCCCTTGTAATGTCAAAGTCTCGCTCGGGGCGGTGTCCCCTAGGGGGCACCCGTGGGAGTCCCCATCAGAATCCGAATCAGAGTTATGTTGGTGCCGGTTGGGCCGGTCAACATAAACGAGTGGCGGGGGTGGCCTAGCTTGGTTTTGTAGGATCTGGGCTAAGACGTTCCTAAGCTCAGCCATTTCGGCACGAAGACCCTCTATAGCCGCGGTGTTGGGATCACCATGCTCATTCGCAGCCATACTAGACGTAGACGGGGTTGCGTACTCCGTTCCTAGCCTAGTGCGCATTCAGGTTTGGGAGGCCCCGGGCAAGATGAATTTTCCTAGAGTTGTAGCTATATTGAAAATAAGATATTTTTATATATTCCCAAAGTGAATAACACGTAGATCGTTTTTTAAAATTTTTTTTTGAAATTTTGCTGAAAAATAAAGATTTCAGCCCGCTATTGGCAGACCACAGAAAATAATTTTTTGATTTTTTTTTAGATCTGATCGACCAACAAGGAATGCAGAGAGGATGTTTGCAACGTGGGAGTTGAAACGACCGCCTATGATACCAAATTGATGTAGGGTTATCCGGAAACGGAGATCTCCGCGAAGCTAACGCTCTCCCTACGCACAACACGTCGTAGATCTACCGCACCTACACAGCACCTATCGCCCACAATATTTCCTCGTCACAAAACGCAGCACAAACAACAAAGGAGGAATGGTCGACTCGAAAACAACGATCGGAAATTTGAGTCGGATTATTTCCCAAGAAAACACAAAGGTTGCCACTCCTTTTTGAGAGCAAGACCAAGGCTATAGGCCAAGATCCGCTCAAGCAAATAGGATCCACCCGATCCGGAAATAAAAGCCTTGCAACGGCGATTTCGATTCAAAACTTGCAGCGATTTAAATTAAAGGTCCGGAGAAAACGATGAGCGAAATCCACCACAACTAAAGAGAAGAAATCACACAAGGGAGGGGAAAGAGATTACCCAACCGGAAAACTTTCACACGAGATAACTGTGGGAGAATCACTCTCTCCACGGATCCACCGGCGTCGCACCGAATGGTTTGCAACCTTCTTCCAAGGAGTCGCACCGAAGGAAGCCACGCCGGAGTCGCACCGAACGGGGATGGAGGAGGCAAGGCTTGGCTTCACACCAAAGGGGAGGGGGCGGCTATGGACTTCTCCATGGTGGCCGAAATTTTCACAAGGGGGTTTTTTTAGGTTTCTTTTCCAATTGCTTTAACTCTTCATGATAGCCTCCTTTAAATAGGAGTTACAAATAAGCCTTAGCCTTTTATGATGGAGATTTAATCTCATCCATCTGAATGGCTAATAGGAGTTACAAATAAGCCTTAGCCCTTCATGATGGAGATTTAATCTCATCCATCTGAATGGCTAATTGCACACCAAAACTAAAATAGTTTCAAATTGAAAATACAACAACACATGCAATGAATATAAAATTATCACATAAGCATAGGATAATTTTATATTCCAATTATAAAATAGAGTGCACGAAAAGGAAATAAATAAAACTAAGGCGTTGCCGTGGCGGTAGCACAGCGCGGGCGGAGGTTGTAGCGTAGCCGTCCGTTAGCGTCATCGTGCCGCCTCACGTCCTTGAGTCGTATGGCCTTAGCAACCGGATCATCAACAGCATCATCAGCATCATCTTCAACTGGTGGAGGAGGGGCCGCGCCATCAGCCTCCCAGCAGGCAAGCGAGCCAGGACAAATTTTCTGATTACATCTTCTAAGGATTTGAGTGAAGTTTGTCTTGTCGACGTCTTCTGAACTTGGAGTTGAGTGAACTGGCTTCACTCAATGCTTGGCATTGAGTGAACTGGCTTCACTCAATGCTTCTTGTCACATCGACGCCTTCCGAGCTTGACGTTGAGTGAACTAGCTTCACTCAACGCTTCTGAACTTAGCCGGATTTCTTTTCAGTTTCATTGGGCCTGCCAGGTAGACGAGCAAGCCAGCATAGTAGGCGGGGAGGCTTTCGCCCATAGCAGGCATGAGGGGTCTCGCCAGGCCAGTCGGCGAGTGGCCCTCTGATCTCATTTCCAACAAGCAGGGCGAGCAAGCCGCGCGAGCCAGCTCGACCAGCTCGCGCTCGCCTAAGTGACCATCCAGCCGAGATCGTCGGTTCTCCTCCGTGCGAGGGGCAGGCGAGTTATAGGAGCCCGACTTGCACTCGCTTAAAGAGAGAGGCGAGTTGCTAGAGCCTGGTCATGTCCACCCAGTGGAGTGGTGAGCTGGTCCCGTTTTTCCCCTATGAATGGGGCACAGGTATCATGTGGTTAATATAATTTGGTCCGCTAAATATGATTATCTCTGCATTTATCTCCTCAAAACAGCAGAGTTTTGCTGTTAGCAGACCTCCTTTTGGCTGCATATAACCGTTTAGAACAGCGGAGTTGAGCTAATTGCAGTTCAGGCCTAGAAATCTATAAATAGACCCAAGGGGCACCTCATAAGGCAAACTTTCCAATTCTCCAATTCTCATATCTTCTTGCGCTTTCTAAGGCCCTAACTTAGCACTAGCTAAGGAGGGGAAGCGCTCTAAGATCTTTCGGGTATGTGGTGGGACTTCCGTGATGGAGCCTTGGGTCAGTTCTAAGCTCTAAGTCTTCAGTCAGCCAAGTTTCCTAGGAGAAGTAAGTGTGTGGTCGCCCCTTTCCCAAGGGTTCGAACTCGACAGAAGCCGATTCTCGGTTTCAACAACAGATGCGTACAATTACATACAACAAGAATGAAGAACACTAATAGAAAGCGGCGATGACATGAGTTTGCTGAAAATATTTAAGGAAAAACAAATGGAAGATAACATGTTCTCATACGATGTTCAAAAAGACGAGTTAGGACGTCTCGCTAGTTTTTGCTTGATGGATGGTCATAGCAAGATTGATTATGATACGTTCAGGGATGTTATTATTTTTGATACCATGTATTGGTTGAAAAAAATATAATTTGTCTTGTGCTCCGTTTATTGGAATAAACCATCATTGGCAATATGTCTTTGTAGGTGGCGCCTTCGTTGCAGAGGAAATCATTGAATCTTTATGTTGGGTTTTTGATATATTTTTAAGATCTGCGGGTGGAAAGCAACCGATCACTATTTTTACAGATCAGAAACATGTGATGACCATTGCAATTGCGCGGATTTTACTGGCACTCGACACCGCCTTTGTCAGTGACATATTTTGAAGAAAGCTCCTTCAAAGGTTCCATCTTTCAATAGTGATAAGAGTGTCAGAGCTTTATTCTACCATTGCATTAGCAAATACGATGATGAGGTTGAGTTTGATTCACATTGGAATGAGATGATTTCCAGAGGCAACTTGAAAGACAATGGAAGGCTTTCTGATCTGCACAAAATTAGAAATAGATGGTTCACTGCATTTAATAAAGATATTTTAGACCTTGACATTTTATCTACTCAGAGAAGCGATTCTGCGAACAATGTTTTACATGAGTGCGCAAAACCAACAAGTTCCCCTAGTTTACTTGTTGAGTGTTATACCGGGATGGAGAAGATTATTTCATCTTGGCATATATCTGAACATGATGAAGATTTCAAGTGCAAGTTGTTGAAACTGATTCCTCGATCTCCTGTGGAGTTCGCCCTTGGGGAAGGGGCGGTCTCGCGCCTACTTCGCTCCTACAAGCAAAACAACAAAGAAGACAAGGTGACACAGACCCAAGGGCTCGGCGGGGGAGGTCCCACCACAAACCCGGAAGATCTCAGAGCGCTTCCCCTCCTTAGCCAGAAGCCGAGCTAAGGTACCCTCAGAAAGCACTTGAAGATTGGAGCAGGAGAGCACAGGGAAGAACCTCTTTTCTGGGGTACCCCTTGGGTCCTATTTATAGTTTTCAAAATCTGGACTGCCAATAACCAAAAGAACTAACCTGAAATTACCAGAAAACCCTTCCCTGGGTCTGCCAACAACCAAACTCCGTTGTTTTGAAGGACTATAGGCAGACCAGCGGGGGCAAAACAGTAATAAGTACCTTATTCATCCAGGCGAGCAGTGGGCTTTGATCACCTCGGCAGGTCTTGCTCGCCTACTGCTGCCGAGCTCCACTGCGAGGACGCGAGCTGGGGCTAGCTCGGCAGATGCCGAGCTCTGGGTGGACAAAAGTTGATCTTCGTTCGACGATCGCCGGTCTATGATCGACGAATGCCGAGCTCGGGCTCGGCATCTCCACTGCCGAGCTCGCCTACTGCCCTTAGCCCGATCTGTCTGGGCTTTGGCGGCCTTGCTCGCCGGACACGGGGTTGTACACAAGTATGGTACCATCACTTTGAAATTTAAAAATTGTCCTTTATTAAAATAAGCTTCCACAGTATACATAAGAAAAATGTTCTCCTTTTTTGAATATATTTATATGGATGGAGCTGTTAGTGTGTGCATTAGTGCAGAAGTTAGATATGAGGATGATCATACTTTATATATCACTAGACGCTGTGACACTTCTATGAACGACAAACAATGAGTAGTTAAAGTTAACAGTAACACATTCGATGTTATATGCTCATGCAAAGGTTTTGAAACAAGAGAAATGTTGTGCAAACACATCTTAAGTGTATACAAATCGAAGAATGTATAACAAATAAATTTTTGTTACTTACTAAAGAGATTCACACTTGCAGCCAAGAAAAAAATTGACCTTTCAAATAACACGTATTGGCTGTATTGACTAAATTAAGGAGGAGCATGAAATATATTGTACACAAACAAGAGGGGTTGAATAAAGGATTTGATAAAAAAATTCAAAGTACAAGCATGTTGAAGGATCCAAAAGAAGCACGTCCTAAAAAGTGTCAAATGCTCGATTAAAGAGTTTCTTTTTTTGAAAAAACGGCAAAGAAGCAAACTAAGTTTACTTTTTATATTTGATTTGTAAAATTACTTTTCATATGCTTGCAACTATGTTTAATTTAAATGATGTGCAAACTATGTAAGAAGGAAAAAAAGAGCTTAAATCTACTACTGGTTGATCAGATGAAGAATCAAAGGAGTTCGACTTTATGGGCAGTGGCAACTTCAAGAAAAGCCCCGAAAATGTGTCCCACAATGTGTTCAGTGAGGCAATTGACGAAGTGTCTTTGTCTGCGCCCTTCAATTTTTGTAGTGTCTCTGATGTGCTACTTTGGTGAACATTTATAATTTTTTATTTATTATCACTTTTGTATTCATTTACTCACAAACCTTCACAGGCTCAATAATGTTATTATACTGTGAAATTGTAGCGGGATTCAGTGTGCTTAGACCTAAAAAAATTGTAATGTTTGATACTGTGTAGATCTAGCCAAATTTGTTCCTTGATTGGACAAAAAAACAGTAATGCAACCGTGATAGAAATAAAACTGTCAGCATTATTCCTTCACCAACACCTTACAGTCCACTATCAGATGGGATTAGACATAAAACTACCATGACAGAAGATAAGATATTTCACATGTATTAGATCAATTAGTAAAATAATTGTGGATAGCAATTATACCATTTAAAGAGTACATTATGATTTTGTATAGCTCTAGCCGAATATTCAGTGAAATTGTTGCAAAAAATATTATAATGTAGTGATATTGTATAGATCCAGCCAGATTTTCAGTGTGTCAGACAAAAAAATATTGTAATGTTGTGATACTGTATATATCCAGTCGAATTTTCAGTGTGCTTGGCCAAATAAACATGCATTATTATTAACATGGCCCCTGCAAGCTATATTTGGCCACTGCAAGCTAATTAGTAATAATGATTTTCACAACATAATGTCCTCAAAGTAGAGATAAAAAATATACTGCAATGAACAAAACAAACCAACAAGTCACAATCAACAAAACAAACCAACATAACAAATGTCAAAATACAATCAAACATGGCAAACTTCAAAAAACAGACTAAATCACATTTAAAGTGTCCAAATAAACGCAATTGTTATCGATTGTTTGGAGCAAAATAATTCTAGCAACTCGACCGAAATCTCCGCTTTAAATTTGGGCATACTTTTATGCCACCCTTTGAATTTTGACCAGAAAATTAATTTGTAGCTTGCTTCAGCCTCCATGTATTTAAGCACAAAGACTCCACAATAATCACCTCCAACATAAGTAGGTGCTTGCCCCATTGATGTTATTTTTCATATAGTAATCTCACTACAAGAAAAACATGAATTAGCAAGGAAAATTAGGAACGCTCAAATATTTGTTGCTAATTAGCATCAAATTTAGCTAGGTTTATGAGTTTTATTTTTACCTATAAAAACAGCAACGAATTATTTTGTTGCAAAATTTGCAACGAATTATTTCATTGCAAAATATTTATTGCTAATTAGAAACGAAAAAACTTGCTTTCAAAATTTTCTTTCTAATTAATTCAGATTAAAATATGATGGAGGGAAAATTTCATTTTCCTCCAAATTATTTTCTTTTCATTAATATTTACAAACTTATATAACACCTTTACTTAATTAATAAATATGCCCTAGCTTTCAAGCTCGACTCATTCCAGCTCCACTCCAGGCCACCTCGCTAGCCCCTCTCTGCGACTTCTCCCCACCGTCTTCTAGCGGTGCAAAATTTATGTCATTAAAATAACAACGAATTTTAATGTTGCAAAACATCAACGATTTTTTTTGTTGCAAAATTTATGTCATTAAAATAACAATGAATTTTTATGTTGCAAAACATCAATGATTTGTTTGTTGCAAAATATTTATTGATGAATTGTTTTCCAAAAAATGACATGACACTTTCTTACAAAATTATTCTCTCTCATAAAACATAATTGTTGTTTAATATATTTATAAATAGTGTAAATTATTTGCATTCAACAAAATAATTAATATATAATATATGTAATTATTTATACAATTTTATATATTTTATCTATTATTTAAATTCGTATATATAAATTTATAAATTAATAAAAATTGTTAGTATTCAACAAATTAATTATAATTATAATACATATAAATTATATGAACAATATATAATACAAATAACTATACATATATATATTATAAAGTTATATTCATTTATTATATAGAAACACACACATATATATAACAAAAAAATATTATTATTATATATATAATAAATATATAATATATATAAGTAATATATTTAAATATATTATATATAAATAATAAATATATATAAATATACATGTTACATAAAGAAATATATATATTATATATTTATATTTGATTACATTATTTTATGAATTATATATGTATACGTTACATATAAATAATATTATCACTTATAAACAAAGAATTAAGTTAGAGTAGTTCGTAAGAATGGTTGTTTGTTTGGATTAGGTTGGGTGTTCGAAACCTAGCATCTATAATTAAATAAATGAATTTTTTAGTATGCGTAATATTTATTTTTATTTACAAAAATTATTAAATAAAAACGTTAAATATTAGCAACAAAAACAGAATTCTTTCCTAATTTAGAAAGGATAAAATATCTTACTAAATAATCCTTGCTATATAGAAAGAAAAAATTTCGTTACTAAAATTAGCTAGGAGCATATTAGCCACAAAATTTTTTTATTTCTAAATTCGTTGCTAATTAAAATTAGCAACGAATTTAAAGGATTAGCAAGGTATTCACCTCCTTGCTAATTATGCTTTTTCTTATAGTGTCTCGGGCAGAAGAGCGTTGCAAACATCCTATTGTAAGCCTGTTAACTGTGAGAACATATGGACTTAGAAAAAAAAATTTATACAAAGTGCATTACCAAAAATTTAGGTGATTGTTAACCGCAACCCGTAATTGGCTAGTCGCACCTCGAAATCTCCGAATTTTTTGCGCCTTTTTGAAATACGTCTTGTACATGCAATTTCAGGAAAAGTGTTCAACACGAAAGTTGTAGATATCGACGAGATCTACAACTTCTGTGTTGAACACATTTCCTGAAATTGCATGTACAAGGTGTATTTCGAAAAAGCGCAAAACCTGAGCATATTTCCAAAGTACGCCTTGTACATGCATTTTTAGGAAAAATTATCAACATGAAAGTTGCAGATCTCGTCGATATCTATAACTTTCGTGTTGAACACTTTTCTTGATATTGCATGTACAAGGCGTATTTCGAAAAGGCGTGAAAAATTGGGAGACTTTGGGGTGCGACTAGCAAAATTACGGGTTGCGGTTAACAATCACCAAAATTTATAGAAATGAATATACCAATGTTGGCAAAGTTTGCTGATGCGTCTTGTTAGGCATCGAGTCGTAAAAGTACCATCGTTGGTGCTTTAAATTACAGGTAAATAATGTCCAATGCCCTGACAAGTGCACGAGCATCAAGATAATTTCAACAGCTTTGATATTTGCAGGTGTAATATGTTCTAATAAACGTTTGTATGGAATTTTTGAGGTTTTAGAGTAGTGCAAGATTATAAGAGCATTTAACATAATATAAGTAAATGAGAATCATGTTAATGTAACATATTTTATATTAAAGTTATCGTATATGTGGGCAAGATATAAATAAATATTCTCCATAACTTCGTGGATTCAAGCCTCTGACGGTAAAGCAGCACAACAAATGCATCTAAGTGATTGTCCATCAACCTTCCTTGACCTAACAGATCTTCCATTGCTGATCTTGTCAAGCTTGTATTGCCACTATCGATAATGCATTTACTATAATAGGATTGATATAAAAAAATAGATAGACACCATTTGCAAGTAGCAAGTAGTAGGTAAAAAAGTCAAAACCGGATCTTCCTTTGCAACAACAGTCTTATTGTATTAAGATTTGCAAACATAAGAAATGCATTGTATAGTCTACGAATCCAACAATTTATTTACCTAACATCATAACGGCTCAATATAAAGTCTATGAATTCCCTTAAAACAATAGTCAAATGTGATCTTCCCGGGAATTTAATTTCTTCGTTGGACTGCTCCGCCACATGGACCTTGGAACGTATTCTCTTGCATTTCATAAAATCAGAAGTGGACTCGCTAACACACATTGTTTCCTTCGATTCCTTTATTTGTGTGGAAGGGGCTAAAGTCACAGTCGGTGAAGTTGGTGTGGGGGCAACTGCGAGATTGTGCTCTTATGACTTATTCTCAATCAGGGCAGTAAACGAATCAAATCTCTCTTGGCAGAAACCTCTCAAATCATGGACCTCGGTCAGAATCCATTTTTCAAAGTGAATAATTATTTTTTTAATAAATCTCTTCAATCCCCTTTTCATTTTCTTCTTCTCCTTCTCTTTCTTGCTCGTGTCTTTCATTTCCTGAGCCTTCTCCCTATCTATCGAATACTCTGTCACTTTTTGAATTTTTCCAAGATTCCTCTTCACTGGCCTCAACTTCAGCACCTCCTCAAAATCAAAATCTGATTCCTCGGGACCGAGTACATTTTGATCCTGTGTGCTTAAATCAATAAAACACGGTCGTACCGAAACATAAAATAGCTTGTGAACAACATCATCTGGTAGGTGAAAAAAACTTGACACCGAGTTCCAAACAAATTATAAGACAATAAACAACCTCTTTCTCTGGAAATAATAGTCTTGGCAGATTTTCGCAGACCTTATAACTAAAACCTCCATTGGCGGCACATTGGCACAAACGAGACCAAGCCATCTCATCCACATGCCCCTGGATGTTGGTGTGCTCGAAAAACCAAACCTAGAAGATAGTAAACATAAAAAAATTCAAAATATATCCTCAATAGTGCAGCAACATAGACAGTATTAGACAAAATAAGAACCGACCACAAGAATGATGGAGCAGCGTTCAAGGTAGCCCATACTGGCAAGTTCTTTTCTGGAGAAGCTGAGTGTATGTAGGTCCTCAAATTGCTTATGCAGAAAACTTTGTATGGCCTTGAGCCAATTATAACTTGCAAATATATCCAATCCACCAAACTTCTCCAGGCACAGTGAAAGCCGAAGATACTTCAAGAGAAACAAAAACTTGCACAGTACGTACTTCATAAGAGTATAACCTCTATGCATTTCAATTTCATTTAAATCCTCCTATATATTGGCTAATTCATTAAGACGGATTACTAGGTCGGCTTGTGACATTTGATAAGGGTAATCTCTTTATGTCATAATCATGTCCCCTATTGGGTAGGCCGAGTATCTGCGCGACCTCGTTAACAGTCATTTTTATGTAATACTAGCCTCATATAAATGCAAATTTGTCCGGCCTATGCAACCTAATGAGCCGGTACACCAGAAGAATATTCTGCGGAAGATCAGGCAGTGTGAAGAAATGCATCACAAATGAGTTGATTAACAACTCCCTTGAGGGCTCAGAAAAAACAGTCAGTATGGGTTTTGTCTGTTTCTTAAATTTAGAAATGACACATCAAGTATTCAGGTATATCCCCAATGATCGACCTTCCATTTGAATATACAAAAAGATAATCAAATTTTATGAATTGATATAGAAACAGTCGGGAAACATTTTTTGTATATGCAAATGGAAGGGCGATCATTGGGGATATACACCTGAACACTATATGCTTCATTTCTACATTTAAGAAATAGACAGAAACCCTACTGGCTGTTCTTTCTGAGGCCACAACAGCTATTAATCAACTAATCAGTGATGCATTTCTTCACCTTGCCCGATCTTCCACAGAATACTCCTTTGTTGTATCGGCTCATTAGATTGTATAGGCCAGACAAATCTGCATTTTTATTAGGCCAGTATTACATAAAAATGACTATCAACGAGGCTGCGCAAATACTCGTCCTACCCAATAGGGAACATGATTATGACTTCAAAAGATTACCCTCATCAAATGTCACAAAAGCTAACTTAGTAACCCCACATAAATGAATTAGTCAATATGGAGAAAAAATTCCAATGAAACTGAATTGCATAGAGTTGATGCTCTTGTGAAGTACGTATTATGTAGGTTCTAGTTTACATTTAAGTCTCTTCGACTTTTATTGTGCTTGGAGAAATTTGGTGAATTGGATAAATTTGCAAGATATAATTGGCTCAAGACCATACATAATTTTCTGGATAAGCAGTTTGAGGACCTACATACACTCGGCTGCTCCATCATTCTTGTGGTCAGTTCTTATTTTGTCAAATACTGTTTATATTGATGCACTATTGGGGTTATATTTTGAATATTTTTATGTTTACTGTTCTATGTTTGATTTTTCGAGCACACCAACATCCAGGTGTCTGTGGATGAGATGGTTCGACCACGTTTGTGTCGATGGACAGTCAAAGAAAGTTTTAGTTATAAGTTCTGCGAAGACACTTATTTCCAAAGAAAGGTTGATTTATGTCCTATAATTTGTTTGGATCTCGTTGTCAAATTGTTTTCACATACCAGATGATGTTGCTCACAAGCTATTTTATGTTTAGGTACGACCGAGTTTTGTTGATTTAAGCACGTAGGTTCAAGATGTACTCAGTCCTGAGAAATCAGATTCTTATTTCGAGGTGTTAAAGTTGAGGCCGACAAAGAGAAATCATGGAAAAATACAAAGTGGCAGAGATTTCAATAAATATGAAGAAGGCTCGGAAAAGGAAAGACAAGGGCAAGAAATAGAATGAGAAGGAAAAAATGGATAGAGAATTGAAGAGATTTATTTAAAAAATGATTATTCACTCTAAAGAAAGGATTCTGACCGAGCTCCGTGATTTGAGAGGTTACTGCCAAGAGAGATATGATTCTCTTACTGCCCTGATTGAGAAGAAGTCGCAAGGGCACGACCCCGCAGTTGCCCCCACACCAACTTCACCGACTGTTACTTTAGCCCCTCCCACACATAAAGGAATCGAAAGAAATAATGTGTTAGCGAATAAAATTCTGATTTTAAAGTTCTCAAGAGAACACGTTCCAAGATCCAAGTGGCGGAACAGTCCAACAAAGAAATTAAATTCCAAGGAAGAACACATTTGACTGTTGCAGCAAAAGAATTCGTAGACTCTACATTGAGCCGTTATGACGTTAGATAAATTAAATTGTTGAATTTGTAGACTCTATAATGCATTTCTTATGTTTGCAAATCTTAATGAAATAAGACTGCTGCTGCAAGGAAAGTTTAGATTTTGACTTTTTACTTACTACTTCATGCTGATACATAAGAAAAATGTTCTCCTTTTTCGAATAGATTTATATGGATGGAGCTGTTAGTGTGTGCATTAGTGCAGAAGTTAGATATGAGGATGATCATACTTTATATATCACTAGACGCTGTGACGCTTCTATAAACGACAAGCAATGAGTAGTTAAAGTTAACAGTAACACATTCGATGTTATATGCTCATGCAAAGGTTTTGAAACAAGAGAAATGTTGTGCAAACACATCTTAAGTGTATAAAAATCGAAGAATGTATAACAAATAAATTTTTGTTACTTACTAAAGAGATTCACCCTTGCAGCCCAGAAAAAAATTGACCTTTCAAATAGCACGTATTGGCTGCATTGACTAAATTAAGGAGGAGCATGAAATATATTGTACACAAACAAGAGGGGTTGAATAAAGGATTTGATAAAAAAATTCAAAGTACAAGCATGTTGAAGGATCCAAAAGAAGCACGTCCTAAAAAGTGTCAAATGCTCGATTAAAGAGTTTTTTTTTTGAAAAAACGGCAAAGAAGCAAAGTAAGTTTACTTTTTATATTTGATTTGTAAAATTACTTTTCATATGCTTGCAACTATGTTTAATTTAAATGATGTGCAAACTATGTAAGAAGGAAAAAAAGAGCTTAAATCTACCACTGGACGATCAGATGAAGAATCAAAGGAGTTCAACTTTATGGGCAGTGGCAACTTCAAGAAAAGCCCCAAAAATGTGTCCCACAATATGTTCAGTGAGGCAATTGACGAAGTGTCTTTGTCCGCGCCCTTCAATTTTTGTAGTGTCTCTGATGTGCTACTTTGGTGAACATTTATAATTTTTTATTTATTATCACTTTTGTATTCATTTACTCACAAACCTTCACAGGCTCTATAATGTTATTATACTGTGAAATTGTAGCGGGATTCAGTGTGCTTAGACCTAAAAAAATTGTAATGTTTGATACTGTGTAGATCTAGCCGAATTTGTTCCTTGATTGGACAAAAAAACAGTAATGCAACCGTGATAGAAATAAAACTGTCAGCATTATTCCTTCACCAACACCTTACAGTCCACTATCAGATGGGATTAGACATAAAACTACCATGACAGAAGATAAGATATTTCACATGTATTAGATCAATTAGTAAAATAATTGTGGATAGCAATTATACCATTTAAAGAGTACATTATGATTTTGTATAGCTCTAGCCGAATATTCAGTGAAATTGTTGCAAAAAATATTATAATGTTGTGATATTGTATAGATCCAGCCAGATTTTCAGTGTGTCAGACAAAAAAATATTGTAATGTTGTGATACTGTATATATCCAGTCGAATTTTCAGTGTGCTTGGCCAAATAAACATGCATTATTATTAACATGGCCCCTGCAAGCTATATTTGGCCACTGCAAGCTAATTAGTAATAATGATTTTCACAACATAATGTCCTCAAAGTAGAGGTAAAAAATATACCTCAATGAACAAAACAAACCAACATGTCACAATCAACAAAACAAACCAACATAACAAATGTCAAAATACAATCAAACATGGCAAACTTCAAAAAACAGACTAAATCACATTTAAAGTGTCCAAATAAACGCAATTGTTATCTATTGTTTGGAGCAAAATAATTCTAGCAACTCGACCGAAATCTCCGCTTTAAATTTGGGCATACTTTTATGCTACCCTTTGAATTTTGACCAGAAAATTAATTTGTAGCTTGCTTCAGCCTCCATGTATTTAAGCACAAAGACTCCACAATAATCACCTCCAACATAAGTAGGTGCTTGCCCCATTGATGTTATTTTCCATTTAGTAATCTCGGGCAGAAGAGCGTTGCAAACATCCTATTGTAAGCCTGTTAACTGTGAGAACATATGGACTTCGAAAAAAAATTTATACAAAGTGCATTACCAAAAATTTAGGTGATTGTTAACCGCAACCCGTAATTGGCTAGTCGCACCTCAAAATCTCCGAATTTTTTGCTCCTTTTTGAAATACGTCTTGTACATGCAATTTCAGGAAAAGTGTTCAACACGAAAGTTGTAGATATCGACGAGATCTACAACTTCCGTGTTGAACACGTTTCCTGAAATTGCATGTACAAGGCGTATTTCGAAAAAGCGCGAAACCTGAGCATATTTCCAAAGTACGCCTTGTACATGCATTTTTAGGAAAAATTATCAACATGAAAGTTGCAGATCTCGTCGATATCAACAACTTTCGTGTTGAACACATTTCTTGATATTGCATGTACAAGGCGTATTTCGAAAAGGCGCGAAAAATTGGGAGACTTTGGGGTGCGACTAGCAAAATAACGGGTTGCGGTTAACAATCACCAAAATTTATAGAAATGAATATACCAATGTTGGCAAAGTCTGCTGATGCATCTTGTTAGGCATCGAGTCGTAAAAGTACCATCGTTGGTGCTTTAAATTACAGGTAAATAATGTCCAATGCGCTGACAAGTGCACGAGCATCAAGATAATTTCAACAGCTTTGACATTTGCAGGTGTAATATGTTCTAATAAACGTTTGTATGGAATTTTTGAGGTTTTAGAGTACTGCAAGATTATAAGAGCATTTAACATAACATAAGTAAATGACAATCATGTTAACGTAACATATTTTATATTAAAGTTACCGTATATGTGGGCAAGATATAAATAAATATTCTCCATAACTTCGGGGATTCAAGCCTCTGACGGTAAAGCAGCACAACAAATGCATCTAGGTGATTGTCCATCAACCTTCCTTGACCTAACAGATCTTCCATTGCTGATCTTATCAAGCTTGCATTGTCACTATCGATAATGCATTTACTATAATAGGATTGATATAAAAAAATAGGCAGACACCATTTGCAAGTAGCAAGTAGTAGTTAAAAAAGTCAAAACCGGATCTTCCTTTGCAACAACTGTCTTATTGTATTAAGATTTGCAAACATAAGAAATGCATTGTATAGTCTACGAATCCAACAATTTAATTTACCTAACATCATAACGGCTCGATATAAAGTCTATGAATTCCCTTACAACAATAGTCAAATGTGATCTTCCTGGGAATTTAATTTCTTCGTTGGACTGCTCTGCCACATGGACCTTGGAACATATTCTCTTGCAGTCCATAAAATCAGAAGTGGACTCGCTAACAATCATTGTTTCCTTCGATTACTTTATTTGTGTGGAAGGGGCTAAAGTCACAGTCGGTGAAGTTGGTGTGGGGGCAACTGCGAGATTGTGCTCTTATGACTTATTCTCAATCGGGGCAGTAAAAGAATCAAATCTCTCTTGGCAGAAACCTCTCAAATCATGGACCTCGGTCAGAATCCGTTCTTCAAAGTGAATAATTATTTTTTTAATAAATCTCTTCAATCCCCTATTCATTTTCTTCTTCTCCTTCTCTTTCTTGCTCGTGTCTTTCATTTCCTGAGCCTTCTCCCTATCTATCGAATACTCTGTCACTTTTTGAATTTTTCCAAGATTCCTCTTCACCGGCCTCAACTTCAGCACCTCCTCAAAATCAAAATCTGATTCCTCGGGACCGAGTACATTTTGATCCTCTGTGCTTAAATCAATAAAACTCGGTCGTACCGAAACATAAAATAGCTTGTGAACAACATCATCTGGTAGGTGAAAAAAACTTGACAGCGAGTTCCAAACAAATTATAAGACAATAAACAACCTCTTTCTTTGGAAATAAGAGTCTTGGCAGATTTTCGCAGACCTTATAACTAAAACCTCCATTGGCGGCACATTGGCAAAAACACGACCAAGCCATCTCATCCACATGCCCCTGGATGTTGGTGTGCTCGAAAAACCAAACCTAGAAGATAGTAAACATAAAAAAATTCAAAATATATCCTCAATAGTGCATCAACATAGACAGTATTAGACAAAATAAGAACCGACCACAAAAATGATGGAGCAGCGTTCAAGGTAGCCCAGACTGGCAAGTTCTTTTCTGGAGAAGCTGAGTGTATGTAGGTCCTCAAATTGCTTATGCAGAAAACTTTGTATGGCCTTGAGCCAATTATAACTTGCAAAAATATCCAATCCACCAAACTTCTCCAGGCACGGTGAAAGCTGAAGATACTTCAAGGGAAACAAAAACTTGCACAGTACGTACTTCACAAGAGTATAACCTCTATGCATTTCAATTTCATTTAAATCCTCCTATATATTGGCTAATTCATTAAGACGGATTACTAGGTCGGCTTGTGACATTTGATAAGGGTAATCTCTTTATGTCATAATCATGTCCCCTATTGGGTAGGCCGAGTATCTGCGCGACCTCGTTAACAGTCATTTTTATGTAATACTAGCCTAATATAAATGCAAATTTGTCCATCCTATGCAACCTAATGAGCCGGTACACCAGAAGAATATTCTGCGGAAGATCAGGCAGTGTGAAGAAATGCATCACAAATGAGTTGATTAACAACTCCCTTGAGGGCTCAAAAAAACAGTCAGTATGGGTTTTGTCTGTTTCTTAAATTTAGAAATGACACATCAAGTATTCAGGTATATCCCCAATAATCGACCTTCCATTTGAATATACAAAAAGATAATCAAATTTTATGAATTGATATAGAAAGAGTCGGGAAACATTTTTTGTATATGCAAATGGAAGGGCGATCATTGGGGATATACACCTGAACACTAGATGCTTCATTTCTACATTTAAGAAATAGACAGAAACCCTACTGGCTGTTCTTTCTGAGGCCACAACAGCTATTAATCAACTAATCAGTGATGCATTTCTTCACCTTGCCCGATCTTCAACAGAATACTCCTTTGTTGTATCAGCTCATTAGATTGTATAGGCCAGACAAATCTGCATTTTTATTAGGCCAGTATTACATAAAAATGACTATCAACGAGGCTGCGCAAATACTCATCCTACCCAATAGGGAACATGATTATGACTTCAAAAGACTACCCTCATCAAATGTCACAAAATCTAACTTAGTAACCCCACATAAATGAATTAGTTAATATAGAGAAAAAATTCCAATGAAACTGAATTGCATAGAGTTGATGCTATTGTGAAGTACGTATTATGTAGGTTCTAGTTTACATTTAAGTCTCTTCGACTTTTATTGTGCTTGGAGAAATTTGGTGCATTGGATAAATTTGCAAGATATAATTGGCTCAAGACCATACATAATTTTCTGGATAAGCAGTTTGAGGACCTACATACACTCGGCTGCTCCATCATTCTTGTGGTTAGTTCTTATTTTGTCAAATACTGTTTATATTGATGCACTATTGGGGTTATATTTTGAATATTTTTATGTTTACTATGTTCTATGTTTGATTTTTCGAGCACACCAACATCCAGGTGTTTGTGGATGAGATGGTTCGACCACGTTTGTGTCGATGGACAGTCAAAGAAAGTTTTAGTTATAAGTTCTGCGAAGACACTTATTTCCAAAGAAAGGTTGATTTATGTCCTATAATTTGTTTGGATCTCGTTGTCAAATTATTTTCACATACCAGATGATGTTGCTCACAAGCTATTTTATGTTTAGGTACGACCGAGTTTTGTTGATTTAAGCACGTAGGTTCAAGATGTACTCAGTCCTAAGAAATCAGATTCTTATTTTGAGGTGTTAAAGTTGAGGCCGGCAAAGAGAAATCATGGAAAAATACAAAGTGGCAGAGATTTCGATAAATATGAAGAAGGCTCGGAAAAGGAAAGACAAGGGAAAGAAATAGAATGAGAAGGAAAAAATGGATAGAGAATTGAAGAGATTTATTTAAAAAATCATTATTCACTCTAAAGAAAGGATTCTGACCGAGCTCCGTGATTTGAGAGGTTACTGCCAAGAGAGATATGATTCTCTTACTGCCCTGATTGAGAAGAAGTCGCAAGGGCACGACCCCGCAGTTGCCCCCACACCAACTTCACCGACTGTTACTTTAGCCCCTCCCACACATAAAGGAATCGAAAGAAATAATGTGTTAGCGAATCCAATTCTGATTTTAAAGTTCTCAAGAGAACACGCTCCAAGATCCTAGTGGCGGAACAGTCCAACAAAGAAATTAAATTCCAAGGAAGAACACATTTGACTGTTGCAGCAAAAGAATTCGTAGACTCTACATTGAGCCGCTATGACGTTAGATAAATTAAATTGTTGAATTTGTAGACTCTACAATGCATTTCTTATGTTTGCAAATCTTAATGAAATAAGACTGCTGCTGCAAGGAAAGATTAGATTTTGACTTTTTACCTACTACTTCATGCTGATACATAAGAAAAATGTTCTCCTTTTTCGAATAGATTTATATGGATGGAGCTGTAAGTGTGTGCATTAGTGCAGAAGTTAGATATGAGGATGATCATACTTTATATATCACTAGACGCTGTGACGCTTCTATGAACGACAAGCAATGAGTAGTTAAAGTTAACAGTAACACATTCGATGTTATATGCTCATGCAAAGGTTTTGAAACAAGGGAAATGTTGTGCAAACACATCTTAAGTGTATACAAATCGAAGAATGTATAACAAATAAATTTTTGTTACTTACTAAAGAGATTCACCCTTGCAGCCAAGAAAAAAATTGACCTTTCAAATAGCACGTATTGGCTGTATTGACTAAATTAAGGAGGAGCATGAAATATATTGTACACAAACAAGAGGGGTTGAATAAAGGATTTGATAAAAAAATTCAAAGTACAAGCATGTTGAAGGATCCAAAAGAAGCACGTCCTAAAAAGTGTCAAATGCTCGATTAAAGAGTTTTTTTTTTGAAAAAATGACAAAGAAGCAAAGTAAGTTTACTTTTTATATTTGATTTGTAAAATTACTTTTCATATGCTTGCAACTATGTTTAATTTAAATGATGTGCAAACTATGTAAGAAGGAAAAAAAGAGCTTAAATCTACCACTGGACGATCAGATGAAGAATCAAAGGAGTTCGACTTTATGGGCAGTGGCAACTTCAAGAAAAGCCCCGAAAATGTGTCCCACAATGTGTTCAGTGAGGCAATTGACGAAGTGTCTTTGTCCGCGCCCTTCAATTTTTTTAGTGTCTCTGATGTGCTACTTTGGTGAACATTTATAATTTTTTATTTATTATCACTTTTGTATTCATTTACTCACAAACCTTCACAGGCTCTATAATGTTATTATACTGTGAAATTGTAGCGGGATTCAGTGTGCTTAGACCTAAAAAAATTGTAATGTTTGATACTGTGTAGATCTAGCCGAATTTGTTCCTTGATTGGACAAAAAAACAGTAATGCAACCGTGATAGAAATAAAACTGTCAGCATTATTCCTTCACCAACACCTTACAGTCCACTATCAGATGGGATTAGACATAAAACTACCATGACAGAAGATAAGATATTTCACATGTATTAGATCAATTAGTAAAATAATTGTGGATAGCAATTATACCATTTAAAGAGTACATTATGATTTTGTATAGCTCTAGCCGAATATTCAGTGAAAGTGTTGCAAAAAATATTATAATGTTGTGATATTGTATAGATCCAGCCAGATTTTCAGTGTGTCAGACAAAAAAATATTGTAATGTTGTGATACTGTATATATCCAGTCGAATTTTCAGTGTGCTTGGCCAAATAAACATGCATTATTATTAACATGGCCCCTGCAAGCTATATTTGGCCACTGCAAGCTAATTAGTAATAATGATTTTCACAACATAATGTCCTCAAAGTAGAGGTAAAAAATATACAACAATGAACAAAACAAACCAACAAGTCACAATCAACAAAACAAACCAGCATAACTGTTGGAACACCCTATTACTGATTTGGGCAAGGATCACTATGTCTCTTAGGAAACCTGTTTTGACCTCATTGTATAGATCTAAAGGTCAATTAGAATTGAGTCTAAGGGTTAGTATTTAGGTTTGTAAGCTACCCTCAAGACCAGAGATTTCAGTTTTGGAGACTAAGTCATTTCGTCGAGCTCAGTACGACGAATCGTCGAACTCCATTCGACGATCGTTGAGCTCACTTCGACGGATCGTCGAACTCCATTCGACGATCTCTGAGCTCAACTTCAACAAGTCGTCGAACTCCATTCGACGATCTTCGAGCTCAGATCGACGATCTTGACTCCAGTTTGATTCTCTATCTCTGAGCTCAGTTCGACGATAGTTGAGCTCAGATCGACGATCTCTGTTTCTGTCTAAGTCCAATCTCTGAGCTCAGTTCAACGATAGTGGAGCTCAGTTCGACATTTTTATGAAGAGTTAGACGTTTTTCAAGATTCAAATTCAGACAGTTGAGGAATTATTGTCAGCATTTAATTCAGAGATCTTGTAGCCGTTTTTAATTTATCTGGAGCAAGTTTCAAGGAATTTTCAAGGAATGTTTTTATTGGACTTTCCTCCAGAAGACAAATACAGTTAAGGAAGTCATTTATGACAGGCTAACGGCTATCTTGGACAGAGGATCATTTCTATTCATATCAAAGGAATAAAAGATCAGCTTATTCATTCCTGCTGTAGAACATAGAACAATTCTCTGCAACAACAAGAATTACAGCTCTTACTGTTGGGTATTGTATCCACAATTACCTGGATTTGAGGAAGCCACCTGTCAAGCTAAGATGAATTCACAATGTATTTGATGAAACCTCTTAAGTTGTGCTTGCAGTTATTCCACGCTAAGTGCACACCAATGTTAGGGTGCAGTAGGTCAATATACACGGGTCTGCACGACGTAATCCCTCGTTGAGCAGATCAGTGTGTTGCCCTACGTGTACTCTCTCTATTGGAGTGTACTTAATTTCAAGTACAGGACTGTATTAAGGCAAGAGCAGACAAGGAGCAAGGATGGGTCAAGTAGCAGCTCTTGGATGGAAAGATGAAAAATCTTCTAAGTAAGAATCGACGAGAATCACCAAGTGATTCTCGCCAATTCGGCGAGAATCACTGGCTGATTCTCGCCGGCTAAATCAGAGTGCTATCAAGTCAGATTCGACGAGAATCACTTTGTGATTCTCGACGGATCGACGAGAATCACTTTGTGATTCTCGACGGATCGTCGAGAATCACCTTGTGATTCTCGCCGAATCGTCGAGAATCACCCTTGATTCTCGACGATTCGACGAGAATCACAGGTGATTCTCGCCGATTTTGACTTGGGCATTTTTCTGGAACTCCCTAAACCGGATTCTGCCGCTGGCACTGTGTTGAACCGGAACTAGGGTTTCCTTCAGGTGGGACCCACAACGGTCATATTGAAGTTGTCTACAGTATATATACGGGTATTTTTGAACAGTAAAGAAACACGGAGAAAAAGACGAAAACATGGGCCGCGATGTAACCTAGATCGCGAGTTCCGCTCCGCCGCCGCCGTCGCCGCTTGAGAGAGTTGATCGCCGGTCTTGATCGAGGTTTCTTCCAGATCTCCCGGCGATAGAAGCTTAGCCAAGCTTAGCGTCTCACGTGTCTAACCGGAAATCTCTTGTCTCTTGATTTGTTGATCGGGAAAACCTTCCCCGTCGAATCGATCGAGATGACTGATCCTAGTGTGACCGTTGGAAGACCTAGCTAGCTTTGCTACGAAGTTTGGATCTCCAAAGTACAGCAGCCGCACATCGTTGTCGCCGCCGATCCCGTGAACCAAGCCGCCGCCCATCTTGCCGCCGCCGGTTCCGGGGAGATTCTCTCCAAGAGAGATCTAGGGTTGTGGACTCTTCGTGGACTTCAAGAACACGTCGTCAACGAAGAGGGACACCTTAGTCTCCAAACGTAGTTTGTATCTCTTGTACATTCTAGTTTTACTTTTGTTGTAAAGGAACGTTGGTTCCTATTTGTAAGGGTTGGGTGCAACCCGTGTGTGGGAGTGTTGACTCCTACGTGTGGAAGGGTTCCTTCTGATAGTGCTAGGATTGGATTTCAATCATGTTGGTGAAGAGACCGAGTCGTCCCTTGTTGGGAGATAGGTCGAAGGGGGAAAGTGGATGTACCCAAATCGGGGAACCACTATAAATAGCTTGTGTATTCTGTGTGCTGTGCTTTTTATTTTTATTGTGCAGGTACAATTTTAAGTTCCGCAAAAACGCTGCACGTCACCTATTCCCCCCCCCCCATAGGTGAAGATAGTTGACACTAGGTGGACTTTCAAGTGGTATTAGAGGGAGGTTACTCATCAAAAAGGTTTACACCTTGAGTAGAATCCTGCCTCCAGTGTCAGAAGCATGGAGCTGGATCATGAGATATCGCCACTAAGACTCCCCACATGCACAAAGGAGTTTTATCCCGTCTGGAGGATGAGAGTGTCGTATCACTTGGATGCTATCGATCCTCGAGCATCTTTCATCCTGGAAGAGGGTCCGTTTATTCCTATGAAGACCTCCGATTCTGGAAAGAATATCCAAGTGCCCAAGTGCATTGCTGAGATGTCGGAGACGGAACTTTCATTATTTAATTTAGACAAGAGGATTCGTCAAATTATCATGGATATCTGGTCTGGAGCTTCTCGCTCTAGATTGGAAAAATGTGGGTCGACGAAATCTATGTGGGTGATGATCTCAGAGCTGATGGGGGGTCAGAGAAAGCTGAAATCTGCTGTCAACCAGAGGATGAAGCCTATGTGGGGGTCCTCGCCTCTGAAGATGAAGGCAAGGATCTATCGGACAGCATCAGAGCTCCAGTGTCCATGTCAGAGACTGAAGAAGCCAGTGAGGAAAGCAGTTCTGATGAGGATGACACAACAGTCACTGCCACTAGTGAAAATGACTCTGATGAGCAGGTAACCTCCTCATATTGCCCCATCTCTCTTGAAGTTTCTGAAGACAGGAACTGCCTTCCTTCAGAAAATCCTGATTCCCTGAAGAGAGCCCTTCAGACAAGCAACCTACTTGCTGAGGAGCAAGCTCAAGAGATTGCTCGACTGAAGATCTTGTTGGTTCTCCAATTGGCATCCAACAAGGTCAAGGACTCTAAAATCTCAGCTCTAGAGAGTAGTCTAGAGAATGAGAAAAGAATAGTATCAAACTTTTCCAAGGTTGATACTATAAAGAGAAAGCAAGAAAATGGGTGGATCTCCCGAATTATCAATCCGTGAAGAAATGGGGAAACGGTATTCCGACCCCCCACTCCAAGCAGGAAGGCAACTCATCATGCCTTCAGGTATGATCACAGAAATAATCGTGGTCACTGCAAGGGTGATCTGTCCTCATGTGGAGACACCCATAGTGCAAGGGCCGTCGTGGCCACCCATGAGAGAATACCTAAGGCTCATTCTGAGCCCTTTGTATTCACTGTCACTGCCTCAACTCGGTGTGAATCTGCATGTACCAGCTCACAGAACACTTCTCACCACCCGAGGACACAGGACAGGGAGGTAGGCAGTCATGCTGTGAGATCTCATGGGGCCTCAGGAAGGGGGATGCCTGAAAGGAAGGCACCACCTCCCCGGCCTCATGACGCTCGCAACATGCATTCCTTCCACCCTTCCACGTGTCACGGTGGAAGAGGAAATTTTGTGAGGAGATCATGCCCTATCCCGTTTAGACCTAGGACCATGACTACCTCAGTCACTAGATCAGGTCAGAAACGGCGATACAACATTCACCTGTGTTGGTGCTGCGGCAAAGTGGGACACTTTGTCATCGACTATTGGCACAACCCCTCTGTGTCAAGGCAAGGGCCTATCCACATTTTCTGGGCAGAGGTAGTCTTCCTGATCGGTTTTCTGAGGGAAGGCATTCCAGTGGTTATACTAACAAGAACCTAGGACCCAATATGGTTTGGGTTCCTAAGGTAAAGTAATTCCTTCTTGCAGGGTAGTCTAGGTTCCCGTAAATATGATGGGAACTAGACAGTAGATGTTTCAAGACTGAATTGGAACATGCATCTGGAATAACAGCAGTGATATCTATATGGGTATACTCACATCGAGCACCTGGTATGTTTTAGTCAGAGAGGCTAAATGATAACTCTCATAATCCCAGGTATTTTTCATCAGCCCCAAGACTTGAGTCATTTTCTATCGACATTTACATATATATATATATATATATATATATCTTTATATATATATATATATATCTATACATATAATTGTGCACATCTAAGGATAGGTTAACACAGTGAATATAAACCTTAGATACATCATTAAAGAGTTATCTGTAATTTCACTGGTAGATTCGAGAACTAACATCTACAGGCGTAAATTAGTTCACTGAAAACTAACGAAGATACGTCATTGGAAATGTTGCCATCAAGAAATGTATGGAAAAGCCCGGTTCAAACCCTAAATAGATTGGCTTTAAGAAGCATTTTTATATTTAGAAGATTTTTTTTTACTTGACATCGGAAGACTTCGAAATCCAGCATGTATCTTAACCCATAGATTCCTGTTAAAGAATCCCTTCAATTTCGACTTAGACAAACGGAAACCCTGTAAAATCCCTTTTTAAACCCGTCGAAATCTTGTCGGTCTCCCGCCGACCCTTCGTATTCCGCAGGAAATCCTTTTTAAGCTCGCCGATCGCCTCTTTCGTCGACAACAGCAGGACTCTCGCCGATCGCCACTTTCGTCAACAACCGCAGGACTCTCACCGACTCGTGAAGATTCCCGCAAGCCTCTTCCCGTAGGTCTCTCACCGAAGGACTCTCACCGAAGAACCGTAAGCTTCTTCCCGCAAACTTCTCCCCCTTCCGTCGACATCACGTAAGATCTCTCACGAAGGACCCTCGCCGAATCTTCCTTCCGTGGATCTCGTCGATTCTTCCTTCCAGGGATTTCTCCGCAGTTTTGCTCAATCACAGTCGCGTGCACCTACCGGGTGTCCATCGTCTTCATCGAACTAAATCACCGTCTATGCTTTTAGGTGTGCAATGGCTCCAAGGACAACCGCTGGGCTGGTCACTGGATGCGAGCTGGTTCGCACAGGGTTCTCTCATGCCTCAGATGAATTCAGGAACATCATCCTTATGCTAGAGGAGGCTGGACTCTCATTTGTACTAGAGCATCCCTGTAAAATCCTGGACAAGGAGGTGCTGGAGTTCTTTACAACCGCAAAACTCCGGAATGACGACTCTCTTATCAAGAGCAAGGTTGCTGGGGCAAAGATCAAGATGTCTGCCAGCAAGCTGACCCACTTCCTGCAGCTCTCTAGCTCGGAGCACGAGGATTATCTTGAGGAAGAAGGCAAAACCATGACTCTATTATTCTGTGGTCTCGCTCAAGGAACTCGGTCAATAAAGTGAATGGATATGAATGAAGAAGGGAAACTTCTGTCAGACATCGTTGGAAAAGTACTCATATGCAAGTCGGGCTCTTATGACCACATCTCTGCGGACATGTTCAAGATCCTGGTGGCAATTGTCTGCAGGAAAAGATTCAACTAGGGGGCATTGCTGTTTGAGAAGATAAAGGACACCCTGAGATCTCCTAGCTTTGGCCGAATCATAAGTGTGTTTCTCAATCAGTTGAACGGAGATCAGTATGATATGAGTAAAGGTGTTCCTCTACATTACTTAAAGAAAATGGACTCAAGTGTTTTTGACAGATGGGAGAGGCGCATTGGGCAGGCCGCCGTGGTAGGACAACAGGAAGTATCTCCAGCAGTAATCCCCAGTGAAATTCCTGACGCTTTGACTGCAGGAATTGAGGGGGAGCCTCTACCCACTGATGCTCATATCGTATCTGACATCTCCCAGATAGCTAGAGATGTAGTGGCAGCTATACAAGAAGCAAGTGAAACTTTGCTGGAGAATGAGGAGGCTCTGAACCTGACCGATCAAGGAGCCGAAGCTAATGTAGAGGAGACTGCTGACGACGATGATGCTGAAGCGCTTGATCTCATGGATGATGAAGTTGAAGAAGAAGGCAATGAGGGACAGGAAGCATTGGAGACTCAGGATATCATTGAACCTCCATCTGACAAGCACGCACCTGAGATCGTTACTGAGAACATTGGTGCACGAGTGGAGGGGGAGTCCGAGAAATCTACAGATGCTGAAAGTATTCCTCCCTTTGAGGTTGTGCACCTGTCCAGCTCTACAGGTGCATCTGATGAAGTGCAAGGCCAAGAAGTGCCTCAGGCTCCTCCACTACGAGATGATCTAGCCACTCACACCGTGAATATCCTTCAAAGCCACTGAAATGAAAAGTCAATAGCCTTCAAAGCCACTGAAGATCAGCCTGAAGACAAGGTCACAGGCAATGAAGAATTGCTAAGTCTACTAGCCAAAAGATTTTACAAAATGGCCAGAAAGGACTTCAGGAAGAGATCATACAAAGAGCATGACAAGCCAAGGTATGATAAATCAAATAACAAAGAAATTATCTGTTTTGGTTGCAGGAAACCAGGCCACATTGTGCCTGACTGTCCAGAAAACAAAAACAAGGACAGAAAGGACAGGAAAGAAAGAAGAAAAGACAAGGATTTTAAGAAGAATAGCAATGGCAAACCCTCCTCCAGCAAGAACAAACACACAAGAAAGGGATTTGTTGCTGAAACCTGGAGTGAGACAGAAGAAGAATCAGAAGCTTCATCAAGCTCCAGTGATGAAGAAGATGATGCTGAAGAAAAGGAATTCTGCATGATGGCTATCAATGCCTCACAACACAATTCAGATGCAGAAGAGTCAGAGTCAGACTCAGAGACTCAACCTGAAGAAGACCAAGTAATAGACTCATTTGATTTCAATTCTGAGGACTTTAAGTATGAGTTTAAAGCACTATGTTTAGACTTATTAAAATCTGAGAAGGAAATCATCTCTCTCAGAAATCAATTATCTGAACACAGTACCTTAAAATCAGAAAATCTCAAACTTTCTGAGGAGTTGGAGTGCTGTAGGGAGCAGATAGCTTCACTGAAAAGTGAGCTATCAGAGGCCAAAAATCTTGACGAATCCCTTAATGGGAGAAGCATCAAGCTAATGGACATCACAAGCACAGTGAACTCTAGATTCAACAGTACACTGGGCTTGGGTGCTTCATCTAGCCAACCTATAGTACTAACAACCCCAATTAAATTTATCTCTGATAAAGGCAAGGGAGTTGTAGAGGTAGCTAGGAAAAATTCTGACTTACCTAAGAAAACCAAGGTTCAACAGAAATCGTCGAACGGAGCTAGACGATCGTCGAACGCAGATCAACGATCTCAGGAAAAATTGTCGAACTCAGGTCGACGATCTCTAAACCCTGAACTCTGCCACAGTCGACTGTCGAACAGAGCTCGACGATCTGACCCAAGATCGTCGAACTCAGCTCCACGATCGTCGAGCAGAGATCAGAGCTTTGAAAACCTTTTCAAGGGTAAATCAAATCCAAACCTAGGGGTCCTTTATCCCAAAGCTTTAACCCTTATGAATGGATAATACCTCCAAGTAGATATCATCCTGAAGGTTATAAGAGTCAACCAGGGATGTCATTTATTTCTGAATTTAAAGGTTATCAACATAGGCCCAAGGTAAACTGGGTCAAAAACAAGTAAATTGTTTTATGTGCAGGTGAAGACCTATCCAAAATCAAACCAACAATGGTATCTGGATAGTGGGTGCTCAAAGCACATGATAGGAAACAAGGACAACTTCACATCCTTTAAAGCCAAGCTTGGACCCAAAGTCATATTTGGTGATTCAAACTTTGGACTAATAAAAGGATATGGTGCAGTCCAGATTGGCACAGCCACATTCAAGAAAGTAGCCTATGTGGAAGGACTGAAGCACAACTTGATCAGCATCAGTCAGCTATGTGATGAAGGCTACCAAGTGACTTTCAGCAAATCCTTATGCAAGATCAAATCAGAGGACAACACAACTGTGTTGACAGGTAAAAGGAAAGGTAACATCTATTTAGTAGACTTTCTTTCAACTGAAGTAGATATTTGCCTGTTTAATTCTATTATTAGACCTAATGAGCTATGACATAAGAGATTAGGACATATAAACCTTAGAACCATTGCTAGACTATCCAAGGACAACCTTGTTAGAGGACTACCTTTTGGCCCCTACAAGAAGGAAGGACTCTGCAGTGCTTGTCAATTAGGCAAGCAAACCAAAAATAGTTTCAAGTCACTTAATAAGAGTGATTCACCTAGGATTTTGTATCTGTTACACATGGATATTTTTGGACCCATTACAGTACAAAGCTTAGGAGGGAAATCTTACACTTTAGTGGTTGTAGATGACTTCTCTAGATTCACATGGGTGTTCTTTCTGAGGAAGAAGTCTGATAACTTTAAGTGTTTGACAGAGTTTCTCAAATGCATACAGACTGAGTTCAATACTCACATTGCCCTGATCAGAAGTGATCATGGGATAGAGTTTGATTCTCTTCTTATGCAAGAGTTCTGTCAGAGTAAAGGGATCAGGCACACTTTCTCAGCTCCTAGAACTCCTCAACAAAATGGTGTAGCTGAAAGGAAAAATAGAACTCTTATTGAATGTGCCACTACATTGTTGTCAGATGCTCACCTTCCTCTATCCTTTTAAGCAGAGGCAGTGAACACCTCCAACTATGTGTTGAACAAAAGTTTAATACATAAACTAAAGGGCAAGACTCCCTATGAATTACTCAATGGGAAGAAACCTAAAGTAGACAATTTTAGAATATTTGGTTGTATTTGTTACATACACAATAATGACAAGAAATACTTAGCAAAATTTCAAGCTAAAGCTGATGAAGGAGTGTTTCTGGGATACTCCATGATCAGTAAAGCTTATAGGGTATATAATAAATCAACTCTTAAAATTGAGGAATCTGTTCATATATCTTTTGATGAATCTAACATGTCTTTCAAGGAGAAGAATACTTCTACCATAGAACATTTGCAGGTACACTCTCTTGCTGAAGACTTGGACAGATTACAAATCATTCAAAAAGAGGAAAGCAGTGAAGATGAAGAAGACATTCAAAATCATGAAGAGAAACTTCTTGAAGAGCCAGTTGTTGTACCATCAGAGGAAACAACAACACAGGTTGGTGAACAATCAACACCCCCTCTTGATTTAGTAACATCAAGAGAACATCCAATTTCCCAAGTGATTGGAGACATCTCAGCTGGTGTGCAAATCAGAAATCAGGTCAACCAAAACCTGATGCACACTTGCTTCCTTTCTCAAATTGAACCTCAATCCATTCAAGATGCTGAGCAAGATCCACACTGGATCATTACAATGCAAGAAGAGTTGCATCAATTTGAAAGGAACAAAGTTTGGGAACTAGTACCAAGGCCTAAGGATCACTCCATTGTTGGAATAAAGTGGGTGTTCAGAAACAAATTGGATGATCAAGGAGTCATTGTAAGGAACAGGGCAAGGCTAGTTGCTCAAGGGTACTCTCAAGAAGAAGGGATAGACTATGACCAGACTTTTGCACCAGTTGCAAGGTTAGAGGCCATAATAATCTTCTTAGCATATGCAGCACACAAAGGTTTCAAAGTATACCAGATGGATGTAAAGAGTGTTTTTCTCAATGGAGATATCAAAGAAGAAGTCTATGTCAGACAACCTCCAGGTTTTATCTCTTCAACTCATCCTGATTATGTTTTCAAGTTGCATAAAGCATTATATGGTCTAAAGCAAGCTCCTAGAGCATGGTATGAGACTCTAGCATGCTTTCTTCTGAAAAATGAGTTTATAAGGGGTAGAGTAGACCAAACTTTTTTTATTAGAACCCATAAGTCTCATACCCTACTAGTACAAATCTATGTAGATGATATTATCTTTGGTTCTACTGATTCAAATTTGTGCAGAAGGTTCTCCAATCTAATGCATTCAAAATTTGAAATGAGTAGCATGGGTGAGCTATCCTTCTTTCTAGGATTGCAAATCAAGCAACATGTTGAAGGCATATTTATTTCCCAAACCAAGTATGCAAAAGAATTGGTTAAAAATTTGCTATGTCTGAAGCCTCATGCATGAAAACACCTATGCCTACTAATGCTGTATTAGATGCTGATGAACATGGGAAACCTGTTGATCAGACAACATATAGAGCAATGATTGGCTCTTTATTGTACCTTACAGTTAGTAGACCTGACATATTGTTTGCTACATGCATATATGCTAGATTCCAAGTGAGCCCTAGAGAGTCACACCTAACCTTAGTAAAAAGGATTCTCAGGTATGTAAAAAGTTGACCAAATCTAGGTCTCTGGTATCCAAAAGATTCAGCATTTGACTTGACTGGATTTTTTGATGCTGATTATGCTGGATGCAGAATTGACAGGAAAAGCACCAGTGGAACTTGTCAGTTTCTTGGTGACCAGCTTGTCTCCCTGGTTTTGCAAAAAACAAACATCTGTGTCAACTTCAACTGCTGAAGCTGATATATGGCTACAGGTAGTTGTTGTTCACAAATATTGTGGATTCAAAACCAACTTCTAGACTATGGCTACAACTTAGAGAAGTCAAAAATATTTTGTGATAATACCAGTGCTATTTCTATAGCACAAAATCCAGTCCTCCATAGTAGGACAAAACACATAGAAATTAATCATCACTTTCTAAGGGATAATGTTGAGAAAAATAAAATTGAGCTTCAATATATCCCAACTGATTTGCAAAGGGGAGATACTTTCACCAAACCCTTGGATGAAAAGAAACACACCTTCTTCCTGAATCAGTTAGGAATGTTAGATGGAGGAAGTCTAAAATAAGATCCAAGATTTTTAAAACTCTAAAATTTGACCAAGACTAGGCAAACTTCTTGATTTTTCTAGTGTATAAGAGTGTTTCTGATCTTTGAACTGCGCTCGACGATTTTCCCCCCGATCGTCGAACGGAGATCGACGCTTTCCGAAATCGTCGACCAGAGTTCAGCGCTTCTCAGATAGTGCTCAACTATCTCTTTCAGGTCAGCGATCGTCGAACGAAGCTCGACGATTTTGTTCTCTGAACTATCGTCGAACGGAGCTCGACGCTCTCCAATATCGTCGAACGGAGATCGACGATGTTGATGACCTTTCAATTTCCTTTAGAAGCCCAGATCGTCGAACAGAGTTCACGATCTTTCCTTTTCTGCGTCGAACCCTAATATAAAATTCATTTTTCGGCCGTCATTCTCCCTTTGCGCTTTCATTCTCTCTACAAATTTTCTCTTTCCCTCCAAACTTCTCTACACTTGGTCGTTTGTTTGTTAGTTTTTGCAGGAATCAATGGTCGTCTCAGTTGCAATCCTGCCCGCCGCAATGAAATTTGATGCAGGTTTTGATATCGACATGGACTCATTCAATAACAGTGATCAAATCTTCAAAGACATTCTGAACCTTTTCAAGGAACAACAGCTAGTTACAATAATGACTACCAGGATAAAATTAGCTGCAGATGAGATTAAGGAATGGTATACACTGCCCACAATCAGGATCAGAATACAGTGGTTGGAACAATCTCAGGAACACAGGTATCTCTCACACCTGCTGTCTTGATAGAGGTCTTTCAATTGAAATCTGGAGAAGAGTCTGTTGAACTTTCTGGAGAGGAATTTTCTGCTATGCTTGAAAGGATGGGTCACTCAGAAGCAAACCCTAGCAAGTTGTTGAAGAAAAATCTGTCTGTTGAGTCAAGATTCCTAGCTAATGTTGTTGGGAAGGTGTTGTTGGCCAAACACTCAGCTCATGATACCATCTCCAGGTATCAGCTCTGCTTGATGGGTGCACTAGTGGACAAGAAATAATTGAACTGTGGAGAAGTTTTCTTTGACTTGATAAAGAAGAAGATTAACAAGAATTTTGTTAACTTTGGAAGGATATTAGGGCTGTTTCTTCAGAACCGATGCCCTGCCCTACTTGTTTTAAATGGGATGCACATCAATGCCTCCAAGAGGCTCTCCTGTGCCCTATTTGGAAAATGGGACAGACAAATTATGAAGCCCAGCAGGCCCTCTGCATCTACTATTTCAGGCACAAGGACTGTCTCAGTCACTTCCCCTCAAGTTTCTGCCCCTGCAGAAGACTTGCCTGCTTCCCCTTCTCCTCCTCCACCTCCTGTTTCATCTAACTCAGTCTCATCCACCATTATAATTTCCTCCACCATCATTATTTCCACCCCATCTCCAACTTCACTTCCCTCTACTAATTCAATTCCATCTCCAATTCCTCCAATAACAGAAGAAATCTTCCATCCTCTACATCAATACCCACATCTAGATATTGACACATCCTCTCACATTCCATCTTTTAACCTTATAGATGATTCCTTTATGGATGATTCTCCCTCATCCCCCCTGAGCCACAATCTTCATCCACCTCATACCAACAACTACTTCAAGACATCATTGCACAAACATCATTCACACCATCTGTTTCCATTCCACTCTCCTCCATTTCCACAATTCCCATCTCTCAACCTTCATTTCCACCATCCACAAGCTCTCCACCAACATCTCCTGTTGCTCCACCTTCAACTACTACCTCTACTCAAGTCCATCTTGAGCATGTAGATCTTCCAGCTCTAGCAGACAGGCTCTATGAGCTGATAGCTCCCAGACTATCACTCTTGATGGAGGCCTCCTTGGCTCCACTGATAAAAACAGTTCAAGAACTGTCTGTCAGGCTCTCCTCTCTCCTTCCTCCTCAGGAAATCCCTTATTATGGGTGCCTTGATCCAGTTGCCACTGAATCTAGGCAGGGGGAGATGCCTCATGAAGTGGAAAGATTGTCTGCTGTTGTTGCTGCTGCTGCTGTTACTTCAGTTCAAGCTCAAGCTCCAGTACCTCCAGTTGCAGTTATCACAGTGGACCTCAGGTCACTGTTATCAGATTTTGATTCTATTTATTTCAGCTGTCTTCCAGAGCACACTGTAGTCCAGCAATCTGAGGATCTCTCTAAGGCCATTGTGCCCATTCCCAGCTGTGACACCAGTATAATAAACTCTTTTGTGAATTCCCTCTATGCTGCTTCTCCTTCTGTTTCTGTTGAAAGTACTGCTGCTGCTCCTACTGTAAATGTTAATATTTCTGATAGTTCTGATGTTGCTGCTGTTTTAGTATCTGAGGATATACATATGACAGAGGCACTTATCCTTGAGCATGTTGTTAGTGTTGTTGTACCTTCTGTTTCTGAAAGTGTTATTTTTGAAAGTTTTGTATTTGAATCTGCTGTCATAACCTCTTCTGCCAGTGCTACTTCTACTCCTCTTCCTGCTGTTACTGTTACTACTGTTGTTATTTCTGATGTTTCTCCTGCTCAATCACAACAACAAAAAGAATACCTCAAAAGGATTGATACATTATATGATGATCAAAGCTCAGAAAGTGATCAGTATAGGACTGACTCAGATGACTCATCTGCAACTATTGCAAGAAAAAGAAAGGCTAGAAGCAAAGCAATGAAGAGAGTCCCCCAGCAAAAGTGAAAGACCCAAATGATATTCCTTACTACATACTGCATAGTTGCCCTATCACAGAACATTGGATGCAATATTCCAAAAATCAACTAAAGGCTATGAAGAAGAAGAGGAAATATGACAAAGGATCAACCCAGTTCAATCATCCTCCTCCTTCACCTGATGCAGGTGCAAGTGGAAGTTCTGCATTTCAACCCTCTGCCAGAAGCCAAAGCTCTTATCAACCTCAAGATAGATCCCAATACAGAGGAAGCCAATCTAGAGGCTATCAGTCAAGAAGAGGAAATTACAGAGGACATCAAAGAGAATTCCAAGTTTATTCTAAAGGCTATTCCAGGCAACATCCATATTCAAGGGAAGGACAAGGTCCATCTGATACAACCTCTGGTCCCTTTCCTTACAAACTAAAAGATTTAGTTTCTTCCAGAGCTCCTCCAGATAATCCCTCAAATAGATATGAGCCTCCAGTTCCATTTGAGGATCCAGAAAATAATCCTACTTCATGGACAGCTAGGATGAAAGAATTGGCTGCTTTAGATCAGATCAAGAAATCTAGAGAACAAGACAAAGACACTTCCAGTATCACTACCTTATCAGATCAAAGAAAGAAGGAACTTGAAAGATATTCATCCAGTAAATTCTTTGATTCAGAAAGCTACATGAAGCTTCACCCTGAAGCTGTAGTGCCCAGGCCAAAGCAACAAACTTCTTTAGGTGCAGCTGATGATAGAAGATCTAAAAAGAAAGCTCTCAATCCAAACAGAGAAATCGTCCTTATAAAGAGCAAAGAGAAAGAGTAATTCTGTAAGGTGACAGTTATTTTGATTTTTGAACTATCTGTGACAATGTCTGTGATTCTGCAATATTTTGTTTGTTGCATTTCTGCTTTATATGTTTTTTCAATATCTGTAAATAGTAATCCTAACCCAAATAGGGGGAGATTGTTGGAACACCTTATTACTGATTTGGGCAAGGATCACTATGTCTCTTAGGAAACCTATTTTTACCTCATTGTATAGATCTAAAGGTCAATTATAATTGAGTCTAAGGGTTAGTATTTAGGTTTGGAAGCTGCCCTCAAGACCAGAGATTTCAGTTTTGGAGACTAAGGCTCTGTTTGGGAGGACTTATTTTCACCGGTCAAGCGGTTACGACCGCATGAACCGGGTCTTAATTAAGACCCGGTTCATGCGGTCGTAACCGCTTGACCGGTGAAAATAAGTCCTCCCAAACGGAGCCTAAGTCATTTCGTCGAGCTCAGTACGATGAATCGTCGAACTCCATTCGACGATCGTTGAGCTCACTTCGACGGATCGTCGAACTCCATTCGACGATCTCTGAGCTTAACTTCAACAAGTCGTCGAACTCCATTCGACGATCTTCGAGCTCAGATCGACGATCTTGACTCCAGTTTGATTCTCTATCTCTGAGCTCAGTTCGACGATAGTTGAGCTCAGATCGACAAACTCTGTTTCTGTCTAAGTCCAATCTCTGAGCTCAGTTCAACGATAGTGGAGCTCAGTTCGACGTTTTTTCTGAAGAGTTAGACGTTTTTCAAGATTCAAATTCAGACAGTTGAGGAATTATTGTCAGCATTAAATTCAAAGATCTTGTAGCCGTTTTTAATTTATCTGGAGCAAGTTTCAAGGAATTTTCAAGGAATGTTTTTATTGGACTTTCCTCTAGAAGACAAATACAGTTAAGGAAGTCATTTATGACAGACTAATGGCTATCTTGGACAGAGGATCATTTCTATTCATATCAAAGGAATAAAAGATCAGCTTATTCATTCTTGCTGTAGAACATAGAACAATTCTCTGCAACAACAAGAATTACAGCTCTTATAACAACAATTACATAAGAGAAAGAAAGAGAGTTGCAGACATTCTCAGTCTCAAGAATTCAGACAAGAACACATCACCAAAGGTGATCAACTAACTGAAACTTTCAGATCTCTTTTGACTCAAGTGTTCAAAGGCCATCATTCAAGACTCCAGACACCTCACATTTCAGTTGTTGCTGAAATCATCTTTTGCTGGAGATCAAATCATCTGAAGGCCTATCACCCTACTGCAAAGCTTCACTTCCTGAACAACTACAGATCTCAAGGGGAGCTTTGACAACATCCACTATCTTCTCTCTGACTGTTGACAGAGAAGATCATCTCATCCCTTTCTCTCTCTCTCTTTGCTGTAAAGGGTTTTTCAAACTCCCTTCAAAAGTTTGTTATTGGTTTCTTAGATCTTATCAAAACTCAGTGGTGGCAAAACACGTGATCAAAAAATCTGGTTTGGTTTTTGAGCACCTTATCAAAAGCTCATTGGTGCCCAGGACACCTGATCAACTCATCCTGCAGTGGATTCCTACCTAGGGTGGTAGAAGAGTGGATGCACCCAGATTGATTGGGGAACCACTATAGCTCCTTGTGTCATCTGGTTGCTTGTCTTTCTTTTGTTTCTAGCTGTGGATTGTGATTGCTTTGTGTTTGATTTGTGATTGCTTTGTGTTTGATCTGTGATTGCTCTGTGTTTAGATTTACTTTATATTATTTGCTTCCTTGTTCACTTAGGAATACAACAACTGTTGTAAAAAGTTTTTAGCAAGCACCATACTCTATTCACCCCCCCCCCTCTAGAGTATATCAGATCTAACTTGCACTTTCAATAACAAATGTCAAAATACAATCAAACATGGCAAACTTCAAAAAACAGACTAAATCACATTTAAAGTGTCCAAATAAACGCAATTGTTATCTATTGTTTGGAGCAAAATAATTCTAGCAACTCGACCGAAATCTCCGCTTTAAATTTGGGCATACTTTTATACCACCCTTTGAATTTTGACCAGAAAATTAATTTGTAGCTTGCTTCAGCCTCCATGTATTTAAGCACAAAGACTCCACAATAATCACCTCCAACATAAGTAGGTGCTTGCCCCATTGATGTTATTTTCGATTTAGTAATCTCGGACAGAAGAGCGTTGCAAACATCCTATTGTAAGCCTGTTAACTGTGAGAACATATGGACTTAGAAAAAAAAACTTTATACAAAGTGCATTACCAAAAATTTAGGTGATTGTTAACCGCAACCCGTAATTGGCTAGTCGCACCTCAAAATCTTCGAATTTTTTGCGCCTTTTTGAAATACGTCTTGTCCATGCAATTTCAGGAAAAGTGTTCAACACGAAAGTTGTAGATATCGACAAGATCTACAACTTCCGTGTTGAACACGTTTCCTGAAATTGCATGTACAAGGCGTATTTCGAAAAAGCGCAAAACCTGAGCATATTTCCAAAGTACGCCTTGTACATGTATTTTTAGGAAACATTATCAACATGAAAGTTGCAGATCTCGTCGATATCTACAACTTTCGTGTTGAACACTTTTCTTGATATTGCATGTACAAGGCGTATTTCGAAAAGGCGCAAAAAATTGGGAGACTTTGGGGTGCGACTAGCAAAATAACGGGTTGCGGTTAACAATCACCAAAATTTATAGAAATGAATATACCAATGTTGGCAAAGTCTGCTGATGCATCTTGTTAGGCATCGAGTCGTAAAAGTACCATCGTTGGTGCTTTAAATTACAGGTAAATAATGTCCAATGCCCTGACAAGTGCACGAACATCAAGATAATTTCAACAGCTTTGACATTTGCAGGTGTAATATGTTCTAATAAACGTTTGTATGGAATTTTTGAGGTTCTAGAGTAGTGCAGGATTATAAGAGCATTTAACATAACATAAGTAAATGACAATCATGTTAACGTAACATATTTTATATAAAAGTTACCGTATATGTGGAAAAGATATAAATAAATATTCTCCATAACTTCGGGGATTCAAGCCTCTGACGGTAAAGCAGCACAACAAATGCATCTAGGTGATTGTCCATCAACCTTCCTTGACCTAACAGATCTTCCATTGCTGATCTTGTCAAGCTTGCATTGCCACTATCGATAATGCATTTACTATAATAGGATTGATATAAAAAAATAGACAGACACCATTTGCAAGTAGCAAGTAGTAGGTAAAAAAGTCAAAACCGGATCTTCCTTTGCAACAACAGTCTTATTGTATTAAGATTTGCAAACATAAGAAATGCATTGTATAGTCTACGAATCCAACAATTTAATTTACCTAACATCATAACGGCTCGATATAAAGTCTATGAATTCCCTTACAACAATAGTCAAATGTGATCTTCCCGGGAATTTAATTTCTTCGTTGGACTGCTCCGCCACATGGACCTTGGAACATATTCTCTTGCAGTCCATAAAATCAGAAGTGGACTCGCTAACACACATTGTTTCCTTCGATTCCTTTATTTGTGTGGAAGGGGCTAAAGTCACAGTCGGTGAAGTTGGTGTGGGGGCAACTGCGAGATTGTGCTCTTATGACTTATTCTCAATCAGGGCAGTAAAAGAATCAAATCTCTTTGGCAGAAACCTCTAAAATCACGGACCTCGGTCAGAATCCGTTCTTCAAAGTGAATAATTATTTTTTTAATAAATCTCTTCAATCCCCTATTCATTTTCTTCTTCTCCTTCTCTTTCTTGCTCGTGTCTTTCATTTCTTGAGCCTTCTCCATATCTATCGAATACTATGTCACTTTTTGAATTTTTCCTAGATTTCTCTTCACCGGCCTCAACTTCAGCACCTCCTCAAAATCAAAATCTGATTCCTCGGGACCGAGTACATCTTGATCCTCTGTGCTTAAATCAACAAAACTCGGTCGTACCGAAACATAAAATAGCTTGTGAACAACATCATCTGGTAGGGGAAAAAAACTTGACAGCGAGTTTCAAACAACCTATAAGACAATAAACAACCTCTTTCTCTGGAAATAAGAGTCTTGGCAGATTTTCGCAGAACTTATAACTAAAACCTCCATTGGCGGCACATTGGCAAAAACGCGACCAAGCCATATCATCCACATATCCATGGATGTTGGTGTGCTCGAAAAACCAAACCTAGAAGATAGTAAACATAAAAAATTCAAAATATATCCTCAATAGTGCATCAACATAGACAGTATTAGACAAAATAAGAACCGACCACAAGAATGATGGAGCAGCGTTCAAGGTAGCCCAGACTGGCAAGTTCTTTTCAGGAAAAGCTGAGTGTATGTAGGTCCTCAAATTGCTTATGCAGAAAACTTTGTATGTCCTTGAGCCAATTATAACTTGCAAACCTATCCAACCCACCAAACTTCTCCAGGCACAGTGAAAGCCGAAGATACTTCAAGGGAAACAAAAACTTGCACAGTACGTACTTCACAAGAGTATCAACTCTATGCATTTCAATTTCATTTAAATCCTCCTATATATTGGCTAATTCATTAAGACGGATTACTAGATTGGCTTGTGACATTTGATAAGGGTAATCTCTTTATGTCATAATCATGTCCCCTATTGGGTAGGCCGAGTATCTGCGCGACCTCGTTAACAGTCATTTTTATGTAATACTAGTCTAATATAAATGCAAATTTGTCCGGCTTATGCAACCTAATGAGCCGGTACACCAGAAGAATATTCTGCGGAAGATCAGGCAGTGTGAAGAAATGCATCACAAATGAGTTGATTAACAACTCCCATGAGGGCTCAGAAAAAACAGTCAATATGGGTTTTGTCTGTTTCTTAAATTTAGAAATGACACATCAAGTATTCAGGTATATCCCCAATGATCGACCTTCCATTTGAATATACAAAAAGATAATCAAATTTTATGAATTGATATAGAAACAGTCGGGAAACAATTTTTGTATATGCAAATGAAGGGCGATCATTGGGGATATACACCTGAACACTAGGTGCTTCATTTCTACATTTAAGAAATAGACAGAAACCCTACTGGCTGTTCTTTCTGAGGCCACAACAGCTATTAATCAACTAATCGGTGATGCATTTCTTCACCTTGCCCGATCTTCCACAGAATACTCATTTGTTGTATCAGCTCATTAGATTGTATAGGCCAGACAAATCTGCATTTTTATTAGGCCAGTATTACATAAAAATGACTATCAACGAGGCCGCGCAAAGACTAGTCCTACCCAATAGGGAACATGATTATGACTTCAAAAGATTACCCTCATCAAATGTCACAAAAGCTAACTTAGTAACCCCACATAAATGAATTAGTCAATATAGAGAAACAATTCCAATGAAACTGAATTGCATAGAGTTGATGCTCTTGTGAAGTACGTATTATGTAGGTTCTAGTTTACATTTAAGTCTCTTCGACTTTTATTGTGCTTTGAAAGAAAGGGGGTGTAGATCTTAACATAAGCTGATTAGATTTATAATTATCACAGCACAAATATAAAATAAGAAATGCAGAAAGAAATCAAGCAACACAGAAGAGACACAAGGATATTTATAGTGGTTCCCCAAATCTGGGTAGTCCACTCTTCTACCACCCTGGTAGGAATCCACTCAAGTTTTTGATCAGGTGTCTGACACCAATGGGTTTTGATCAGGTCCCCAAAAACCAAAACCTCAAATCTTTTGGAAGGAGACTTGCAACCAGGAATCACTTTTGAAGGGAGATGACAACCCTTTATACATGAGGGGGTGAGAGAGTGATTTGGTCTTCTCTTTCTCAATAACAACTGAAAATACTTGTGGATATTGATGCTAGCAAATAGCTCCCCCTGAGATGTAGAATGGTTCAGGGAAAACTGAAGCTTTTCTCCAGGGTGATAGGCCTTCAATCTTCAGGCCTGGACCAGAGTAATCTTCAAGAACTTCTGACTGATATGTTGTTTGTTGTCCTTGAAGTTATCCTGTAGGATTGAAGGAAGAAGAAGACTCTTGATAGTGATTGGATGTTCTTCTTCTTCTTCAGATAGCTGTTACCGCTCTAGTCTAGGGCTTCTAGTTACTGTAGTGATATTGCCCTTTTCTGTCTCTTTTTTTATCTTTTGTATTCTCTATTTCTGCATTACTGTTCTTCACTTGATGTGTATTCTCCTTTTCTGTATTTTCAACTCTGTATTTGAATTCCTTAATCTTGATGGCGGAAGGAACATTCCCGAGAGTGGAAGATGCTTTGGAAATTGATCCTAACTTAATTCTTCTGTAACTGACCGTTTGAACGGCTATTTTCACTGGGAATGTTGACTGTAATTAATTCTCAATTAATTCTGTCAACTGTTACTGATTGCTCAGAAATCATCGACCTGAACTTTCGTCGAGTTCATCAATCGTCGACCTGAGTTTGACATTCGTCGAACTCAGCTAGATTTGTCAAGCTGAATATCTTGCCTGTATTCGTCGACCGGAGCTTGCAGTTCGTCGAGCTCAGTTTCTGTGTTCGTCGAGCTGAGAGAACTGATGAGTGTCGACACAGCCTTGCTGTGAGGCTTGAGATCATCGACCTGAGTTCAGAGAAGCAGCTCAGAATTCATCGACCGGAGATCGCCGTTCGTCGAACTGCGTTTCACGATCGTCGATCTGATTCTCTGACTTTGTCTTAACTGCATTTCTTGGACTTCTTTTCTGCAATGCTGGAGAGTCCTTCTGAATGACCAAACCTGGAAATAATCCTATGACCCATGACTATACATGTTGGGTCAATCTAATATTCCTAGTAGTGTTCCTTGCCCAAATCAGAACTAGGGTTCCAACAATCTCCCCCTATTTGGGTAAGGACACTATTTACATCAAAAGCAAATAAAATGCAAAGCAAAAATGATCTGCTTGATTTATAAGATATCAGCAGATGTACAATGGTGATTTAAAATAAAATAAATAATACAAGAACTAAATTACTACAACTAGCCAAACTCCCCCTATATACATATCATTGCCCAAATTCAACAGCCACTGACATATCCTCTGTATTGGCTGGACTGAATTCTTTTCCTGCAAGGAGATGTTAGGAGTTCTGGACCCAGATAACCTTGGGTCCTGGTTCTCTTTTATAATAATCAGAAATAAAGGAATAAAAATTCCTGATTTGAAAGTCTGAGTTCGACGAAAAATATTTTCGTCGATCTGAGTTCGACGAATGATATTGAGATCGTTGATCTCTATTCACAAAATGATAATAATTGTTTTCTGGGATCCATTTTCGTCGATCTCTGTTCGACGAATGATATTTATTTCGTCGAGCACAGATTTCTGAATAGTACAAGTCAGAATCTTTGTTCATAGTTCGCCGATCTGAGTTCGATGAATAGTATTGATGTCGTCGATCTCTGTTCGACAAAATATTTTGAACTAAGATTTTCTGATGATTTTTATGTGATAATCTGAAATCAGTGTTAAATTTATCTGAAGAAGAGTTAAGGGAAGAATTAATAACCGGATCCTCTTCATCTGATTCACACTCTATTTCTTCAGATTCTTCAGCATAGCTGCTGCAAGAAGCATCTATTGTCATTAGGCAAAATTCTCTTGCTCTTGCTTCTTCTTCATCCTCATTTGTGCAAGATGAAGCATCTGAGTCACTCCAAGATACAGCTTTAATTATTCCTTCTTTTGCTGATCCAGCAGCAATTGTTGTGATGGAGTCCCACATCTCTTTTGCAGATGAACATTCAGCAAGTTCTTCAAAAATGTCATCAGACATTAATTGTGCCAGAATGTTCATTGCTTGTGCATCAGCAATCTTCATCTTTTTCTGGGCATCTGTCCATTGAGATGATGGAACAACATTTGGACTTGTTGTTTGCTGAGGTTGAGCTGGACCTGACAAAACAGATTTAAAGATGTTTTCATCAATGGAGTTCATGTAAAATCTAATCCTTGTCTTCCATAGTGCAAGCTTATCTAGATTGCACATGGGCAGTCTGGTGCTTGAAAAATCTGCAATTTGTGTCAAAATAAAATCTCAAAAGATTTTTAAGATCTATCAAAGGATCTTTTGGTTCATGTGTTAGCCTGTACAACCAATTAAGCTCTTAAGGTGTGGTAGTTTAACCAACTTTGCTTACCTCTTAAGGTGTGGTAGTTTAACCAACTGGCAAGGTGTGGACTTTAACCAACCTGGCTAGGTGTGGACTTTAACCAACCTGGTTAGGTGTGGACTTAACCAACTTGGCTAGGTGTGGACTTTAACCAACCTCGCTTTGATACCAATTGAAAGAAAGGGGGTGTAGATCTTAACATAAGCTGATTAGAGTTATAAATATCACAGCACAAATATAAAATAAGAAATGCAGAAAGAAATCAAGCAACACAGAAGAGACACAAGATATTTATAGTGGTTCCCCAAATCTGGGTAGTCCACTCTTCTACCACCCTGGTAGGAATCCACTCAGGTTTTTGATCAGGTGTCTGACACCAATGAGTTTTGATCAGGTCCCCAAAAACCAAAACCTCAAGTCATTTGGAAGGAGACTTGCAACCAGGAATCACTTTTGAAGGGAGATGACAACCCTTTATACAGGAGGGGGTGAGAGAGTAATTTGGTCTTCTCTTTCTCAATAACAACTGAGAAGACTTGTGGATATTGATGTTAGCAAATAGCTCCCCCTTAGATGTAGAATGGTTCAGGGAAAACTGAAGCTTTGCTGCAGGGTAATAGGCCTTCAATCTTCAGGCCTGGACCAGAGTAATCTTCAGGAACTTCTGACTGATATGTTGTTTGTTGTCCTTGAAGTTATCCTGTAGGATTGAAGGAAGAAGAAGACTCTTGATAGTGATTGGATGTTCTTCTTCTTCTTCAGATAGCTGTTACCGCTCTGGTCTAGGGCTTCTAGTTAATGTAGTGATATTGCCCTTTTCTGTCTCTTTTTCTATCTTTTGTATTCTCTATTTCTGCATTACTGTTCTTCACTTGCTGTGTATTCTCCTTTTCTGTATTTTCAACTATGTATTTGAATTCCTTAATCTTGATGGCGGAAGGAACATTCCCGAGAGTGGAAGATGCTTTGGAAATTGATCCTAACTTAATTCTTCTGTAACTGACCGTTTGAACGACTATTTTCACTAAGAATGTTGACTGTAATTAATCCTCAATGAATTCTGCCAACTGTTACTGATTGCTCAGAAATCGTCGACCTGAACTTTCGTCGAGTTCATCAATCGTCGACCTGAGTTCGACATTCTTCGAACTCAGCTAGATTCGTCGATCTGAATATCTTGCCTGTGTTCGTCGACCGGAGATTGCAGTTCGTCGAGCTCAATTTCTGTGTTCGTCGAGCTGAGAGAACTGATGAGTGTCGACACAGCCTTGCTGTGAGTCTTGAGATCGTCGACCTGAGTTCAGAGAAGCAGCTCAGAATTCGTCGACCGGAGATCGCCGTTCGTCAAACTGCGTTCGACGATCGTCGATCTGATTCTCTGACTTTGTCTTAACTGCATTTCTTGGACTTCTTTTCTGCAATGCTGGAGAGTCCTTCTGAATGACCAAACCTAGAAATAGTCATATGACTCATGACTATACATGTTGCGTCAATCTAATATTCCTAATAGTGTTTCTTGCCCAAATCAGAACTAGGGTTCCAACATGCTTGGAGAAATTTGGTGAATTTGATAAATTTGCAAGATATAATTGGCTCAAGACCATACATAATTTTCTGGATAAGCAGTTTGAGGACCTACATACACTCGGCTGCTCCATTCTTGTGGTCAGTTCTTTTGTCAAATATTGTTTATATTGATGCACTATTGGGGTTAAATTTTGAATATTTTTATGTTTACTATGTTCTATGTTTGATTTTTCGAGCACACCAACATCCAGGTGTCTGTGGATGAGATGGTTCGACCACGTTTGTGTCGATGGACAGTCAAAGAAAGTTTTAGTTATAAGTTCTGCGAAGACACTTATTTCCAAAGAAAGGTTGATTTATGTCCTATAATTTGTTTGGATCTCGTTGTCAAATTGTTTTCACATACCAGATGATGTTGCTCACAAGCTATTTTATGTTTAGGTACGACCGAGTTTTGTTGATTTAAGCACGTAGGTTCAAGATGTACTCAGTCCTGAGAAATCAGATTCTTATTTCGAGGTGTTAAAGTTGAGGCCGGCAAAGAGAAATCATGAAAAAATACAAAGTGGCAGAGATTTCAATAAATATGAAGAAGGCTCGGAAAAGGAAAGACAAGGGCAAGAAATAGAATGAGAAGGAAAAATGGATAGAGAATTGAAGAGATTTATTTAAAAAATGATTATTCACTCTAAAGAAAGGATTCTGACCGAGCTCCGTGATTTGAGAGGTTACTGCCAAGAGAGATATGATTCTCTTACTGCCCTGATTGAGAAGTCGCAAGGGCACGACCCCGCAGTTGCCCCCACACCAACTTCACCGACTGTTACTTTAGCCCCTCCCACACATAAAGGAATCGAAAGAAATAACGTGTTATCGAATCCAATTCTGATTTTAAAGTTCTCAAGAGAACACGTTCCAAGATCCAAGCGGCGGAACAGTCCAACAAAGAAATTAAATTCCAAGGAAGAACACATTTGACTGTTGCAGCAAAAGAATTCGTAGACTCTACATTGAGCCGCTATGACATTAAATAAATTAAATTGTTGAATTTGTAGACTCTACAATGCATTTCTTATGTTTGCAAATCTTAATGAAATAAGATTGCTGCTGCAAGGAAAGATTAGATTTTGACTTTTTACCTACTACTTCATGCTTACAAATATTGTCTGTCTAATTTTTTCTTTATATCAACCCTAATATAGTGAATGCATTATCGATAAATTAAATTGTTGAATTCGTAGACTCTAAATTGTTAAATTGCTAAATTTTTACCTACTAATTTTAACATGTTCCAAGATCCAAGTGGCAGAACAGTCCAACAAAGAAATTAAATTCTCAGGAAGAACACATTTGACTGTTGCTGCAAAAGAATTCGTAGACTCTACATTGAGCCGCTATCATGTTAGATAAATTAAATTATTGAATTCGTACACTCTACAATGCATTTCTTATGTTCGCAAATCTTAATGAAATAAGACTGCTGTTGCAAGGAAAGTTCAGGTATTGCCATTTTACCTACTGCTTACAAATAGTGTCTGTCTAATTTTTTCTTTATATCAACCCTAATATAGTGAATGCATTATCAATAGTGGCAATGCAAGCTTGACAAGATCAGCAATAAAAGATCTGTTAGGCCAAAGATGGTTGATAGACAATCACCTAAATACATTTTTTGTATTGTTGTACCGTCAGGGGCTTGAATCCCCGAAGTCATGGAGAATATTTATTTACATCTCGCCCGCATATAAGATAACATTTCTTATGTATTGCTTTTCTTATAAGATAACATTTCTTATGTATTGCTTTTATAACAATCTCATATTCACTGAGTGAGACCTAAAGGCATGGGATCCCGAGTTTGAGTAGGCTTTAAGCTAATCGTGTCAGGCGAGTAGTGTAAGCCGAAGGGTTCCTACACATGGCTTGCAGGAGGGTTTGCGCCCGGGCCGGCAGGAGGCCCTCAGGGTTGGCGTTGAGTAATGCTTCTCCACTCAACACCATAATCTCTAATCTCCGGCATTGAGTGATGCTTCTCCACTCAACACCATAGTCCATAGTCTCTGGCGTTGAGTGATGCTTCTCCACTCAACACTTTAGCCCTTAGAATTGACGTTGAATGATACTTCTCCACTCAACATCTTAATTATTGTCGTTGAGTGATACTTTTTTACTCAACTCCTTAGCCATCAGAGTTCGCGATGGGTGATGTTTCTCCACTCAACACCTTAGTCCTCGGCGTTGAGTGGTATACTTCTCCACTCAACGCCTTAATACTCAAAGTTAAGGTTGAGTGATACTTCTTCACTCAACGCATTAGTCCTTGACGTTAGTGATACTTCTCCACTCAACGCCCTAATTCTTGGGAGCGGAAGGGTTCCCGCCTAGGGCTTGCGGGAAGGTTTGCGCCCGAGCCCATGAGAGGGCCTCAGGATTGGTGTTGAGTGGTGCTTCTCCACTCAACGCCCTAGTACTTGGCATTAAGTGATGCTTCTGCACTTAACACCCTAGTAAGATCCAGAGGTAAATTTACCTAGATTTAATTTCTTCATCCAAATGCCACAATACCTAGATTTAATTTCTTCATCCAAATGCCACAATACCTAGATTTAATTTCTTCATCCAAATGCCACAATTAAATTGTTGAATTTGTAGACTCTACAATGCATTTCTTATGTTTGCAAATCTTAATGAAATAAGACTGCTGCTGCAAGGAAAGATTAGATTTTGACTTTTTACCTACTACTTCATGCTTACAAATAGTGTCTGTCTAATTTTTTCTTTATATCAACTCTAATATAGTGAATGCATTATCGATAAATTAAATTGTTGAATTCGTAGACTCTAAATTGTTTAATTGCTAAATTTTTACCTACTTCTAATTTTAACATGTTCCAAGATCCAAGTGGCGGAACAGTCCAACAAAGAAATTAAATTCTCAGGAAGATCACATTTGACTGTTGCGGCAAAAGAATTCGTAGACTCTACATTGAGCCGCTATGACGTTAGATAAATTAAATTATTGAATTCGTACACTGTACAATGCATTTCTTATGTTCGCAAATCTTAATGAAATAAGACTGTTGTTGCAAGGAAAGATCGGGTTTTGACATTTTAGCTACTACTGCTTACAAATAGTGTCTGTCTAATTTTTTCTTTATATCAACCCTAATATAGTGAATGCATTATCAATAGTAGCAATGCAAGCTTGACAAGATCAGCAATAAAAGATCTGTTAGGCCAAAGATGGTTGATAGACAATCACCTAAATACATTTTTTTTGTATTATTGTACCGTTAGAGGCTTGAATCCCCGAAGTCATGGAGAATATTTATTTACATCTCGCCCGCATATAAGATAACATTTTTTATGTATTGCTTTTCTTCTAAGATAACATTTCTTATGTATTGCTTTTATTTACAATCTCATATTCACTGAGTGAGAACTAAAGGCATGGGATCCCGGGTTTGAGTAGGCTTTAAGCTAATCGGGTCAGGGGAGTAGTGTAAGCCGAAGGGTTCCTACACATGGCTTGCAGGAGGGTTTGCGCCCGGGCCGGCAGGAGGCCCTCAGGGTTGGCGTTGAGTAATGTTTCTCCACTCAACACCATAATCTCTAATCTCCGACATTGAGTGATGCTTCTCCACTCAACACCATAGTCCATAGCCTCTGGCGTTAAGTGATGCTTCTCCACTCAACACCATAGTCCATAGTCTCTGGCGTTGAGTGATGTTTTTCAACTCAACACTTTAGCCCTCAGAATTGACATTGAATGATACTTCTCCACTCAACATCTTAATTATTGTCGTTGAGTGATACTTTTTCACTCAACGCCTTAGCCATCAGAGTTCGCGATGGGTGATGCTTCTCCACTCAACGCCTTAGTCCTCGGCGTTGAGTGGTATACTTCTCCACTCAACGCCTTAATACTCAGAGTTAAGGTTGAGTGATACTTCTTCACTCAACGCATTAGTCATTGACGTTGAGTGATACTTCTCCACTCAACGCCCTAATTCTCGGGAGCGGAACGGTTCCCGCCCAGGGCTTGCGGGAAGGTTTGCGCCCGAGCCCATGAGAGGGCCTCAGGATTGGCGTTGAGCGGTACTTCTCCACTCAATGCCCTAGTACTTGGCATTAAGTGATGCTTCTGCACTTAACACCCTAGTAAGATCCAGAGGTAAATTTACCTAGATTTAATTTCTTCATCCAAATGCCACAATACCTAGAATTAATTTCTTCATCCAAATGCCACAATTAAATTGTTGAATTTGTAAACTCTACAATGCATTTCTTATGTTTGCAAATCTTAATGAAATAAGACTGCTGCTGTAAGGAAAGATTAGATTTTGACTTTTTACCTACTACTTCATGCTTACAAATAGTATCTGTCTAATTTTTTCTTTATATCAACCCTAATATAGTGAATGCATTATCGATAAAATTAAATTGTTGAATTCGTACTCTAAATTGTTAAATTGCTAAAAATTTACCTACTTCTAATTTTAACATGTTCCAAGATACAAGTGGCGGAACAGTCCAACAAAGAAATTAAATTCTCAGGAAGAACACATTTGACTGTTGCTGCAAAAGAATTCGTAGACTCTACATTGAGCCGCTATGACGTTAGATAAATTAAATTATTGAATTCGTACACTCTACAATGCATTTCTTATGTTGCAAGGAAAGATCGGGTTTTGACATTTTACCTACTACTGCTTACAAATAGTGTCTGTCTAATTTTTTCTTTATATCAACCCTAATATAGTGAATGCATTATCAATAGTGGCAATGTAAGCTTGACAAGATCAGCAATAAAAGATCTGTTAGGCCAAAGATGGTTGATAGACAATCACCTAAATACATTTTTTGTATTGTTGTACCGTCAGGGGCTTGAATCCCCGAAGTCATGGAGAATAATTATTTACATCTCGCGCGCATATAAGATAACATTTCTTATGTATTGCTTTTCTTATAAGATAACATTTCTTATGTATTGCTTTTATTTACAATCTCATATTCACTGAGTGAGACCTAAAGGCATGGGATTCCGGGTTTGAGTAGGCTTTAAGCTAATCGGGTCAGACGAGTAATGTAAGCCGAAGGGTTCCTACACATGGCTTGCAGGATGGTTTGCGCCCGGGCCGACAGGAGGCCCTCAGGATTGGCGTTGAGTAATGCTTCTCCACTCAACACCATAATCTCTAATCTTCGGAATTGAGTGATGCTTCTCCACTCAACACCATAGTCCATAGTCTCTGGCGTTGAGTGATACTTTTCCACTCAACACTTTAGCCCTCAGAATTGACGTTGAATGATACTTCTCCACTCAACATCTTAATTATTATCGTTGAGTGATACTTTTTCACTCAACTCCTTAGCCATCAGAGTTCGCGATGGGTGATACTTCTTCACTCAACGCCTTAGTCCTCGGCATTGAGTAGTATACTTCTCCACTCAACGCCTTAATACTCAGAGTTAAGGTTGAGTGATACTTCTTCACTCAATGCATTAGTCTTTGACATTGAGTGATACTTCTTCACTCAACGCCCTAATTCTCGAGAGCGGAAGGGTTCCCGCCCAGGGCTTGCGGAAAGGTTTGCGCCCGAGCCCATGAGAGGGCCTCAGGATTGACGTTGAGCGGTGCTTCTCCACTCAACGCCCTAGTACTTAATATTAAGTGATGCTTCTGCACTTAACACCCTAGTAAGATCCAGAGGTAAATTTACCTAGATTTAATTTCTTCATCCAAATGCCACAATACCATGTCACATTTCTATTAATTTTGTTAAACACAAGAAGTGATTTTTTCTTAACATTGTAGTTGAAAAAGGACAGCACAGAACATTTGATCAAAAGACAAAAGAAAGAAAGCTTCTTTATAATATCAAAAAAATACATAATATCAAAGGGTCTCGCCTCATACATCAGTTCAAAAAAAAATTCAAAAAAAAAATACAAAGCAAGAAGTGAAACGAGGCGAGAGGCACATGAGTTGGAACAAGTAGAAGAATGTGTTGCTCGCAATAAGAGAGAGAAAAATCCAGCTGCTAGCTGGGAAAGAGATGGGAAAAACTCTAGAGAAAATGACACTAGAAAGAAACAAAATCTCCAAAATTAGGAGGGAGCAGCAGCAGAGGAGAAGGGTATTATTGATCCGATTGAAAAATTTCCATGAAGAAGATCTTGATCGCCATTGAAGTTCATCAAAACAATTTAAATTCTTTTATGATAAAGATAACAAAAAGTTGAACATTTATGAGAACGAAAAAGAAGAATTTATGAGAGCACGAAAAGAAGATAGATGTGAAGTGTTGTTATATACAACCTAACTTTATTTAGTTGGAGCTTAAGATTAATTGTTGGGATTTTCTAATTTTTCAAAATCAAATCCAAAAAATTTAAACAGAGGACATAAAAGTGAGTCAACTCAATCGAGCAATCGCACACATCAAGCGGTGCACGTCTCAAAGACCCTAAACACCCTGAAAGTGGACACTGGCAGACCGGGACAACACAGGAGGGGAGCGTAAGCTTAATTGTTCGGATATTTCCTAATTTTTTAAAATCAAATCCAAAAAATTTTGACAAAGGAGATAAAAGTGATTCAAGACAATCGAGCTACAATCGAGCTACAGTCGCACTCATCAAACTGAGCGTCTTAAGATCCAAAACAGCCTGAAAGTGGACGTACTGGCTGTCCGCGAGCACAAAGGCACAGAAGCTGGCCGCCTGCCTGCACCACTCAAGTGGTGGAGTGCATGTTGATCATGAGTTCCCGTGCACGTTTGCCACTTGCATGGGCACACTGCCATTGCTAGCACATGCTGGTGAGAGTGCCCACTACCTGCAGGGCTATTTTTACAAGCCAATTATAACCTCAGCTGCGGATAAAAAAATCAACATTTTTGTATTGACTTGTATAAAAAAATTAATAACAGACAGATTCATGATATTGATGAAGCCACTATTTGTTTGGGCATGTCACTGCGCTGTTTTTGAGCAAACACGGTTGAAAAGAGGTTAAATAAATAAACCTCCGTCAACATTTGCTCCGTTTCCACCCGCCCGCCTTGAGAAACGACCCAAAAAACTCCGTTTGGAGCAGCCACCTACCACCTTCTGTTCCACACGCCAGATCGACCAGCCACCGCCGAACCAAATGCAGCCGAAATCTCCTCCCAAGCCATCCTCCTCGCCATCTTCTTCAATATCATCAATCTTCTTAAATATAATCAATCCTCGACAATATCATCAGGTTTCACACTTCAAAACAATAACGACGAATTATCCATCAGAATATTCCGCAGTGCCCGTGCCAGTTGAGTCTCCGGCAGCAACCAGAACCTCAATCGATCGAGCTCAAGGTCCTCAACAAATAGATTATCGCATGATTTGGCATCATCGCCACTTCCGACCTCTGAATCCCCTATTACAGCCTTCATGACAACCAAATTAGGTACTTGTCACTCATACATAAAATAAATAACCTCAGCTATTAAACATGGATCATATCTGATGGCATCAAAGAATATATCCAATCTTTTAAGAGCACTACAAAATGAGGCAATTTTTAGCAGCTCATGTTTAAATTTTTTCTTAAACAAATTGCAAATCTTGTTCAGTATATGCCATCAATTGAAAACTATAATTATGAAAATGCTAGGTTGTAAAGACATTTTTCACTATACAAAATAAAAGTGAATTTATCATCATTTTCTACATGATCGAAGTCAGTAAAATCTTATTTTGTTTCAATAGAAAAAAAGATACCTTCAACTACACAATGTTAAGACAAAAACACTTCTTGTGTGAAACAAAAGTAATAGAAATGTGACCTGCCATTGTGGCATTTGGAGGAAGAAATTAAATCCATAAGCAGTCATATGACAGGTCAGTAGCATTTGCTATGGGCTCCATGCGGCAGTCGGGATTAACCATATATTGGCACCCGCTGTTGACATTAATATAGGAGCCTGGTTTATTAAAATAAATTTATTATATGAAACATTACTTTTGATTTAACTTTGTTCCTTAAAGATAGACAAAAACAAAAGAAATTCGTGGATTTTAAATTTTAAATACTGTATTCATTTAATTGTCCTAGAAGTTTAGATGCTTTTTAAATTGCATCAAGGAACTTACAATTAGTTGAAAAGCTAATGAAGTACAAGGACGAATTTGAACTAAATGAAAGCTGAGGCTACCAATTTCAAAGAAAAAACCCAGGTTTTATAATATTGTTTGATTTCTTGATAAGAACAAATGAGCCGTGTTCTCTTAGAGTAATTTCAAAAAAAAATTAAAAATTATTCTATTTTGGCACTTTGCAGTGCAGAATTACAGAATTTTGAAACTTCTTCGAGAGTATTTCGGTCAGGGAATACCCAAAATGCTGTGGCACTTTGCCCAGACCTCAATATCCCTAAAATTTGAGATTTGGGTTGCAATGAGCTAAAAATCTGTAAATTGGGAGGTGTAAAGTGCCAAATATAAAAACTTAGGATGCAAGTGTAAACATAGGATAATTTGATGTAACAAGCTAATGAATCTTGTAGTGAAAAACTGAGGCTGAGATGAGAGAACAAATCAGGGAAAAGGGAAGGGAAGATTGAAACCATTGGAATGGGGGGAATTGGGAAGCACTGTCACTCGCCATTATGGGAAAATGGGAATGAATAGTAGAGCAATCCAATCCACCCATGCCAAAAGCTTACATCATTACATTTCCATTTCCTACTGCTCCACTTTGCTGAATTTAGATGGAAAAATTGTGTACAGTATTTAAAAGATCTGAAAGCGGGAAGAGAAAAGAAAAAGAGTTGCTAATAGAAATGATCTATTCGGATAGAAAGAAGAAGAAATATTAAAAGAGTATTTAGTAACAGTACAGGAATCACAAATACTGAAAGAAGCCTCAGACATCCAAGGAAGAACTTGATAGCAGCACAAGCTCTCAAGCTTGGCAAAGCGAAAGCTCTCAGGCGGCCACTGCGAATGTTTGAGAAACAAGCCTTGAGTTTGTCATTGTTGGGTTCGGGTTCCCTCCTAGAAGGATAAAACCCGCGGCGACGGACGTCGAGAGGTTCGTAACTGGATGGATCAAGTCGAGATGAAACTTTGGGGCGATCAATGATTTATTTGATCATTAGCTTTGATCTGATCCATTATATTTAAATGATATATATATAATCAGATTTTATATATATACGGATATGATCCCTATTTACATATATATATCTGATTATATATAGAAAAATAATAATAAAAGGATTTCCTATATCTATCCCCCTCCCAGCCAGCCTATCCTATAAAAGGGAAATAAAACCTAAGTTGAAATTAGGCTTGCAGCAGCTCTCCCCGTGTAGAAGAAAAACAGCGGGCCGTTTCTTCTCTTCCAAGCCGCCTGTGCAAGGCACACCTCCACCTCTTCTTTCTTCTTCGGAACGAGGACTTCTCGCTGGCGATCTTGGACGGTGTCGGAGCCGAGGCAAGCAGCGGTGGTCGGAGGTCGTGAGGCCGCGTGGAGTCCGGTGTGAGTTTTGACGGCGGCGTTTGTCGCGACGACGGAGACACCGGAGACTATTTGTACGGGGGCTGATTTTGGAGGCGGTGTTGGCGCCGTGCTTGTGTAGCGGGGCGGCGGTGCACGTGTGCGGGGGAGCGGCATTGGCGAAGGCCGATTTGGGCGGAGCCGGAGCGGCATAGGCGGAGGCCGATTTGGGCGGTGCCGGAGCGGCGTGGGCGGAAGCCGTTTTTTTTTTAGAGTGCACATCTTGGCGCAAAGAACGGCGGCGTGTTATTGTGGTCGCATCTGCGGCTAGCGGCGGTCAGCGCGAGGAGGCATCTTAGCCTCAAGTGGACTTTGGCGGCGAGGCATCTGAGCCTCGAGCGGGGCAACCTACTGACGGGTTGCGGACTGATCGGAGTGCGCCAACGACGTTGTGTGTCGACGTAGGCGGACAGCTCGACAAAATATTGGAAGATCTTGAAAGACTGCAGAGGATTCAGAGAACCAGTTTGGAGCGAGTCTTTCTGACTCGGACTTTGTCGTCTTTGTTGGTATACCTGTATCTTTCTCTTGTCTTTATTTTGTGCTAGCTGTAGGATCCATCTGTGGATCGCGGGGGGAAAGCCATTGTATTGTTGAACATTGTTTAGTGGCGTCTTTCCGGGTTGGACTCCGATCGTCCCGTGGTTTTTACCCTGATTTGGGGGTTTTCCACGTATACGCCTGTGTGTTTGGTTGATTGTATTTGCTATTGCGTATTTCGCTAACGGTTTTGCAGGTATCTCAGCTCGCGTCCTCGCGTGCACTCCGGTCCGTGAGAACGTGTTTCTCACAACAAGTGATATCAAAGCGAGGTTCAGTCGAGTCGATTGGATATTTCTGGTTTGTGAATAGGTGCGGTAGGTGACGACCATTGGTCCGCTCCCTATCCTCTCTAGTCACATTCTTTGAAATAGTCGGCTCCAAGATTAGTGGTCAGAGTTGACAGTGGACTGAGTGCAGATGGATTCGAGGTTTGAGATGGGTATGATGTTGAACGGGGCCAACTATCATGAGTGGCACATGATGATGGAGGACTTGATCTATGTCAAGGGTTGGCACTCGCCTATCTTTGAAGAGATGCCCAAAGATATGGAACCTGCAAAATGGACGATTGAACACCGCAAGGTGTGTGGCTTTATCAGGCGATTCGTGGAGCGCAATGTATACAATCATGTGGCGAGTATTGTTGATGTCAAGGAGCTATGGAAGACATTGGAGTCTCTGTATGCGAAGAGCACGGGTCTAAATAAACTTTTGCTGCTGACGAAGATTAGTGAGTGTAAGTATCAGGAGGGCACACCTATTCTTGATCATGTGAATGAGTTCCAAGGAGTGTTGGATCAGTTATCTGCTATGAAGGTGACCTTTGATGATGAGGTCAATGCTCTGTGGTTACTGAAGTCTCTCCCTGCCTCTTGGGAGATGGTTCGAGTTTCACTGATTAACTCGTCTCCAGGAGGTGTTCTGACTATGGAGATTGCAAAGAGTGGGATTCTGAATGAGGAGGTGAGAAGGAAATCTCAGGGTGATTCATATGAGAGTAACCCCTCTACCCACTCAGGTGCTTTGTACACTGAGTCTAGGGGAGAGATAAGGACAGAGATGACAGGGGATCTAATAGGAGCAAGTCCAGGCCGCGGAAAGAGATTGAGTGCTTTCATTGTGGCAAGAAGGGACACAATAAGAGGAAGTGCAATGCCTGGAAGAAATTGCAGATGAAGGAATCAGGGAAGCAGGATGAGGCCACAGCATCAGTAGTGACAGCCTATGATGATGATGATATATCACTCTTTGCGAGTGATGAGGTGGCGTCTAACCTCGCTCGTAGAGATGGTTTGTGGTTGGTGGACTCAGGAGCTTCAGCACACGTTTCGAGCGATAGAGCACAGTTTGCTACCTACACCTCACGTGATTGCGGAGTATTGAGGATGGGCAACAGGACGGTTTGCAAAGTTATCGGCATCGGTGATGTGCACCTGAAGACGAGCACAGGTTCTGTTTTAGTGCTCAAAGACGTTCGCCATGTACCTGACATCCGACTCAGTTTGCTGTCTGTTGGTCGATTGGATGCAGATGGGTATGCGAGTAAATTTGACGACGGACGATGGAGATTGACCAGAGGCTGTTTGGTCATAGGCCGTGGTAGCATGATGTCCGGTCTTTATTGTTTGGAGGCTAGAGCTGCAGGTGCGGGGGAGCACATGGTCAGAGGTGACAGGGCCACTGGTGTGTGGCGCGGGCAGCATGGATTTTTCAGCAGGAAGAAATGTTACAGGCAGATGAGACATCAGGTCTCAAAGTCGACGGTGATAGGACAGGAGAGCGGTTCTCATATTGTTGCTGGCCAGCGGCGTCGGGTGACTTTTGATTGTCACGATCCTACATCGAGTTCGACAGTTTGCGCGGGACAGATGCATAGTTGCAGTGATGGTTCTCGCAGGGAGGTCGCCAATTTGGCGAGCTCTTCCTCCTAGTCGGGAAGGGGGAGAATTGTTGGGTTCGGGTTCCCTCCTAGAAGGATAAAACCCGCGGCGACGGACGTCGAGAGGTTCGTAACTGGATGGATCAAGTCGAGATGAAACTTTGGGGCGATCAATGATTTATTTGATCATTAGCTTTGATCTGATCCATTATATTTAAATGATATATATATAATCAGATTTTATATATATACGGATATGATCACTATTTACATATATATATATCTGATTATATATAGAAAAATAATAATAAAAAGATTTCATATATCTATCCCCCTCCCAGGCAGCCTATCCTATAAAAGGGAAATAAAACCTAAGTTGAATTAGGCTTGCAGCAGCTCTCCCCGTGTAGAAGAAAAACAGCGGGCCGTTTCTTCTCTTCCAAGCCGCCTGGGGTGCAAGGCACAACTCCACCTCTTTCTTTCTTCTTCGGAACGAGGACTTCTCGCTGGCGATCTTGGACGGTGTCGGAGCCGAGGCAAGCAGCGGTGGTCGGAGGTCGTGAGGCCGCGTGGAGTCCGGTGTGAGTTTTGACTGGCGGCGTTTTGTCGCGACGACGGAGACAACGGAGACTATTTGTACGGGGGATTTTGGAGGCGGGTGTTGGCGCCGTGCTTGTGTAGCGGGGCGGCGGTGCACGTGTGCGGGGAGCGGCATTGGCGAAGGCCGATTTGGGCGGAGCCGGAGCGGCATAGGCGGAGGCCGATTTGGGCGGTGCCGGAGCGGCGTGGGCGGAGCCGTTTTTTTTAGAGTGCGCATCTTGGCGCAAAGAACGGCGGCGTGTTATTGTGGTCGCATCTGCGGCTAGCGGCGGTCAGCGCGAGGAGGCATCTTAGCCTCAAGTGGACTTTGGTGGCGAGGCATCTGAGCCTCGAGCGGGGCAACCTACTGACGGGTTGCGGATTGATCGGAGTGCGCCAACGACGTCGTGTGTCGACGTAGGCGGACAGCTCGACAAAATATTGGAAGATCTTGAAAGACTGCAGAGGATTCAGAGAACCAGTTTGGAGCGAGTCTTTCTGACTCGGACTTGGTCGTCTTTGTTGGTATACCTGTATCTTTCTCTTGTCTTTATTTTGTGCTAGCTGTAGGATCCATCTGTGGATCGCGGGGGGAAAGCCATTGTATTGTTGAACATTGTTTAGTGGCGGCTTTCCGGGTTGGACTTCGATCGTCCCGTGGTTTTTACCCTGATTTGGGGGTTTTCCACGTATACGCCTGTGTGTTTGGTGATTGTATTTGCTATTGCGTATTTCGATAACGGTTTTGCAGGTATCTCAACTCGCGTCCTCGCGTGCACTCCGGTCCGTGAGAACGTGTTTTCTCACAACAAGTGGTATCAAAGCGAGGTTCAGTCGAGTCGATTGGATATTCTGGTTTGTGAATAGGTGCGGTAGTGACGACCATTGGTCCGCTCCCTATCCTCTCTAGTCACATTCTTTGAAATAGTCGGCTCCAAGATCAGTGGTCAGAGTTGACAGTGGACTGAGTGCAGATGGATTCGAGGTTTGAGATGGGTATGATGTTAACGGGGCCAACTATCATGAGTGGCACATGATGATGGAGGACTTGATCTATGTCAAGGGTTGGCACTCGCCTATCTTTGAAGAGATGCCCAAAGATATGAAACCTGCAAAATGGACGATTGAACACCGCAAGGTGTGTGGCTTATCAGGCGTTCGTGGAGCGCAATGTATACAATCATGTGGCGAGTATTGTTGATGCCAAGGAGCTTGAAGACATTGGGTCTCTGTATGCGAAGAGCACGGGTCTAAATAAACTTTTGCTGCTGACGAAGATTAGTGAGTGTAAGTATCAGGAGGGCACACCTATTCTTGATCATGTGAATGAGTTCCAAGGAGTGTTGGATCAGTTATCTGCTATGAAGGTGACCTTTGATGATGAGGTCAATGCTCTGTGGTTACTGAATTCTCTCCTGCCTCTTGGGAGATGGTTCGAGTTTCACTGATTAACTCGTCTCCAGGAGGTGTTCTGACTATGGAGATTGCAAAGAGTGGGATTCTGAATGAGGAGTGAGAAGGAAATCTCAGGGTGATTCATATGAGAGTATCCCCTCTACCCACTCAGGTGCTTTGTACACTGAGTCTAGGGGGAGAGATAAGGACAGAGATGACAGGGGATCTAATAGGAGCAAGTCCAGGCCGCGAAAGAGATTGAGTGATTTCATTGTGGCAAGAAGGGACCATTAAGAGGAAGTGCAATGCCTGGAAGAAATTGCAGATGAGGAATCAGGGAAGCAGGATGAGGTCACAGCATCAGTAGTGACAGCCTATGATGATGATGATATATCACTCTTTGCGAGTGATGAGGTGGCGTCTAACCTCGCTCGTAGAGATGGTTTGTGGTTGGTGGACTCAGGAGCTTCAGCACACGTTTCGAGCGATAGAGCACAGTTTGCTCCTACACCTCACGTGATTGCGGAGTATTGAGGATGGGCAACAGGACGGTTTGCAAAGTATCGGCATCGGTGATGTGCACCTGAAGACGAGCACAGGTTCTGTTTTAGTGCTCAAAGACGTTCGTCATGTACCTGACATCCGACTCAGTTTGCTGTCTGTTGTCGATTGGATGCAGATGGGTATGCGAGTAAATTTGACGACGGACGATGGAGATTGACCAGAGGCTGTTTGGTCATAGGCTGTGGTAGCATGATGTCCGGTCTTTATTGTTTGGAGGCTAGAGCTGCAGGTGCGGGGGAGCACATGGTCAGAGGTGACAGGGCCACTGTTGTGTGGCGCAGGCAGCATGGATTTTTCAGCAGGAAGAAATGTTACAGGCAGATGAGACATCAGGTCTCAAAGTCGACGGTGATAGGACAGGAGAGCGGTTCTCATATTGTTGCTGGCCAGCGGCGTCGGGTGACTTTTGATTGTCACGATCCTACATCGAGTTCGACAGTTTGCGCGGGACAGATGCATAGTTGCAGTGATGGTTCTCGCAGGGAGGTCGCCAATTTGGCGAGCTCTTCCTCCTAGTCGGGAAGGGGGAGAATTGTTGGGTACGGGTTCCCTCCTAGAAGGATAAAACCCGCGGCGACGGACGTCGAGAGGTTCGTAACTGGATGATCAAGTCAGATGAAACTTTGGGGCGATCAATGATTTATTTGATCATTAGCTTTGATCTGATCCATTATATTTAAATGAATATATATATAATCAGATTTTATATATATACGGATATATCCCTATTTACATTAATATCTGATTATATAATAGAAAATATAATAAAAGGATTTCCTATATCTATCCCCTCCCAGCCAGTCTATCCTATAAAGGGAATAAAACCCTAAGTTGAAATTAGGCTTGCAGCAGCTCTCCCCGTGTAGAAGAAAAACAGCGGGCCGTTTCTTCTCTTCCAAGCCGCCTGTGCAAGGCACACCTCCACCTCTTCTTTCTTCTTCGGAACGAGGACTTCTCGCTGGCGATCTTGGACGGTGTCGGAGCCGAGGCAAGCAGCGGTGGTCGGAGGTCGTGAGGCCGCATGGAGTCCGATGTGAGTTTTGACGGCGGCGTTTGTCGCGACGACGGAGACACCGGAGACTATTTGTACGGGGGCTGATTTTGGAGGCGGTGTTGGCGCCGTGCTTGTGTAGCGGGGCGGCGGTGCACGTGTGCGGGGGAGCGGCATTGGCGAAGGCCGATTTGGGCGGAGCCGGAGCGGCATAGGCGGAGGCCGATTTGGGCGGTGCCGGAGCGGCGTGGGCGGAAGCCGTTTTTTTTTAGAGTGCACATTTGGCGCAAAGAACGACGGCGTGTTATTGTGGTCGCATCTGCGGCTAGCGCGGTCAGCGCGGAGGCATCTTAGCCTCAGTGGACTTTGGCGGCGAGGCATCTGAGCCTCGAGCGGGGCAAACCTACTGACGGGTTGCGGACTGATCGGAGTGCGCCAACGACGTCGTGTGTCGACGTAGGCGGACAGCTCGACAAAATATTGGAAGATCTTGAAAGACTGCAGAGCATTCAGAGAACCAGTTTGGAGCGAGTCTTTCTGACTCGAACTTGGTCGTCTTTGTTGGTATACCTGTATCTTTCTCTCTTGTCTTTATTTTGTGCTAGCTGTAGGATCATCTGTGGATCGCGGGGGAAAGCCATTGTATTGTTGAACATTATTTAGTGGCGGCTTTCCGGGTTGGACTCCGATCGTCCGTGGTTTTTTACCCTGATTTGGGGTTTTCCACGTATACGCCTGTGTGTTTGGTTGATTGTATTTGCTATTGCGTATTCGCTAACGGTTTTGCAGGTATCTCAAGCTTGGCAAAGCGAAAGCTCTCAGGCGGCCACTGCGAATGTTTGAGAAACAAGCCTTGAGTTTGTCATCACCGGCAAAATACGGCGTAGAAATATTTCAAAATACTGCTGATGCAGGGAGATAACTACTCAAGAAAGCACAACAAGGTAAAATCACAAAGCCTGGTGCGAAGAAGATAAATAGGAGAAGAAGATGAAAGGCGACTCCGAATATGGGTAGTGATATATCAGAATGGTCGGCAAGGCGAGCACTGCTGCCAATACGACGAACGAGACCTGATAAAATCGACATCGTCAACTTTAGAAGAAATCTTTAAAGATCAGCTCTTTTCAGAGATCAGAAGGGGAAATAACACGAATAAAAGAAATATCAAATCCGATCAAAACTACTAAAGAAAGCAGAACAAATAAAAATCAGATCGGAATAACTAATTAGTAGTGTTGTTAGTAATTGATCTTGCAGCCGCCGAATAGGGTGGGAGGGGAAAAATGAAGCCGTCGCCGGAAGGAGAGGTGACGCGAGATTAACAATGAAGAAGTAAAAAGTATAACAAATAAAGTAAATAAAAGCAACTGAAGCGCAAAATATGGAGAAGAAGATGAACGAGTGAGTTATATGAATGGTGAGCAAGGAGGCGAGGCTGTTGGTAGAGAGACGGAGAGGGAGAAACTGGGAGGATTGGGGTTCGACAGATAGATATGAGGGGTTTATATAGGGAATTAGGGAAAGCAAAACCCTAAATCAAAGGGCTCAAAATACTCCTCAAAAGCAGAAATGTGAATTTGGGTGGTCCATTGGAATGCTTGATTACTGATATGTTTTGAATTTATATAAAAAAATATTTTATAATATTAAATAAGAGTTATTTACGGGACCTTTCCTTGAAGTTTGCCTAATTACACCTTGCACCTCTTTAACTTTCAAAATTACAAAAATCTTCTCTCAATATTTACATTTCATAACATTCATGCACAAAAATAATCACTTGAATTAAATCTTCATGAGGATCTTTTTGTGCATGTATGTTATGAAATGTAATACTTGAGAAGAGGTAATTGTAAATTTGAAAGTTAGAGGGGTGCAAGTTGTAATTACGCAAACTTCAAGGGGAGGTCCCTGTAAATAATCACATTAGATAATTATTTTTATGATTTGTTCGGCGGCATATGAATTGGTTTTCAGAAATTGCCTTTGAATTTCAGAAAGTCAATTGAGGTATTCAGAGCGCGAGAATTGAGATTGTATTAACTTTGAAAATAAAGACCACGAGAATTCATTTCTAACATAAAATGCTCAGGACTGAAAACTTTCCACTTGAGCTCGATTTTCCGTTGTTTTTCGCCTATCGCTTCGACCCGTTGCGTGATGCAGCCTGCTTTGAAGCAAAAAAGCTTCTTCCCATGTCGATCTTCCGCTTACGGTATTTTACTGTGCACACCTCCAGTTCTCCTTTTCTCCCGAGAACCCCAACGAGCCCCCTTTCAATTTTGTTGGTCATTCCTTATCCGCCGAAGGCCCTTTTTCGCCACTAGCACCCCCAATCTACCTCTAGACGACATCCAAACAGTGGTTGTTATTCTAATTATAGAATTCGTCTTCTCTGATCTACCTCTCGGCAATCTTCTACAATAGGTATTTTTTCGCTCGACCTTCTTCTTTGTTGAATCTTTTATTTTATTTTTCTATGTCTGTCCTTTGAGTTTTCAGTATGCCTCATTATTGAATCTTCAATTTTTACTATTCGATGTCTGATATGCATGCACTGTTTTTGTTTAGCTGTAACATAATTTGTTTATCAAGATTTCTATTGTGCTATGTTTGTTGAATAGTATATGTTAATATATAGTTTTTGGTCCTAGTCGATGTTAATACACAAAGTTTTTGGGTCCTAAAAACATGCAAAATAATCTTAAAATATTTAGGTCCTATTAATAAGAAGTTTTCTCTTATTGAATGCATTGAATCTTCAGAGTTTTTATCAAGTTTCTATTATGCTTCATCCAAATCATGTTTGATACAATTTTTATCGTGTTTTCATATATACTATGTTTGCTAAGATCATTATAGTCTTTGGTAACTTAATAAGATGATTTTGATGAGTTCAGCAGTGTTATCACTAAAATACGATAACTTTTAAATTTTCAATTCAAGAAATCTAATGATATTATGTAGGTAAATGACTATTATGTATCAATTCTAATTCACTGAATTTCATGTTACAGTCGAACAACAGAATTGATTTTCTGCACAAAGTCAATTCCTGCAGATATTGATTTTCTGACCAATGTCAATTCCAAAAATTCAATTCATGCGCACCGAACGGACCATTATGGTACTCACGCATGACAGTCAAATGCGTGCACTTAGTGGTTTTATTAAAAGATATGAAATTCTAAATTTACATAAATTTGTAGTGTATATAGCCAAATAGGTAGTGCATATAACTCTTCCCTAATATTAACTCGACGATGGCTATTTGAACCCTTACAATTCCAAAAACACATAATTGTTCTCACCTCACTCATTTCTTAACCACAACTAAATAAAAACCATACCCGACCATGCCTACCCCATCTGATTGCCCTTGACGTTGTTAGTGCACATTGGCTCTCCTGACGTCATCATTGCATGTTTGCTAACACACCATCGTCGCGCGTCTCCTCGCTCGTCGTCGCCATCGCATATCTGCTAACCTAACTAGTCTGCTCTCCCAACGCCGTTGCTGAGTATCTACTCACCCATCGTCATCGCTTGTCTGCTCATCTAACACTGTTATCGCACATCTGCAAACCCGAAGTAGTCGTTTTATCGTGATGTCTCCACTCCGCTTATACTAACTCGAGCGAATCTCGTAAGTTATTTACTCTTGTATTTATCTCATTTAGCTTGATTTATCTTCTAGTAATTCAAAAAATGTTGGTCAAGTCCTTTGCATACTTTTGCAAAATCTATCTCCTTTAGCATGATTTATCCCTTTTAACAGAATTTATCTTTATTCAAACATGTCATTTTGTAACACCCTCATTCATCTCATAGACTATAACAGAAGATCCTGTTGGGGCCACACGTCATTTTTCACGGACAGCTAGTGGAGTTACGCAATGAAACCAAAGCACACATATCTTAACTCAGAGTTACATTCTAACAGCAGCTTTTAGAGTATTAAGAACCCAAACACAAGAATGTCTACTAACCAACATGTAGTAATGATAACCAAAATACAAAAAGAGTTTTGGACTTAAGTCCTTACAATATTTCCTTCACAAATGTGCTTTACATGTATCGGCACATAGGCCGACCACACATGACAAAAAGTGAACAATTTGCTTAGCCTTTAATGACCGACATAGCGCAAAGGGGCTTCAGGCCGCTACTTCTCGCTAAGCTCTCCAGCACCTGCATTAGGACAATCCACCCAGATGTGACAAAAAAGCAACGATCAGCTTTAGCTAACCAAATTATAACGACCGCACCCCTCACTCGGGGCGGCGGTGCTCCTTCCATGTAAACAACAGAATGACAATATATATATATATATATATATATATCAACCATCACAGACGTTGGCAAACAAGGCCACACGCCCTATGCACTTACGGTACATTTTTGGTGTTCTGAACTTTTCCAGGCCCACCACCATCCTCAGTCCCAGACTGATGGTCAAAATTGAGCATTTTCAGTCTTTTCGGCCTGTAACCTAAGACTCTCACTATGCCAATGACGAAAGCCAATTACTTAGGCAATATAGTATAAGAACGACATAGCGCAGGTACAAATCAGCTATTTTTCGTTGCTCAAATCACCATGCCAACATCGAAAGCCAAAGCAATCAAAGCGGTAGACAGGACACTGGTCAGCCTCCCCTTTCTGGTATCAAGCATACATAACCCCGTCATGTTTAAAGGTTGGCACTCACGTCCGCAGCAGTTGGGCACTCTAGGCTCAACAGCTCAACATGCCTCCCACCTTGTCTCATGGACACATGCTTTGCAACCACAAAACAACCCACTAGGCGCTACCGTCAGGCGATAGCTGACAGAACTTTGACTTTGTCCATTTTTTCGGGTATTTCCTAGAGTTAGCCTCTAGGACTCCCTGCAGCACTCTACATCACTCAGAACCCGAAAACAACATAAATCATGGAGTCTTCTCCGACATACAAAGAGCATTAAATCCATCACCAATCTCGACCAACTTGTCCGGATGGGCTTCACACATCATGCTATGTTCGTACTTAGATTCTGAACTCCATATGAAAGTTTCTAGAATGGATATATTGTATCGACCAAAGAAAACCTCACACTCTCCACTCGTTGGTGGGGTTTCCATTCTAACATGCAAAAATAAGGACTTCTCTTCTCCAAGAGGAGAATCGTTACCCTTGAAGTTCTCTTAGGCACCATAAATCAAAAATCCAACCGGATAGAAAGAACCGTACTAGGCTGCTCTTTGTAGATCTAGACTCGGCTCGTAATTTGGAGCTCCGAAGTTCTGGCAATGGCAAAGAGCTTCTTCTTCTACATCCTTAGCTCTTCCCTCGAGGATAGAATGAGGTAAAACCCTCATATCACAGCCTTATAACAGCATGAGTAACTCCCCACCATCAGATCATATTTGAAATCGGCGAATAACCAAGATTCGATTTAGACTTCTTATTCTGAGCTCTACCACCAAGCGTGTACAACCACGTATTCACGAAGAGTGGGCCCAAAACAAGGCAGACACGTTTTTAAGCTTTTTGGAGATTTTGCACTCTCGGTGGCCAATTTTGGCACTGGCTTGGAAACATACTAATAGGGGGAGGAAAAATCAACATCTTCCCCCGGGCCCTCTAGAGGGGCGAGTGCGGCAAGATGGTCGGCACCCCCCTGGCGTGCTAGGTGCGAGGTGGGATGACGGGACTGGCTGGAGACCAGGATCCCGCCCCCGACACCCTAGCCGTGGGCAGGGGCAAGACCGGGCGGCCAGCCCTCTCGCCCCAGGCGGCGAGCTCGCGGGGTGAGATTGGGCGGCCAGCCCTCTCGCCCCAGGCGGCGAGCTCGCGGGGCGAGACCGGTGGCCAGCCCTCTCGTCCAGGCGGCGAGCTCGCGGGGCGAGCCCGGGCGGCCAGCCCTCTCTCGCCCTCTCCCCAGGCGGCGAGCTCGCGGGGCGAGCCCGGGCGGCCAGCCCTCTCGCCCCAGGCGGCGACTTCGCGGGGCGAGCCCAGGCGGCCAGCCCTCTCGCCCCAGGCGGCGACTTCGCGGGGCGAGCCCGGGCGGCCAGCCCTCTCGCCCCAGGCGGCGAGCTCACAGGGCGAGACCGGGCGTCCAGCCCTCTCGCCCCAGGAGGCGAGCTCGCGGGGCGAGACCGGGCGGCCAGCCTTCTCGCCCCAGGAGGCTAGTCCGGGGAGGGTTCGCCCTCCGCCCCTTAGACCCTTGTGGACCCTGCGGTTTTACCATCTTGCCCTCGGGGGGGGGGGGGATTACCTCTTTACCCCCCGGCATGGCTGTTTTCTATTGCCCGAGGCATATTGGGCGTAAGGGTATTTTGGTCATTTTGGTACATGGGTTTTGGAAAACTATAAATAGACCCCTTGAGTGCCTTTGGAGGGGAGAACTTTTCCTTGCTTCCTCCTCCCTTAGCTTCTTCTTGGTAGAGTAGAGAGAGCTCCTCCAAGGCACCCTAGCTCGAGCATTGGCTAGGGAGGGGAAGTGCTCAGATAGCCTTCCGGGTGTGAGGTGGGACCTCCGCGCTAGAGCCGAGGGTCTGTTCCTAGTTTCCCAAGTCTTTGGTCCGTGACGTTCCCCCGAGTGTAGTAGGTGTGAGGGCACCCCTCTTTTGGGACCCCGAACTCCACAGAGACCAAGTTTTTGGTTTCAACATTTTGGTGCGGTGAGCGTGGAGAGTGGCCAACACAGAAGATCTCGGGAAAGTGTCATGACTGGAGGTCAGGGAGGTAGTGATGATCTCAGCGAGCTCCCCAGCCCAGGACCCTTTGTGGGGAGGCAAGAGTTCATGGCCTCCATCCAGGGCATCATGGAGATGCTGCGAAGCATTGCTCCTCTGGGTGGCAGCTCCACCCCAACCCCCCAGGAGTTAGCTCCCCCTCTCGACGAGTCGACTCACAGGGGTCTAGGCGAGATGACCCCAGCGGGGGGAGAAGGAAGTGCACCAGGAAGAAGGCCAGGGAAGGAGAGGATGGGAGAAGGGGTCGAGCGTGTTAGGTATTGTATCTACAACTACCTGGATTTGAGGAAGCCACCTGTCAAGCTAAGATGAATTCACAATGTATTTGATGAAATCTTTCAAGTTGTGCTTGCTGTTATTTCATGCTAAGTACACACCAATGTCAGGGTGCAGTAGGTCAATATGCACGGGTCTGCGCGACGTAATCCCTCGTTGAGCAGATCAGTGTGTTGGCCTACGTGTACTCTCTCTATTGGAGTGTACTTATTTTCAAGTACAGGGCTGTGACAATGCAAGAGCAGACAAGGAACAAGGATGAGTCAAAGAGCAGCTCATGGGTGGAAAGACGAAAAATCGTCTAAGTAACAATCGACGAGAATCACCAAGTGATTCTCGCCGATTCGGCGAGAATCACTAGTGATTCTCGCCGAATCGTCGAGAATCACTGGCTGATTCTCGCCGAATCGTCGAGAATCACTGGCTGATTCTCGCCGTCTCTATCCGGCTACATCAAAGTGTGCAAATCTGTCGCTAAGTCATAATCATCGAGAATCACTAAGTGATTCGGCGAGAATCACTGGCTGATTCTCGCCGACTCGTCGAGAATCACCTTCGATTCTCGCCGATTTTGCCTTGGGCGAATTTCTGAAGCTCGCTGGACCGAATCAAATGTTAAGGCGCTGTTTTGAACCGATTTTAGGGTTTCTTCTGGTGGGACCCACAACGGTCATAAAGAGGTATACTACTGTATAAATATTCGCGTATTTTTGAACAGTAGATAAGGAATTTGAAAAAAAAAACAAAAGCCGAGCCGCCGACGTGACCTAGATCGCGAAGCCTGCTCCGCCGCCGTCGCCGCTCATGCCAGTGGATCGCTGTCGTTGATCTTGGTTTCTTCCAGATCTGCCGGTGACAGAAGCTTAGCCAAGCACTGCGTCTCACGCGTCTAACCAGAGATCCCTTGTCTCTTGATTTGTTGATCGGAAAAACCTTCCCCTTCCGAATCGATCGAGACGATCGATCCTAGTGTGACCGTTGGAAGAACTTGCTGGCTTTGTTACGAAGATTGAATCTCCAAAGAACAGCTGCAGCACGCCGTTGTCGCCGCCGATCCCGAGAACCAAGCCGCCGCCCTTCTTGCTGCCGCCGGTTTCGGGGAGATTCTCTCCAAGTGAGATCTAGGGTTGTGGACTCTTCGTTGACTTCAAGAACACGTCATCGAACGAAGAGGGACACCTTAGTCTCCATAAGTTGTTTGTATTTCTTATACATTCTATTTTCAATTTTGTTGTAAACGAACGTTAGTTCCTAGTTGTAAGGGTTGGGTGCAACCCGTGTTGTGGGAGTGGTGACTCCTACGTGTGGAAGGGTTCCTTCCGGTAGTGCAAGGATTGGATTTCAATCCTGTTGGTGAAGTGACCGAGTCGTCCCTGGTTGGGAGATAGGTCGAAGGGGGAAAGTGGATGTACCCAAATCGGGGAACCACTATAATTTGCTTGTATCCTTTCTGTGCTGTGTTGTTTTGTTTTCTTGTGCAGGTACAATTTTAATATCCCTAAAACGCTGCAAGTCACCTATTCCCCCCCCCCCCATAGGTGAAGGTAGTTGACACTAGGTGGACTTTCAAGTGGTATCAGAGGCAGGTTGCTCATCAAAAAGGTTCACATCTTGAGTAGAATCCTGCCACCAGTGTCAAAAGCATGGAGCTGGATTATGGGATCTCTCCACTAAGACTTCCCACGTGCACAAAGGAGTATTATCCCGTCTGGAAGATGAGAGTGTCCTATCACTTGGAGGCTATCGATCCTCGAGCATCTCTCATCTTGGAAGAGGGTCCATTCATTCTTATGAAGACCTCTGGCTCTGGAAAGGATGTCCAAATTCCCAAGCGTATTACTGAGATGTCGGAGACTGAACTTTCATTATTTAATCTGGACAAGATGATTCGTCAGATCATCTTGGATGTCTGGTCTGGACCTTCTCGATCTAGATTGGAAAAGTGTGGGACGACCAACTCTATGTGGGTAACCATCTCAGATCTCATGGAGGGATCAGAGAAAGCAGGGATCTGATGTCAACAAGAGGATGAAGCCTATGTGGGGGTCCTCGCCTCTGAAGATGAAGTCAAGGATCAATCGGACAGCATCAGGGCTCTGGTGTCCTTGTCAGAGACTGAAGAAGAAATTGAGAAAAACAGTTCTGATGAAGCTGACACAACAGTCTCGGGCGATAGTAACAGTAACTCTGAATAGCAGGTAACTTCTTCATCTTGCCCCTTTTCCCTTGAAGTTCCTGAAGACAGGAATTATTACCCCTCAGAAAATCCTGATTTCCTGAAGAGAGCCCTTCAGAAAAGCAACCTACTTGCTGAGGAGCAAGCTCAGGAGATTGCTCGGCTGAAGATCTTGTTGGTTCTCCAATTGGCATCCAACAAGGTTAAGGACTCTAAAATCTCAGATCTAGAGAGTAGTCTAGAGATTGAGAAAAGGATAGTATCCAACTTTTCCAAGGTTGATGCTATCAAGAGAAAGAAAGAAAATGGGTGGATCTCCCGAATTATCAATTCATGGAGAAATGGGGAAACGGTATTCAGACCCCCCACTCCAGGCAGGAAGAGTACTCATCATGCCTTCAGGTATGATCACAGGAACAACCGTGATCACTGCAGGGGTGATCTGCCCTCATGTGGAGACACCCATAGTGCAAGGGCTGTCATGGCCGCCCGTGAGAGAATACCTAAGGCTCATTCTGAACCCTTTTGTATTCTCGGCCACTGCCCCAACTCGGCATGAATCTGCTGGTATCAGCTCTCAGAACGCTTCTTACCACCCTAGGACACAGGAAAGGGAGGTTAGAAGTCATGCAGTTAGTTCTCATGGGGCCTCTGGAAGGGTGCTGACTGAAAAGAAGGCACCACCTCCCAGGCCTCATGACGCTCGCTACATGCATTCATTCCACCCTTCCAAGTGTCACGGTGGAAGAGGCAATTTTGTGAGTAGATCCGGCTCTATCTCGTTTAGACCTAGGACCATGACTACCTCAGTCACTGGATCAGGTCAGAAACGGAAGGTACAACATTCACACGTGTTGGTGCTGTGGCAAGGTGGGACACTTTACCATAGACTGTTGGCACAACCCCTCTGTGTCAAGGGCAAGGGCTTACCCACCTCTTCTGGGCAGAGGTAGTCTTCCTGACAGGATTTCTGAGGGAAGACATTCGAGTTTTTATGCTAACAAGAACCTAAGACCCAATACATATTGGGTTCCTAAGGTAAGGTAACACTCTTTTGCATGGTAGTATAGGTTCCCGTAAATATAATGGGAACTAGACAGAAGATGTTTCAAGAATGAATTGGAACAAGTATTTGGAATAACAGAAGTACTATCTACAATGGTATACTCAAATTGAACGCCTGGTATGCTTTCACCAGAGGGGCTAAATGATAAATCTTATAATCCCAGGTATTTTTGATCAGCTCCAATACTTAAGTCATATTGTGTCGACATTTACATATATTTATTTATATATACACATATATGTGTGTACACCTAAGGAAAGGTTAACACTGTAAAAATAACCCTTAGATACATTATTAAAGATTTATCTGTAAATTCACTGGTAGATTCGAGAATGAACCTCTACAGGCATAAATCAGTCCACTGAAAATTAAAGAAGATACGTCATTGGAAGTCACTAAAACTTACAATTGACATCAAGAAATGTATGGAAAACCCCTTTCAAACCCTAAATAGATTGGTATTAAGAAACATATATTTAGAAGATTTCTAAACCGTCTTAATATCAAAAGATTTCGAGAATCCGGCATGCCTCTTAACCCGTAGATTTCTATTGAAGAATCCCGTCGATTTCTATTTAGAAAAACTCCCGCCGACCCTTCGTATTCCGCATTTCGCAAGGAAACCTGTTGATATCCCGCAAGAATCCCACCGACTCTTCGTATTCCGCATTTCCGTCGATATCACGCAGGAATCCCGCCGACTCTTCCTTCCCTCTTCATTTCCATCGACATTCCGTGTTTCCGTCGATATCCCGCTGGAATTCCGCAGACTCCTCCGTCGATATCCCGCCGGAATCCCGCCGACTCCTCCGTCGATATTGCGCAGGCATCCCGCCAATTCTTCCTTCCGTAGACCTCTCTTCTCGCGTCCAGGGTGCTCGTCCAGGGATTTCTCCGCGGTTTCGATCAAACAAGGACGCGTGCGCCTCCAAGTTTTCCGTCGTCTCCGTCGTCTCTCACCTCCTCCGCTTTTGGGTAACCACCTCCTCACCCTTACAGTGACTTATTGTTAGTGTAGCTTCCCTCTTGATTTCTGATTAGGCGTAGACTTGGGATTCCCTCCCTAGGTTTGCAATGGCTCCAAGGACCACCGCCGGCCTGGTCACTGGATGTGAGTTGGTTCGAACTGGGTTCTCACATGCCTCGGATGAGTTCAAAAACATCATCATCATGCTTGAAGAGGCTGGACTCTCTTTTATACTGGAGCACCCCTACAAAATTTTGGACAAGGAAGTGATGAAGTTCTTCGCAACCGCCAAACTTCGGAATGAAGACTCTATCATCAAGAGTAAGGTTGCAGGTGCAAGGATCAAGATGTCTGCAAGCAAACTGACCCAATACTTGCAACTCACCAGTTCTGAGCACGAGGATTATCTGGAGGAACATGATAAAGCCAGGACATTATTATTCTGTGGACTAGCTAGAGGAACCAGATCGATAAAGAGAAAAGAAATGAATGAGGAGGGGAAACTCTTGTCCGACATCATTGGGAAAGTACTGATATGCAAACCCGGCTCACATGACCACATCTCAGCTGACATGTTCAAGATTCTTGTGGTGATTGTCTGCAGAAAGAGATTCAACTAGGGGGCTATGCTCTTTGAGAAGATTAAGGACTCTCAGAACTCCAAGTTTTGGAAGAATCATCAGCCTATATCTTAATCAGTTAAACAGAGATAGGTACGACATGAGTAAAGGAGTTCCATTACATTATTTGAAGAAAATGGACTCCAGTGTATTTGACAGATGGGAGCGACGCATCGGGCAGGCTGCAGTGGTAGTAGAACAAGAAGAATCTCCTGCCGAGGATAGAACTGTAGCAGATTTCGTGGCTATCCCCAGTGAAGTTCCTGATGCACTGACTGCAGGAATTGAGGGGGAGCCTCTACCCGCTTCTGCTAATGTCATATCTGACATCTCTCAGATAGCTAGAGATGCAGTTGCGGATCTGCAAGAAGAAAGTGAAGATGTGGTAAAAAATGAGGCGGCCCTAAACGTGAATGATCTAGGAGCCGGAGGTGATGTAGAGGAGAATGATGAGGAAGGTTTGGAAGATGATGCAGTTGAGAATGACATCATGGATGATGAGGATGAGGAAGAAGGAAATGAGAGACAGGAAGTAATGGAGCCTCAGGACGCAACTGAAGTTCCATCTGAAAGCAAGCTCCTGAGATAGTTCCTAAGAAAACTAGTGCAATAGTGGAGGGGGAGTCCTCTCAGCAGAGGTTGCTGAGTACTTCTGAGAAATCTACTGAGGCTGCAAATATTCCCCCTATAGTGACTGTGCAAGTGTCCAGCTCTACAAGTGAATCTGCTGAAGAGCAAGGCCAAGGAATGCCTCAGGGTCATCCACCACGAGCTGATCTAGCTAATCTCACAGTGAATGTTATTCAAGGTATAGTGGATGAGCTCAAAGTGTCCTTTGAGCAAGCTCAAAATAAAGTGTTAAAAAGAATTAAGAAAACTGAGAATCTAATGCTCAAGAACGTTGTGGAAATTAATCACAAACTGGATTTGATGGAAAAGAAGTTCGAAGACAAGTATACAGCAGCCGGCAAAGCTGTAACTCTTCTTATGGAAGGATTGAAAAATAACACAGATACACTCGCCGTAGTTAATCAGAATGCTCATGTAGTGGCAAATAAGATCCAAAAATTTGATGCCAACATGGTGACTCTGAACGGAAATCAACAAGCCTTGATTACCGAGTTCTCCAAGACTACAAAGCACATTGATGAGTCACTGCATTCTTATGCAAACTCCATTGCCGTCGAAGCCAAAAAGGGGGAGCAAGAATATACAGCTAAGATGGCCGAGCTTTAGGAAATCATAATCATAAATTTTGAACAGTCAAACATATATGTTTATGACAGTTGCTGGTGGATGCTCAAACAAGTGTTATGCACCAATATCCCTGAAAATCCTGAGGGTAATCTTGCTCCTGAGAATAATACTGCGGCTGATGAGGGAGCAAGTGCTGAAAAAGTTCCTTTAAGTGAAGTTGATGCTCAAAGGGCTGCTAGGGCCACCTCCAAAGCAAAACTGATGGCCATGTTTGACCAAGAAGCCCTAGCAAAAGCTAGGGACAAGAGAAAAACTCAAGAAGGGACATCTAAGGAAACGCGAGCTGAAAAGAAAATCAGATTGAAGGAGGATGAAGTGAGGAACGAAAAGTGGAGTCCAGTATCAAAGAGTATTATCTTGGACACGTTCTGGCTACATGAAAAAGGGGAAATCAATCGGAACGACGTATACAGCCATCATGAGTGGGAGCTGCATAAGACATATAAAGCTAAACAGAACATCTTCTTCAGGACCAACACTGCGGCAGATAAAGCTCCTCCTCCCAGATACTATCCAAAGCCCAAGGAGTACGTTGAGAGGCAAAGAAAGAAGTTCCTGGCTCAAAAACACAAGGATGACCTAGCCAAAGAGAAATAGACATAAGTTTATAGATTGTCATTTTCTCAAGAGCATATTTATCTTTTCTTATTGCTATATGAACAATTTTTGGAATATATATATATATATGATATATATATATATATATATATATATATGATATATATATTATATGAATTTATGATTGACTCAAGCTTTGATCTGTTTGCTCTTATTTCTTTGTGCCGTATCTTTAAATTCTATATGTTGTGTATATTATCTGGATGGTGGTATTCATCTTAGCTAGTAGGATTTTGGCTTCGTCAAATAGGGGGAGATTGTTGGGTATTGTATCCACAACTACCTGGATTTGAGGAATCCACCTGTCAAGCTAAGATGAATTCACAATGTATTTGATGAAATCTTTCAAGTTGTGCTTGCAGTTATTCCATGCTAAGTACACACCAATGTCAGGGTGTAGTAGGTCAATATACACGGGTCTGCGCGACGTAATCCCTCGTTGAGCAGATCAGTGTGTTGGCCTACGTGTACTCTCTCTATTGGAGTGTACTTATTTTCAAGTACAGGGCTGTGACAATACAAGAGCAGACAAGGAGCAAAGATGGGTCAAAGAGCAGCTCATGGGTGGAAAGACGAAAAATCGTCTAAGTAACAATCGACGAGAATCACCAAGTGATTCTCGCCGATTCGGCGAGAATCACTGGCTGATTCTCACCGAATCGTCGAGAATCACTGGCTGATTCTCTCCGTCTCTATCCGGCTACATCAAAGCGTGCAAATCTGTCGCTAAGTCATAATCGTCGAGAATCACCAAGTGATTCGGCGAGAATCACTGGTTGATTCTCGCCGACTCGTCGAGAATCACCTTCGATTCTCGCCGATTTTGCCTTGGGCGAATTTCTGAAGCTCGCTGGACCGAATCAAATGTTAAGGCGCTATTTTGAACCGATTTTAGGGTTTCTTCTGGTGGGACCCACAACGGTCATAAAGAGGTATACTACTGTATAAATACTCGCGTAGTTTTGAACAGTAGATAAGGAATTTAAAAAAAAAACAAAAGCCGAGCCGCCGACGTGACCTAGATCGCGAAACCTGCTCCGCCGCCGTCGCCGCTCATGCTAGTGGATCGCTGTCGTTGATCTTGGTTTCTTCCAGATCTGTCGGTGACAGAAGCTCAGCTAAGCACTGCGTCTCACGCGTCTAACCAGAGATCCCTTGTCTCTTGATTTGTTGATCGGGAAAACCTTCCCCTTCCCAATCGATCGATATGATCGATCCTAGTGTGACCGTTGGAAGAACTTGCTGGCTTTGCTACGAAGATTGAATCTCCAAAGAACAGTCGCAGCACGCCGTTGTCGCCGCCGATCCCGAGAACCAAGCCGCCGCCCTTCTTGCCGCCGCCGGTTTCGGGGAGATTCTCTCCAAGTGAGATCTAGGGTTGTGGACTCTTCGTTGACTTCAAGAACACGTCATCGAACGAAGAGGGACACCTTTGTCTCCATAAGTTGTTTGTATTTATTATACATTCTATTTTCAATTTTGTTGTAAAGGAACGTTGGTTCCTAGTTGTAAGGGTTGGGTGCAACCCGTGTTGTGGGAGTGGTGACTCCTATGTGTGGAAGGGTTCCTTCCGGTAGTGCAAGGATTGGATTTCAATCCTGTTGGTGAAGTGACCGAGTCGTCCCTGGTTGGGAGATAGGTCGAAGGGGGAAAGTGGATGTACCCAAATCGGGGAACCACTATAATTTGCTTGTGTCCTTTCTGTGCTGTGTTGTTTTGTTTTCTTGTGCAGGTACAATTTTAATATCTTCCACAATCTGATTAACACGCTCCGTTTGACCATTGGTCTGTGGATGATATGCGGTAGAATATCTCAAGTCAGTTCCCAATCCTTCTTGAAGGCTCTTCCAGAAACGAGACGTAAACCTGGAGTCTCGATCTGATACTATACTTACGGGTACTCCATGTAACCTGATAACTTCATTCAAATATAGTTCCGCTATCTTTTTCATCGAGTAACCAATCTGAAAGGGTACGAAGTGAGCACACTTTGTTAATCTATCAACAATCACCCAAACAGAGTCATGCCCTCGGGGAGATCTCGGCAAACCAGTAATGAAATCCATTGAGATACTCTCCCACTTCCAAGTTGGAATCTCTAAAGGCGCTAATTTTCCACCAGGCCTTCCATGATCATTCTTAACTCTTTTGCACGTAAAACATTCTGACACAAACCTTGCAATGTCACCCTTCATCCCAATCAACCAGGCAATCTGTTTCAAGTCCTTATACATTTTTGTAGACCCTGGATGGTAGGCCACACTTGAACCGTGTGCCTCACTGCACAACTTAACTCGAATATCTCGAAAATTGGGGACGCAAAATCTACCGCTGTACTTTAGAGTACCCGCGTCATCGATCGAAAAGTCAGGCAGCTCCCCCTTCTCAGTTCTATTATGAAGGTGCAGTAGATCAGGATCGTCCTTTTGATGAAGCCTCGTAAGAGAAATCCATGAAGGCTCAGACACTTCCAAACTGCTTGGCGAGTCACATCTACCAACTGAAATATCCATTAAAAGGAACTCTTCTACTAACAACTCAGTGGAGAGATTGAAGATTTTACCTGTCTTCCTGCTTAAGGCGTCGGCTACCACGTTAGCCTTACCCGGATGGTACAGGATCTCCACTTCATAATCAGCCACATACTCTAACCATCTGCGCTGGCGCAAGTTCAACTCCTTTTGAGTGAAGACGTACTTCAAACTCTTATGATCTGTATAAATCTTGCACTGCGCGCCATACAACAAGTGTCTCCATAATTTCAATGCATAAATAACTGCTGCGAATTCCAAGTCATGCGTAGGGTAGTTCCTTTCATGAATCTTAAGCTGTCTTGACCCATACGCAATCACTTTTCCTTCTTGCATCAGCAAACAACCAAGACCCACGTGGGATGCGTCCACGTAAACGACATAGTCTAATCCTTCCGTAGGCAATGTCAATATCTGAGCAGTGCACAGTCTATTCTTTAGCTCTTGGAACGCTTCTTCGCACTTATCGCTCCACACAAATGTTGCATTCTTCTGCGTCAATTTGGTCAAAGACGCAGATAATGTAGAGAAACCCTCTACAAATCTTCTATAGTAGCCAGCCAACCCTAGGAAGCTTCTTATTTCTTTGGGTGTGGCAGGCCTCGTCCATTCCATAACTGCGGCTATCTTTTCTGGGTCGACAGAGATTCCGTCCTTGTTAACCACATGACCCAGGAAAGAAACCTGAGGCAACCAGAACTCGCATTTACTTAGTTTGTCGAACAACTTATGGTCCCTCAAGGCAGATAAAACTAGACGCAAATGTTGGTCATGCTCCTCAACATTGCGTGAATACACCAACACATCGTCTATAAATACGACTACAAACTTGTCCAAAAAGTCCTTGAAAACCCTGTTCATCATGTCCATGAAAGCAGAAGGTGCGTTGGTCAAACCAAATGACATCACCAAAAATTCAAAATGTCCATGTCTGGAACGGAAGGCAGTCCGCGGGATATCTGATTCACGGATCCTTAACTGGTGGTAGCCCGAACGAAGGTCAATCTTAGAGAACACGGCACTGGCTCGCAGTTGATCAAACAAATCATCTATCCTCGGCAACAGATACCTATTCTTGATCGTTACCTTATTTAGCTCTCTATAATCGATGCACAACCTCATCGATCCATCTTTTTTCTTGACGAACAAAACGGGAGCACCCCAAGGCGAAGAACTCGGCCTTATAAATCCGTTCTCAAGCAACTCGTCTAACTGGATACGCAACTCCTCCAGTTCATGTGGGGCCATCCGGTAAGGCGCCTTGGCAATAGGACGCGTACCCGGCTCCAAATCTATAACAAACTCCACGTCTCGATCAGGTGGGAGACCAGGAAGATTAGCTGGAAAGACATCAGAAAAATCACGAACCACCGGGATCTCCTCCAAACACGGCAAACTAACCTTGGTTTCTAAAACCGAAACCAAACAAGCAAAACATCCGGAATCTACAAGCTTCCGAGCACATACCGCCGATATAGTCGGAGAATCCTGGCGCGGATAACCGTAAACACTCCCGGGCTGACCGTTGTCCATCCTGAAGTCCAAGAGTTTACCCTTGCATTGGATCACAGCATCATATCTGGACAACCAGTGCATGCCTAGGATCACATCGAAGTCTACCAGATCCAACATCTTCAAATCAGCAATCGCGAGAAAATCGCCTAGTAAAATCGGACAACTCTGAATACCTTGATCCGAAACTACAGATTCACCTGAAGGAAACTTGACACAGAACGCATCACCAACACGATCGAGATCCAAATGGTAACGCTCTACGAAGGCCCTAGCCACAAATGAGTGGGTAGCGCCGGAATCGAACAGAACACGCGCCCAGCGGTTCTTTACCTTAAATCGTCCTATAAAATTGCACACGCGACTAAGGAAGCGAACGCTCAAAACTATAACTATGAGCTAAACATTAAAACTAGGGGAGAATCTAACCTGATATCACTTGCGTGGACGCCTGAGCTTCCTCTATAGAGACCACGTTCAACTTTCCTTTTCCCTTGTCCACTCGCTGCGGCGGCGGCAAGGCCTGAAGAGGAACTGGCTGCAGAGTAAGCTGAGCTTGCGGGCACTGATACTTGAGATGACCCTCTTGACCGCACAAGAAACAACTTCTCGCCTTCTTCCAGCAATGGGCAGCATCGTGCCCCGGCTTCTTGCATACAGAACAAAGCAAGTCTTTCTTTGGGATACCTTGGATCGCATGAATCCGCTCTTTCTTCTGAGCTCTTAATCTTTGATAGCACCTTTCCAATGGATGGCCCGGTCGGCCACAAAAACTGCATACCTCTTTGTTTCTCTTCCTCGGAGCAGCGTCAGGGACCTGAGTACTCTTACCCTCATCAGACTTTCTTTTATCTTTTCTCAGTTGTTGACCTCGATTCTTGGCGTTATCAATTGCCTCTACCTTTAAGGCAGCTTCCACCATACCAGCATAACTTGATGTCGCAAAGGCACTTGCTAATTGCTGGACGTCACTCCTTAGCCCAGCCAGAAATCGCTTGCTTCTATTTTCATCGGAACTCACCAAGTCTGGGGCAAATCGGCTTAGCTTACTAAACTCGATTTCGTACTCACTAACCGTGAGCTGCCTCTGCTTTAAGTGCAGGAAATCATTCATCAGACGGTCCCTCTCGACCGATGACAGAAACTTGCTCAGAAGTAGCTCCTTAAAGGACTCCCAGGAACACCCGTCCTTCAGACCTTCTTTCTCCCTCAGCCACCAGCCCTTTGCCAACCCTTTGAGCTGATATGCGGCTAACATCACTTTCTGATCATCAGTGATCCCGGAGTATGAGAACATCTCCTCGATTGATATCATCCAATCGTCTAAGACCATGTAATCTGCCTTGCCATCATACGTCGGAGGCCTAAGTCGCTGAAACTGAGAAATAAAGGTCATCTCGGTGGTGGCACCACGACCGGAGGCACCAGAGGAGCGGGGGGAACAGGGACAGCTTGACCCACAACAGGGTCCTGAACTCTCGGAATTTGCCCTGCCACAACTGCTAACAAGGACTGGACCTGAGACTGCAAATCCACTACTTGCTTTGACAAGGCTTCATTGATTTGTCGCAGACCTTCTATCATTGCACTGCTCTGCGCAGCTGAAGATTCTCCCTCCGATTGGGGAGTCAACCTTGTCGAAGGACGCCTCGACATTCTAATGGAACAACAAAACACTAATCAGACACCTAGCCCACCCACTAGAACCAAACAACATAGTACAAACAATACATACTTAAGTACTTGCTCATGCTGCTAACTTGCTCTGGGATTTTCAATAATGATGTTATGCTTATCTTACGATGATTCACTATCATCACACTAACTCTTGTGCCTAGATCGGGAATGCATGAATTTATATTCTTTTTGACTCAAAAATTATGTGTGTACACATGTCATCCTGCAAATCTTTAGCTTGGCACGTTGTGCTTATGCAATGTTATGCTATGCATGATTGTGCTATGCATTCTTAAAAAAAAGCCCTAATGCATGTTATGAGCGGCGTACACATGAAAATGTTATGCATCCTATACTACATAACATTTCCATGCAACAAAAAAAGAAAATGTGCTAGCCGCATTCATGTGGTGAGGTTATGCATCCCATACTACATAACCCTCACATGTTGCCTCCTATGGTGGATCCATATACAAACACATAGTATGTATCTCATACTACATAATATGCCTCGTATACTTCATGTCATGCTATGAGTGTAGTGTTCGTGCTTCAGCCAAGACGTGATGATGACATATCGGTGTGTGTATGATATGACTCTAAACACCTAATACTTACAGGGACAGGTTGCCCGACAATTTGTCAAGCAACCTCCCTCTGATACCAACTGTCACAACCCGCATTTTTTCTCATTAATAAATAAATCAGAGCACGAGATAACTACGAGCTGTGATGCCACGTCAAGCAGGGGATAACTGCTGACGCTCAGGCAACACTCTAATCCTTCAAATCATAAGTTAAAATGAATAGAAAACTGATTTTTTAAATTGATTGGCCGTATCCCTCGGCTCAGTGGATCAGATAGTCCATGGTTTGAAAACTATTTTTATACGTAGCGGAAAAATACTTCATTTATGTTTAACATCCTAAAAGAGCGCATAAGTGTCCTAAGAGGACAACTTACACTATGCAAGACCCTAGATTTCAATTTATAATATTTATAAAGAAAACAATCTTTTTACGCATTTGGAAAATAATGATTGAGCTTTTATAAAACATGCTGATCATGCAATGCATATAGTAATTTTTTTTATAGGTTTCAAAGTAACTAGCAACCTAGCATAAAACATTCCCAGAAAGCAAGTGAAACTACCACAAAACAGGTAAACTAGCAGCTAAGCAAAGACTTAGTATCACCAAGGAAAATCACCAACGAGCGTCAACAACCTGACACGAACTCGCTGGCGAGCATGTATGTCTGTACTACTACAAAGCTAAAGAACTACCTCAACAGGTGAGGAAAACACTGCCACAACGCAGTCCACAAGGGAACTCCTGAAATTAGCCGTTCAGCCGGCTACAGACCTGAACCTGAGGCATTCAAAAGAAGAACACCTCAGCAAGAAATAATAAAACAGGAGGCAAAGAAACATCAGATAATAATCGAATGAAAAGAGCAGAAAGAAAAAGGGTTACCAACCCTGCAAGAGAGATGCTGAAAATCTCAGCTAAAGAATCCAAAAAGGGACAAAATGTAAGTAAAACAATCAGTAAAGTGAGAGAAATGCAACAAGTACTAAAACGTATCAAACTCCGCTCAAGCCTGCAGAGACAAAAAGGGAACCAATATGCATCAAATGAACAGTATGAAAGGAATTAACAGTCCTAAACTTGTAAATCGTTAGCACTGGCACAAATCTCAAACCTGTGTCGGAGACTAAGAACAGTCACAACCGAACAACCAGGTCCAGGTGTCTCAAGAGTACTAAAGGGGCCGCCACAGGGTCCACACACATAGAGTTCCAACCTCTTACAGGAACCCAAAATGTCCAAAGGAGGGAATGGTGGTGGCCACGGCTTGAACTCCCCCGGTACCATACTCCCTCAGAAACCCAGCTACCACATGCTAAGGATCCACGATTCGGCGCCAAAACTAGCCGACAACACCACTTAGAAACTACCAAGTTCTACAACCAAAACCCGCCGAATTATTTCCCCTACCCGCCGAATTATTTCCCCCTACCTGCCGAATTCAACTTAAAATAAATTCTGATAACTTCCTAGTTTAGGCCGACTACAAGCCCTAACCTAGGAATATTTCTAATCTCACCTATACTATTCCGGTATTCTACGACAAGGAGAATTAATAAAGCGAAACACAACCCAAGGAAGCACGCAAGAGGGGAGAAATCCACTTGCCTCAAATCGTTCTTGAAAACGTCCACCCAAAATACTCCACCACGTAGATCCGTCCAAAAGGGGGCACGCGGAGACGAGATCTACGAAAAAACGGACAACCGGGGTTAGGGCCGAAAAAATCTATGGCGAAACGGTCACCGAAACGGGAAAAGCTTACCGCGATCTCGAAGCTCTCGCCGAGAGCTTTCCAACGTCGCGATCGGATCGAAATTCCGTCCACCGGATCGGCGGTGGCGGCCGCCGGAAGATTCGCGAACGAGAGGATCCGCACTCGCCTAATTTTTTCGCACAGGAGGGGGGCTGCTGGTTCGGAGGAAGGAGAAGGTTTTTCTCTTTTTTTTATATATATAAATACTTAATAATAATAATAATAATAGAATTATTATTATATTTATTATTAATATAACATAATATTTATTATATATAATTATAACATAAGGGGGGGGGGCACGATCGGCGTGCACGATCGGCAAAAGGGAAGGCAAAGGGGGGGGGGGGCGCCGGGTTCCACTCTGGTATGAGGGGGAAAAAAGAGGGGAGGGGGAGGGAAGAGATCAAAAAAAAAGAGGGGGGGGGGGGGGGGGGGGAGGGGCGTCGGCCACAAATAAATCTCGTGTGTTACATGCACATCTTATTACGTGCATATCATCCGTTTGAACATAAAAGTGAATGAAGTTCTTTAGATGGACGTTAACAAATAAATCCCGTGTTCATGACTGCCACCACCGTGCCTTAGTACGTGTTTGTTTTTAATTGACAATTCCCCCATCTAATTATGGCAAAAGTATAAAAAGATGAGCGCAATGTTACGTGCACATCTAAAATGAATATATGATATGTTTTAAGGAAGGTGAGAATCCACAGAATGATTTTGTTGCAGAAGATTACTGTAAGGCATCCCTGAATCGTGCTCCAAATTTTTGATAAATGGCACTATGGGGTGGGAGAGGCAAAGTCGCCGTCCATCGCGAGAACCGAAGGAGAAGAGGCGTCGCTGCAGGTTTGGGCACCTAAATGCATATAGCAAAAAAATGTCAATTAACATTGCTCAAACATTTCTACTTATAAATGTGGATCAAAGTGCAGGGTACTCTCAATACGACCCCTCAACTTCCTCTAATAACATATTCACCTAAAAATTCAACCAAAAACAATCGAATTTTGTAAGGGATCGAAAATCTGTATTCATCACACAAATTTCCAATATAGATTATATTAATATCATCAATGTCCATGAATATATATATTTACCCGGACCTCCCCTCGAAGATTTGTAATTACAGCTTGAACAAAGGTTTTGTATTTCAGAAAGTTAGAGGGGTGTGAGCTATAATTACAAAAACTCATGGATATATATATAAGAAACATGCTATCATATATATCAATGCTTGGACATTCATATACTATCATTTACGGAAGAACAAAAAACAAGTGATCCAAGTGCATGAAACTCCGTTGAATATCCGCTCGAGACGGGTTGATGAATGATGTCTTTTGTGCATTCACAAAGTGGCTCTTTGTGGCTCGACCCGTGATCTCCATGCAACCTGATCATGGCTCCTGATCGTGTTCATCATCATCATCCCGGGGCTAGTCAATGGCAGCTTTGTAGTTCCTCCGACCAGCCAAGGGCTTCGAGAGACCATCGATTACTGGCTGGCAACGATATCAGCCTTCAATGACCATTTGCTTGTCAGCCAAACGAAGGAACCACTATCAATTTCATTCAAGTTTGCCGTGCTCGGCGATTTACGAACCGAAACACGCACATCCGCGAACAACGAATCGCCGCCACACACGAAATTTTGCCCCCAGGATTGCCGCCTCCCCTGCTCCCAGGCTTTGGTCTCAAAGCCAGACCATTTCCTCTTCCTCCGTGGCTCTCTTCCTTGAGAAGGATCTCCGGTGCATGACGAGAAGCTCGGGATCAATCTTCGGCGCGCCTGATGGATGTGTCCGACTCAGTGACGTCTATGCTGATGCCTCTTTCTCCAAAGATATGAAATTCAGTAAACTCTGGCTTTTTCGATGTTGACCATAGGGCGGATCGGAGGCTGAGGCTTTTTGAGAAATTCGATCATTGAAGCGGCGGGATTTCCTTGATGATTTCAGGTGAGATGACCTTCTTGAGAGCAGGTTTCAGCTTCAGGGATTGAAATGAATGAAAAATGTCATTGGTCGACAGGCCGGAGGTGTGTTGCTGCTCTCTCTCCAACATGCATATATAATTAGGATGGTTATATGAAGCTGACATAAGATGGATGCAGAAAAATATAATCGCAAAAATTTGTATATGTCAATCCACAACATTGATTACAACTGAAAGACAACCATATTGTTCTTTAGGAGTGTTGAAAAGTTCAATATTGATTGCTCTTCCAACCATTCCTTGAGTAAGCTATCCCAAGTAAGCGAGTTCTCCTCGCCCCCATAGGAACTCACTATGGGTAATGTTTGGTATGCATTGCGCTTCCACTTGAAGCTTATCGATAAGCACACTAGATCATCTTCTAATTCAGACAAAGCTTCTTTCATCTTCTTCCTGCAAGAGACGCAATACAGGTAGCATTTAAGTAAAATACTAAGATTCTATTCGATTGAACGAAATTGGGGCCATGTTATTAGAATTGAACGTTCATTTTCATTGGAGTTTGATCTCCAATTCCATTTTGAAACTCCAATTGCATCCAACCATGGACTGAAGTCAAAATGTTACAGAATCCATACCTTCTTCTACAAGAGCCTGGCGCACAGATGGCTCCAATCTTTCCTTCCTTTGTTAGAAACTATATTTCTTTCCCCTCTTAGCCGTTCAACCTCCTGCCATCTGTGACTAGTATTACTAATGACGTTTTTCATGAATCTCTATTGAGACAAGCTACTGTGAATGACTGCATCATAAAAGATCAAATACACTCATTGTTCAAATCTAAGACAACAAAAAGTTTGTTTGTTTGTGAAAAAAGGAAGGAAGTTTTCTAAGACTGGGTCGACGATGCGAAGCCTACGCCGATGATAGCGACGTCAAATTCCACCGCTGGTGGTTGAGAGGAGAATGGCCGGTGATGATGAAGCTTGGGGACAGAGAGGTTGTCAACATCGCCCATAATCCAGCGGAGAAAGGCTTGTTCTTGACTCGGCAAAGCGCAGAAGCAAAAAACATCGTCTCCCAGTCATCAACCCTATCCACACTTTTCGACGGCGAAGGCGGCGGCGAGGCTGCCCATCTAAAGTGTTTCGGTATTGGGCTGAAGCTCCCTGGCTTCGGCGGTTACGAAAGGGCAGCGAAGTCTTAGACGGGCCATTTCTGAGCGAGATTTTCAGATATCTCCGCCACGCCGCCTGTGTAAGTAGAGCCGCTGCCGCCACTGACGGAAGAAGACCGGGTGACATTGATACGAGGGCTTGGGCTCCTCTCGTGATATAGAACCGGCCTGGGTTCCATTTCGTTCCAATACCTCGCATTTCTTCCTTCGATGACCAGTGCCACCGCTACAAAACACGTCGTCGTTGCCGTCTTGCCCCTCGCAAACAAGGATTTGAGCAGCTATTGCTTCCTAAATTAGATATATTTTCATAGCCTGAAATCAGATATATTTCCATCTGCAAAGATAATGGAAGTAGTAATGAGATTAAAATAGGGAAATCCACCGAAAAACAATGAAATTCATGCAAACATACGCATTAGATAATATGGACAAAAAATATCAAATCTTAGTTTTGAGGCAGTAAAACTTATTTTCAACTAAAAAATTATGCTCCGGAACAAGGTCCAACCACTTAGTTTTTTTTATAACATGACATTTAATGCTCATGGCGGAACAAACTTGTAAAGAGAATTTTTTAAAAAACCATCAAGCGTTATGCAAATATTTGTGAGTCGCAAGCAACATGAAGCACTCCATCCCTGAAAAAATGGTCGTTTTGATAATAGTTATTAGAGATTAGGGACAAAAAAAGGATCCAAGTTGGTGCAAATATCAGTGCTCTACAATCTTAAGATCAAAAACATTAATTCTAGGCTAACATGTCCTTTGAATAAGTTGTGTGGGAGTGAATCCATTGCTCTCAAATGCCTTAACCTCACTTTTCTTAGTAATAAGTATGAGAGTGAAAACACATTGTTATAAATTAAATTTTGACTAAATTTGCAATCCGAAACAATAATCTTATACAGCAATCATATACAACAATACCAAGAGTACGAGAAATGTAGAGTTGGAAATGTGGTTAACTAGCAGCTACTATGCATGAATTCTTATTGTTCAAAAGCAAATTGCAATTGCAATTAAAATTAGTGTGAAATAATTTTACGGCAATCATCTCTGAATAATTGGTTGAACACCAAATTATCTAGAAGTAAACTTGAAGTACCATCAAAGTAACATGTCCTTGAAGATGAAAAGAAATGTAGAACAGTAGCAGATTAAACAGTGCACAAAACTGAATAAAATAAATCAACTGTAAGTTTAACATACAAAACAATGAAAAAATACACCTCGTTGGACACAGTTCGTAGAAAGAGCATTATCAGTCACTGATGAATGACGAAAATGTTATGAATTTGTTGTCCTCGAAGCGTACCTCCTGTCGAGGAGGTGAGGAGCGCCGAAGGAGGAGAAGAGCTTCGGAGGAGCAAAAATGTGGATGCGGCAACAAACGACTCAGAGAGGTAGAGGAGGCCTGACACATTTGACCTAAAGCAAGGCGGTAGCGAATAACGGGAATAGGGATAGCTATTGTCGGGGAAAAATTTACTACAAAAGTTAGATTTAGGAACTCAGTTTACATAAGCATATGATGATCCAGTGTAAGTTCAAACCATATCAACATATATATGTTAGGCTGCATATAATGCATGTATTAACTAGCAGCTACTCTTGCCTTGCTTTCTCATTTTCTACGAGTTTTCTTACATGCGGCGTAATGACGATCAAGCTGTGACGTCGAGCCGTCGAGCGATTGAGGAGGCAGAGTCAGTCGTCCTCTTCGTCGAGTAGTCGGAGATGCTCAGGTTCGCGCGAATAAGGCACTGATATACCGTCGCTCGCCCGAACATGAAAACTAACATAACCCCATCTACACATGAAGATGAGCAAAATTAATAGAAGAAATTATAAAATCAAGATTATGCCTATCTCAAGAAAAAAATCTCATGTGTTATTTTTCCTCTCTAATGTGGCATGTCAGCATTAGTACTCTTTTTATCTTCCTGGCTTTTTAAAGTACTTGTCAATCAAACGCAGGGTGGCGCCGGCTGGAAGCAAGGAAAACGCAGGGGGGGGGGGCGATGAATCCGCCGGGTGTCACTGAATAATCGGAAGACGTGGCAAGAGGGGGTTGCCGGAGTCATAGGATGGCTCTGGAAGCATAAACGGCGGCCGGCGGAGCTTCCCTGGAGGTTCCGTCGAAGAGGCTGAAAGATGGGAGGTTGTCGTGGCTTCAGGCGCGGCGCTTCCCGATGAAAATATATTTTTTTAAAAGAATGCTAATAAGTTGAAACTAGAGAAATACATCACAATAAAGTCGCGGGGATATTAAAGATTATAGGTTGCAAAGAATTAAGCACATCAATTCTACTTATTTTCACACTAAAGAATGTGGAATTGAAGCCCACGACATTTACTAGCATTTCAATACCTACCAAAAATGTATACAAGTCTCTGTACAGTCATTATATAGGATATTCATGTTATTTGTCTTCTTCTCTCCTTAACTATATCGATCCCTTCCTTAAATCTATCTCAAAATATGAAAAAAGTTTTATTGGAAAATCAACAAACTTAAAGTTTAAAGTTTTATTGGAAAATCAATAAATGTTTACATCAGGAAGGTAGTATTGTCTTCGATATAAGTTTTTTTTTACACCAAATCAGGAAGGTAGTATTGTCCTGATGTAAATCCTAATTGTTTTTTGACCAATCGATTTACATGGAGAGAGCAATTTTTTAATTGATATGAAGGATTTTGAATACAGTAGGTTGGAAATTGAAGGAAAGTCAAGTTTAGTCAGATAAGGAAGCTATGGAAGATGGTATTGGAATAAAGATTGAAAAAAAATTCGTTGTATTAAGAATAAAATATTTTTTACTAGGTTTATCTTGTTTGTGGGAGATTTTTTGCTTTAAGTCAAATTACTGGAATTACATAGATTGAATGGAAGGATCTTTGTATGGACTTTGTTTTATTCTGGGAAAAATGGTTCAAAAGTATATTGAAATTATTAGGTTATTTTGATCAGACATTGACTGGTTGCTGCAATGAGTGAAATTATAGGAACCTGATTTGTCAAAGAAAAAAACATAGAACCATTAAGCATAGGCGGATAGAAGCAGGGTTTACCCAAAATCAAAGGAATGTGAAGAAGCTGGGCATGATTTGCTGCAACCTGTAGCAAGCAGAACAAAATCGGAAATCCAAATGGGGCCTAGACGGACTCCTCTCCCTCTTGTCAAGTCGCTGTGAACGCAAGTCATCGCCTTCACCGTTGGAGGAGCGGCAGGATCGTGGGACAAAATCATGCTAGGTTAGAGTTTACCAGAATCTGAGAAGGAGAAAGATAGTCTTGCTGCTCGGGATCGATCGTGGAGGGAGGAGATGAAGCTCCTCGTTGTGCCGTCCCGGACCGGCGAAAAGATCCCTCCACGGACGAAGGAGGAAGAGATACAGTGATGAAGAGACACATATTTCTCCGGTTTCATTTTTGTTGAGGCTAGTGGCGGCCGCAAAATTTTTTTCAGTGTGAGCGGACTTACTAATTGCAATAAAAAAATTTAATCAAAAAATATGACTTAAGAGATGCAATCTACAAGACTACAACATAATTCACTACAACTTGGATCTACGACAGATAATACTCCATTTGAAATACCAGAGGATAAGGAAACTTGGATATATGAATCCACGCTAGTTTATATCCTAAAAGTGAAATAAAAATTAGGAGCAGTAGCAAAAAAGACACAGGTTTAATGTCATTGATAAGAAGGGCTAATTATATCCTACCAAAAGTGATGTTTAGATTAAGAATTTCGGATAAAAAACAACAACATGATGAAATGACCCCCCCCCCCCCCCCCCCCCCCCCACCCCCCCCCCACCCCAACTACATGATCAAATTTCTTTATTCATACAAAAACTGGAAATCATGTTAGAAATCCCGCGCCATTGCACCCGGGGGCCTCATGAACTGAAGAAAAATACATTTAATCATGGATTTCAAGCACTTTGCAGCAATAAAGTAACAAGTGTTCAACAGCACCTTGCAGCTGGTGAAAAAAAAAGCTCTTCATCCCGTTCATTCCTCTTTGAGATTATCTGTTCCCCATACAAACAAACCAGGAAGAATGATCCGTTTTTTTTTCTTTCTTAACACAAATGGAAGAAACATAGATTTCAAAATGGAAAGACTCCCTAGAAATTAAGGTCATACCAGAATCTCACCCACGCAGAAGCCCCACAGGGAACACGAAGAACCTGCTGAAACCCAGTCCAATCTCTTACAATATGGAACTCTGTTTTCTGATCACAAACAACTGCAGATTCCACAATCAATCTCCACCCGGGCAAAGAACGAACTCTAAAGAGTGAAAAATGGGAACAACTTCTCCGTGCGCGACGAGGGAAAAACCAGCGAGGAGGAGAGAGGAGAGGAAGAACCATTTTCACGCTCGCTCGGTCGCTTCAGCTAGCTCCCTCTCTCCAACCCTAGCCTCACGATTTTTTTAGTGTGGGCGGCTGCCCACACTCGCCATATACTGCGTCCGCTGGTGGCAGAGCGACGGCGAGGGATTTGGGAGAGGATTTTGGCGAGGCATCGGGCGTAGGGAAGCGATGGCTCTGAAGCACGGGAAGGAGTCAAGCACCGCCCATCCTGAGGAAGGCGACCAAGAAGCATCGGGCGGTGCTGCAGTGGGCGGAGCTGCGATGGGCTTCCGTCGAGCAGGGAGAGAAAACGCGAGGAAGAGGAGATAATCGCGTAAAAACGTAAACGGTGGGGGATAAAAGGGAATCACGCGATTATCAGTCCGATTCAGTCGGACTGAAGTGAGGCCCGACCGGGGGGGGGGGGGGGGGGGGGGGGGCTGATCGGTGAGAATGGTAAAAACCATTCTCACCGATTCCCCCCCTTTTTCTTGATTTTTTTTAAATAAATATATAAAAATAATAATATTTATAATTATTAAAAACAAAGATATAACATTATATTGATACGGAGGGCCAAACGCGCGCCGAATCGAACGAAATTCGCACCGTAGGCGAATGACGACGCTACGAATCCAACGGCAAAGTCGAAATCGAATTCCGACGCACCGTTTTCGAGATAATAATTTCTAAAGTTAACGGCGTACGCGAAAACATACAAACTTCAATCGCGCGCCGAGGCTCCAAAAATACTCGGAACGCGACGAAACTTGACGAGCAAGTCTAAAATTAGCCGATCTAATTTCCTAATATAAAATTTTCCACTCCCGACGCAAATCCCAAAATTTGGTCGGTCAAACCTAACGAACGCAAAACGCGCTAACAACAAAGTCGGTAACAAAATCCGACGAACAAAACTCGAGCAAATTTCTCCCGAAGCCAAAACACAAGCATTCCCCAAGAGGCTCCACCGAGTCACCAAACAGACTCCGCCTCGCTAGGGAATCTTGCTACCAGGCATCACCAAGCCACGCAGGGAACCTAAAGAGCTAAGAGCACGCTCTTACAACGTCACATGACCAACACGCGCTAACATAATGCTCTGACGTCATAATACGTCAAATAAGAAATTAAATAAATCACTGGAAAATCGGGGGCATTACACTAGGACTCCCCCGTTGAGCCTGGTGAGCATAGGAGTCCTGGGAAGGGGGGAGGCCAACAGAGGCCGTTGAAGCAGCGAAGTAACAGCGGCAATGCGAGCCGCAGTGGCATCCAAAGTAGGAGATTCCGCCTCACCCAAGATCTGTTGGCGGATCATATCATAGGAATCAGGAAGACGTAGAAGATAACAGACAACCAGGAGTTCCTGGAAGTGTTTGTGCTGGTCAGCCAAGTCTGCGGAGAAGGGACGATTCTGAAGGATCTCGGCGCCAAGAGCCTGAACTTGTTTGTAAGCCGCAGCAGGAGACATGGAGGGGCGGGCAAAGAGGTCCGCATAAAGAGTATAAATGCGGGACGTCTGGCCCCCCTTGGAATAGAGAGCAGCGAGGTGAAGCCAGGCGGCCTTGACCGTCTCATCATGGCGAATGACGGGAAGGCACTCATCAGAGAGGCTGGTGGCGAGCCAAGTGCGGACAAGGGCATCACTCGCATCCCAGTCATCAAATTCAGGCGAGGTACGAGGAGGAGGGTCATCGGTGAGGTGATGACGCTTGCGCTGAGAGCGAAGAAGAAAGGTGAAAGAAACGCTCCAATCGGGATAGTTGGAGCCAACAAGCTTAGACAGCGTGCCAAGGTTGCCCGAAGGAGTAGGAGGAGGAGGAGCGGCGGGAGTGGTGGAGATAACGGGGGTGGAGAGACCAGAAGTAGTCATAGGAAACCGCGCGAGGAGAGGAGAAGCCGCGGGGAGAAGAAAAAGGACAGCAACCCGGGAGAAACCGCCGCGGTTTAAAGGGAAGAAGCCGCGCGAACACCAGCGGCCAGGAAGCAGACCAAGGAACAGCGGGGAAGAGGTCGCACAGACTGAAATGTGCGCTCGAACAGAAGAGAAGAGAAAGCAAGAAGCAGGCGGCGACAACAATAAGTCGCAAGCCAGGCGAACAGATTCAGGCCGCACAGAGAGGGGAAACAGGCGGCTAGAAGGGAACAGGTCGCTGCGACAAGAGACAGGTTGCGACGACGAAAAACAGCGAGAGGAGAGAAGCAACAAGCCGCGCGGACAGGAAAGCGGGCGGAAGAGAAGGCAAGCCGCGAGAATCAGAGAGCGCACACAATCAGAAGGAAAAGACCGTGTGCTCTGATACCACGTAAAAAGTAGTGAACATGCAATAACAAACAGAGAGAATTTTGAATAATTGAAATTTTATTATCCAAAAAAAGATATCATTTACAAAGGTATGACCTCCATTATATAGAATGGAGGAGATATGAGAGAGTATAAACAAACAATGTGGGACTAAACATGTACAGGCTGAGTGGCTAGAAATAAAGGAGACCGCACAGGCCGCGCGGTTAGACAGATGGGTTAGCCGCACGGCAACTCCAGCAGGATAAGAACAAGCCGCAATGTGAGTCCGATAAACCGCCCGGTCTCCAAGCTCCAGAGAAGACCGCCAGACCGCGCGGTCAATAAACCGCCAGACAAGACCGCAAAGCCACCCGGTCTAATACTTCAACATTCAAGATGAGCTTGACCCGGAAGGCCCCCCTTTCCTTCGAGGAGCTGATGGAAAGGGAGGCAGAGGAGATTGCCATGGAGGCAGCCAACCCGACATTTGTCAAGAAATTGGCGAAGTTGACGGATGTGGAGTCAAAGGAGCAGGGTGGCTCAAGGCATCAGGAAGGAAGAAGGAGAGAGGAGAAGAGAGCTCAGGGGTTCCAAGGACGGGAGGGTCCGGAACCAGGATGAAGGCATCAGGGAGGACCTGCCCAGGATCCAGGAAGAGCCCTCATCCAGGGCGGGGGGAACTTCCACGGGGGCCAAGGGAGGTTCAACTTCCAGAGGCAGGCCCCAGGGCAGCTCTTGCCCCCGCCGCAGCAAGCCTTGGCGATAGGAGGAGGAAGAGGTAACAGGAGAGAACGCCCAGCCCGCCGAAAGAGGGGAGAAAGAGCATTGATGTACTGTGACTTCCACCAGGTGGAGGGGCACGCCACAGCTACCTGCCCCAAGTTCCTGGAGGTGAGGGGGGCGAGAGGCCCTGCCCAGCCACAGCCACCAGTACGGGTTGAAGAGGTTCTGCCCAGATAAGGAGGGGATGATGTGTGCGAGGACCGGGTCGACGTGGGAACCCGAGGTGGTATAGGAGTGATCCACGGTGGAGTGGGGGTCGAGGCCACTCGGAAGGCAAGCCTCCATGTCACGTACCGAAGGAGCGTCGCCTCAACCTCCCAGACCCCTCCCCCAGAGGAAAAGATCACCTTATCGGTGAAGGACCTATCTGATCATGAGGATCCGTTCTGCGATGCGCTGGTCATCCAGACGGCCATCGAAGGCTACACCGTCTCCCGGATCTTGGTTGACAACGGGAGCTCCATCAACGTCATTTTCAAGAAGGTATTTGACGAGATGAAGGTAGAGCCAAGGAGGGTGTTGGCCTCGGACGGACCCCTGTTTGTATTTTCAGTGGAGAGGAAGGAGGTCGAAGGTGGAGTAGGACTCCAAGTAAAATTGGGGGGGGGGGGGGAGTCTCAAGGAACTGCCGGTTCGTCATTGTTGACGCTCCAAGCAGCTACAACGCCATCTTCGGAAGACCCCTCATTAGCGCCTTCCGTTGTGTGCCGTTTACGTTCCACTAGTGCCTCAAGTTCAACTCAGGGGGAATCCAGGTTAGGGTCAAGGGAGACTCCAGGATGGCAAGGCAGTGCTACATCACGGCCGTCAACACCATCTCTTGGTTGGCCAAGGCAGAGGAGATGGAGAAGGTCATGGAGAGCTTGAGCAGGATGGAAGTGTCCGGCGAGGAGGAAGCGGATGACGACCACCGGGCCCAGACCCCCTGAGGAAACCTCGCCCCGGCAGAGTCCTATATGTGTCTTATCTTGTAATGAGTCCAACCCCCGACCAACTGAGTCGGGGGGATCATGTAACTCATCTACTTTCCCCGTTTGAGGATGTAGGATTTGGTAAAGTTTGATTGCGTAGCCTAAGTCCTTTGCTCCGATGATGATTCCGCGGCCAGGCTCCCACTAGCTGGCAGGGCAGGTTGATCTCTCGTGGTAGCCCAAGTCCTTTGCTCCGATGATGATTCCGCGGCCAGGCTCCCACTAGCTGGCAAGGCAGGTTGATCTCTCGTGATAGCCCAAGTCCTTTGCTCCGATGATGATTCCGCGGCCAGGCTCCCACTAGCTGGCAGGGCAGGTTGATCTTTTATGGTAGCCCAAGTCCTTTGCTCCGATGATGATTCCGCGGCCAGGCTCCCACTAGCTAGCAGGGCAGGTTTATCTCTCGTGGTAGCCCAAGTCCTTTGCTCTGATGATGATTCCGCGGCCAGGCTCCCACTAGCTGGCAGGGCAGGTTAATCTCTCGTGGTAGCCCAAGTCCTTTGCTCCGATGATGATTCCGCGGTCAGGCTCCCACTAGCTGGCAGGGCAGGTTGATCTCTCGTGGTAGCCCAAGTTCCTTTGCTCCGATGATGATTCCGCGGCCAGGCTCCCACTAGCTGGCAGGGCAAGTTGATCTCTCGTAGTAGCCCAAGTCGTTTGCTCCGATGATGATTCCGCGACCAGGCTCCCACTAGCTGGCATGACAGGTTGATCTCTCGTGGTAGCCCAAGTCCTTTGCTCCGCTGATGATTCCGCGGCCAGGATCCCACTAGCTGGCAGGGCACGTTGATCTCTTGTGGTAGCCCAAGTCCTTTGCTCCGATGATGATTCCGCGGCCAGGCTCCCACTAGCTGGCGGGGCAGGTTGATCTCTCGTGGTAGACCAAGTCCCTTTGCTCCGATGATGACCCCGAGGCCGTCTCGTCACCCAGGCTCCCATTAGCTGGCTTGACAGGTTGACCCCTCGGGGAGGCTAAATGTTTTCACCCCGAGGCCGTCTCGTCACCCAGGCTCCCATTAGCTGGCTTGACAGGTTGACCCCTCAGGGAGGCTAAGTGTTTTCACCCTGAGGCCGTCTCGTCACCCAGGCTCCCATTAGCTGGCTTGACAGGTTGACCCCGCGGGGAAGTTACACTCCGCGAATACGTCGGGTTGGATGTTTCTTTCCGAGCTTGTGCCAATCTCGAAAAGAGCGGGGATTGTGTACAACCCCGTATTCGCGAAGAGTGGACCCAAAACAAGGCAGACACGTTTTTAAGCTTTTTGGAGATTTTGCACTCTCGGTGGCCAATTTTGGCTCTGGTTTGGAAACATACTAATAGGGGGAGGAAAAATCAACATCTTCCCCCGGGCCCTCTAGAGGGGCGGGTGCGGCAAGATGACCGGCACCCCCCTGGCGTGCTAGGTGCGAGGTGGGATGACGGGACTGGCTGGAGACCAGGATCCCGCCCCCGACACCCCGGTGTGGGCAGGGGCGAGACCGGGTGGCCAGCCCTCTCGCCCCAGGCGGCGAGCTCGCAGGGCGAGACCGGGCGGCCAGTCCTCTCGCCCCAGGCGGCGAGCTCGCGGGGCGAGACCGGGCGGCCAGCCCTCTCGCCCCAGGCGGCGAGCTCGCGGGGCGAGCCCGGGCGGCCAGCCCTCTCGCCCCAGGCGGCGAGCTCGCGGGGCGAGCCCGGGCGGCCAGCCCTCTCGCCCCAGGCAGCGAGCTCGCGGGGCGAGACCGGGCGGCCAGCCCTCTCGCCCCAGGCGGCGAGCTTGCGGGGCGAGAGCGGGTGGCCAGCCTTCTCGCCCCAGGAGGCTAGTCCGGGGAGGGTTCGCCCTCCGCCCCTTAGACCCTTGTGGACCCTGCTGTTTTACCATCTTGCCCTCGGGGGGGGGGGGGGATTACCTCTTTACCCCCCGGCGTGGCTGTTTTCTATTGGCCCGAGGCATATTGGGCGTAGGGGTATTTTGGTCATTTTGGTTCATGGGTTTTGGAAAACTATAAATAGACCCCCGTGAGTGCCTTTGGAGGGGTGAACTTTTCCTTGCTTCCTCCTCCCTTAGCTTCTTCTTGGTAGAGTAGAGAGAGCTCCTCCAAGGAACCCTAACTCGAGCATTGGCTAGAGTGGGGAAGTGCTCAGGTAGCCTTCCGGGTGTGAGGTGGGACCTCCGCGCTAGAGCCGAGGGTCTGTTCCTAGTTTCCCAAGTCTTTGGTCCGTGACGTTCCCCCGAGTGTAGTAGGTGTGAGGTCACCCCTCTTTTGGGACCCCGAACTCCACAGAGACCAAGTTTTTGGTTTCAACAACGCGGTATCAAGCTACCACCACGCGGTACCTCGGTCGGTGGCTTCTTCAGCAAGTCCACAGTTTAAATCCTCCACACAATCGCCGATACGTGGCTGCCAGGACCTGGCACACTACCCCCGCGCGGTATCACACTACCGCCGAGTGGTAGAAAATTTGACGTATCGTTATGCTGGCTTTGTTGAATGGTTCACTATCACCACGCGGTATCTTACTACCGCTGGACATTAGCTCACAGAGAGCTATGACAAATAAATCCACAACACTACCGCCAGCGCTAGCATTATCGCCGGATGGTAACATTATGTGAGCTATTTCTGTGTAAATTTTGGGGCGTTGCACATTTTCTATAACTCATGCATTATACAAGATATTTCTAGTCTTGTAATATAGGACTAGTATTTAACATTTCGAGTTACAAATAAATTTTTTTAAAAAAATCGGTTGCTGTTAATGTTAAAGTGCAAGATGAAACACTATTAAGGATGAGCTATTATTCTTGGTGTAGTCGTACAATATTGATGATTCGTGTTGCTGAGTGTTAGAGTCTGCGCGGTTTCTCATTATGTAATCGCCTAAGCCTAGTGTATAGCTGAAGTTCGGTTGGTTACTTATGTTGTAACCAACCAAACTCCTTTCTCAGTTTATGTTTTTTAGTCTAACGCCATCAATAAAAAAAATTCCCTCTCCTCCTATAGCCTACATAAAGTGGGGTCTCTCCATCTAATATTCAGATTTTTGGAGATAAAATATTCAGTTATTTTCAATTTCTCACATGGTATCAAAGGAATAGATCATGCAGACTCCTTACCTATAATTGCGAGCCCTCACAACCCAAACAAATCCTTTTCTCCGCGTGCAGACTTAACCCCCTATAACCTCCCGACCTTCTCTTAGACTGCATTAGTAGGATTTCTCTAACTACCAGACTTGTTGACATTCCGTAATGCCCTCTCCTTTACTAGTTCTATGCAAACTTTAGTTTCCTAACCACCTACCCTATCAATTGTGGTCTCATTGACCTGTTATTACCTTGTGTGAACTCCGATGGTTTGATCGCCCGCTCTTCTTATAAGTATTGGTGGATTTTAGTTTTGTAACCGTACACCTGATACAGTGATCTCCAATCTGGTGACCTGATACTAACATACCTACACGATCTACCTTTATTTTCCGTGCGCGGACTTGGGGTTGGGTTGTGTCCACACGATCTTCTCCCTTTTTTCATGTAGACCGATTTCTAATTGCTTAACCGCCCACTTTACCCTTCCCCATCCATCTCTACACGGTCTTTAGTTTCTTGACCGCCCATCCTTTCTACTGCATGCTTACTGTTGAAACCGAAACTCGGTCTCCTGTGGAGTTCGACCCTTGGGGAAGAGGTGATCTCGCACCTACTTCACTCCTGCAAGCAAAACAACGGGGAAAACAAGGAGAAACCGACCCAAGGGCTCGGCGGGGAGGTCCCACCACACACCCGGAAGATCTCAGAGCGCTCCCCCTCCTTAGCCAGAAGCCGAGCTAAGGTAACCTTAGAAAGCACTTGGAAGCTGGAGCAGGAAGACACAGGAAGCCTGCTTTCTGGGGTACCCCTTGGGTCCTATTTATAGTTTTTAGAATCTGGACTGCCAATAACCAAAAGAGCTGACCTGAAATTACCAGAAAACCCTTGGTTGGGTCTGCCAACAGCCAAACTCCGCTGTTTTGAAGGGCTATAGGCAGACCAGCGGGGGCAAAGCAGTAAAAAGTACCTCATTCATCCAGGCGAGCTGGGGAGCTTGATCATCTCGGCGGGTCCTGCTCGCATGCTATTGCCGAGCTCCGTTGCAAGGGCGTGAACTGTTAAATTTTCTCAACGTGGTCAGCAAGATAGCCCAAACACCAAATTAATATCTTCGGAACTACCCAGTTCTCACGCTGAACCAGCGGAACACCGAGGAACAAAAGTTAAACCCAACAAACAATGGAAGCACAAGCAGGTCTATTATTCATTCACTTCTTTACAACACGAGGCATACATAGCGAGACATGATTTCGCTAGTATAACAGCTGTAAACAGAAAGGACCAAAAAATAAGCCGGGCGGACAGCACCGGATTCCGCCGAGACCGCGAGGTCGCCGAGTCCGCTGAGATCGCCCGCACTTAGCTGCAGTCCGCCGAATCACCACGGAGTCCGCCGAGGCCGCGAGGCCGCGCGGACACACCGTTATTCGTCTCCTGCTGAACCTGAACTGAGGAACACCCCTACCCGCCTGAAGCCGGCGGACAGGTTATTGAAGCTGGCAAAGATGAAACAGAGCTGACAAGCCGCAGAGCGACCTCCTGCTGAGTCCGCAGAGACCGCACACTTCCAAGTACTTGACCGAAGTCACAGCCAAACTCCTAGCTCCTTGAAGCAACCCGCGCGACCTGCACACAGCAAACGTCAGCACTGAAACAATCCGCGCGGACTGACAAACAGAGACCGCAGCACTTCGCTCAACCCAACTTACTTTTCACTCAAGTTACTTAGGTTCGTTACTGTAGACCTGCCAGGGGGGTCCTATTTATAGGCAAGGTGAGGAGTGTGGTCACCGCCCAAGAGATAAGCGACACCGCCCCAGCCCGCGCGATAGCAAAACTCCGTCCGCCGAGTCCGCAAGGACTTAGCCGGATACCAAGGAAAACCGCCAGGAGCAAGGCAAACATTGGCAAACCCTCTCCAGTCCGCCCAAGCTATGCGGACAAGGCATCAGCCCGCAAAGCTCCAACCACTGCAGGACAACAACCCCCTTCAATGGTAGTCCGCACCAACCTGAGGCAGTCCGCAAGACTCACACCTCAATCTGCCACAAGTCCACGACCAAATGCAGACAGCAACAGTCCGCCCGGTCACAGCGGACTTGGCGGATACCGCGGACACCATGGTCTTGGCACAAAGTGTGACCAAGTCCAAAACCATCAAAGGCCAATGCGAGCATGGCAGACGCAAACCCCCGTCCGCCAAACACCAAAGCACAGACCGCCAGCAGTCCGCAAAATTCCTCGCACTTGTCCAACGCAGCAGCCTCCTCCCGGACTCCAAACACCAGTCCGCCAATCGATCTCCACAACAAAGCACCTGCTGTGCCACCAGAGCTCGACAAGGCCTCAGCCAAGCTCTAAGCACAGTCTGCAATCGCCCACACCGCGGACACGCCAGTCCGCAAGCTTCCCGCGAACATGAGCCAACCCGCCTATCAGCACAAGCTTGCACCCGCGGCCACTGAGCAATGCACCAGTCCGCAAGCCGCCATCCAGCCAGGCCGCTTCTTGGCAAAGCCAGTCAGCAAACACCCTATCCGCAGAAACCAGGCCGCATAGTCCGCGGACTCCATGCAAACAATCCGCTCAGAAGACAGCCGACTTTCCACTAGACCTTCCACCAGGCCGCACATCACAGTCCGCCCAGTCCGCCTAGTCCGCCAAAGCTGTCCGCCCAGGCCGCCCGGCCTGTCCCGTCAACCACTTCCACTTCACAAAATTCAACACTCCCCCTTGAAGTTCGAAGTGGTGACCAAGCCCAGCAAGCTGCGCAAGCGTTCAAAAGGCCCCTTCGACAGTGGCTTCGTGAAGATGTCAGCAAGATTATCTTCACTCCGAACATGCCCGACCAGCAGAGATCCTTCCAACACCTTCTCCCTTATGAAGTGGTGATCAGTCTCTATATGCTTGGTCCTGGCATGACACACTGGATTGTTGACCAGTTTGAGAGCACTCTCATTGTCACCCCAGAGTAAAGTAGACCCTTGCACTTCTTCATGAACATCCTCTATAAGCCTCATCAACCAAACGACTTCCCGAGCAGCCAAAGCCGAAGCCTTATACTCCGCCTCCGTGGTTGAAACCGACACCGAGTTCTGCTTCTTGCTACACCACGAGATGCTAGCTGAACCGCAAGTGAACACATAACCTGAAGTAGACCTTCGATCATCCGAATCACCGCCATAGTCAGTATCCGTGTACCCGAGCAACGCAAACTCCGCGTCGCTTCTATAGAGGAGTCCCATGTCAGAAGAAGCCTTGACATACTTCAGAATTCCCTTTGCTGCCACTAGATGAGATTGCCTTGGTTCAGCCATATACCGACTTACTCGGCCAACAGCATAAGCAATATCCGGCCTTGTAATCGTCAGATAAATCAAGCTCCCAACAAGAGCCCTGAACACCAAGGGATCATGAAGAACCCTTCCCTCATCTCGTCGAAGCTTCAGCCCAGATTCCAGTGGAGTAGAGCACTTCTTCCCTTCGCCCATGCCGAACCGCTTCACAATGCGATCAGCATAACCTTTCTGGCTAATGAGAACCCCGCACTCCTTCCTCTCCACTTCCAGACCGAGAAAGTGATGCAACTCTCCCAAGTCTTTCATCTCGAAGCGTATAACAAGCTCAGCCCTAAGCCTTGCTACATCCCCCTCCGAATTCCCTGTGATGATCATGTCATCCACATACAGCAGGACCAAGACTCGTAGCTCACCCTTCTTCTTGACAAACAAGCTTGAATCCGAGTTAGAATCAAGGTATCCACAGAATTGCAAGTATTCTGCAATCTTCCCATACCACGCTCTATGAGCTTGCTTCAACCCATAGAGAGCCTTCTTGAGTTTGCAGACATAGTCCGGATGCTTTTCAGAGACAAAACCAAGCGGCTGATCCATGAAGATGTCCTTGTCAATCTCACCGTAAAGAAAAGCATTCTTCACATCGAGTTGCCACAACCTCCATCCCTTGCTAGCAGCCAAGGCGATCACCACTCTTACAGAAGTCATCTTCGCAACTGGACTGAATGTCTCCTCATAGTATTCTCCATACTACTGTGAGAATCCTCTAGCGACCAGACGAGCTTTGAACCGATCAATGCTCCCATCAGCCTTCTTCTTCAACTTATACACCCACTTGCAAGTAACCGGAGTAATGCCATCAACCTTGGGCACAAGGTCCTAGGTTTCATTCTTCTTCAGAGCATCAATCTCTTCCTTCATGGCACCTTCCCACTCCTTCACTCCAGACCTGCAAAGAAGCAGGAGACAAAGCTCACTACATTCTCATCACAGTACCGAGCCGGTGGCTTAACCACCCTCTTCGATCTTCGAAGAACCGGCTCCTTGCTCACGGCTTCCGTTGCTTCTTCAGGCTCCACTCCTACCTGGGGCAAGCATTGAGCAGTGCTCCCACTGCTTCCTAAGCCAGAAGGCTCAGCCTCGGAGTTCGAAGCAACAGGAGCTGCTGGTGAAACAACAAGCTCCTCATCCAAGCCTTCAGCAGCCACCACCGGTGCTTCATCAACCTTGCTACTTCCGGTTAACTCCACCGAGCCACCTCCATATGACGTCAGCTCGTCAAAGACAACGTCTCTTGACACCACGAACTTCTTCGTCACAGGGTCCATGCATTTCCATCCCTTCTTCCGCTCATCATAGCCAACAAAGACAAGTTTCCTTGCCTTCGCATCCAGCTTTGTCCGTGAAGCATCCGAGACATGCACGTAGCAAGTTGAACCGAACACCCTAAGGTGTCCAACACTCGGCTTCTCCTTCAGCAACAGCTCAATAGGAGTCTTCATGTTGATAGGGCTGAGTGGCATCCGGTTGATAACATAAGCAGCACAAGACATTCCCTCCGCCCAAAAGGACCTTGGGATATCTTTCGCATGAAGCCAGCATTTGCAGGTCTCCGTCAGATGACGGATCTTCCGCTCCGCTACCCCATTTTGTTGTGGAGTGTGAGCACAAGTAAGCTCTCGTTGGATCCCGTGCTTCCTGCAGAAGTTAGAAAACTCGGAGGAAACAAATTCACCCCTGTTATCAGTTCTAAGCTTCTTAATCCGCAAGCCAAGCCGGCCTTCTACCAACTCCTTGAACTACACGAACAAATGGAAGGCTTCCGACTTCTCCTTTAAGAAGTACACCCAAGTATACCTTGAGTAGTCATCAACCAAGACAAGCATGTATCTGCTTCCACCAAGGCTGGCAGTAACCGTCGGTCCCATCAGGTCGCCATGAATACACTCCAATGGCTTCTTGCTCCTTGTTTGTGATTTATCAAACGGAAGGCGATGTGCCTTACCGTATTGACAGCCCGCACAAACATGCCCATCACCAAAGGAGGACAACTTCGGCAACCCCCTCACCAAACTTCTACTAGCCATAGCCTTCAGCTTGTCCATGCCAACATTCCCCAGCCTCTCATGCCAGATAGCAGCACTATCATTGGCCCTCATTCTATCAACATAAGCACTGGTGGAAAGAACAAACAAGTTCTTCACCCTTCTCCCAACATGAGCAACATCAGCCTTCACCGCTGATACGTTGCGAAGGAACCTCACGTCTGTTGGCCCAAACAGAACGTGATACCCAACGTCCACCGCATTGGTCACCGAGAAGAGGTTCTTCTTCATGCTTGGCATGTGATACACACTCCTTAACGTGAGTGGCCCCTGATCACTACCCAAAGACACGACCCCCTCTTTCTCTACTGCATAAATAGTATTATCAGCAGTGATAATAGCTTCATTACCTGAGTAAGCCTGCATGGAGGTCAACTTCGATTTGTCTCCGGTGAGGTGATGACCACACCCGGAGTCCACGATCCACTCGCTGTTGAAGTCCTCAGCAGACAAGGCCCGAACACAAGTGCCCGTCATAAAAGCTCCGCCCCATCCTTCTTCTTCACTTCTTGAGCAAGCTTCCTCCTTTCCCACAGCATGCCCAGGCTGCAGTTTGACCTTGCAGTCCCGCTTGAAGTGCCCTCGCTGATGACACCGGTAGCACTTCAGGTTCTTCTTCCAGTCCTTAGGAGTATTGCTCCTCTCCGGCGGATATGAAGTTGAAGTCTCCTTCTCACCAACGACCTGCACTTTCTTCTTCTTCTTCCCTTCCCATCCTTTCTTCTTGCCTGAGAAGAGAGCTTCGCTGCCTTCCTGATTCAGGTTCACTCCAGTCATCTGCCTTGCTAAGCTCTCCTGCGAGGCAAGCAGATTCTCCAGCTCCAGCAAAGACGGATGAGTAGCCCACCCTTGAACAGATGTTACAAAGGCCACATATTCCTTCCGCAAGCCGCGGATAATGTGCCTTTTCATCTTTGCCTCAGAGATAGGCTCATCAGGATCCAGTGCCGACAGCTCAGCACACAAGCTCTTCATCTTTAAGAAGTACTTGGAGATGGAAAGGTCTCCCTGAGTTGCCCTGGCCAACTCATTCTCCAGGAACTGAAGCCGCGCCACATTCTTCCTATTGAACAACTCATCAATGGTTGTCCAAATATCAGCAGCCGACTCACACCCAACGATGTGATCAAACAGTTCTGGAGACACAGCTCTCTTCAGAATGAACTCCGCCTTAGCATTTGTTCTTCTCCAGAGTCTAACCTGTTCAGCAGTACCGAACGCAGCAGTCACTTCCTGTCTGTCATCACCACCGACGACTTCCCACAGCTCCTCGCCAAGAAGATAACTCTTCATGCACGACTTCCACTTCTTGAAGTTAGTCGGCGTTAAGAGTTCAATGCCCAGACCTCTTGCAAAACTTCCTTCCATTGCAACACCTGTTGGCAACATTTCAGCAGCTCTGAGCAACAACACAAGTTGATCACCACTCAATCACTGAGCACCAACACTGGCTGACTTCCGCTCACGCAACTGAACCTCAGCAACCTCGCTCTGATACCATGTTAAATTTTCTCAACGTGGTCAGCAAGATAGCCCAAACGCCAAATTAATATCTTCGGAACTACCCAGTTCTCACGCTGAACCAGCGGAACACCGAGGAACAAAGGTTAAACCCAACAAACAATGGAAGCACAAGCAAGTCTATTATTCATTCACTTCTTTACAACACGAGGCATACATAGCGAGACATGATTTCGCTAGTATAACAGCTGTAAACAGAAAGAACCAAAAAACAAGCCGGACGGACAGCACCGGAGTCCGCCGAGACCGCGAAGTCGCCGAGGTCGCCGAGTCCGCTGAGATCGCCCGCACTTAGCTGCAGTCCGCCGAATCACCACGGAGTCCGTCGAGGCCGCGAGGCCGCGCGGACACACCGTTATTAGTCTCTTGCTGAACCTGAACTGAGGAACACCCCTACCCGCCTAAAGCCGGCGGACAGGTTATTGAAGCTGGCAAAGATGAAACAGAGCTGACAAGCCGCAGAGCGACCTCCTACTGAGTCTGCAGAGACCGCACACTTCCAAGTACTTGACCGAAGTCACAGCCAAACTCCTGGCTCCTTGAAGCAACCCGCACGACCTGCACATAGCAAACGTCAGCACTAAAATAATCCGCCCAGACTGACAAACAGAGACCGCAGCACTTCGCTCAACCCAACTTACTGTTCACTCAAGTTACTTAGGTTCGTTACTGTAGACCTGCCAGGGGGGTCCTATTTATAGGCAAGGTGAGGAGTGTGGTCACCGCCCAAGAGATAGCGACACCGCCCCAGCCCGCGCGATAGCAAAACTCCGTCCGCTGAGTCCGCAAGGACTTAGCCGGATACCAAGGAAAACCGCCAGGAGCAAGGCAAACATTGGCGAACCCTCTCCAGTCCGCCCAAGCTATGCGGACAAGGCATCAGCCCGCAAAGCTCCAACCACTGCAGGACAGCAACCCCCTTCAATGGCAGTCCGCACCAACCTGAGGTAGTCCGCAAGACTCACACCTCAATCCGCCACAAGTCCACGACCAAAGGCAGACAACAATAGTCCGCCCGGTCACAGCGGACTTGGAAGATACCGCGGACACCATGGTCTTGGCACAAAGTGTGACCAAGTCCAAAACCATCAAAGGCCAATGCGAGCATGGCGGACGCAAACCCCCGTCCGCCAAACACCAAAGCACAGACCGCCAGCAGTCCGCAAAATTCCTCGCACTTGTCCAATGCAGCAGCCTCCTCCCGGACTCCAAACACCAGTCTGCCAATCGATCTCCACAGCAAAGCACCTGCTGTGCCACCAGAGCTCGACAAGGCCTCAACCAAGCTCTAAGCCCAGTCCGCAATCGCCCACACCGCAGACACGCCAGTCCGCAAGCTTCCCGCGAACATGAGCCAACCCGCCTATCAGCACAAGCTTGCACCCGCGACCACTGAGCAATGAAACAATCTGCAAGCCTCCATCTGCTCAGGCCGCTTCTTGGCAAAGCCAATCAGCAAACACCCTATCCGCAGAAACCAGGCCGCATAGTCCGCGGACTCCATGCAAACAATCCGCTCAGAAGATAGCCGGCTTTCCACTAGACCTTCCACCAGGCTGCACATCACAGTCCGCCCAGTCCGCCTAGTCCGCCAAAGCTGTCCGCCCAGGCCGCCCGGCCTGTACCGTCAACCACTTCCACTTCACAAAATTCAACACGAACTGGGGTTAGCTCGACGAGATGCCGAGCTTGGGGTCGGCGAATACTGATCTCCGGTCGACGGATGCCGATCTCTGGTCGACGATCGCCGATCTCCGGTCGACGAATGCCGAGCTCGGGCTCGGCTTCTCTTCTTCCGAGCTCGCCCACTGCCTTTAGCCCGATCTGTCTGGTTTCTGGCGACCTTGCTTGCTGGACACGGGGTTGTACGCAATGTTGGAGTTACCATGATGATCTAGAAGTGGTCAAACATGTAATCTCACTGCCAACGCGATATGAGCTTGCAGGGTCGCACATAAGAGATGTGGAGAAGTTGGATGATTGACTGTGTTGGTAAAGGTTACCAATCACCGACCTGAATGGGGTTATGGGCAAAATGTTGCCTTAAAGGATCGTCGGGTTGGGCAAATGTTGCCTTGAAGGATTGGTAAGAATGGTCGACGAGTATCGACGAGTATCGTCGACCGCGGGTCGACGAGTATTCGACGTATCGTCGACCGCGGGTCGACGAGTAGTATCGTCGACCACGGAATCGTCGATCCTAGCTGATACTCGCCGATCCTAGGTGATACTCGCCGATCCTAGGTGATTCTCGCCGATTGATTCTCACCGAATCTGCTAGATGATTCTCGTTGATTCTGGAACACGAATTTTCTGGGTGGTCTGCGGGTAGCGATATTCCTAAGTCTGTTTATGCCTTTGGTATAAATAGACACTTAGGGTTTTCGGGCATTAACGCTAGCCGATCGTCGCTGAGCTCGTTGATCTGAGCTGATCGAATCGACAGAACCGTTCCGCCGCTCTTCGTTCGCCGATCCCGAATCCCGCCGACGGAACCTCGGTCGACCTCCTCCTCTCCGGCGATCGTCGCTGTTGTTGCTTTCCCTGGCACGGACCTAGCAGTCCGTGGAAAAGCAAGGTGCGGTCTTTCTCCTTCCCAATTATCTGTGCGACGGAAAGGTCGGCGTTCTCCCGCTCGTGTGGATTTCTGCAGAGATGTGGATTTCATTCCACGTAGAACTCGCCACAAGAAGAACATGAAGCTTGGAGCATCTCTGTTGAGTTGTGGCTCAACGCCACCGAGGTAATTTTTGCCTAGTTGTATGTAAACTTCTTGATTCAACTACCATGGCCCGATCCCATCTCTTTTGGGTTTTCTTGATGTTTTTATTCTTCCGCTGCGTGCACAAGTGTTGTGCCATCCTCATAGAGAAACCCAACAGTGGTATCAGAGCCAGGTTTCGGCCATGATTGTTGTATTGGAAGTTTTGTTATTCCAGTGCGTGTAAACCTAGGGATTTAGAAGTGTTCTAAATGTCTAGATTTAGTCTTGGTACCCCGCCAAGAACTTCTGGGATTTCGTGGAAATTTCTAATTGTTAGAAATTGTAGTCTCGTTAGCAGTAACCATCCCTCGAGGTTGTTTTGGATTTTGAATCCAACATAGAGAGATGAACTTGTCTACTTCTTTAAGTTGAGTTGTCTTTGCTTTTGTCCACTGCATGTAAATTTGAGGATTTGGAAGTTTCCGGATGTTCAGATTTAGCCCTTCCTTCTATCAAATGTTGATGGTGTCAGGTTGTGCACATAAGGGACGCATGTGGTTTTAGAAAAATTGTTTTTCTTTGGATGTGCACATTGATCAAATGTTGATCATGGTTAACTGTTAACCTATAATCAAAATCCCTTCATCAAATATTAAGTGTTCGGATGCCTTCCGATGGATGACACTCTTCTTGCCTCGATCGATGAAGTGTGGGCTTGCCAAAGCAAGGTGCATTAATCTATCTTGGTAAGGGTGCGAGCGGATAATTGTGATATCCCACTGTCGACATCGGGTCCAGCTTAACTAGGTGACCTCAAAGGTTGAGTGCCTAGAGGCATAGGGTTGGCATGCACCATATGATGGATGTGAGTAAGGAGTTATTCACCAACCATACAAGAATTGCATGAGGATGCAATTGGCAAGCGTTGCCTACCTAAATAACCGCATCGTGAGAGGAAAGCCAAAGCTGACTCATTGTGTTGGTGAAATACAGATCTTGTCCACTAAGAGAGTAGCTCGCATGAACTCTCCGAATTGTTAGTGAGGGCTATCATTTCGAATAAAATAGTGGGAGTGTTTTAATTGAAGTCCAAATTAAAACAAATTGTATTTGAAATTTTGGTACTGATTTTATTCTGCATAAATTCTTGTAGAAGTCCATGGCAAGTGTTTCACACTCCACGTTGTCTCTGAGAGCCATCCTTGAGAAGGATAAGCTCAGTGGGACTAATTACATGGACTGGTACAGGAACCTGAGAATTGTTCTCAGGCAAGAGCGAAAGCTCTATGTCTTGGAAGAAGAAACCCCCGAGGTGCCGACCGGGAACTCTTCCCGTGCTGAGAAGGATGCTTATAAGAAGTATACTGATGATGCTTTAGATGTCGAATGCCTTATACTTGCCACTATGAACTCTGAGCTTCAGAAGCAACATGAGAACATGGGGTGCAAGGAGATTGACGAGCATCTCAAGAAAATGTTTCAAGGGCAGGCTCGTCAAGAGAGGTTCGACGTCACAAAAGCGTTGTTTCAGTGCAAGATGAGAGTTCGAGACTCAGTAGGGACTCACGTACTCAAGATGATTGGGTATATAGAGAACCTTGAAAGGCCGGGTTTTCCTCTTGGTCAAGAGTTGGCCACGGATCTGATCCTGCAATCGTTGCCGGACAGTTATGAGCAGTTCGTCTTGAACTACAACATGAATGAAATAGACAAGACACTGCCCGAACTCCTAGGCATGTTGAGAACTGCCGAAATCAATATGAAGAAGGCCAAGCCTGCCAGCCCCATACTGATGGTGCATAAGGGCAAGGGCAAGGCCAAGGGCTCTAAGAAGACGAAGGTGGGACCTAAGTCATATCTTGAGCCCAAGTCTTCTGCACTGATGAAAAAGAAAAGCACGGTGAAGGAAGGGAAATGCCACCACTGTGGCAAGGCTGGTCATTGGAGGAGGAACTGTCCTTCGTACATTGAAGGTCTGCAGAAAATGAAGGGAGGTATGACTTCCGCTTCAAATGTTCACATTATAGAGATAAACCTTTCTGCTCCTTCATCTTGGGTATTGGATACCGGATGTGGTTCTCACATTTGTACAAATGTGCAGGAATTGGGAAGGAGAAGATTGCTGAGTAAAGGGGAGGTGGACCTCCGCATCGGCAATGGAGTAAGAGTTGTTGTTGTAGCCGTAGGGGTTTACCGTCTTTCTTTGCCCAGTGGGCTTGTAATAGAACTAGATAATTGTTATTTTGTTCCGGCCAAAACTAGAAACATTATATCTATTTCATGTTTGGACATGATTGGATTTTCTTTTATAATTAAGAACAACTGTTGTTCTATATTTAAGAATGATGTTTGTTATGCTGTAGCCCAATTGTTTAATGGTCTTTATGTTTTGAACTTGGACCATCTGATCTGTAATGTAGAAAATAATAAAAGACTAAGAACAAATGACTCGAACCCTACATTTCTCTGGCATTGTCGTCTGGGCCATATCAATGAGAAGCGCATATCCAAGCTCCATAGAGATGGACTTTTGGACTCATTTAATTATGAATCATTTGAGCGATGCGAATCTTGTTTGTTAGGCAAGATGACTAAAGCTCCTTTCACTGGTTATACTGAGAGGGCTGAGGATCTCTTGGGTGTTGTACATAGTGATGTATGCGGACCCATGAGTTCCATGGCTAGAGGTGGGTATTTCTACTTTGTTACATTTACTGATGATTTCAGTAGATACGGATATGTGTATCTTATGAAGTGCAAATCCGAGACCTTTGAAAAGTTCAAAAAGTTCAAGAATGAAGTAGAAAACTAGTTGGGTAAAAGGGTTAAAGCACTCCGATCTGATCGAGGTGGCGAATACCTGAGTCATGAGTTCCGTGATCATCTGAAAGAGTGTGGTATTGTATCACAACTCACTCCACCTAGAACACCACAACATAATGGTGTGTCTGAGAGGAGAAATCGTACTCTGTTAGACATGGTACGTTCGATGATGAGTCATGCAGACTTGCCTGTTTCCTTTTGGGGTTTTGCTTTAGAGACTGCTGCAATGACATTGAATCGCGCTCCAACGAAAACAGTTCTGAAGACACCATATGAGATATGGACTGGGAAGCATCCTAGTATGTCGTTCATTAAAATTTGGGACTGTGAGGCATATGTGAGACGTCAAATGCTTGACAAGCTGGAACCCAAATCAGATAAATGTTATCTGGTGGGATATCCTAAGGAAACGAAAGGGTATTACTTTTGCCTACCGTCTGAGGGCAAAGTGTTTGTCGCAAGGACTGGTGTCTTCTTGGAGAAAGAGTTCTTATCAAGAAAGACTGAAAAAGTAGAGCTTGAAGAAGTTCAAGAACCACATGTAGTGAATGAACCAGAATTGGATTCTGAGACAGGACTACAAGATGTTGTAGCTAGAGAACCTGCTCAAGGAACATAAGTCCTACGTAGATCTGGTAGACCGAGGTTTGAGCCTGAGAGATATGGATTTCTCGTGTCTCAAATAGGTAATGTGTTGCTTATGGATCATGATGATGAACCAGCAACCTACCAAGAGGCTATGAATGGACCGGACTCCGACAAATGGCTTGAGGCTATGAAATCCGAAATGGACTCCATGTATGCAAACCAAGTTTGGAACTTGGTGGAACCACCTGAAGGGGTACAACCCATAGGGTGCAAGTGGGTCTTCAAGAAGAAGACTGACATGGATGGGAATGTACAGACATTCAAAGGGCGACTGGTGGCTAAGGGTTTCAAGCAAATTCATGGTATTGACTATGATGAGACCTTTTCCCCTATTGCCATGGTAAAGTCCATAAGGATATTGCTTGCTGTTGCTGCGTATTATGACTACAAGATCTGGCAGATGGATGTCAAAACGGCTTTCCTTAATGGAAACCTCCTTGAGGAAGTGTATATGACACAACCCGAGGGTTTTGTATCACCAGATGAAGCCACTAAAATATGCAAGCTGAATAAGTCCATCTATGGACTGAAACAGGCCTCTCGAAGTTGGAATCTTTGTTTTGATGAGAAAATCAAAGAGTTTGGTTTCATCAAGAATGAAGATGAGCCTTGTGTTTACAAGCGAATCAGTGGGAGCATTGTTGTCTTCCTGATATTGTATGTAGATGACATACTGTTGATTGGGAATGACATTCCTACCCTGAAAGTTGTTAAGAACAACCTAGGGAACTGCTTTTCAATGAAGGATTTGGGTGAAGCGACTTATATACTCGGTATTAAGATCTATAGAGATAGATCGAAGAAGTTGCTGGGTTTGACCCAGAGTACGTACATCGAAAAGGTATTGAAGCGGTTCAACATGCTTGAGTCCAAGAAAGGATTTTTTCCCATGTCTCATGGTGTGAATCTCTCTAAGGACCAGTGTCCAAAGTCTTGTGAAGATAAGGACCGCATGAAGTTGATTCCATATGCTTCAGAAATTGGATCAATCATGTACGCGATGTTATGTACTCGACCCGACGTCTCCTTTGCTTTGAGCATGACTAGCAGGTATCAGTCAGACCCCGGTGAGTGTCACTGGATTGCAGTCAAGAATGTCCTGAAGTACTTGAGAAGGACTAAGGATGTGTTCTTGGTGTATGGTGGAGAGGAAGAGCTCGTTGTAAGTGGTTACACAGATGCTAGCTTCCAAACTGATAGAGATGACTCCAAGTCTCAGTCAGGTTTTGTGTTTTGCCTGAATGGAGGAGCTGTGAGATGGAAGAGTTCCAAGCAAGAGACAGTTGCTGATTCTACAACAGAGGCCGAGTATATCGCCGCAGCTAATGCGGCGAAGGAGGCTATATGGATTAGGAAATTCATCGGCGAGCTTGATGTAGTTCCTAGCATTGTTGGTCCCGTAGTTCTCTACTGTGATAACAATGGTGCAATTGCACAATCTAAGGAACCTAGATCCCATCAGCGCTCCAAGCACATACTTCGGCGGTTTCATCTTATTCGTGAGATTATCAAACGAGGAGATGTGAACATTTGCAGAGTGCCGACTGAGGAGAATATTGCGGATCCACTGAGAAAGCCTCTCGCGCAGAGAAAGCATGATGGTCATACTAGATCGATGAGTATACGATACCTAAATGATCAACTCTAGTGAGAATCTTGTGGATTACATGTAAACATGTATTTTGTTGGCCATTTGTTCATATGATGAACAGTATACCTAGTTTTACTCTTACAATTAATGACAAGTTCTTTTATTATGAGTTTTCTATATGATAGTTAAATGTTAACATAATAGATACCCTTAGAATGTTCGCTTCCATGGGACATCATGTACGTGACTTGAATGTGAGAGCCTATGATTTATTTGAAGCTTCATTCTTAAAAGGTCCCTGGTCGAGTATCATCATAGAAGCAAAGGGTGATGATGGTACATGAAGGCTAGCACGTGCGTTGACTGATGACCGGTTCTCACAGGTCATGATATTGTGATATCAAGTCATCACGTGGGTACTTATTAGTGAACAAGTTGTACTGGACAGACCCAACCTGAGACTACTCTATGGATTGTCATCCAATCGTGTCACGAGTAGGTCTCAATTGACAATGGTGTTGTGGTCCTTTGACCTGAAGTCACAGCATTCATCAAGTGAGGAAGAGCGTGCTTTGATGCCATCTAAAGTCTTCCTTGAGAAAGGTTGATGATAAGGGTGGTTGTTGGGCATGTTACGAATCATTTGGGTGTTTGTGTGTGAGCAAATATGAGATTTGTCCTCTTGTATGACAGGAGTTGCATCCATGGGCCCCTTGATGGAACTGGACTGAGAAATGCATGGCCATGCTTGGTTGAGTCAATATGTGATATTGGACTCACCATTCTCTGGAAGTCCGTCCTGGATCAAGAAACTTGGATTGAGCTATTACGAGGGTGACACGGTCCATGCCTCTAGTTCTTTCCAGATGTAAGGGACAAAGGGACAAAGACAACGCTGATACATTGGTCATAAAGGCTTATGAGTTATAAACTCTTATTGCTTGGGGAGCAATGATGTATTGCTAGATGCCGCTCATTGTTTGTGAGGTTTTTGGTTTGATACTCTCAAGATCAAGTGGGAGACTGTTGGAGTTACCATGATGATCTAGAAGTGGTCAAACATGTAATCTCACTACCAACACGATATGAGCCTACAGGGTCGCACATAAGAGATGTGGAGAAGTTGGATGATTGACTGTGTTGGTAAAGGTTACCAATCACCGACCTGAATGGGGTTATGGGCAAAGTGTTGCCTTAAAGGATCGTCGGGTTGGGCAAATGTTGCCTTGAAGGATTGGTAAGAATGGTCGACGAGTATCGAAGAGTATCGTCGACCGCGGGTCGACGAGTATCGACGAGTATCGACGAGTATTGTCGACCGCGGGTCGACGAGTATCGTCGACCGCAGGATCGATGATTATCGTCAACCCACGTTCGACGTGAATCGTCGAGTATTGTACTCTGATTCTCGCCGACTGATACTCGCCGATCCTAGCTGATACTCGCCGATCCTAGGTGATTCTCGTCGATTGATTCTCACCGAATCTGCTAGATGATTCTCGCCGATTCTGGAACCCTAATTTTCTGGGTGGTCTGCGGGTAGCGATATTCCTAAGTCTGTTTATGCCTTTGGTATAAATAGACACTTAGGGTTTTCGGGCATTAACGCTAGCCGATCGTCGCTGAGCTCGCTGATCTGAGCTGATCGAATCGACGGAACCGTTCCGCCGCTCTTCGTTCGCCGATCCCGAATCCCGCCGACGGAACCATTCTGCCACCGTGCTCGCTCCGTCGACCTCCTCCTCTCCGGCGATCGTCGCTGCTGTTGCTTTCCCTGGTGCGGACCTAGCAGTCCGTGGAAAAGCAAGGTGCGGTCTTTCTCCTTCCCGATTATCCGTGCGACGGAAAGGTCGGCGTTCTCCCGCTCGTGTGGATTTCTGCAGAGACGTGGATTTCATTCCACGTAGAACTCGCCACAAGAAGAACACGAAGCTTGGAGCATCTCCGTTGAGTTGTGACTCAACGCCACCGAGGTAATTTTTGCCTAGTTGTATGTAAACATCTTGATTCAACTACCATGGCCCGATCCCATCTCTTTTGGGTTTTCTTGATGTTTTTATTCTTCCGCTGCGTGCACAAGTGTTGTGCCATCCTCATAGAGAAACCCAACACACAATCCCCGCTCTTTTTGAGCTTGGCAAAGCTCGGAAAGAAACATCCAACCCCAAGTGTGCGGCGAGCGTGGGTTGGCGAGTTGGAGGGAATCTTTGGGTGGGGTCCACCTGCGGCTTATATATATGCACCTACCCACCTGCCTGACTCTTGCCATTCCCCTCGCTCTAACCTTGCCAAGATGCCGCTTCCCAAGGAGATTCAAGAGCGCGTAGACCGAGCTCGCCAGGCTTCTACAGCTCGCGTAGCCGCCCTGACGGCGGTTCCTGCCAAAGTTCCTCAAATTGATTTTGCCGAGCCCGGCTCCAAGAGGTCGAAGTTATTCCCCCAGGCGGCCGAGCCCATCTACCATGACCTGAGGGCTACCATGGAGCGCAAGACTGACTCTTCTACCCAGACAATTTGTGAGAAGGATAGAGAGGTCATCGTAGTTGGCGACGACCCGGATGGTCAACCGGGCGACAGGGGGGACCACCCCGCAAGAGCCCATACCGCAAGACGAGACGGCTCCCGCGGACTCGCGGTTCATGGCGCCGGACAACCGTCCCCAGGACCCGCCTCTTCTCTTTGGGATCCTTCCAGTGAGCTCGCAGAGGCCGAGCTCGCAGGTGCGCGCCTCCTCTCCCCGGCAAACTGATGTGGTCGCGGGGGCGGGTCTGGGAAGTATCCCCACCCCGGGATTTGAGCTCCTCTCGCCGGGGGCTCGCGGTCCAGGTCGTTGGAAGGATCTCAGGTTCATCCCTCCCCACATCTCCTTTGAGCTGCCGAGCTCATTAGGTCAACCTTGCTTGGCTTCTTGCCCCATGAGTTTTTTTTGCGTTTCTCTTCTTGCTGACACTTGTATTCACAGCTCTTCCCAGCCAATCTGCTGCCGAGGAATCCTCGCAGGCGGCCCACTACTCTCCCCTCCCTTCCCCAAGCTCGCTGGACTCTTACTTGGGTCCTTAGGTGGATCAAGGCGAGCTGACGAGGAGGGAGGTCAAGCTCCTCAAGAAGCTGGTGTGCGGGCTGCGCGAGGTGCAGGGGGTCAACGAGACGCTACAGTGTGACTACGCGCGTCTCACCGACGAGGTGCGAAGTGGCCAGGCTGGCGAGCTGATGTCCCCCTCCCGGCTCCTGGACGAGATAGATGACAGTCTCTCGGTGGCGCATAGGAATTCGGGAAGGATCCGTGTGCTGCTCCACGCGCGGCAGTCTGGGGGGCGGGGGTCGCGAGGCCGGGGTAGGTAAGTTAGCGGCTCCTTTGCCGAGCCGACCGGTACTCGCATCCCGATGCTCTCCCTGCTCGCGCGCCCTGCCTTTTCATTCCTCAACTTTGTCTGTAATAAGGAGCTTTTAGAATATTCTTGGACATGTTATTCAAATAATGTATTGCAATGTTTGACTTAGCCTTGGTTGGGATGCGCCAGAAGTCGGCGAGCTGGGGTGGCGAGCTGGGTTGGCGAGCTGGGGTGGTGAGCTGAGCCGATTGGACGGCCTGACCCAGATTTCTTTTCCTATAAATATCCCCCCCTCACCTACCCCGTACTATGCCTTTATTGCTTTCTTTCCCTCTCTCTGTGCTTCTTGCTCTTCCTGCTCGCGCTCCGCTCGTTCCTCCGCGATCATGGGCAAGACCAATCCAGATGTCGACGGCCGCTCCAAGTGCGTGCAGCACTTCACAGATTATTGTTTCTTTGAGGGGCACATTAGCGAGGAGGAGCTCATAGAGTTCAAGGCCGAGTACGTGCCGCCGGGCTTCGAGGTGCGCGGGCCGAGGCAGGGCGAGGCCATCAACACCTTTTACGGGGATGAACTCGCCTTCCCCATCTCGCACTTTGAGGTGGGGTTGTGCCTTCCCCTCTGGCCGGAGATCCGGCAGATCCTGAAGTATTACTGAGCCGTGCCCGCGCAACTAAATTCTAACGCCATCGCGATGATGGTGGCGTTCGCGAGCTACCTCCGGCGGGAGAGGATTGAGTTCAACCTGACAGTGTTCAGGAAGCTCTTCTCCTATAAGGCGACGCTGGATGGGGTCGCCTACTTCGGCGGCTCACTGATCAAGGTTCGCGAGATTGCGAACAAGCACCACACCTGGATGACCAAGATCGCCTTCATCAAGGGCGATCTAGGCAACATCCCATACTCGCCTTAGCAGAAGGGAGAGGAGGTCTACCGCCCCCCTGCCGTGTCCGACAACGATGCCGAGCTCCACAAGTTTTTTCTCCACAAGGACTTCGAGGTCATCTTCCTGCGAAGGGGCCTCAACGCGCTTCCCCCTGTTCTACCTGGCAAAGGTACTGTTCTCTCCTCATCTTGTCGAGCTCGCCCGATCGCCGAGCTCGCCATATTGTTGCTGAATCTCTTCTGATTTTTTCAGTATTTTCTTGCAGGGGAGCGAATAATTCCTGCGAACCCGCCGTTTGCGGATCCGGGATCGCACCCGGACCCCCTTGCCCGCGAGAAGGCGGCAGCGGCGACCTGCCGAGATGAGGCGGCCCTCTCCCAACCCTCTTCCAGCAAGAGGCGACCTGAGGACGCGAGATCAAACCCACCACACCGCCAGTGACCACTAAAGAAGATGCGGAGAGCCCTGTTGGCTCTGCGGGGGAAACAACAACAACAACATCAACAGCCCAGCCCCAAATACATCAGCTCGTTGGAGACCCCTCCCGACGCGTCGCCGGAGAGCCCGCTGAAGGAGATTACCAGCAAGGGCCAGAAAGGTGGCGAGGCCCCCTCTTCCTCGGCGACGATCTCCCCTCCTCCATCGGCAAAGAGGGAGGCCCGCGAGCGCGCGCCGCCGAAGCAACACCCCCTCTTCAACTTCGGCGGGCGGTGGAAGGACTCGGTGGGCGAGCCCATGCTACAGTGGGATGAGCTCGCTCATCGAGTCTCCATCTCCACCTTGCACCCCTCCTGGCACGACCGCGAGCCCTCCACCGGTCATGCCTATGCCCTCGGCTTCGGTCTATATGGCCGCGAGGATGCCGAGGCCTACAAGAAGATGACCATCCGGCAGCTCGACCATGAGGGCCTGCAGGCCCACCTGCGGACCATGGAGCTGCACCACATGCTGACCCGCCGCAGCTTCTCCCTTAGCAACCAACTCCAAAAAGCTGAGCAGGCTCGCGACGTCGCCAAGGATAAGGTCACTGATCAGGCGAGGCAGCTCGACATAGCGGAGGGTCTACTCGCCCAAGCCGCCGGCGGGCTAGTAAGTGTCAAGCACTACTCTTCTCTTTTTCTTAGAACATTTTGCGCTGATACCAGACTGAATTTTTTCTTTATCAGGACGCCAAGGCTGCAGGGGAGCTTCAGGCTCGCAATGCCGAGCAGGGGGAGGAGATCAGCCAGCTGCGCGCACGCCTCGCCGAGCTGGAGGGCGCGAACACGAAGATGAAGGAGGAGAATCAGCACCTCCTCCGCGAGGTCTGTCGCCAGGCGGAGATCTTCTTCCCGCCCCACGACATCGACCATACCCTCCCATATAAGAGCCCGAGGATCTTTGGCGAGGCCGAACTCGCCGAGAGACTGCGGATCAACTCCATCCAAGCCGCCGAGTGCACCCTCCAAATGATGAAGGACTCGGGGGTGCTGGTGGAGGGATGCGAGGGGATCTCGGCCCGGGACCTGATGCCGAGCCTGTTCCCGGCAACGCCGCCCAGCGAGAAGGAAGACAGCTTGGATGCGATGTTCGGGAAGAGCTTCTAGGATCAGTCGGGTGAAGGTGAGGACCAGTCCGGCGGGGGGGGGGGGGGGGGGGGGGGGGGGGGGGGGGGCGAGTCCTGAAGATAGCTTGTACATCTTCTTCTTTCTTCTTTTCCTTTTTTGTTTACTCGCCGAGGCGAGCCCCCTGTAACCATTTTTGTAAACACTTACTTAATGAAGGAGTTTTTGATCATACCCGTGCCACTTTTCTTTTCCTTTTTTTCTTTGTACTTTGTTTGTTATGCTGTGAATATCCGCGAGTGCTTCCCCATGCGACCTCGCATAGACAGGTTCCGCGAGTAGGGTAGTCATGTGTACGCGCCCGCGAGTGAATACGTTTTGAGTGCTCTCCGAGCCCCAAGCGATTCGGGAGCGGCCGGCTCTCCGCCCTTGTCACGCCACCTTAACTCGCCCGCGAGCCATCCAGGTTGGACTCAAAAAGAAGAGAAAATCTTCTAAGGAAAATAGTCAAAGGGATGAAGTGCCCGGACCTGGCTCGCCTTCCTTCAGCGAGGCCCGGGCTCGCCTTCCTTCAGCGAGGCCCGGGCTCGCCTCCTCTTTGCTAATGCCGAGCTGGGGTCGGCGAGTCCAAACTCGCCTATGTAGAATCCTCTTGCTGATGCCGAGCTGGGTTAGGCGAGTCCGGGCTCGCTCATACAGAACCTCTTTCCCCTTTTTCCTTGGCATTCGAAGCTTCTTGATCTTTACCTGACGATTTCAAGGCCGACATCATCGAGTGACTTCCTGCCCTGCCAGCTAGGTGAGATCCTGACAGCGGGATCTGCTCGAGGCCAAGGATGACACCGAGTGACTTCCTGCCCTGCCAGCTAGATGGGAGCCTGGCAGCGGGATCTGCTCGGGGTCCAGACACACTCCATCGAGTGACTTCCAGCCCTGCCAGCTAGGTGAGATCCTGACAGCGGGATCTGCTCGAGGCCAAGGATGACACCGAGTGACTTCCTGCCCTGCCAGCTAGGTGAGAGCCTGGCAGCGGGATCTGCTCGGGGTCCAAACACATTCCATCGAGTGACTTCCAGCCCTGCCAGCTAGGTGAGAGCCTGACAGCGGGATATGCTCGAGGCCAAGGATGACACCGAGTGACTTCCTGCCCTGCCAGCTAGGTGAGAGCCTGGCAGCGGGATCTGCTCGGGGTCCAAACACATTCCATCGAGTGACTTCCAGCCCTGCCAGCTAGGTGAGAGCCTGACAACGGGATCTGCTCAAGGCCAAGGATGACACCGAGTGACTTCCTACCCTGCCAGCTAGGTGAGAGCCTGGCAGCGGGATCTGCTCGGGGTCCAAACACATTCCATCGAGTGACTTCCTGCCCTGCCAGCTAGGTGAGAGCCTGACAGCGGGATCTGTTTGAGGCCAAGGATGACACCGAGTGCCTTCCTGCCCTGCCAGCTAGGTGAGAGCCTGGCAGCGGGATCTGCTCGGGGTCCAAACACATTCCATCGAGTGGCTTCCAGCCCTGCCAGCTAGGTGAGAGCCTGACAGCGGGATCTACTCGAGGCCAAGGATGACACCGAGTGACTTCTTACCCTGCCAGCTAGGTGAGAGCCTGGCAGCAGGATCTGCTCGGGGTCCAAACACATTCCATCGAGTGACTTCCAGCCCTGCCAGCTAGGTGAGAGCCTGACAGCGGGATCTGCTCGAGGCCAAGGATGACACCGAGTGACTTCCTGCCCTGCCAGCTAGGTGAGAGCCTGGCAGCGGGATCTGCTCGGGGTCCAAACACATTCCATCGAGTGACTTCCTGCCCTGCCAGCTAGGTGAGAGCCTGACAGCGCGATCTGTTTGAGGCCAAGGATGAAACCGAGTGACTTCCTGCCCTACCAGCTAGGTGAGAGCCTGGCAGCGGGATCTGCTCGGGGTCCAAACAAATTCCATTTCTCCATGCAGGCTCGCTATGATAGTACTGAAGTGTTGAAGAAATTTATTATAGTCAAAGTATCGCTTACGTGTTTCAGGGGAAAAAACGTTTTAAGTCGTCACCACTCCAGGTGAGACTCAGGGTCTCGCCCTCTACATTTTGGAGTCGATAGCCTCCCGATTTTAGACCCTCCATTACAATAAATGGTCCTTCCCAGCTGGGGTTGAGCTTCCCTACTGATGCCGACCTCCCTGCTGCATCCACCTTCTTCAGCACCAAGTCTCCTTCCGCGAACTGCTTGACCCTGACATGCTTGTCAAAGTACTTGGCCATTCTCCTTTTTATCACTTCTTGTCGGAGGGCGGAGAGGTCCCGTAGTTCCTCCACCACGTCGAGGGAGAGCCGCAGCTCCTCCTCGTTCTCTGCCCGCCATTCCTCTCTGCCTTCCTTGGCCGCAACGACTCGAGGTGTTTGGACTTCAAATTCCACGGGGAGTACTGCCTCGCACCCATGGGAGAGCTTGAAGGGGGTCTCTCCAGTAGCCGTGTTGAGGGTGGTTCTTAGGGCCCAAAGAACCGCGGGGAGCTGCTCCACCCAGCTCCCCTTCAAATTCTCCACCTTCTTCTTGAGGAGGTTGACAATGATCTTGTTCGCGTCCTCCACCTGCCCGTTGCTCCTGTGGTGATGGACCGAGGCGAACCTGAGGTCGATTCCAAGCTGCTCGCAAAAACCAGTGAACTCGGCGCTGGCGAACTGGGGCCCGTTGTCCGTGATGATGGCCTGGGGCAGCCCATGGTGGCAGATGATCTCCCCCCAAACAAAGTTACTGATAATGTGGGAAGTCACCTTGGCCAGCGCCTTCACCTCCAACCACTTGGAGAAGTAGTCGATCATTACTAGGAGGAACCTCCTTTGACCACTGGCCTGGGGGAATGGCCCAACCAAATCCATTCCCCAAATTGCGAAGGGCCAGGGGGCCGTGTTGGGTACATTGGAATATATGTACCTGATTTGAAGAAGCCTCACCCTACTCAATGATATACATCAAGGTGTATTTGATGTGCTTTGAGTTTATTTGTGCAGGTTAAGTGGCTACAGGATTGCAGAAAAGTTTCTAAGTCCATGTGTCGACACCTAGAGGAGAAGTGTCGACACTTATGAAGAAATAGTGTCGACACCTAGAGAAGCTGTGTCGACACTTGGAGTAATCGTGTCGATACCAGAAAGGCAGAGTCGACACCAGAAGAAAAGTGTCGACACATATAGTCAGTGTCGACACACAGTGAAGAATTGTCAACATAATCTGTGTCGACACTTAGAGGCAGTGTCGACACCCAGAGAAACTTTGTCGACATCAAATGTGTCGACACCAAGAGGCTGAGTCGACACTCGGCAAACTTCAACAAAGTTAAAGTATTTGTGCCGACACAAAGGAGATGTGTCGACACTCAGCAATGTTTCAACACATGAAGGCATGTGTCGACACAAAGGAGATGTGTCGACACTCAGCAAAGTTTCAACACATGAAGACATGTGTCGACACAAAGGAGATGTCTCGACACTCAGCAAGTTTCAACACAAGAAGGCTTGTGTTGACACAAAGGAGATGTGTCGACACACAGAAGAATTCAACTAAGTATTAAAGAAGAAGTATTTGTGTCGACACACTCAACCAGTGTCGACACATTCAACAGAAGGCTTGTGTCGACACACAGAATCAGTGTCGACACATTCTGAAGAAGCAGTGTCGAGAAGCAGTTACAACAACACAAGGAGTTGTGTCGACACCATGAAGGCTAGTGTCGACACTTAGTCTACTTGTGTCGACACTTGGTCTATTTGTGTCGACACATAAAGACTATCTGTCTCGACACTTTCAGACAGGGACAGAGAATTCAAGAAGTGACTGGATGACTTGACAGCTGCCATTTCAACCGGTCAACTGCAACTGTCAGAGCCGTCAGAAGGTTGTTAGAAACCAGATCAGCCGGTTATCTTGGAGGAAGACTATATAAAGACCTTTCTCCTTCAACAGAAGAGAAATCACAATAAGTGAGATCACAATTAATCAGGAGATCTAACAAAACAAAAAGAAGAAGACCTTCAACAGAAGATCTAAGAAGTTGGAGAGAGAGAGCTCCTTCTAAGAAGAGCAGTTGCTGAACCAGACTGCAAAGTAAGATTCAGATTGAGATCTGAATCTCAAGACAGAAGTTGATTGAAGATCATCTTCACAGGAGATTCAACCCTACTGTATTCTAATTCAAGAATCTTTGAAGAAAGCCAAGGGAGGTTGATCTCTGCCAAGTTCTTCCAAGAACTCATCAAGAAGCCAGTCAACTCATCTCTCTCTTTCAGAGTTATGGTTAATTACTTTGTATTATCAAAATATCAGTAGGATCTTGTATAGATCTGAGCTGTAAGCCTATTTTATAAAGGCTGAGTGTAGGAGACTGTGTGCTCTGAGTGTAGGTCTTGTTGAAGACTGAGGTAGGGCCTTGAGCCTGAGTTGTAGGAGACTTTGTTCTCTGAGTGTATGTCTTGTTGAAGACTGAGCGGTAGGGCTTTGTGCCTGAGTTGTAGGAGTGGGATCACTCTGAGTTGTAGGAGTGGGATCACTCTGAGTTGTAGGAACCTGTTTGGGGTTCTGAGCTGTAAGATCTGAGGATCTGAGAAGAAGTGCTGAAGTTAGGCCGAATCTAGTACACTACTAGATAGGCGAAGGGGGAAAGTGGATGTACCCAGACCTTGGGGAACCACTATAAATACTGTGTGCACTCTGTGTATGTTTGCTTCTATGATTGCTGTGTTGTGATAGTTGTAGAATTGCATTTGAAGTACAGAATTTCTGCCTTAAATTTAAAAAGATAAAGTTCACCTATTCACCCCCCTCTAGGTGATTAGACACTATTTCTTTCAAGTGGTATCAAAGCGAGGTTACTCAAAAAGGGACATAACAGTCTGAGTAAGATCCTGTAGGCAGAATCAGAATAAACAAGAATCAAGAAAATGGGTTCTAGTGAGAATCACAAAGAGCTGGGGTCCATGAAATTGCCAATCTGTAGAAAAGAGATTTTTGGCATTTGGAAAGAAAGGGTTAGACTCTTTATGGAAGCATCTGACCCAAGAATATACATTACAGTCAAAGAAGGGCCATATGTGCCAATGAAGATATCCATTCTAGATGCAAATCATAAAACTCCTAAGGACTATTCAGAAATGACTAAAGATGAAATAATTCTGGCCACTATGGACAAGAGGGCCCATAATATTATTGTTAGTGCAATTGATGATGCAACATTTCAGAACCTAATACATTGTAAAATCTCAAAAGAAATGTGGGACACACTAATAGTTTACATGGAGGGATCAGAAGAAGTAAGACAAGACAGGAAGTCTTTGTTAAATCAGGAATATGAAAGCTTCAGACAAGGAAAGTCTGATAGCATTACTGAATGTTGCAAGAAGTTCTATAGGATAGTCAATGAATTGATGTCCTATGGAAGAGAATTCAACAACTATGAGCTGAATGACAAGTTCTTAAGATCCCTGACTAAGGACTGGGAGACCAAGATTTGTGCCATTAGGGAAATGACCAAATTAGCTGATATACCTCCTCCAACTTTGTTTGGAAAACTGCTATCTTATGAAATGCAGTTAATGGTAAGAAAGGAGGAAGAGAAGACTACTAGAGTGGAGCACAAGGAAAGAGCTGTGGCCTTCAAGACTGAAGCCACTAGAAAGTATAGAAGCAAGTCTCCATCTCCACCTCAAATAGTTGCTAAGACTGTCACAGAAAATTCAGATAGCAAGAATTCAGAAAGCAGTGAAAGTGATGAAGACTTTGCAGCTTTCACTAGGCATTTTCAAAAGTTTCTGAAGAAGAAGCAGTGGAGGTCTAAGCCTACCACTTCTCAGCCAAAAGATGACTATTATCAGAAAAGAAAGTCATCAAGGAATGACAGAAGCAGATCCAAGCCAAGCAAAGCTACATCTTCAAAAATTGTGTGCTATTGCTGCAATAGACATGGACATATAGTAGCTGACTGTCTAGAAAAGAGGAAGGAGTCAACTGACAAAAAGAAGACTCAGTTTAAGGGCAAAAAGGAAAAGTCCTTTGTTGCTAAGAAATACAAAAGTTTGACTGATCAGTCATCTTCAGAAACAGATTCAGAAGCTGAAGCCTATATTGGATTGTTTGCTGAAGAGGAAGATGAGTTCATGCAGTTAATGAATTCAATTTATGAGCATGAGGACAATCAGTGCAAAGGGCTGATGGCATTATCTGAAGGAGACAAAATCTAGGATCAGCCTGGACCAAGTAAGGTACAAAGTTCAAAGTTCAACAGGTAATTGTTCTACTAGTTCAATTTCTAGTACTGAGTCAGAATCAGATACATCTGCATCAAGTGATGTGGGTGGGTCTGAATCTGAAGGAGATATTCATCAGTTAATTGATGAATATATGGACTTGTTGCAGGCCTTGAAGAGAAGCAAATCCTTGGCCAAAACTGAGGCAAAGGAGATTGCTAGTCTTAAATTGACTGCTGCTGATTCAGACAAGTTGCTTGATCAGAAACTGAATGAAATAGCCAGGCTGAAGAACATTACTGTTATTCAGATGGGTACTATTACATTTAAGAAGGATCAAATTAGAAATCTGGAGGTTAGACTTCAGAAGGAGAGAGAAATTGTAGCAAGTTTTTCTAAACCAAAATCTGTTTTACCTTTGATAGATGAGTTTGTACATCAAAAGGGTAAGACTGGATTTGAGTTTACAAAACCTGTCAGGATAGCTAGGTCCAAATCTAAGGGCAAAGCCCCAGCACTAAACAAGAAGGCTGCAGTAGATAATCTAGCCAGGGTTGTACCTAAACAAAGGTACAACATGTTTGAGTGCTGGTGTTGTGGCAAGATAGGCCACTTTGCCATAGATTGTTGGCACAATACAAGTGTCAAGGAGAGTAGCAAACTGTCTGCTAGAACAAGCTACAGGTAGTTTTGTTAAAGGTCAGACTAACCTGTACCAAGGACCCAAGAGTTATTTGGGTTCTAAGGTTAAGTAATCTGTTTTGCAGGTGAGTCCAAGTGGCAATGCCCCTATATGGTACTTGGATAGTGGATGTTCCAGGCACATGACTGGAACTAAGGGGTTGCTGAAGGACTATACACCTATCAAGGATGGGCCTAAATTTACCTTTGGTGGTTCAGAAAAAGGAATCATCAAAGGCTTTGGTAACATTTCTAGTAACCAAATATCAATTACTCAAGTGGCTTATGTAAAAGGTTTGAAACATAACCTCATAAGCATAAGTCAGCTGAGTGATTTAGGATATGACATCTCATTTGTCAAGGATGGTTGTCATATCAAAAGGTCAAGTGATCAAAAGATCATTCTGACTGGATATAGGAAGAGAAATGTCTATTGTCTTAACTTTGTATGTGAGAACAATGTTTCTCCTATTTGTCTTGTAGCTGATGAGAAAGTCTCACATTGTGTTAAATGCCACAAGAGGCTGACTCATCTTAACTATAAGACAATTGACCAACTCTTTAGCAAAAAGTTAGTGAGGAATGGTCCTTAGGTTAAGTGTATACCAAATCCACCTTTCATAGCCTTGAGAACAAGGATTCTGTGAGGTGTCTATACCTCTTGCATATGGATCTTTTTGGTCATATGCCAGTTCACAGCCTAGGTAGGAAGGTCTACACATTTGTGATTGTAGATGGCTATTCAAGGTATTCCTGGGTGTTCTTCCTTAGACAAAAATCTGAAACCTCAAGTATCTTATATAGTTTTTTTAAACAAATTCAGAATGAATTGGACAGTATAGTGGTCAAAATCAGAAGTGACCATGGTACTGAATTTCAGTCTGAAAGTATGAAAAAACTGTGTGAAGAATTTGGAATTTTTCAGGAATTTTCCTCACCAAGAACACCTCAGCAAAATGGTATTGCTGAAAGGAAAAATAGAACCTTGATAGAGGCTGGTAGAACCCTATTGAGTGACACTTCTCTCCCAGAATATTTCTGGGCTGAGGCAGTAAATACTGCTTGTCATGTGATCAATAGGGCTACTATCACCAAGAGCCACAAGAAGACCCCCTATGAGATTGTGAAGGGCAGAAAACCAAATTTATCCTATTTCAGGATCTTTGGTTGCAAGTACTATATCCTTAACAATGGTAAGTCTTATCTAACCAAGTTTGTTGCCAAATCCCAAGAGGGGATCTTTGTTGGATACAGCAACAATAGTAAGGCTTATAGGGTCTACAACTTGATAACTCAAGTTGTAGAAGAGTCTGTTCATATAGCTTTTGATGAAGCAAGACTCATTAACTGTGAATTGCCAAGAAGTGTTTGCAGCTCCACAGGTGTAACTGAGAAGATGAACAAGCTTACTATTACAGAAGGATCTACTGCAAGTCAGCAAGTGGAAGATAGTGACTGCTGTCCAGGGGGAATACAAGATACTCCTAATGCTGAAGAAGACCAAGAGATTCAGTTAAATGAAGAGAATGAAGGTGTACAACCTGAAGACATGCCGCTTCCAGCAAATAGGCACTTAAAGGATCATACAGCATATCAAATAATTGGAGATCCCAGACAAGGAGTGTAAATAAGGAGCAGAAATCTAAGTACAGTACTTTACTCCAGTTTTCTATCCAAGTAGAGCCAAAGAAGTTTGAAGAAGCCATCCTAGATCCTCATTGGATTGAGGCCATGCAAGAGAAGCTGAACCAGTTCAAAAGATGCAAGGTCTGGGAGCTAGTTCCTAAACCAAAAGACCACAACATTATTGGAACTAAGTGGATCTTTAGGAACAAGTTGGATGATAATGAAGTCATTATAAGGAATAAAGCTAGACTTGTTGCAAAAGGATATAGACAGGAAGAAGGTATTGATTTTGATCAGACCTTTGCTCTAGTGGCAAGACTGGAGGCAATAAGGATGTTCCTTGCCTATGCAACATTTCAAGGATTTAAGGTATATCAAATGGATGTTAAGTCAGCTTTTCTCAATGGAAATCTGAATGAAGAAGTCTATGTAGAGCAGCCATCAGGTTTTGTTGATTCTCTTAAACCTGATTATGTATATAGACTTAGGAAGGCTTTGTATGAGTTAAAACAAGCTCCTAGGGCTTGATATGAAACCCTGTCTAGTTTCCTCATTGAGAACAAATTCTCAAGGGGGAAAATAGACAAGACTTTATTCCTTAGGGAATCCAGAGGCAAGATTATCTTAGTCCAAATATATGTAGATGACATAATATTTGGGTCTACATAAAGTAATCTGTGCAGAAAGTTTGCAAAACTTATGCAAGGACAATTTGAAATGAGCAGTATGGGGGAACTTAAGTTCTTCTTGGGTCTTCAAGTTAGACAGACTGAAGATGGCTTGTCCATATGCTAGTCTAAGTTCACCCTAGAGTTAATAAAGAAGTATGGTATGGAATCATCCACTACCATGAAAACTCCTATGGGGTCAAGCATGTCTCTAAGCAAAGATGATGCAGGGAAACCTGTAGATGAAACTTTGTATAGAGGGATAGTTGGTTCCCTACTGTATTTGACTGCTAGTAGACCAGATATCATGTATGCTACATGTGTCTGTGCTAGGTACCAAGCTTGCCCTAAAGAATCTCATCTGACAGCAGTCAAAAGGATATTGAGATATCATAAGGGCACACCTTATCTAGGCCTTTGGTACCCTAGGAATGAAGATTTTGTACTGACAGGTTATTCAGATGCAGATTTTGCAGGCTGCAAGGAGGATAGGAAGAGTACTACAGGAACCTGTCAATTTCTAGGTGGAAGGCTGGTGTCTTGGAGTAGCAAGAAGCAGACCAGTGTGGCCATCTCCACAGCTGAGTCAGAATATGTTGCTGCAGGAAGTTGCTGTGCACAACTCTTATGGATTCAACACCAGCTAGAAGATTATGGTATTCAAGTAAGTAGAACACCTTTATTTTGTGATTCTACAAGTGCCATTTCTATTGCAAATAATCCTGTCTCACATAGTAGGACTAAGCACATAGAAATTAAATACCATTTTCTAAGAGAACATGTAGAAAAAGGAGACATTTCCCTAGAGTATGTTAAGATAGATAATCAGTTAGCTGATATGTATACTAAGCCCCTAGATGAAACCAAATTCAATAAGTTTAAAATTGAATTAGGAATGATAAACTTAGAATAGTTTTAAAAAAAATTGGCTAAGTAAAATGGTGTCAACACACAGAGTTGTCTGTGTCGACACATAGAAGTGGTGTCGATATTTCAGAGAAATGGTGTCGACACATCTAGACAGTCTGTGTCGACACTTCAGAGAATTAGTGTCGACACATGCAGAGTAGGTGTTGACACATCCAGGGTGTTGTCGACACTTAGGATTTACATAGAATTTGTCGAGTAGAGTCTCGACTAATCGTCGAGCTGAGATGTATAAGTGTCGACACATATATTCTATCGACTATATTTGTGTCGACACATAGTTGTCGAGACATTAGAAGTAAGTGTCGACACTTTTCAACAGTGTCGACACATTTCAAGTATTTTGACGCGCCTTTTCACCTTCGATTTTAGAAAGGTATAAATAGGTCTTCACCATTGTTTGTCGACACGCTCACCATAGTTTCGAGACCAAACTTGTGTGTCGACATCTCTCTTCTCTAAATTCAAAATTTCTTCAAACCCTAATGGCGCCCAAGCTTGAAGAGAACATTAATGAAGGTTATGAGCCCGTGCGACACGCCTTTGATGACGCGGAACCAGAAATCCAAGGTGTGGTAACCCTAGTTGCAGAGACTGGGTTAGAATATCTTGTTTCTGAACCAATCAAGATATGGAAGAAGGAGGTCCTCAAATTCTTTACTGCAGCTACCCTAGATGAAACTGGTCTTAAGATTAAATCTAAAGTCCATGGAGTTAAGGTGAAGGTCACCCAGAAGAATCTCAGAAAAGTTCTACATCTCCCTAGAACTAAATAAGAAGAAGATGTACCTGCATCAAAGACAAGGGAGGCACTGGAATGGTGTGGACTTGATTCAAGTATGAAGATTGGATCGGTTTTCAATAGGAAAGGCATGAACATGCAGGGCAAGTTCTTGTCTGAAATAGTTGGTAAGGTAATTCTGAGCAAGCCTGGAGGGCATGATAGGATATCAGCTCACATGTTTAGTTTGATGACCAGGATAATTTTCCAACTTAAAACTGATTGGTCAGTAGTAATGTTTGATAAGATAAAGGAAAGTATGAAGAAGCCCAATCTGGGTAGGATTCTGAGTTTATACTTAGCTAGAAGTATCCCTGAGGTGATGAACCAAGCTGCTGGTTCTAAGATAAACCATATGAGGAGAATGGATCTTAGGATTATCTCAAGGTGGGATAGAGTGTTGACAAAGGACATGCCAACTCCAGAAAAGGAAACACCTCATAAGAAGAAGAAGAAGAAAGCCATTGTGGCTCCTGAATCCTCAAGTAGCTCAGAAGAGCAGGTAGTGTTTAGTTCTGATGATGGAGAGGATGACAATGCTGGACAGTCACCAGCAAGACAAGAAGATGCCTAGAGGCAGGGGGAGCTACCATCAGCTAGCCCTATTCACCTGGATCCACTTTAGGGGGAGCCTCTATATATGGATGAGCCAACTCAATTAGATAGTGAAAGGGCTACCCAAACAATTCTAGAGGTAATTGAAAGATATGTTACCTAAACACCTAGAGGAGGGGGGGTGAATAGGTGACCTAATCCTTTTCTAACTTTGTTGGCAGCCAAACAGTTATATCACAGATTTCTAAGTAGTCTATTACAGCAATCAGCAATAATCAAACATACACAGCACATTCACAGCACAGCACACAGTGATTTATAGTGGTTCCCCAATCTTTGGGTACATCCACTTTCCCCCTTCGCCTATCTAGCAGTGTACTAGATTCGGCCAAACTTCTCCACTGTCTCAGAACCCAAATAGGTTCCTACACCTCAGGCCCAAAGCCTTACACCTCAGCTTTCTCCAAAGCCTACACTCAGCCACAAAGGCCTACACTCAACCACCCAGGCCTACACTCAGCCAATCAAGGCCTACACTCAGAGTTCTTTAACTCCTACACTCAGGCTATCAAGCCCTACCCTCAGCCTTTATAAATTTAGGCTTACAATGCACTCAGATCCAAAGATCCTACAAGTTAAAGTAGTATTACAACAAATAACTCAACAACTCAGAAAATAAGAGAGGAGTTGAGAGTTTCTTGCTGAGTTCTTGGAAGAACTCAGATAGATCCAAACTGACTTAGCTTCCTTCAAAGCTTCTTGAGTAGAACTGAATAAGTCTGAATCCTCTGCAGTTGTTCCTTGACCTCTGCTTCTTAAGATCCAGATGTTTCTGAATCCTTCTTCTCAGCCTAGTTCCAAAGACTGAATTCTTGATTGGAGCTCTCTCTCTCCAACTTCTTGGATCTGCCGTTGGACAGCACGATCTTCTTGATTTGTATCACTTGGATAACTTGATCAGCAACCACTTGAACAAATCTCTTAGATTAATCTGAACTCAATCAGAACTTAATCTTCTTCTGTTAACTCTTAACAACAACCTTCGTTTCTGTAAACAGTCTGTGCCTATTTATAGATCTTCTTCATGGTAACCGGCTGGTCCGGTTCATAACTGACTTCTGACATCTCTGACAAGTGCTGTAGACCAGCTGAAACGGCAGCTGTCACGTCATCCAGTCAATTCTTGAAATTCTCTAACTGTCAGATAGTGTCGAGACTTTCTGTTCTTAAGTGTCGACACTTATAGTCCAAGTGTCGACACATGCTGTGTAAGTGTCGACACAAGTCTACAAGGTGTCGACACAACTCCTTGTATGTCTCGACACAGATTCTTCTGCATGTGTCGACACTGAAATTGAGTGTCGACACAAGTACTTGATCTTCTATCTTCAACTGTATTCTTCTAAGTGTCGACACATCTCCTTCGTGTCGACACATCTTCATGTGTTGAAACTGTCAAGTGTCGACACTGCTTCTTGGTGTCGACACAAGTCTTCAGTATAGATTCTTCAGCTGAGTGTCGACACATTCCCTTAGTGTCGACACTTGTACTTAGAATATTTTTGTAGATATTTCTGTTCTTTGCTAAGTGTCGACACAGCTCCTTGTGTCGACACTTTCTTGAGTCTTCAACTGAGTGTCGACACATTGTGCTGGGTGTCGACACTTTCTTCAAGTGTTGACTCTTCTGGTTGTGTGTCGACACATTGTGTTGAGTGTCGACACATACTTCAAGTGTTGACTCTTTTGGTTGTGTGTCGACACATTGTGCTGAGTGTCGACACATACTTCAAGTGTTGACTCTTTTGGTTGTGTGTCGACACATTGTGCTGAGTGTCGATACATACTTAATATGTTGACTCTTCTGGTTAAGTGTCGACACATAGTGCTAGGTGTCGACACTTGCACTTAGTCTCTGCAGAATTTTGCTGAGTGTCGACACAACTCCAAGTGTCGACACTTTCTGGTGTAGACACAGCTCTTCTAGGTGTCGACACTTCTACTAAGTGTCGACACTGCTTCTCTGCATTCTTCTTCACTGAGTGTCGACACAGCTCCTTGTGTCGACACTTTCTATCTGGTGTCGACACTGCATCCCAGGTGTCGACACAATGACTCCAAGTGTCGACACTGCTTGTCTGGGTGTCGACACAAGCTTTCTCAAGTATCGACACTTTCCCTCTGGGTGTCGACACATGGACTTAGAAACTTTTTGCTTCAGTCCAGTGAATACCTAACCTGCACAAGTAACTCAAACATACATCAAATACATCATGATGTATATCATTGAGTTGGGTGAGGCTTCTTCAAATCAGGTACATTTAACCAATGTACCCAACAATCTCCCCCTATTTGGAGAAGTCATAACCCTTAGTCAATGATATACACCACTCATAATTAAAAATTACAAAATGATATAAAGCAGATTATAATCAGCAGGGTTAACATGAATATGTAAAACTTCACACATATACACATTTGCAGAACAAATAAGAAACAAACACATTTCAGAACAATCATACTATATTTATCATATATTGTTCCAATATTGTTCCTTATACATTTTCAATGGTGTACAACAATGTTTTTCACTTAAAAGATTACAAAAAGCATCAAGTTTAATTCCTAATCTATTTCTGATCAGGTTCTTTAATAACAATTCCTTTGCTAGATTTGACTTTAGCCTTGACAGCAGCAGCAGTAGGCTCAGCATCAGCAGGCTTCTTGCCTTTTGAGTCCTTCTTCTTTTGTTCTTCAGCCTTGATTTTCTGCCTCTCAAAATAATGATAGGGCTTAGGAAAGTACTTGCTAGGCTCCACTGCAGTAGGAGGTAGCTTTCCTAACTTAGCCTTTCTTCTGTACTGGACAATGGCTTCCTGCTTGATCTCATGCTTCCTCCATTCTGCTTCAGAGAACCACTTGTTTCTATCAGTAGTGTTGTCTTTAGCAGCTTTCCAGGCAGTTAGAATGATATTTCTAGAGGTAGGGCTCCATTGTTCAAAATCTGGCTTTAGTTCAGCTTGTTCCCTAAACCTCTTCTTTGACAACCTTGTCTCTTCTTCTTTGTCCAAAGCCTCTTGCATAGCTGCAGTAATAGGTTGAACAACCTTTTCCAGAACAACATTAGACTTGCCCTCAGTTGGGCTGTACATTGTCTGCACTTCTGCATGAATCATTTCAAAATCTGGAGGTGGATAAATGACTTGAGCTACTTCTTGTGGCTCACCTCCAAAATATGCAGGGTTCTGTCCAGATTCAGCAACTTCATTGTCATCACACAGGGGAGGATATCCAAGTGTAGCCCTGATTGAATTTGATATCCATTTTGCATGCTCAGAACTTGCCTTGACTAACACTCTCTCCCCCTTTATGACTTCTTGAGCAACATGATCTCTTACATCATCCTTCTGGAATCGGATTTGACCATCCAAGTACCTGATTCCATCTTTAAAGTAAGGTCTAAGCTTTGTAAGTTGTTCAGAGATTGCTTTCTGAGAGTCTTGTATAGCAGTTTTGACAGTAGTAATCTCAGCTTGAAAGATTTTATCAAAATCAGCCTTTGCAGCATCAGCAGATGTAGATGGATCAGCAGACTTATTCTTTAATTCAGTGACTATAGCATTGTGGGAGGCAGTTAAATTATCATTCATTCTCAACTGATTCTCCAGCACATACCCTTGCTTTAATGCTATATCATCTACCTGAGTTTTGATCTTCTCCTGGTGAGTTGCCAAATAGACTACTGCATTCCCACCTTTGTGGAAGCAGTCAGTCATTTCTTTCTTGTTCAGGTTCATCTCAAACCTTATTGATTTTATATCTTGAGCTAAATCAAATTGTAAAGACTTTTGTCCTTCATCAATATACTTCTCTATGGCTCTCCTGTGCTCATCCAGCATGATTTGCATGGCTACCATTAAGGCACTGTAATCAGGTGATGGAGCTTGTGTGACTGAGGATTGTTGAGCAACAGTTTGTAGAGCCTTCTTGTAGCTCTGACTTCTTCTTTTGAATACAAACAATTTCTTCTTCTTGGCCCTAGCACTTTCCTCATCTTCAGAAGCAGAGGTGCTGGCAATATCAACTCTATTCTTAGGGCTCTCAGGTTTGTCTGCTTGCACATCAAGTGCCTTCTCAGTCTCTGGCCTTAAAGGCTCATCCTGAACTGACATGTGCTCCCCCTCAGCAGCAGCACTCTTATCTTTAGCAGCACTCTTATCTTCAGCAGCAACCTTGTCCATGTCAAAATCCTCTTGATCTAAATTCAGAAAGAGGTCTTCCATTGTGTATTCAGGAGGTGACTGTGCAGGAGAAGTACTTGGTTCTTCAACTACTTGAGTAGTATCTGGAACATTTTGCACAACAGCAGATTTGTCTTCAAGAACAACATCTGGAGCTTGGCTAGGTAGCTGAGTTTGCTGAGGAACATCAGACAAATCAGCATCTTCTATAAGATATTCTAAAGTTTTTAAGTCAGTGAGTACCTCTTGAATAATGATGGTTGCTTGCTCACTGGCCAGAGTAGATGGTTCTTCTACTACTGGAAGCTCCCCCTGGCTGTGATCCCTATGGATGGGGCTAGCTTGAGGCAGCTCCCCTTGGATCTCAGCAGTCTCTTGAGGAGCAGGAGACTTGACTACTGTCTCCTCTTCTTGCTCATCAGGTGTGAACACCACCTGTTCTTCACTTTCAGAACTGCTTGAGGACTCTTGTGCCACAACAACAGTTTTTCTCTTCTTCCTGGGAGGTGTGATTTTCTCTGTAACTTGTTTTTCAGGGGTAGGCATATCCTTTGACAGCACCCTTTCCCACCTAGACAAGATCCTCAGATCCATTTTTCTCATATGATTGATCTTGCTACCTGCAGTAGTGCTCATTACCTCTGGTATTGTACCAGCCAGGTAGAGACTTATAATTCTGCCCAGATTGGACTTCTTCAGACTTTCCTTGATCTTTTCATAGATGACCATTGACCAATCTGTTTTTAGGGTGAAGATGATTCTTGTCATGATATTGAACATTGAGGCTGACACCCTGTCATGCCCTCCAGGTTTACTGAGAATGACCTTGCCCACTATCTCTGACAGAAATTTTCCTTGACTGTTCATGCCTTTTCTGGTAAAGACAGAACCTATCTTCATCTTAGAATCAAGACCACACCAGACCAAAGCTTCTCTGGTCTTGGATGTAGAAACTTCTTCTTCTTCTTGAGTCTTAGGTAGCTGAAGTACCTTTCTCAGACTTTTGGGTGATACCTTGACCTTGGTTCCATGCACTCTGGATTTGATTCTGTATCCAGAGTCATCCACAGTTGCTCTAGTAAGGAATTCAAGCACTTCCTTCTTCCATATCTTGGTTGGTTCTGAAACCAAGTATTCTAGTCCTGAATCGATAACTAGGGTAACCACTGACTTGATATCTTGATCGTCATCGTCGAATGCGCCGCGCACAAGTTCGTAGCCTTCGTTGACGTTTTCCTCGAGCTTGGGAGCCATTAGGGTTTGGAGAATTAGGCTTGAGAAAAGAGAAATGTCGACACAAGAGTTTTGGTCTCGAAACTTTGAAAGCGTGTCGACAATCAAAGACAGAACCCTATTTATACCTTTCTGATTTTGAAGGTGAACAGGCGGGACAGCTAGCTTAACATGTGTCGACACTGGCAATAAGTGTCGACACTGACTTATAATGTCTCGACACACATGTGTCGACACAAGTTTAGTCAACAGATAATATGTGTCGACACTTGGTTATGTGTCGACACAACATAACTCGACACATCGTCGAGACTTTACTTAGAAAATTCTGAGTAAAACATAAGTGTCGACACCATATTGGATGTGTCGACACCTACTTGACATGTGTCGACACTAACATTCTGAAGTGTCGACACTACATTCCTAGATGTGTCGACACGTTTTTCCTGAAGTGTCGACACCACTATTCTGTGTCGACATAGACTTGTCTATGTGTCGACACCTTTTTACTTAGTCAATTTTCTAGTCTGTAAACTTAGTCTAAGTTTATCATACCTAGTTCAATTTTGAATCTATTGAACTTAGCTTCTTCTAGTGGCTTAGTAAACATATCAGCTACTTGTTCATCTGTTTTAACATATTCAAGTGAAATATCTTCTCTTTCTACATGTTCTCTAAGAAAGTGATATTTAATCTCAATATGTTTTGTCCTACTATGAGATACAGGGTTATTAGCTATTGAAATAGCACTTGTAGAATCACAGTAAAGTGGAGTTCTACTTACCTGAAATCCATAGTCCTCTAGCTGATGTTGAATCCACAGAAGTTGAGCACAAGCAACTTCCTGCAGCCACATACTCTGACTCAGCTGTGGAGATAGCCACACTAGTCTGCTTTTTGCTGCTCCATGAAATTAGTCTTCCACCTAGGAATTGACAGGTTCCAGTAGTGCTCTTTCTATCCTCTTTGCATCCTGCAAAGTCTGCATCTGAATAACCTGTTAGATCAAAGTCTCCATTCCTAGGGTACCAGAGGCCTAGATAGGGAGTGCCCTTTAGATATCTCAAAATTCTCTTGACTGCAGTCAAGTGAGACTCTTTGGGGCAGGCTTGATACCTGGCACAAACACATGTAGCATACATGATGTCTAGTCTACTAGCAGTTAAGTACAATAGGGAGCCAACTATCCCTCTATACAAGGTTTCATCCACAGGTTTCCCTGCATCATCCTTACTAAGAGACATACTTGACCCCATAGGAGTCTTCATGGTGCTGGATGAATCCATACCATACTTCCTTATGAGTTCTAGGGTGAACTTGGACTGACAAATGGACAAACCACTTTCAGTCTGTTTAACATGGAGACCCAAGAAAAACTTCAGCTCTCCCATACTACTCATTTCAAACTGACCTTGCATAAGTTTTGCAAACTTTTTGCAAAGGCTGCTTTCAGTAGACCCAAATATAATGTCATCTACATATATTTGGACAATTATGACTTTGCCTCTAGATTCCCTAAGGAATAGAGTCTTATCTATTTTCCCCCTTGAGAACTTGTTCTCAATGAGGAAACTAGATAGGGTTTCATACCAAGCTCTAGGAGCTTGCTTTAACCCATATAAAGCTTTCCTAAGTCTATAGACATAATGAGGTAGAGTTGGATCAACAAAACCTGAAGGCTGCTCCACATAGACTTCTTCTTTAAGATTACCATTTAAGAATGCTGACTTGACATCCATCTGGTAAACCTTGAATCCTTGATAGGTTGTATAGGCCAAGAACATCCTTATGGCCTCCAGTCTGGCTACTGGGGCAAAGGTTTGATCAAAATCAATACCTTCTTCTTGCCTATATCCTTTTGCAACCAGTCTTGCTTTATTCTTTATGATGACCCCTTGTTCATCTAACTTATTTCTGTAGATCCACTTAGTTCCTATAATATTGTGGTCTTTAGGTTTAGGAACCAGTTCCCAAACCTTGCACCTTTTGAACTGATTAAGTTCTTCTTGCATAGCTTCAGTCCATTGTGGATCTTGTATTGCTTCTTCAAATCTTTTAGGTTCAACTTGAGACAAAAAGCTGGAATAGATTGCAGCATTCTGATTTCTGCTCTTTGTTTGAACTCCTTGTCTTGGATCCCCAATAATCAGCTCTACTGGATGATCTCTAAGATGCCTGTGGGCTGGAGGCATCCTAGCTTCAGGTTGAATCTCTTCAGCATCTCCATCATGCTGTATACCTTGGATTTCTTCAGCAACTGGCACATGTAGTTCTCCCCCTGGACAGCAACTACTTTCCTCTCCTTGCTGTCTAGCAGCTGGTACTTCTTCTATAGTAAGCTTGTCCAATTTCTTTATCAAACCTGTGGGGCTGCATACATTGCTAGACAACTCATTGTTAATAAGTTTAGTCTCATCAAAAACTACATGCACAGTCTCCTCTACAACTTGTGTAGTCAAGTTGTAGACTCTATAAGCCTTACTATTATTGCTGTACCCAACAAATATTCCCTCTTGGGACTTGGCAGCAAACTTTGTTAAGTAAGACTTCCCATTGTTAAGTATGAAGCATTTACAACCAAAGATCCTAAAATAGGATAGGTTTGGTTTCCTGCCTTTCACTACTTCATAGGGGGTCTTGTTTAGCCTTTTAGTGATGGTAGCCCTATTTATCACATGACATGCAGTGTTAACTGCTTCAGCCCAGAAATATTCTGGCAGTGAAGTATCACTAAGTAGGGTTCTACCAGCCTCTATCAAGGTCCTATTCTTCCTTTCAGCAATGCCATTTTGCTGAGGTGTTCTAGGTGAAGAGAATTCTTGAAATATCCCAAAGTCTTCACATAGTTTTGTCATGCTTTCAGACTGAAACTCAGTACCATGGTCACTTCTAATTTTGACCACAGTACTATTTAGTTCATTCTGAATTTACTTGACAAAGCTGTAGAAGACACTAGGTGTTTCAGATTTCTGCCTTAAGAAGAACACCCAGGAAAACCTTGAGTAGTCATCAACAACTACAAAGGTATAGACCTTCCTACCTAAGCTGTGAACTGGCATTGGACCAAATAGATCCATATGCAAGAGGTATAAACACCTCACAGCATCTTTGTTATCTATGCTTCTAAAGGTGGATTTAGTCTGCTTGCCCTTTTGACAAGCTGAGCAAATACCATCTTTGACACACTTAACTTGAGGACCATTCCTCACTAACTCTTTGCTAAAGAGTTTGCTAATAGTCTTGTAGTTAAGATGAGCTAGCCTCTTGTGCCACTTGACATAATGAGAGACTGTCTCATCAGCTACAAGACAAACAGGAGAACCATTGTTCTCAATCATAATGTCTAGACAGTAGACATTCCTCTTTCTATATCCTGTCAAAATGATCTCTTGATCACTTGACCTCTTGATATGACAACCATTTTTAACAAATGAGATGTCATACCCTACATCACTTAACTGACTTATACTTATAAGGTTGTGTTTCAATCCTTTAACATAAGCCACTTGAGTAATGGTAACAAGGTTTGAAGAAATGTTACCAAACCCTTTGATGATTCCTTTTTCAGAACCACCAAAGGTCACTTTAGGACCATTTTTGATTGGAATATAGTCCTTCAGTAGTCCCCTTGTTCCATTCATATGTCTGGAACATCCACTATCCAAGTACCATGTTGGGGTATGGCCACTTGGATTCACCTGCAAAACAAATTAATGAACCTTAGAACCCAAAGTAAACTTGGGTCCTTGGTGATTGTTAGTTTGCAACATGACACAGCTACCTACTGGCTTTCCACCAGGTAGCTTGCTACTCCCTTTGGCACTTGCATTGTGCCAACAATCCAAGGCAAAGTGGCCAACCTTGCCACAACACCAACATTCAAACTTATTGTACCTTTGCTTAGGTACAGACTTTGCTGTCTTAACTACAGCTGACTTATTGAATGTTGGGGCCTTGCCCTTGGGCTTGGACTGATCCTGAACAGTCCTGGCAGGTTTAACAAAACCCAGTCCAGCCTTACCTTTGTGATGAGTAAAATCATCAATCAAAGGTAGAACTGATTTAGGCTTTGAAAACTTTGCAACCAGTTCTCTCTCTTTCTGAAGATTTGTCTCCAGTTTCTTAATTTGATCATTCTTAAATGTGATAGTACCCATCTGAATCACTGTAATGTGTTTCAGCCCTGCTACCTCATTCAGTTTTTGATCAATTTGCTTCTCAAAATCTGTTGCAACAGCCTTAAGATCAGCAATCTCCTTTGCCTGATTTTTGGCTAGGGTCTTGCTTTTCTTGTAGGCTTGCAACAACACCTGATATTCATCTATGAACTGATGAATATCATCCTCAGACTCAGAACCACTTCCATCATTTGATGTAGATGATTCTGATTCTGAACTAGAACAAGAAACTGAACTTAGAGTTGGACTTTGTACCTGACTAGGTCCTGGCTGCTCCAGGATTTTGGTACTCTCAGTCAATGCCATCAGTCCTTGGCACTGGCAGTCTTCTTGTTCATAAATTGACTCCAAGATCTGCATAAATTCTTCTTCTTCTTCTTCAGCAAATAGCCCTATGTAGGCTTCAGCATCAGTATCAGTGTCTGAAGAAGAAATATCTAAAAGAGTCTTCTCATTCTTGGCAACAAAAGACTTCTCTTTCTTCCCTTTGAGGTGAGTCTTTTTCCTGTCACTGGTTTCTTTTCTTTTCTCAGGACAATCAGCAATGACATGACCCTGTCTATTACAGCAGTAGCACACAATCTTTGATCCTGTTGCCTTGCTTGTCTTTGTCTTTTTCCTGTCCTTCTTTGAAGGCTTTTTCTCCTGATTCAAGACTTCTTTTCCCTTGTAAGTAGATGGTCTGGACCTCCACTGTTTCTTCTTCAGGAATTTCTGAAAGTGTCTAGTGAAGGCAGCAAAGTCTTCATCACTTTCACTGCTTGTAGACTTTGTACTGACAGACTCTTCTGACTCAGATTCAACTACCTCTGGAGGTGGAGTTGATGACTTAGTCCTGCATTTTCTGGGAACTTCTATCTTGAAAGCAACAGTCCTTTCCTTGTGCTCAGTCCTAGTAGATTTCTCTTTCTCTTTCCTCACTGTCAGCTGCATCTCATATGACAACAACTTGCCAAACAGTGTAGGAGGTGGAATTTCTCCCAACTTTGCCATTTATCTTATGGCACAGATCTTGGTGTCCCAATCTTTGGTTAGGGACCTTAGGAATTTGTCATTCAGTTCATAGTTGCTGAACTCTCTTCCATAAGACATGAGTTCATTAACTATTCTATAGAACTTCTTGTAGCATTCAGTGATGCTGTCTCCCTTTCCTTGCCTAAAGCTCTCATACTATTGATTAAGCAAGAACTTCCTATCTTGCCTAACTTCTTCAGATCCTTCCATATACACTATAAGAGTGTCCCACATCTCTTTTGCTGTCTTACAGTGAATTAAGTTCTGGAAGGTGGCATCATCAATGGCACTAACGATTATGTTCTGTGCTCTCTTGTCCATGGTTGCTAGGGCAATTTCATCCTTGGTCATCTCAGAGAAATCCTTTGGAGTCCTCTGATTTGCATCCAATACTGAAATCTTCATGGGCACATAGGGCCCTTCCTTAACTGTGATGTAGATTCTTGGGTCTGAGGCCTCCATAAATAGCCTTACCCTTTCTTTCCAGATCCCAAAAATTTCCTTTCTACAAATAGGTAATTTCATGGAACCCAATTCTTTATGATTTTCAAAGGAACCCATGGTTCTTGATTTTCTTGAAGCTGTTTTCTGACTTAGACTGTTTCTGCCAAACAGGATCTCCTTAGACTGTTAGTCCTTGTTTTAAGGAACCTCCCTCTGATACCACTTGAAAGATATGGTACCTAAACACCTAGAGGAGGGGGGGGGGGGTGAATAGGTGACCTAATCCTTTTCTAACTTTGTTGGCAGCCAAACAGTTATATCACAGATTTATAAGTAGTCTATTACAGCAATCAGCAATAATCAAACATACACAACACATTCACAGCACAGCACACAGTGATTTATAGTGGTTCCCCAATCTTTGGGTACATCCACTTTCCCCCTTCGCCTATCTAGCAGTGTACTAGATTCAGCCAAACTTCTCCACTGTCTCAGAATCCAAATAGGTTCCTACACCTCAGGCCCAAAGCCTTACACCTCAGCTTTCTCCAAAGCCTACACTCAGCCACAAAGGCCTACACTCAGCCACCCAGGCCTACACTCAGCCAATCAAGGCCTACACTCAGAGTTCTTTAACTCCTACACTCAGGCTATCAAGCCCTACCCTCAGCCTTTATAAATTTAGGCTTACAATGCACTCAGATCCAAAGATCCTACAAGTTAAAGTAGTATTACAACAAATAACTCAACAACTCAGAAAATAAGAGAGGAGTTGAGAGTTTCTTGCTGAGTTCTTGGAAGAACTCAGATAGATCCAAACTGACTTAGCTTCCTTCAAAGCTTCTTGAGTAGAACTGAATAAGTCTGAATCCTCTGCAGTTGTTCTTTGACCTCTGCTTCTTAAGATTCAGATGTTTCTGAATCCTTCTTCTCAGCCTAGTTCCAAAGACTGAATTCTTGATTGGAGCTCTCTCTCTCCAACTTCTTGGATCTGCCGTTGGACAGCACGATCTTCTTGATTTGTATCACTTGGATAACTTGATCAGCAACCACTTGAACAAATCTCTTAGATTAATCTGAACTCAATCAGAACTTAATCTTCTTCTGTTAACTCTTACCAACAACCTTCGTTTCTGTAAACAGTCTGTGCCTATTTATAGATCTTCTTCATGGTAACCGGCTGGTCCGGTTCATAACTGACTTCTGACATCTCTGATAAGTGCTGTAGACCGGCTGAAATGACAGCTGTCACGTCATCCAGTCAATTCTTGAAATTCTCTAACTGTCAGATAGTGTCGAGACTTTCTGTTCTTAAGTGTCGACACTTATAGTCCAAGTGTCGACACATGCTGTGTAAGTGTCGACACAAGTCTACAAGGTGTCGACACAACTCCTTGTATGTCTCGACACAGATTCTTCTGCATGTGTCGACACTGAAATTGAGTGTCGACACAAGTACTTGATCTTCTATCTTCAACTGTATTCTTCTAAGTGTCGACACATCTCCTTTGTGTCGACACATCTTCATGTGTTGAAACTGTCAAGTATCGACACTGCTTCTTGGTGTCGACACAAGTCTTCAGTATAGATTCTTCAGCTGAGTGTCGACACATTCCCTTAGTGTCGACACTTGTACTTAGAATATTTTTGTAGATATTTCTGTTCTTTGCTAAGTGTCGACACAGCTCCTTATGTCGACACTTTCTTTGAGTCTTCAACTGAGTGTCGACACATTGTGCTGGGTGTCGACACTTTCTTCAAGTGTTGACTCTTCTGGTTGTGTGTCGACACATTGTGTTGAGTGTCGACACATACTTCAAGTGTTGACTCTTTTGGTTGTGTGTCGACACATTGTGCTGAGTGTCGAAACATACTTCAAGTGTTGACTCTTTTGGTTGTGTGTCGACACATTGTGCTGAGTGTCGACACATACTTAATATGTTGACTCTTCTGGTTAAGTGTCGACACATAGTGCTAGGTGTCGACACTTGCACTTAGTCTCTGCAGAATTTTGCTGAGTGTCGACACAACTCCAAGTGTCGACACTTTCTGGTGTAGACACAGCTCTTCTAGGTGTCGACACTTCTGCTAAGTGTCGACACTGCTTCTCTGCATTCTTCTTCACTGAGTGTCGACACAGCTCCTTGTGTCGACACTTTCTGTCTGGTGTCGACTCTGCATCCCAGGTGTCGACACAATGACTCCAAGTGTCGACACTGCTTGTCTGGGTGTCGACACAAGCTTTCTCAAGTGTCGACACTTTCCCTCTGGGTGTCGACACATGGACTTAGAAACTTTTTGCTTCAGTCCAGTGAATACCTAACCTGCACAAGTAACTCAAACATACATCAAATACATCATGATGTATATCATTGAGTTGGGTGAGGCTTCTTCAAATCAGGTACATTTGACCAATGTACCCAACAGTAATCACTGAAGTTAATCAATTAAATTTCAATATTGAGGATGAAGTTTTGACTGAATCATTACTTGATGTTGATCAGCATACACAGTTACATAGTCAACCACAAGATGTTGTCATGGAGGACACATCTGTTGCTAATGAAGTGGTATCAGTTGCTCCTGAGATAAGAGATTCTCCTGTACAACCTAACATGATTTTACACTAGAAGAGCTATTCCCTGATCTTTTATAGACTGACTTTGAGGGAGAGAAAGCAGCTGTTGTAGGGGAGTCAACAAATATTGAGGGGGAGCATGTAGTGGTTCAGGAGGAAACTGCAAGACAAGATACTGAGGAGCAAAGGAATGCTGAGGAGCTACCAAGGACTGAAAAGGATTTACCTCCTAGTCATAAGGACAGGGTAGACATTGCCAGTACTTCTGCCTCAGAGGATGAAGAGGCTGCTAGGGCAAAGAAAAGAAAGTTACAAGTCTTCAAGAGAAGAATCCAGACCTACAAAAAGGCACTGCAAACCATTGTTCCACAACAAGTCCCAACTGCTGACTATAGTTCATTGTTGGTGGCTTTGCAGATAAAGATGGATGAGCAAAGGAAAGCTCTAGAAAAGTATATGGATGAAGGCCATAAATCACTTCAATTTGATCTGGCTCAAGACATAAAATCTATAAGATTTGAAGTGAATCTAAACAAGAAGGAAATGACTGATTGTTTCCATAAAGGAGGCAATGCAGTGCTCTATCTGGCTACTAATCAAGAGAATCTAAAGAAAAAGGTTGATGACATGGCAGTGAAACAAGGATATGTCCTGGAAAATCAGATTAGGATGAATGACAATCTCACTGCTTCACATAATGCCATTGTAACTAAAATGAAAAATATAGCTACTACTCAGCCTGCAGTAAGTGCAACTGCCAAAGAAGAATTTGATAAGAAATTACAGGAGAGCCTAACTGCTGTTAAATCTGCCATTGAAGATTCTCAGAAAGCTATTTCTGCCCAGCTTCAGAAGTTCAAACCTTTTTATAAGGATGGAGTTAACTATCTGAATGCTCAAATAAGATTCTAGAAAGATGATCTTAGGGATCATATAGTAAGAGAAGTTGTTGGGTACATTGGAATATATGTACCTGATTTGAAGAAGCCTCACCCTACTCAATGATATACATCAAGGTGTATTTGATGTGTTTTGAGTTTATGTGTGCAGGATAAGTAATTGCAGGGAAAGCATAAAAGTTTCTAATTCCATGCGTCGACACCTAGAAGAAAAGTGTCGACACTTAAGAAGGCTTGTGTAGACACCTAGAGGAGCTGTGTCGACACTTGGAGTAATTGTGTCGACACCAGGAAGGCAGAGTCGACACAAGGAGGAAAGTGTCGACACATACAGGCAGTGTCGACACACAATGAAGAATTGTCTACATAATCAGTGTCGATGTAACACCCCCAACTGTCGCATGGCATATAACAGAAGGTCCAGCTGGAACCCGACGCCATATACCACAGACAGTCGGAAGGGATACTAAATGAATAATCAAACCAACCAATTAAGACTACTCGTCCTAATCACAGAGCATTCTAGCGGAAGATTTTAAAGTTGAAAGAACCCAAAATTAAATCCATCAATATGAATGTCCACAGCTACAACAACAGGAATGAAACCCCAAATACACAGAAACGGGGTATATGACCTTATGGCCTTACAAATGTTCACTTAATAAAGAATGTTTTACATACATCGGCTCGCAGACCGGCCACACATGATAAATATATAAAAAAGCTATTCTACGGCCTTCTAGGGCCAGCACAGCAACATGGGCTCCAGCCCGCTATTTGGCGCTCGGCTCCGCAGCACCTGCAAGCACATACCACCGCACGGTGGCAAATAAAGCAACGGTCAGCTAAAAGCCGACCAAATTATAACGACCCCGCCCCTTACTCGGGACGACGGTGCTCTTTCCCTGCATAACATTAGCCCAACAATATATATAACGCAATTATAATTCGCCACAGATGTAGGCTCGCACGGCCATACACCCCGTGCACTCAGGGCACATTCATGGTGAACCCTGACCCATCAGTGCATTCACCACCACCCCCAGGATGGCAACAACATGTGAGCATTTAGCCTTTCTGACCACCGTCTAAGGCTCTGACTATGCCAACGGCCAGTCCCCGTCTTCGGGTCTCTCGCACCGAACCACATAGCCTAGGTCCAATTCCACTTGCCCGTTGCTCACGCCGCATGTCCAATTTAAGTCCTTTGCGCGGGCCAAGCTTCTCTCGGATCCCAAATTTTCCAAAACAATCTCATAACCCAGTTATGATCAAGGCCGGTTCCCAGACCGCCAAGTTAGCAGAACACGTTTCCGCTCAGTTTTCCGGGTGCACCTTGAAGCTAGCCTCCAAGGATCCCTGCTGCAATCTATCGCGTAGAAACCCAAAAAATCTAAAGCACGGAGTCTTCTCCGGCAAAACCACATCAAATGCAACATCACCGATCCGGACAAAACACGTCCGGGTAGGCTTCACAGACAATGCCTATGCCCGTACTTACGATTCCGGGCTCTATATGCAACACAAGGGGGACTATTCCTGTCAACCCCAAGGAACACCACGCACTCACCGCATACTCGCGGGAGCGGGGTTCCCTATGCAAAAGAAAGAGCTTCAAACGCTCAAGTTGAGAATCGTTACCCTTGTAATCCGTTTTGGCGCCATGGAAAAACTACGCGGTTAGAACTCTTCGCAATGACCTTCCCTCCACGGACACGCTCTCCGATTTCGAAACGGTGCTCCGATGCTCCGCCGGCGGCCGGAAACCTCCTTCTTTTTCCTCTTCTCTCTCACTTTGGAAGGGGAGAACTTTGGAGAGAAAATGGGGAATTAACCTCCTATTTCCGTCCTTAACAGAGCAGGATTTCATCTGGGCCGTCGGATCCTAATTAAATAAAACTAACGGCTCAGATCTGCATAAAATTCTCCAGACCTGGGCCGAACATGGCTTGGCACACGGTCGTGTCCCAGGCCGTGTGCCTCGATCCAGGCACGATCGTCGAACTGAGAAACGCACACGGGCCAAGACACGCCCGTGTCTGACCTGACACGCCCGTATCGGGTTCCTCGACATGCCCGTGTTCGTGGGCGTGTCACGCATAACCGCCACGGCAACGGACACGACCCATCAGGACACGGGTAGGGACACGGGTTGGCACACGCCCGTGTCAGATGACACGCCCGTGTCATCCGGCCGTGTTTCTGGCCGTGTCCTTCTCGGGTTGAAAACGACCAAAAATCACTAGCCAGACACGGCCTTGGACACTCCCGTATCCTAGGCCGTGTACCCCTACAGGCACCAAAAACCCTTTTTTTCGCGACCGACTCGCACACAACTTTCGGGGCGTTACAAATCTCCCCCACTTAAGGAATTTCGTCCCGAAATTAAGCAAAGGTACACAAAAGCTAAATGATACCTGAGTGGAATAACTCGGGGTATTCCTCCAACATAGCCTGCTCTCGCTCCCAAGAAAGCTCCTCACATCCGCAATTATCCCAACGGACTTTAACCATTCGGACCTCCTTGTTGCGGAGTCGTTTGACTGCAACATCTTCAATTCGTACTGCCTTGACCCTTGTTGTTAACTCATAATCAACCAGTACCTGATTGTCCGTAACGATCTGCGAAGACTCTTGCACTGCCTTACGCAACACCGATACGTGGAATACGTCATGCAGCCCACTCAACTCCGTCGACAGCTTCAACCTATACGCCGCCTCGCCAACACACTCCAGGATTTCAAATGGTCCAAGGTATCTCGGACTCAGCTTCTTCAAGCGTCGAACCCTCGATACACCCTTGAACTGCTTGATCTTTAAATATACCATGTCGCCAACGTTGAACTCCACATTTCTATGTTTGGCATTGTAATACTTTGACTGTCTATCCTGAGCAATCTTCAGCCTTTCCTGATTTGTCCGTATCATTGAAGTGGCATCTTCCACCGCTTGACGTTTATACAGCTTTGATTCGCCTGCCTCCAACCAAGACAACGACGTACGACACCTCCTCCCGTACAAGGCTTCGAAAGGCGCCATTCCAATACTTGCCTGAAAGCTGTTGTTGTACGCAAACTCCACCATGTACAAGTGATCCTCCCAATGCTTCCTGAAATCTAGGACGCACATGCGAAGCATGCCCTCCATAGTCCTGTTGACTCTCTCGGTTTGGCCATCTGTCTGCGGGTGAAAGGCTGTGCTGAACTTTAGCTTAGTACCCAACAGACCATGCACCAACCTCCAGTCATTTGACGTGAAGCGTCCATCACGATCACTAACGATACTGCGAGGCACACCATGCAATCGTACAATGTTATCCACGTAGAGTTTGGCTAACTTTTCCACCGGATCCCCCTTTCTTACTGGGATAAAGTGCGACACCTTTGTCAACCTATCCACGACCACCCAAATGGCATCATTTCCCTTCTGCGACTTCGGCAAACCGTGCACAAAATCCATAGATATGTCGTCAAACTTCCATTCTGGGATAGGAAGGGATTTCAAGAAACCTCCGGGCTTCTGGCATTCCGCCTTCACTAATGCACAAGTACGACACTTGGCCACATAAAGTGCCACATCCTTCTTCAAACCCGGCCACCAGAATAATTTCTTCATGTCTCTATACATCTTCGTGCTTCCCGGGTGGATTGAGTACTTGGTATGATGAGCCTCATACATCAACTCCTCCCGAACATTATCCGCACTAGGAATGCATAGACGACCGTCCTTCCTTAGCAACCCATCTTCAACCACAAACTGGGAATTTAACCCATCCAAAGCTTCATCCAAGATTTGCTTCATGCTGCTATCCTGAACCAAAGCCCGTCGAACTCTATCCGCTAGGTCACACTGCACCTCTGTCCAAAATAGTTTCTCCTCGGCACTAGACTGCTTATCGACGCAAGATATCTCCAATGCCTCCAATTCTTGGACCAATCTCTCATCATGTACTGATAACCAATTGGCTTGTGCGGGAATCTTACGACTCAATGCATCCGCCACTGCATTTCCCTTCCCAGGCACATAGTGTATCTTGAAGGTGTAGTCCCCTAAGAACTCCATCCATCTCCGCTGCCTCATGTTCAGATCCTTTTGGTCCAATAGGTACTTCAAACTTTTATGATCGGTGTATATATCGACCTTCACACCGTACAGATAGTGCCTCCAAAGCTTTAGAGCAAATATCACGGCCGCTAACTCTAAGTCGTGGACCGGATAATTCCTCTCGTGAACCTTCAGTTGTCGTGAACCATAAGCTATCACTCTCCCATGCTGTAGCAGGACACAGCCCAAACCACTGCCCGAAGCATCACTATAGATCTCGAACCCTTCAGTTCCACTTGGCGAACATAAAATGGGCGCCGTGGTCAACCGCCTCTTCAATTCTTCAAAAGCCTGTTCACACTCCGGAGACCACACAAACTTCTGATCCTTTCTTGTCAACGTCGTGAGTGGTAGTGATATCCGCGAGAAGTTCTCTACGAAGCGCCTGTAGTAGCCAGCAAGCCCCAGAAAACTCCGGACCTCTGCCACTGTAGTCAAAGTAGGCCACTCCCGTATCGCCACTATCTTCGCCGGATCCACAGCTATTCCTTCTCCACTGACAACATGACCAAGGAACGCTATCGAGGATAACCAGAATTCACACTTGGAGAACTTTGCATACAACTGACTTTTCCTCAATGTCTCCAACACCATGTGTAAATGCTTGTAATGATCCTCCTCGCATCGCGAATACACTAGAATATCATCGATGAATACTATCACAAACTGATCCAAGTATTCTCTGAACGTCCTATTCATCAGATCTATAAACACAGATGGCGCATTCGTCAACCCAAACGACATAACCGTGAACTCGTAATGCCCAAACCGCGTACTGAATGCTGTCTTTGGGATGTCGCTCTCCCTTATCCTCAACTGATAGTAACCGGACTTCAAATCTAACTTTGAATATACAGTTGATCCAACCAACTGATCAAATAGATCGTCAATCCTCGGGATTGGATATTTGTTATTCTCTGTAAGTTTGTTCAATTCCCGATAATCGATACAAAGCCGCAAGCTCCCATCTTTCTTCTTAACAAAGAGAACTGGTGCGCTCCAAGGCGATGAACTTGGACGCACATATCCTTGCTCTAGCAATTCCTGCAGTTGAACCTTCAACTCTGCCATTTCTCTTGGGGCTATTCGATAGGGGGAACGTGACACCGGTTTGGCACCCGGTACCAGCTCTAAGGTAAAGTCTATCTCCCGCTGAGGAGGGGCTCCTGGGAGATCATCTGGAAACACATCAGGATACTCAGACACAACTGGGATGCTGTCCAAACTAGGATTAGGCGTCGAAGTCTGCACTAGAGTGACATATAGTTCTGCCCCAGACCGAACTGCCTTGAACATCTGAAGGGCCGACATCAGAACTTTCCCTGACCCCTTCATGCCCGCAAAAGTAGTCTCTTGATCAGTGTCCAGACCCAACTTAACTTCTTTACGGATGCAATCAATACATGCACTTTGCTCCGAGAGCCAATCCATACCGAAAATTACGTCGAACTCCACCAACGGTAGAACCAACGCCCGCAAATCAAACTCCCGGTCTCCAATCTGAATCTTCACAACACAAATCCTATCCGCACGCATTGAGCACCCATTAGGCAGCAACACATCCAACTTGTTTTCTGCCATCGAGAACGGAACTCCGATGCGCGATATAAGTTTTTCGGACAAGAAGGAATGTGATGCTCCCGTATCAAAAAGGGCTCTCGCCGGAAACCCAAAGATTAACACAAAGCCTAGCACTAACAAACGTAAGCTTACAAATACAAAGGCAACAACTATAAAAGTTAAACCACTGTAATTTAACTCATACCTGTCACCACGTCTGCTTGCTTAATGGCCTCCTGCAGACCAAGGTTGTAGACTCTAGGCTGGGCTGGAGCATGATGGGACGCGGTTGACTCCACCGCCTTCCCTTTCTCCTCATAAGTCGCTCCAGGCCTCCTCTCGGACTTTGAACGTCCGCTCCAACACTCCCGAGCAAAATGCCCCATCTTCCCACAGTTGTAGCAAGCTCCGGGGACTCTACTTGTAGTTGCCCCCGATGCATCAGCCGAAGGGGCTGAGTTCGAAGTCCTCCGCTTCTTGTTCCATCTGCGGAAGCCTGTCTTGTTACTTGGCACCTTGAACTCGGTCTTCCTTTCTCCTGGGTCCCTCTTCTCTTGAACTTTCTTCGCAACCTTTTCCAACGATCGGGCCGAATTGACCAAGGCTAGGAAGCCCTGCGCCTTAGGCCCAGCAAGGAGTAACTGTAAATCGCCTCGAAGACCCTCATAAAATCGGTTGGTCTTCCTCTCTTCTTCTGAAAACATAGCACCAGCATAACATCCCAACCGTGTGAACTCATGCAGATATTCGTCCACGCTTCTAGATCCCTGAGTCAACCCAAGAAATTGATTCTCCATCTCCAACTTCTGAGCAGAAGGTACAAATCTGGCTAGGAACAATCTTGAAAATTCTTCCATTGGCACATCCGCAAGTTGCCTTCCCACTAGAAGATGAAACTCCATCTCGTCCCACCACAGCCTCGCTTCACCTTCCAAAAGAAAAGTTGCTATGGTGGTCTTCTGCCACTCCTCGGTCATTGTGGCTGTCAAGACCCTCTTTATGGAAGAGAGCCAGTCCTCAGCTTGAGTTGGCGTTCCAACCCCATTAAACCTCAGAGGATTAAAGCCCATCACATGCTTTAGCTGCCGCTCCGTAGTTCTTCTCGGCTCTACTAACTCCACTGCTGCACGTTCCACCACTCTCGGCTCTGCCGCCCTAACCGGTTCTTACTCATTCGCAGGAGGTGCGTGATGCATTTGCCCTACAGGTTGGGCATTTATCATTGCGAACACGGATTCAGCCACCATCCTGATGGTTTCCGCTGAAGTAGGTGTAGCAGACACGTCCCTTGGTGCGCTACTTTCCGCTGATTGCAGACGCTCTGACTGACCAGCACCGCTCCTAGCTGCCTAAATTAGCAAAGACACACGATTAGACAACATACAAATTGCTAAAAGCAATCATTGGAACACTCAGGTTCCACAAAACAAGTGTATTTTCATTCCTAAGTGGACATTCATGGGTTCTTTTTGATGTTATAACGATGACGCACACATGTGCTCACCACCCCTTAAAAGAATTCGCCCACGAATTCATTTAAGCTTGACCGTAACCAGAAGTCTGATACCAAATTGTAACACCCCCATCTGTCGCATGGCATATAACAGAAGGTCCAGCTGGAACCCGACGCCATATACCACAGACAGTCGGAAGGGATACTAAATGAATAATCAAACCAACCAATTAAGACTACTCGTCCTAATCACAGAGCATTCTAGCGGAAGATTTTAAAGTTGAAAGAACCCAAAATTAAATCCATCAATATGAATGTCCACAGCTACAACAACAGGAATGAAACCCCAAATATAAAGAAACGGGTACATGGCCTTATGGCCTTACAAATGTTCACTTAATAAAGAGTGTTTTACATACATCGGCTCGCAGGCCGGCCACACATGATAAATATATATAAAAAAGCTATTCTACGGCCTTCTAGGGCCAGCACAGCAACATGGGCTCCAGCCCGCTATTTGGCGCTCGGCTCCGCAGCACCTGCAAGCACATACCACCGCACGGTGGAAAATAAAGCAACGGTCGGCTAAAAGCCGACCAAATTATAACGACCCCGCCCCTTACTCGGGACGACGGTGCTCTTTCCCTGCATAACATTAGCCCAACAATATATATAGCGCAATTATAATTCGCCACAGATGTAGGCTCGCACGGCCATACACCCCGTGCACTCAGGGCACATTCATGGTGAACCCTGACCCATCAGTGCATTCACCACCACCCCCAGGATGGCAACACCATGTGAGCATTTAGCCTTTCTGACCACCGTCTAAGGCTCCGACTATGCCAACGGCCAGTCCCCGTCTTCGGGTCTCTCGCACCGAACCACATAGCCTAGGTCCAATTCCACTTGCCCGTTGCTCACGCCGCATGTCCAATTTAAGTCCTTTGCGCGGGCCAAGCTTCTCTCGGATCCCAAAATTTCCAAAACAATCTCATAACCCAGTTATGATCAAGGCCGGTTCCCAGACCGCCAAGTTAGCAGAACACGTTTCCGCTCAGTTTTCCGGGTGTGCCTTGAAGCTAGCCTCCAAGGATCCCTGCTGCAATCTATCGCGTAGAAACCCAAAAAATCCAAAGCACGGAGTCTTCTCCGGCAAAACCACATCAAATGCAACATCACCGATCCGGACAAAACACGTCCGGGTAGGCTTCACACACAATGCCTATGCCCGTACTTACGATTCCGGGCTCTATATGCAACACAAGGGGGACTATTCCTGTCAACCCCAAGGAACACCACGCATTCACCGCATACTCACGGGAGAGGGGTTCCCTATGCAAAAGAAAGAGCTTCAAACGCTCAAGTTGAGAATCGTTACCCTTGTAGTCCATTTTGGCGCCATGGAAAAACTACGCGGTTAGAACTCTTCGCAATGACCTTCCCTCCACGGACCCGCTCTCCGATTTCGAAACTGTGCTCCGATGCTCCGCCGACGGCCGGAAACCTCTTTCTTCTTCCTCTTCTCTCTCACCTTGGAAGGGGAGAACTTTTGAGAGAAAATGGGGAATTAACCTCCTATTCCCGGCCTTAACAGAGCAGGATTTCATCTGGGCCGTCGGATCCTAATTAAATAAAACTAACGGCTCAGATCTGCATAAAATTCTCCAGACCTGGGCTGAACATGGCTTGGCACACGGTCGTGTCCCAGGCCGTGTGCCTCGATCCAGGCACGATCGTCGAACTGAGAAACGCACACGGGCCAAGACACGCCCGTGTCTGACCTGACACGCCCGTATCGGGTTCCTCGACATGCCCGTGTTCGTGGGCGTGTCACGCATAACCGCCACGGCAACGGACACGACCCATCAGGACACGGGTAGGGACACGGGTTGGCACACGCCCGTGTCAGATGACACGCCCGTGTCATCCGGCCGTGTTTCTGGCCGTGTCCTTCTCGGGTTGAAAACGGCCAAAAATCACCAGCCAGACAGGGCCTTGGACACGCCCGTGTCCTAGGCCGTGTACCCCTACAGGCACCAAAAACCCTTTTTTTCGCGACAGACTCGCACACAACTTTCGGGGCGTTACAGTCGACACTTAGAAGCTGTGTCGACACCCAAAGAAACTTTGTCGACAGCAGAATGTGTCGACACTAGGAGGCTGTGTCGACACTCAGCAAACTTCAACAAAGTTCAAGTACAAGTGTCGACACTAGGAGGCTGTGTCGACACTCATCAAACTTCAACAAAGTTTAAGTACATGTGTCGACACAAAGGAGATGTGTCGACACTCAGCAAAAGTTTCAACACAGAAGGCATGTGTTGACATAAATAAGATGTGTCGACACTTAGCAAGTTTCAACACAAGAAGATGTGTCGACACAAAGGAGTTATGTCGACACTTAGCAGAATTCAACTAAGTATTAAAGAAGAAGACTTGTGTCGACACACAGGATCAGTGTCGACACATTCTGAAGAAGCAGTGTCGAGAAGCAGTTACAACAACACAAGGAGTTGTGTCGACACCATGAAGGCTAGTGTCGACACTTAGTCTACTTGTGTCGACACTTGGTCTATTTGTGTTGACACATAAAGACTATCTGTCTCGACACTTTCAGATAGTGACAGAGAATTCAAGAAGTGACTGGATGACTTGATAGCTGCCATTTCAACCGGTCTACTGTAACTGTCAGAGCCGTCAGAAAATTGTTAGAAACCGGATCAGCCGGTTACCTTGGAGGAAGTCTGTATAAAGACTCTTCTCCTTTGACAGAAGAAATGATTGAAGAATTGATTGATTGAATCATTCAATGAAGTGAAAAACAACACAACAAGAAGAAGACCTTCAAGTGAAGATCTAAGAAGTTGGAGAGAGAGAGAGAGCTCCTTCTAAGAAGTCCAGCTGTTGAACCAGACTGATAAGAAAGTTTCATATTGAGATCTGATTCTCAAGTCAGTAATTGATTGAAGATCATCTGCATAGAGATACAACCCTACTGTGTTCTAATTCAAGAAGCTTTGAAGAAAGCCAAGGGAGGTTGATCTCTGCAAAGTTCTTTCAAGAACTCATCAAGAAGCCAGTCAACTCATCTTTCTCAATCAGAGTTGTGGTTATTAATCTTTGTACTCTTTATTTTCTGTAGGATCCTAAGGGATCTGAGTTGTAAGCCTATATTTATAAAGGCTGAGTGATAGGGCTTTTGTGCCTGAGTGTAGGAGATACATTTCTCTGAGTGTAGGCCTTGTTGAAGGCTGAGTGTAGGCCTTGTTGAAGGCTGAGTGTAGGTCTTGGTGAAGACTGAGTGGCAGGGCTTTGTGCCTGAGGGGTAGGAGTGGGATCACTCTGAGTTGTAGGAACCTGTTTGGGGTTCTGAGCTGTAAGATCTGTGGATCTGAGAAGAAGTGGAGAAGTTAGGCCGAATCTATTACACTACTAGATAGGCGAAGGGGAAAAGTGGATGTACCCAGACCTTGGGGAACCACTATAAATCCTGTGTGCACTCTGTGAATGTATGCTTGTATGGTTGCTGTGCTGTGATACTTGTTAAATTGCAATTACTGTACTGTATTTTTGCCTTTAAAGTTAAAAAGATTAAGTGCACCTATTCACCCCCCCTCTAGGTGTTTAGGCACTATTTCTTTCAAGTGGTATCAAAGCGAGGTTACTCAAAAAGGACATAACAGTCTGAGTAAAAGATCCTGTAGGCAGAATCAGAATAATCAAGAATCAAGAAAATGGGTTCAACTGAGAATCACAAAGAGCTAGGATCCATGAAATTGCCCATCTGCAGAAAATAAATTTTTGGCATATGGAAAGAGAGGGTTAGACTCTTTATGGAAGCATCTGACCCAAGAATATACATCACAGTCAAAGAAGGGTCATATGTGCCAATGAAAGTATCTGTTCTTGATGCAAATCAGAGAACTCCCAAAGACTACTCAGAAATGACTAAAGATGAAATAATTCTGGCCACTATGGACAAGAGGGCCCAGAATATTATTGTAAGTGCAATTGATGATGCCACATTTCAGAACCTAATACATTGTAAAACATCAAAAGAAATGTGGGACACACTGATAGTCAATATGGAGGGATCAGAATAGGTAAGACAAGACAGGAAGTATTTGTTAAACCAAGAGTATAAAAGCTTCAGACAAGGCAGGTCTGATAGCATAACTGAATGCTATAAGAAATTCTATAGGATAGTCAATGAATTGATGTCGTATGGAAGAGAGTTCAGCAATTATGAATTGAATGATAAGTTTTTGAGATCCCTGATAAAGGACTGAGATACTAAGATCTGTGCCATTAGGGAAATGTCCAAATTAGCTGACATACCTCCTCCAACTTTGTTTGGAAAACTGTTATCTTATGAGATGCAGTTAATGGTAAGGAAGGAGGAAGAAAAGACTACTAGGGTGGAGCACAGAGAAAGAGCTGTGGCCTTCAAGACTGAAGCCATTAGGAAATATAAAAGCAAGTCTCCATCTCCACCTCAAAAAGTTGCTGAGGCTGAGACAAATACTTCAGATAGCAAGAAGTCAGAAAGCAGTGAAAGTGATGAAGACTTTGCTGCATTTACTGGACACTTTTAGAAGTTTCTAAAGAAGAAGCAGTGGAGGTCCAAGCCATCCACTTCACAGACAAAAGATGACTATTATCAGAACAGGAAGTCATCAAGGAATGACAGGAGAAAGTCCAAGTCTAGTAAAACTACATCCTCAAAGATCGTATGATATTGTTACAATAGACAAGGACATGTAATAGCTGATTGTCCAGAAAAGAGGAAAGAGTCCACTAACAAGAAGAAGACTCAATTTAAGGGCAAAAAGGAAAAGTCCTTTGTTGCAAAGAGAGACAAAAGCCTGACAGATATGTCACCTTCAGAAACAGATTCAGAAGCTGAAGCCTATATTGGCTTGTTTGCTGAAGAAGAAGAAAATGAGTTCATGCAGCTAATGAACTCAATTTATGAGCATGAGGACAATCAGTGCAAGGGACTGATGGCCTTATCAGAAGGAGACAAGATCCAGGATCAGCCTGGACCAAGTCAGGTACAAAATTGTTCTTCTAGTTCGAGTTTGAGTGCTGGATCAGAATCAGATACATCAACATCAAGTGATGTGAGTGGATCTGAATCTGAAGGAGACATTCATCAGTTGATTGATGAATATAGAGTATTGTTGCAGGCTTTGAAGAAAAGCAAACTCTTGGCCAAAACTCAGGCTAAGGAGATTGCTAGTCTCAAAGTGGCTGCAACAGATTTTGACAAGTTATTAGATCAGAAATTAAATGAAATAGCCAGACTGAAGAATATTACAGTTATTCAGATGGGGACTATTACATTTAAAAATGATCAAATTAGAAATCTGGAGATTAGTCTTCAGAAAGAGAGAGAGATTGTTGCAAGTTTTTCTAAACCAAAATCTGTTTTACCTTTGATAGATGAATTTGTACATCAAAAAGGTAAAACTGGATTGGGGTTTACAAAACCTGCCTGGACAGTAAAGTCCAAATCTAAGGGCAAAGCCCCAGTACTCAACAAGAAGCCTGCTGTAGATAAAACAGCCAGGGTTGTACCTAAATAAAGGTACAACAGATTTGAGTGTTGGTGTTGTGGCAAGGTAGACCACTTTGCCATAGATTGTTGGCATAATTCAAGTGCCAAGGTGAGTAGCAAACTGCCTGCTAGAAAAGCTACAGGTAGTTTTGTTAAGAGTCAGACTAACTTGCACCAAGGACCCAAGAATTATTTGGGTTCTAAGGTTAAGTAATCTGTTTTGCAGGTGAGTCCAAGTGGCCATGCCCCAATATGGTACTTGGACAGTGGATGTTCCAGGCACATGACTGGAACTAGGGGATTACTGAAGGACTATACACCAATCAAGGATGGTCCTAAAGTTACCTTTGGTGGTTCAGAAAAAGGAATCATCAAAGGTTTTGGTAACATTTCTAGCAACCTTATTACAATTACTCAAGCGGCTTATGTAAAGGGTTTGAAACATAACCTCATTAGCATAAGTCAGTTGAGTGATTTAGGATATGACATCTCATTTGTCAAGGATGGTTGTCATATCAGTAGGTCAAGTGATCAAAAGATCATTATGACAGGATATAGGAAGAGAAATGTCTATTGTCTAGACATTATGTGTGAGAACATTGTTTCTCCTATTTGTCTTGTAGCTGATGAGAAAGTCTCACATTATGTTAAATGGCACAAGAGACTGGCTCATCTTAACTATAAGATAATTGGTCAACTCTTTAGCAAAGAGTTAGTGAGGAATGGTCCTCAGGTTAAGTGTATAAAGGTTGTGATATGCTCAGCTTGTCAAAAGGGCAAGCAGACCAAATCCACCTTTCATAGCCTTGAGAACAAAGATGCTGTGAGTGTTTATACCTCTTGCATATGGATCTTTTTGGTCCTATGCTAGTTCACAGCCTAGGTAGGAAGGTCTACACATTTGTGGTAGTTGATGACTACTCAAGGTATTCCTGGGTGTTCTTCTTAAGGCAAAAATCTGAAACACCAAGTATCTTGTATAGTTTTGTTAAACAAATTCAGAATGAATTGAACAGTACAGTGGTCAAAATCAGAAGTGACCATGGTACTGAATTTCAGTCTGAAAGTATGACAAAACTGTGTGAAGAGTTTGGTATTTTTCAGGAATTTTCCTCACCAAGAACACCTCAGCAAAATGGTATTGCTAAAAGGAAAAATAGAACCTTGATAGAGGCTGGTAGAACCCTATTGAGTGACACATCTCTCCTAGAATATTTCTGGGCTGAGGTAGTAAACACTGCTTGTCATGTGATCAATAGGGCTACTATCACCAAGAGCCACAAGAAGACCCCCTATGAGATTGTGAAGGGCAGAAAACCAAATCTATCCTATTTCAGGATCTTTGGTTGCAAGTGATATATCCTTAACAATGGTAAGTCTTATCTAACCAAGTTTGCTGCCAAATCCCAAGAGGGAATCTTTGTTGGGTACATCAACAACAGTAAGGCTTATAGGGTCTACAACTTGATTACTCAAGTTGTAGAAGAGTCAGTTCATGTAGTTTTTGATGAAGCTAGACTCATTAACAATGAATTGCCTAGAAGTGTTTGCAGCTCTACAGGTGTAACTGAGAAGATGGACAAGCTTACCTTAATAGAAGGTCCTACTGCAAGTCAGCAAGTGGAAGATGGTGGCTGCTATCCAGGGGGAGTACAAGATACTCCTGTTGCTGAAGAAGACCAAGAGGAGCTGCTGAATGAAGAAGCTGAAGGTGTACAACCAGAAGACAGGCTGCCTCCAGCAAATAGGCATTTAAAAGATCATCCAGCCAATCAAATTATTGGAGATCTCAGACAAGGGGTACAAACAAGGAGCAGAAATCTAAGTTCAGTTCTCTACTCCAGCTTTCTATCCTAAGTAGAGCCAAAGAAATTTGAAGAAGCAATCCTAGACCCTCATTGGATTGAGGCTATGCAAGAGGAGCTGAACCAGTTCAAAAGATGCAAAGTCTGGGAGCTAGTTCCTAAAACAAAAGACCACAACATTTTTGGAACTAAGTGGATCTTTAGGAACAAGTTGAATGAGAATGGATTTATTATAAAGAACAAAGCTAGACTGGTTGTAAAAGGATATATGCAGGAAGAAGGTATTGATTTTGATCAAACCTTTGCTCCAGTACCAAGACTGGAAGCAATAAGGATGTTCCTTGCCTATGCAACATTTCAAGGGTTCAAGGTATACCAAATGGATGTTAAGTCAGCTTTTCTGAATGGAAATCTGAAGGAAGAAGTGTATGTAGAACAACCATCAGGTTTTATTGATTCTACTAAACTTAATTATGTTTATAGACTTAGGAAGGCTTTGTATGTGTTAAAACAAGCCCCTAGGGCTTGGTATGAAACCCTGTCTAGTTTCCTCATTGAGAATAAATTCACAAGGAGGAAAATAGACAAGACTCTATTCCTTAGGGAATCCAGAGGCAAGATTATCTTAGTCCAAATATATGTAGATGACATAATATTTGGGTCTACAGAAAGTAGTCTTTGTAAAAAGTTTGCAAAACTAATGCAAGGACAATTTGAAATGAGCAGTATGGGGGAACTTAAGATTTTCTTGGGTCTCCAAGTTAGACAGACTGAGGATGGTTTATCCATATGCCAGTCTAAGTTCACCCTAGAATTGATAAGGAAGTATGGTATGGAATCATCCATTACCATGAAAACTCCTATGGGGTCAACAATGTCTCTAAGCAAAGATGATGCAGGGAAACCTGTAAATGAAACTTTGTATAGAGGGATAGTTGGCTCCCTACTGTATTTGACTGCTAGTAGACCAGATATCATGTATGCTACATGTGTCTGTGCTAGGTACCAAGCTTGCCCTAAAGAATCTCATTTGACAGCAGTCAAAAGAATTTTGAGATATCTTAAGGGCACTCCTTATCTAGGCCTTTGGTACCCTAGGAATTGAGATTTTGAACTGACAGGTTATTCAGATGCAGATTTTGCAGGCTGCAAGTAAGATAGAAAGAGTACCACAGGAACCTGTCAATTTCTAGGTGGAAAGCTGGTGTCTTGGAGTAGCAAGAAGCAGACCAGTGTGGCTATCTCCACAGCTGAGTCAGAGTATGTTGTTGCAGGAAGCTACTGTGCACAACTACTATGGATACAACACCAACTAGAAGATTATGGTATTCAAGTAAGTAGAACACCTTTATTTTGTGATTCTACAAATGCTATTTCTATTGCAAATAATCCTGTCTCCCATAGTAGGACTAAGCACATAGAAATAAAATACCATTTTCTAAGAGAACATGTGGAAAAAGGAGATATTTCACTAGAGTATATTAATACAGATAATTAGTTAGCCGATATGTATACTAAGCCCTTAGATGAAACCAAATTCAATAAATTTAAAATTGAATTAGGGATGATAAACTTAGAATAGTTTACAAAATTGGCTAAGTAAAATAGTGTCGACACACAGAGTTGTTTGTGTCGACACATAGGAGTGGTGTCGACATTTCAGAGAAATGGTGTCGACACATCTAGGAAGTCTGTGTCGACACTTCAGAGAATTAGTGTCGACATATGCAGTGTAGGTGTCGACACATCCAGGGTGGTGTCGACACTTAGGATTTCCACAGAATTATTCTTGTAGAGTCTCGACTAAGTGTCGAGCTGAGTGGTGTCGACACATATATAAGTGTCGACACATATATTCTGTCGACTACATTTGCGTCGACATATAGTTGTCGAGACATTAGCAGTAAGTGTCGACACTTTTCAACAGTGTCGACACAATTTAAGTATTTTGACGCGCCTTTTCACCTTCGATTCTAGAAATGTATAAATAGGTTTTCCCAGTGTTTGTCGACACGCTCACCTTAGTCTCGAGACCATACCTGTGTGTCGACATCTCTCTTCTCTAAATTCAAAATTTCTTTAAACCCTAATGACGCCCAAGCTTGAAGAGAACATTAATGAAGGATATGAGCTCGTGCGATACGCCTTTGATGACGCGGAACCCGAAATCAAAGGTGTGGTAACCCTAATTGCCGAGACTGGATTGGAATACCTTGTATCAGAACCAATCAAGATCTGGAAGAAGGAGGTTCTTGAATTTTTGAGTGCAGCTTCACTTGATGATACTTGACTCAAGATTAAGTCCAGAGTTCATGGGACCAAAGTCAAGGTCACACAGAAAAGTCTAAGGAAGGTACTTCAACTACCAAGAACAAAAGAGGAAGAAGATATATCTGCTTCTAAGACTAGAGAGGCATTGAGATGGTGTGGACTGGATTCAAACCTGAAAATTGGATCAGTTTTCAACAGAAAAGGGATGAACATTCAAGGAAAGTTTCTATCTGAGATAGTAGGAAAAGTAATACTGAGCAAGCCTGGTGGGCATGATAGAATATCTGCTCATATATTCAGTCTGATGACAAGAATAATTTTCCATCTTAAAACTGATTGGTCAGTAGTACTGTTTGATAGGATAAAAGAGAGTATGAAGAAGCCAATCTGGGAAGAATTCTGAGTCTATACCTAGCTGGAAGTATTCCTGATGTGATGAACCAAGCTGCAGGTTCCAAGATAAATCACATGAGGAGAATGGATTTGAGAATTTTCTCTAGGTGGGATAGAGTATTAACAAAAGAAATGCCTACTCTAGAAAAGGACACACCTCAGAAGAAGAAGAAGAAGACAGCCCTTATGGCTCAAGAATCCTCCAGCAGCTCTGAAGAGCAAGTGGTCTTTAGTCCTGATGATGAAGAGACTGGAAATGCTGGACAGTCTCCAGCAAGACAAGAAGATGCACAGAGGTAGGAGAGCTACCCTCAGCTAGCCCAATTCACCTGGAATCACTCCAGGGGGAGCCTTTATATGTGGAAGAGCCAACTCAACTAGAGAGTGAAATGGCTACACAAACCATTCTAGAGATAATCACTGCAATTAATCAATTAGATTTCCCTATTGAGGATGAAGTTTTGACTGATTCATTACCTGATGTTCATCAGCAAACACAGATATAACCTCAACCATAAGATGTTGTCATGGAGGACACATCTATTGCTGATAAAGTGGTTGATGAGATCAGAGATTCTCCAGCCCATTCTCAACAGGAATTCACCTTAGAGGAGCTATTCCCTGATCTTGTACAGACAGACCTTGAGAGAGAAATAGCTGTTGTCGAGGGGGAGAAGGCAAATATTGAGGGGGAGCATGTGGAGATTGTAGAGGAAACTGCAAGCAAGGAGTCTGCATGCAAGGAAACTGCTGAAGGGCTACCAAGGACTGAGAAGGATTCACATCCTAGTCCTAAGGATAGAGTAGCCATAGCTAGTACTTCTGCATCGGAAGATGAAGAGGCTGTTAGAGCCAAGAAAAGGAAGTTTCAGGTCTTCAAGAGAAGAAGCCAGAACTATAAGAAAGACCTACAGACAATTGCTCCACAGCCTGCCACCACTACTGATTATAGTTCACTAATGGTAGCATTGCAGATAAAGATGGATGAGCAAAGGAAAGCTATAGAAAAGTATATGGATGAAGGGCATAAATCCCTGCAATTTGATCTAGCACAAGACATCAAATCTATAAGATTTGAAATGAATCAAAACAAAAAGGAAATGACTGAATGTTTCCATAAAGGAGGGAATGCAGTGGTCTATTTTGCTACTCATCAAGAAAAGATAAAAACCCAAGTGGATGACATGACAGTGAAGCAAGGCTATGTCCTGGAAAACCAGATAATGATGAATGATAATCTCACTGCTTCACATAATGCCATTGTCACTGAAATGAAAAATATAAGTACTACACAGCCTACAGTAAGTACCACTGCCAAAGAAGAATTTGATAAGAAATTACAGGAGAGTCTCACTGCTGTGAAAACTGCCATTGAAGATTCTCAGAAGGCAATTACTGACAAGCTTCAAAGGTTAAAACCTTTCTATAAGGATGGAGTTAACTATCTGAATGCCCAGATCAGGTTTCAGAAAGATGATCTGAGGGATCACATAGAGCGAGAAGTCATAAAGGGGGAGAGGGTATTAGTCAAGGCAGGCTCTGATCATGCAAAGTGGATTTCAAACTCCATCAGAGCCACCCTTGGATATCCACCTTTATGTGATGATGACAATGTGGCAGAGTCTGGAATAAATTCTGCATACTTTGGAGGAGAGCAAGCTGAAGTGGCTCAAGTGATATATCCTCCTGCAGATTTTGATATGATACATCAGGAGGTACAGTCTATGTACAGTCCTCCTGAGAGTAATCAAAATATCATTCTTGAGAAAGTTGTCCAGCCTGTGCCAGAGGCAGTTCTAAAAGAACAAGAGGCTCAATTATCTAAGAAAAGGTTCAGAGAGCAAGCTGAACTAAGGCCTGATTTTGAACAATGGAGCCCCACATCCAAGAATATCATCTTGACTGCTTGGAAGGCTGCTAAGGACAATGTCCTGGATAGAGGCAAGTGGTATTCTGACCTGGAATGGAGAAAACATGAGAATAGGCAAGTGGCCATTGTACAATATAGAAGGAAGGCTAAACTGGGAAAGCTACCTCCTAATGCACAGGAGCCTAGAAAGTATTTCACTAAGCCTTATCACTATTTTGAAAGGCAGAAGATAAAGGCTGAAGAGCTGAAAAAGAAGGATCTCAAAGGGAAGAAGCCTGCTGCTGCTGATGATAATGAAGCTCCAGTTCAAGCAAAGATTCAATCTGGAAAGGGGATTATAATCAAGGAACCAGAGCAGCCATAGGATAACATTTTCTTAAGTTTACAAATTGTAATCATTTGCATTAAATTCTATGTAAACTTTTGACTAATGAAAATATTGGAATTTGTAAGAACATTGTATCATGGTTCAAATCTATTACATTAATTGTTCTGAGATAATTGTTTATACATGTTCTGTTCATGCATGTTTAAGTATTTTCCTTGTCATATAATACTGTTTTACATCATACTGAGAATTTGTTATGTATGGTGTATATCATTGACTAAGGGTTATGACTTCTCCAAATAGGGGGAGATTGTTGGGTACATTGGAATATATGTACCTGATTTGAAGAAGCCTCACCCTACTCAATGATATACATCAAGGTGTATTTGATGTGTTTTGAGTTTATGTGTGCAGGATAAGTAATTGCAGGGAAAACATAAAAGTTTCTAAGTTCATGTGTCGACACCTAGAAGAAAAAAGTGACGACACTTAAGAAGGCTTGTGTCGACACCTAGAGGAGCTGTGTCGACACTTGGAGTAATTATGTCGACACCAGGAAGGCAGAGTCGACACAAGGAGGAAAGTGTCGACACATACAGGCAGTGCCGACACACAATGAAGAATTGTCTACATAATCCGTGTCGACACTTAGAAGCTGTGTCGACACCCAAAGAAACTTTGTCGACAGCAGAATGCGTCGACACTAGGAGGCTGTGTCGACACTCAGCAAACTTCAACAAAGTTCAAGTACAAGTGTCGACACTAGGAGACTGTATCGACATTCAGCAAACTTCAACAAAGTTTAAGTACATGTGTCGACACAAAGGAGATGTGTCGACACTCAGCAAAAGTTTCAACACAGAAGGCATGTGTCGACACAAAGAAGATGTGTCGACACTTAGCAAGTTTCAACACAAGAAGATGTGTCGACACAAAGGAGTTATGTCGACACTTAGCAGAATTCAACTAAGTATTAAAGAAGAAGACTTGTGTCGACACACAGGATCAGTGTCGACACATTCTGAAGAAGCAGTGTCGAGAAGCAGTTACAACAACACAAGGAGTTGTGTCGACACCATGAAGGCTAGTGTCGACACTTAGTCTACTTGTGTCGACACTTGGTCTATTTGTGTCGACACATAAAGACTATCTGTCTCGACACTTTCAGACAGGGACAGAGAATTCAAGAAGTGACTGGATGACTTGACAGCTGCCATTTCAACCGGTCTACTGTAACTGTCAGAGCCGTCAGAAAGTTGTTAGAAACCGGATCAACCGGTTACCTTGGAGGAAGTCTATATAAAGACTCTTCTCCTTTGACAGAAGAAATGATTGAAGAATTGATTGATTGAATCAATCAATGAAGTGAAAAACAACACAACAAGAAGAAGACCTTCAAGTGAAGATCTAAGAAGTTGGAGAGAGAGAGCTCCTTCTAAGAAGTCCAGCTGTTGAACCAGGCTGATAAGAAAGTTTCAGATTGAGATCTGATTCTCAAGTCAGCAGTTGATTGAAGATCATCTACATAGAGATACAACCCTACCGTGTTCTAATTTAAGAAGCTTTGAAGAAAGCCAAGGGAGGTTGATCTCTGCAAAGTTCTTTCAAGAACTCATCAAGAAGCCAGTCAACTCATCTTTCTCAATCAGAGTTGTGGTTATTAATCTTTGTACTCTTTATTTTCTGTAGGATCCTAAGGGATCTGAGTTGTAAGCCTATATTTATAAAGGCTGAGTGGTAGGGATTTTGTGCCTGAGTGTAGGAGATACATTTCTCTGAGTGTAGGCCTTGTTGAAGGCTGAGTGTAGGCCTTGTTGAAGGCTGAGTGTAGGTCTTGGTGAAGACTGAGTGGTAGGGCTTTGTGCCTGAGTGGTAGGAGTGGGATCACTCTGAGTTGTAGGAACCTGTTTGGGGTTCTGAGCTGTAAGATCTGTGGATCTGAGAAGAAGTGGAGAAGTTAGGCCGAATCTAGTACACTACTAGATAGGCAAAGGGGGAAAGTGGATGTACCCAGACCTTGGGGAACCACTATAAATCTTGTGTGCACTCTGTGAATGTATGCTTGTATGGTTGCTATGCTGTGATACTTATTAAATTGCAATTACTGTACTGTATTTCTGCCTTTAAAGTTAAAAAGATTAAGTGCACCTATTCACCCCCCCTCTAGGTGTTTAGGCACTATTTCTTTCAGAAGTCATAAAGGGGGAGAGGGTTTTAGTCAAGGCATGCTCTGATCATGCAAAATGGATCTCAAACAACATCAGAGCTACCCTGGGATATCCACCTTTATGTGATGATGATAATGTTGCAGAATCTGGGATCAATCCTGCCTATTTTGGAGGAGAACAAGCTAAAGTAGCTCAGGTGATCTACCCTCCTACAGATTTTGACATGATACACCATGAGGTACAATCTATGTATAGCCCTCCTGACGGTAATCAGAATATTATCTTTGAGAAAGTAGTACAGCATGTGCCAGAGGCAGTACTAAAAGAGCAAGAGGCATTATTAAAGGAGCAAGAAGCTCAATTATCTAAGAAGAGGTTCAGAGAACAGGCTGAATTAAGGCCAGATTTTGAGCAATGGAGCCCCATATCCAAAAATATTATTTTGACTGCTTGGAAGGCTGCAAAGGACAATATCCTGGATAGGGCAAATGGTATTCTGAACAGGAGTGGAGAAAACATGAGAATAGGCAAGAAGCTATAGTACAATACAGAAGGAAGGCTAAACTAGGAAAGCTACCTCCTAACATACAGGAGCCTAGCAAGTATTTCCCTAAGCCATATCACTATTTTGAAAGGCAAAAGATAAAGACTGAAGAGCTGAAAAAGACAGATCTTAAGGGAAAGAAGCCTGCTGATGACAATGATGCTCCAGTTCAAGCAAAGATTCAATCTGGAAAGGGCATTGTTATCAAGGAGCCAGAGCAGCCATAAGATAGAATTTTCTTAAGTTTACAACTTGTAATCATTTGCATTAAACTTCATGTAAACATTTGATTAATAAAACTTTTGGAAGTTGTAAAAACAATGTTTAGTTTTCAATCTATTACATTGTTATTCTGAGATAATTGTTTATACATGTTTTGTTTATACATGTTTAGTACTTACCCTGTCATATTATAGTGTTATACATCATACTGAGTATTTGTTATGAATGGTGTATATCATTGACTAAGGGTTATGACTTCTCCAAATAGGGGGAGATTGTTGGGTACATTGGAATATATGTACCTGATTTGAAGAAGCCTCACCCTACTCAATGATATACATCAAGGTGTATTTGATGTGCTTTGAGTTTATTTGTGCAGGTTAAGTAACTGCGGGATTGCAGAAAAGTTTCTAAGTTCATGTGTCAACACCTAGAGGAGAAGTGTCGACACTTATGAAGAAATAGTATCGACACCTAGAGAAGCTGTGTCGATACTTGGAGTAATTGTGTTGACACTAGAAAGGCAGAGTCGACACCAGAAGAAAAGTGTCGACACATATAGTCAGTGTCGACACACAGTGAAGAATTGTCAACATAATCTGTGTCGACACTTAGAGGCAGTGTCGACACTCAGAGAAACTTTGTCGACATCAAATGTGTCGACACCAGGAGGCTGAGTCGACACTCGGCAAACTTCAACAAAGTTAAAGTATTTGTGTCGACACTCAGCAAAGTTTTAACACATGAAGGCATGTGTCGACACAAAGGAGATGTGTCGACACTCAGCAAAGTTTCAACACATGAATGCATGTGTCGACACAAAGGAGATGTATCGACACTCAGCAAAGTTTCAACATATGAAGGCATGTCTCGACACAAAGGAGATGTGTCGACACTCAGCAAATTTCAACACAAGAAGGCTTGTGTCGACACAAAGGAGATGTGTCGACACACAGCAGAATTCAACTAAGTATTAAAGAAGAAGTATTTGTGTCGACACACTCAACCCGTGTCGACACATTCAACAGAAGGCTTGTGTCGACACACAGAATCAGTGTCGACACATTCTGAAGAAGCAGTGTCGAGAAGCTGTTACAACAACACAAGGAGTTGTGTCGACACCATCAAGGCTAGTGTCGACACTTAGTCTACTTGTGTCGACACTTAGTCTATTTGTGTCGACACATAATGACTATCTGTCTCGACACTTTCAGACAGTGACAGTGATTTCAAGAAGTGACTGGATGACTTGACAGCTGCCATTTCAACCGGTCAACTGCAACTGTCAGAGCCGTCAGAAGGTTGTTAGAAACCGGATCAGCCGGTTACCTTGGAGGAAGACTATATAAAGACCTTTCTCCTTCAACAGAAGAGAAATCACAATAAGTGAGATCACAATTAATCAGGAGATCTAACAACACAAAAAGAAGAAGACCTTCAACAGAAGATCTAAGAAGTTGGAGAGAGAGCTCCTTCTAAGAAGAGTAGTTGCTGAACCAAACTGCAAAGTAAGATTCAGATTGAGATTTGAATCTCAAGACAAAAGTTGATTGAAGATAATCTTCACAGGAGATTCAACCCTACTGTGTTCTAATTCAAGAAGCTTTGAAGAAAGCCAAGGGAGGTTGATCTCTGCCAAGTTCTTCCAAGAACTCATCAAGAAGCCAGTCAACTCATCTCTCTCTTTCAGAGTTGTGGTTAATTAGTTTGTATTATCAAAATATCAGTAGGATCTTGTATAGATCTGAGCTGTAAGCCTATTTTATAAAGGCTGAGTGTAGGAGACTGTGTGCTCTGAGTGTAGGTCTTATTGAAGACTGAGGTAGGGCCTTGAGCCTGAGTTGTAGGAGACTTTGTTCTCTGAGTGTAGGTCTTGTTGAAGACTGAGTGGTAGGGCTTTGTGCCTGAGTTGTAGGAGTGGGATCACTCTGAGTTGTAGGAACCTGTTTGGGGTTCTGAGCTGTAAGATCTGAGGATCTGAGAAGAAGTGCTGAAGTTAGGCCGAATCTAGTACACTACTAGATATGCGAAGGGGGAAAGTGGATGTATCCAGACCTTGGGGAACCACTATAAATACTGTGTGCACTCTGTGTATGTTTGCTTCTATGATTACTATGTTGTGATAGTTGTAGAATTGCATTTGAAGTACAGAATTTCAGCCTTAAATTTAAAAATATAAAGTTCACATATTCACCCCCCCCTCTAGGTGATTAGACACTATTTCTTTCAGGCCGTGATACTCTTAAGTCGCTGGGCCGACTGTAGCATGAGGGGGGCAAACAGCTGGCATTTATGGCACCTCCTCGCGAACTCCGTGGTGTCTTGGCTTAGGGTGGGCCAGAAGTACCCCTGCCTGACTATTCTTCCTTCCAGGGTCCGACTCCCGGAGTGGCTCCCACACTCTCCGGAGTGGACTTCCTCCAAGATCCTCTGTACCTCCTCCTCGGCCATGCAACGGGCCAACATACCCGAGAGTGTCTTCCTGTACAGCTTCCCATCCTAGAGGAGGTAATACGCTGACTTGTGCCTTAGCTTCTTCTTATCTGCCCCCTCCGGATACTCTCCCGTGGAGAGGAAAGTCACAACTGGGTCCATCCACGAAGTTTGTTGATCAATTTCCATGAGCTCCCCCTCTTCGATGGAGGAGCGGAACAGGTCGGTGATGGTACCCCCCACCTGGGACCATGCTTTGCTAGTTGGTCGTCTTGTTCATTCTCTTCCCTGGGCACGTGTCGGATGGAGAAGGTTTGGAAAGTGCCTATGACCCCCTTCACTTTGGCTAAGTATAATCGCAGGGTGCGCTCCCTTGCCTCAAACTCCCCGTTGATCTGGGAAGCTACCACCATGGAATTGGTAAGGACCTCCACGTCCAACACCCCCAGCTCCCTGGCGAGGCGTAGCCCTGCTATCACGGCCTCGTACTCGGCCTGATTATTTGTAATGGGAAAGTGCACCACCACCGTCTGCTCAATTCGAGTCCCCTGAGGGCTCTCCAGGATCACCCCCACTCCTAGGGAGTGCCTCCCCGAGGCGTCGTCTACCTTCACATTCCAAGGAGTCGGACGGGTGAGTTCTTCCTCTACTACCTCGATCACATAGTCAGCCAAGAAGTCGGCCATCGCTTGGGCTTTGATCGAGAGCCGCAGAACGAAGGAAACATCAAACTCACTCAGCTCTATTGACCACTTGGCTAGCCTACCTGAATGCTCCACCCGCTCGAAGATGTTGCGGAGAGGATGGTCGGTCACCACTCGGATTGAGTGTTCCTGGAAGTAAGGTCGCAGCCTCCGGGCTGAGATGATCAGGGCGAAGGCTAGCCTCTCCAGAATCGGGTACCGGAGCTCAGCCTTCCTCAAGACCCGGCTCACGTAATAAATAGGGAGCTGCTTCTTCCCCTCTTCACGAACTAGGACGAAGCTCAAGGCCTCTGCCCCGACCCCGAGGTACAAAAACAAGTCTTCCCCCTCCTTCGGCCTTTGGAGTAGCGGATCCTGAGTCAACTGCATCTTGAGGGCCTGGAACTCCTCCTCGCACTCCTTCGTCCATTCGAACTTTCGACCACCCCTCAGTGTTTTGAAGAAGGGGGAGCACGTTTCTCCTTCCCGGGAGAGGAATCTACTCAGCCCTGCTAGCTTCCCCGTCAGCCGTTGGACCTCCTTAGCATTCCGTGGCGACCCCAGCTCCAAGATAGCCTTAACCATATCAGGATTCGGCTCGACCCTCGCGGGGGTGAGGAGGTGCCCCAAGAACTTTCCCCTGCTAGCCCCAAAGACACACTTTAGGGGATTCAACCGCATTTTGTACTTGCGCAGGGTGGCAAAGGTCTCCTCTAGGTCCCGGAGGTGGGAGTCCACATCCCGACTTTTGAACATGAGGTCATCCACGCACACCTCCAAATTCCTCCCCTTCTGCTCCTTGAAGACCCTATCCATCATTTTTTGGTAGGTTGCCCCTGCATTCTTTAGCCCGAAGGGCATCATCTTGTAACAATAGCATCCATCCCCTGTGATGAATGAGACATCCTTGATGTCTGGGGGGTGCATCCTGATTTGATGATAACCTGAAAAAGCATCTAGAAAACTCATTACAGAAAAACCGAATGCTGAGTCAACCAGCGCGTCGATTCGAGGCAAAGGGTAACAGTCCTTAGGACAAGCTTTATTAAGTAAAGAAAAATCGATACACATCCTCCACCGACCGTCTCCCTTTTTGACCATGACCACATTGGAGACCCAGCCGGGGTATTGGATCTCGGACACGAAGCCAGGCTTGAGGAGCTTTGCCACCTCCTCCCTGATGGGCTCTGCCAGCTTGTCCGCAGTGGACCTCTTCTTCTGCTGAACGGGGCGTGTTCCCGGGTCCAGGTTGAGGCGGTGGCAAGCCACATCCGCGTCAACCCCCGGCATCTCCGCAGCGTTCTAAGCGAAGATGTCCACGTTCTTCTGGATGCACTCCAGCATCCTGCCTTGGTCCTCCGGGGTCACCCCCCCCCCCCGCTGACGCGGATCTTCTCCATCCTGCCTCCACGTGTGAGCACCTCTAGCTCCACCACTTCTTTCGCAACCTCTAGCCTGGACTTCTTTCCCCATTCCTCAACATCTCTCCCCTCTGGGACGGGGACCTCCACTTCCATCTCCTCCTCCATGGCCATCTCTTCGGCCAGCTCCTCCCGATCTCCTCCTGCCTCCTCCCCCTCTACGCAGTTCCCCATCTCCAGCTCCTCCCTTCTTCCTTCTTTCTCATATTCCTCCATCCTCCGCCCCATCTCCTCGGCTCCCTCCTGCAAAGAGATGGTGTTCACCGCAGTGACGTAGCACTCCCGCGCCACCTTTGGGTCCCCCCTGACCCTGACCTGGATCCCCTCAGCGTTGAACTTCAAGCACTGATGGAAAGACGAGGGGACGCAGCGGAAGGCGCTGATAAGGGGCCTCCCGAAGATGGCGCTGCAGCTGCTGGGGGCGTCCACAATGACGAACCTGCAGTTTCTGGACTGCCCCCCCAAGGTAACATGGAGATCTACTCCTCCCTCCACTTCCTTCCTCTCTCCTGAAAACCCGAACAAGGGTCCATCCGAGGCCAGCACCCTCTTTGCCTCCACCTTCATCGCGTCAAATGCCTTTTTGAAGACGATGTTGACGGAACTCCCGTTGTCCACGAGGATCCGAGAGACGGTAAAATTCTCGATGACTGCCTTGATGACCAGCGCATCACAGAATGGATCCTCGTGATTTGGCATATCGCTTCTGGAGAAGGTGATCCTCTCCTCTGGGGGCGGTGTCTGGGATGTGGAGGCGACGCTCAGGCGATACATGGTGTGGAGGCTCGCCTTGCGGGAAGCCTCGACCCCCACTCCCTCGTGGATCACTCTGATCCCTCCTCGGGTTCTGACGACCACCCGGTCTTCGCAACGGTCCTCCTCCGCCCGAGGCAGGACCTCCTCAATCCTCACTTCTTGCCGACCCTGCTGCTACTGCTGCTCCCTATTCCCTCTCATCTCAAGGAACTTCGGGCAGGTGGCCGTGGCATGCCCCTCTTCCTGATGGAAGTCGCAATAGGGCAGCTCCACCCTAACCTCTCTTCTCCTCCTTCTTACTATCCTCCTCCTCACCCCCAAGGCTATGGCCATAGCCTCTTCCTGGTCGGGGAGCCAGGGCCTCTGGGCCTGCCTCCAGCCCAGGGGGTGGAATTGATCTTGCCCCCCTTGATAGCGATCTCTTCCATAATATCCTCTCTGTGGCCCTTGCCCTTGCCACTCAGGTCTCCAACCTAGCCGACGGTCGGGCTCCTGGTGCCCCCACCTCGGTTGTTGCTGCCCCTAGAGCTGCCTCTGTTCCCTCTGCCGGGGCTCTCCACTCCTCTCCTCCTGTCCTCTTCCTCCTATCGACTCCTTCTCCTCCTCTGTGGCCCACCTGGCCAGCTTCCTCGCAAATTCCGGGTTTGATGCCTCCCCGTCAACTTATCTCGCCGCCCTCTCCATTAGCTCCTCGTAGGAGAGGGGGGGGGGGATTCTCTTCAGCTCCATCCTAAAGAACCCCTACTGTAGGCCCAAGGTGAAGGCCATCATCAGACTATGGCCTGACATCTCCTGGACCTGAGTGACCTCCTCCTGAAATCGGTCCACGTAGCTCCCCAATGTTTCGTTCACCCCCTGCTTGATGTGGAACAGGGACTCTGACTCCTTCCTCTTCTTCGAGGTAGTGAACCTTAGCATGAACCCTCGATGAAGGTCCTTAAAGCAGTAGATGGAGCTGGCCAGTAGCTGATGGAACCACTCCCTTGCCTTCTCCCTGAGGGTGATAGCGAAGAGTCGACACTTGAACTTGTCCGACATCTTTCGGATGGAGACTACGTCCTCAAACCATTGAACATGCTGGACCGGGTCTCCCATCCCGGTGTAGTAGGACATCTCGGGTTCCCTGAACCCATCTGGAACTGGATCTGAAGAGACCAGCTAGCTGAAAGGGCTTCCTCCCCCTGCTGGGCGAGCTGGCGAGCCCAGCTCTCCGAACCGGCCTCGGCCTGCCGAGCCGGAGAAGAGCTCGCGCCCGGGGAGCTCGCACCCCCGACCTTCCTCGGCCACCTCCTTCCCAGCTCGCCTGCCGGGAGCGTCCTCGCCCAAGGAGGGGGCGGCCGTAATCTGGACTGCTGGAGTCGAGCACTCGGCCCGCGTGCCAAGTGCGAACTTGACAAGAGTCAACACCTCATTCCTGAAATCTTCAAACATCCCCACCGTGGCGAGAGGTGGGGGGGGGGGGGGCGGCGAGTTCGGCCTGTCAGATCCCTGTCCTCCCGTCATCGAGCTCGCTGAAGCTTTTCTGTACTGACCACGCTCCACGCTCACCGCACCAATATGTTTAAACCGAAACTCGGTCTCCTGTGGAGTTCGACCCTTGGGGAAGGGGTGATCTCGCACCTACTTCACTACTACAAGCAAAACAACAGGGAAAATAAGGAGAAACCGACCCAAGTGCTCTGCGGGGAGGTCCCACCACACACCCAGAAGATCTCAGAGCGCTTCCCCTCCTTAGCCAGAAGCCGAGCTAAGGTACCCTCAGAAAGTACTTAGAAGCTGGAGAAGGAAGACACAGGAAGCCTGCTTTCTGGGGTACCCCTTGGGTCCTATTTATAGTTTTTAGAATCTGGACTGCCAATAATCAAAAGAGCTGACCTGAAATTACCAGAAAACCCTTGGTTGTGTCTACCAACAGCCAAACTCCGCTGTTTTGAAGGACTATAGGCAGACCAGCGGGGGCAAAATAGTAAAAAGTACCTCATTCATCCAGGCGAGCTGGGGAGCTTGATCATCTCGGTGGGTCCTGCTCGCCTGCTATTGCCGAGCTCCGTTGCAAGGGCGTGAACTGGGGTTAGCTCGGCGAGATGCCGAGCTTGGGGTCGGCGAATACTGATCTCCGGTCGACGGATGCCGATCTCTGGTCGACGATCGCCGATCTCCAGTCGACGAATATCGAGCTCGGGCTCGGCTTCTCTTCTGCCGAGCTCGCCCACTGCCTTTAGCCCGATCTGTCTGGTTTTTAGGAACCTTGCTCGTCGGACACGGAGTTGTACACTTACAACAACGTGCTTATACCTCAGCCAATCTCTCTCCTAGTGATCGACCGCTCACCTCAGTCCACCCCCTTTTTTATTGGTTGGTATGGCTTCCAACACTATAAACACATAGTCTCTCAACTGCTTACGATTTATATTAGTGCAATGTAGACTCTTGTGCCTCCCATCTCCATCTCTTCCCTCCATCATAACATGGTCCCTGTCTTGAGGCCCTCATCACAGTCTCTAAGAACTCTACATGTATTTCCACCTCTTTAGGTATGCGCTTGTTGTCACACAAGATAAGTGGCTCATCGATTCTAGTGCCACCATTCATATGACTAAGCACTTGTGTGTCTTTTCTCTTCTATAGAAACGCACTTGATAGCACCGAATTTTGTTGTGGATAGATCTGCATCTACTGTGCGTGGCACTGGTGTTATAACATCGTAACCTTGATAATGGGGCCTAGCCGGTTAAATTTAGCCCTTGGAGAAGTTTAGTGATGGTCACAGTGACTCGTGCCCAACCTCCATTTTATTAATATTGATTTTGAACTACAATGTCTTGAAAAAAAATATTTGTGTAAATGAATTCGGAAATGATCTTGGTCAGTGATAGTGCATTCGTGAGATCAATATGAACTCAAGAACACCAATTATAGCTCTTTCCAATATATAATAATGATATTGGCAAAATTAGGCTGAATCAAGCTACGCAACGACCTAAACATGACTTTCTGAGCAAACAAATTTTGAATTGACTTCAGTCAGTTGCATTAAACTCGTATGACCGATGCGATCTCGATGCCTTTTATTCCTTTAAATTTTGATGGAAATCAAGGAAGTTGACCGATTAGGTCAAATTTGAGCTGTGAGTCGATCCAAAAGGAAAATATGGGCAAACAAACTTTGAATTAACCTCAAGTCATGAATTCGTGCGATTAATACAAACACAATACAATTTGTTTTGCTAAGTTCTAATGAGAATTGAGAAAGGTTTCTAATATGGTTCTCTTTGATTTACACGATAATTCGAGTGAGTTATCAAAAGTAAACGATCTCATAATCGATCTTGGTCACATTTATTTGACTTGTGAGTCCATTATGAACATGATGGTGTCATTTGTACATTTTTGTCGTGCATACTTTGCAAGTTTTGGTATATATACATGAGTGACAAGCATGGGGCTTCTCTCTTATAACTAACCGCGACAGTACCTTAATTGCAAAAGTGCATAGGGGGCCCTAGCGCCGGAGCAAAAGTACCGTGATTACGACATTACCTGACGCAACCGTGCTCCAGCCGCTCTCAATTTTCTCGACGATATTTAAGAATGCACATTAATTTTATAAGATTTATATCTATATAAATTTTATCTCTTTCCCCTCTCTCTTTCTGCAGCCCCCAATTTTATATATATATATATATATATATATATATATATATATATATATATATATATATATATATATATATATATATATATATATATATATATATATATATATATATATATATATATATATATATATATATATATATATATAAATTAATACAAAACAAAAGCCACCAAAACCCCCTCTCTCCTCTCTCTCTCACTCCACTCTCTCTTTCTCCCACCTTGCCCTCTCTCTCTTCTCCTCTCTCTCCCAAAGTGGCTTTCTCTCCTCTCTCCTGAAAAAAATTATGTTTTTTCAACTGAAATGGTAATTTCGGAAGCCCTAATGTTGTATGAAAGGGTGTCTTTTTTCTTTATATAATAGTGTGTGTGTGTGTGTAACGCCCCGAAACTCAAAAGAGGGACGGGTAGCGTGTCACACGGCATGGGACACAGGCGTGTACTGGGGCCGTGTCGTGCTCGGGTTCGACGATCTAGTCGTGTGGTCGATGAAAATGCAGTCGATGATCGTCGAGACAGCGAACACGGCCTCAGACACGAGCGTGTCACAGGCTGTGTCCTGTTCGGGCTGTTAGCCGAGCTGTGTTGGGGGAGGAATACGGCCTAGAGCCCAGGCGTGTTCGGATTGACATGGGTGTGTCAAATGTGACACAGGCGTGTTGAGTACCCGTGTTCTGTTCAGGTTGTGTTTGGTCCTCTATCGATGGAGGAACACGCCCCGCAATACGGGGGTGTACTGAATGACACTGGTGTGTCAGGTGTGACACGAGCGTGTCAAGCGCCCGTGTCCTGGTTTGGACGCGACGGTTTCAGCGTCGATTGAGGCATAAGGCCTTGAACACGGGCGTGTCACAAGCCGTGTTCGGCCTAGGAATTTGATTTTAAGTGCGAATCATGACCGTCCGTTTCCTTCTTTTGGGATCTAAGGGCTCAGGCTGGTCCATGTTAGGTTAAGGCTAGGAATAGGGTTGAAACCCTCATTTTATTTTGAGCTTTCTCTTTCTAAAGTCTTAGAGAGAAGGGAGAGCAAGGAAGAAGGAGGAGGAGAGTTCCGGCCGCCAGTGGAGCTTCAGAGCCCCAAATCGCAAGCCGAGTTCGGATCTACGGAAGCGAGGCCGTTGCGGTGCTTTTCATCCATCTAGATCTTCATGGCGCCAAAGAAAAATGCTAGGGTATCGATTCTCATCTTGGATATGTGAAGTCCTCTTTACTTTTGAAAGAATTGGTTCCTAAAAACCTAGAGGGGGCGGGTGAATAGGTGCAATTCCTTTTTACACTAAGGCAGAATATTTATCTAGATAATCAAATTAATCTATCAGTTCTATAACTACCACAATCACAGAATTCACAGAATTACACACAGTCACAGATTGCACACAGTTTTATAGTGGTTCCCCAAGATCTGGGTACATCCACTTTCCCCCTTCGCCTATCTAGCAGTATGCTAGATTCGGCCTAACTTCTTCTCTTCACCTCAGATCCGCAGATCTTACAGCTCAGAACCAAAACAAGGCTCCTACAACTCAGAGTGAGTCCACACACCTACAGCTCAGGCAATCTGCCCTACCTCAGCCTTCAACAAGGCCTACAACTCAGAGATAACAATCTCCTACAACTCAGGCTCACAGCCCTACCTCAGCCTCCAACAAGGCCTACCACTCAGAGAAATTATCTTCTACAACTCAGCCTTTATAAATCACACTTACAACTCAGATCTTGTAAAGATCCTACAGAAAATAGATTTAAGTTTGTAATTTACCACCACCCTGATAGAGAGAGAAAGGATGGATAGTTTCTTGATTAGTTCTTGAAAGAATCTGATGGTAGAGAACAACCACTCTTAGCTTTCTTCAAACTTCTTGAATCTGAACTCAGTAAGGTTGATCTCCTGTGAAGTTGATCTTCAATCAGCTTCTTTCTTGAAATTCAGATCTCAATCTGAATCCTTCTTGGCAGACTGGTTCAGAATCTGCACTAAAGAGACTTGTTAATATAAGTCCCTTTCTTCACTTCAATAGTTGGAGCTCTCTCTCTCCAAATTCTTCTTAGATCTTCTGACGAAAATCTTCTTCTGTTTTTATGTAACTGTATGTGTATACTCTTTCCTGTATCAGTATATTTTCTGTTGAAGGAGAATGCCTTTATATAGACTTTCTCCATGGTAACCGGCTGATCTGGTTTCTAACAAACTTCTGACACCACTGACAGCTTTAGTAGACCGGTTGGTTATGACAGCTGTCAAGTCATCCAGTCACTTATTGAAACTCTGTCTCTGTCAGCAAAGTGTCGAGACTGAATTTCATCATGTGTCGACACAAGTAGACTAAGTGTCGACACAAGCCTTGGTGGTGTCGACACAGCTCCCTTGGTGTAGACACTACTTCTCGACACAGCTTCTGTAGAATGTGTCGACACAAGTTCTGTGTGTCGACACAGTCACTTCTTCTCTTCAACTTGGTTGAAGCTTTGCTGCGTGTCGACACAAGTCCTGTGTGTCGACACAGTTGATGTCGACAAAGTCTTCTGTGTGTAGACACAGTTGATGTCGACTACGCTTTTCTGTGTGTCGACACTGCCTCTGTATGTCAATATAGTTTCATCTGGTGTCGACACAGCCTTTCCAAGTGTCGACACAATTAACTCCAAGTGTCGACACAACTTTTCTCCAGTGTCGACACAAGCCTTCATAAGTGTCGACACAGCTTCTTTTGGTGTCGACATATGGACTTAGAAACTTTTTCCTGCATTCCTGTATTTTCTTAACCTGCACATATAAACTCAAAACAACATCAAATACACCTTGATGCATATCATTGACTAAGATGAGGCTTCTTCAAATCTGGTACATATTTTCCAATGTACCTAACAATCTCCCCCTATTTGGAGAAGTCATAACCCTTAGTCAATGATATACACCATTCATAATAAACACATATTATGATGTATAAAAAACATTACATGACAGGGTAACTTATAAACAAAACATGTATAAAAAGTCATCACAGAAATGATGCAATCATAGTGAGCATTAATCATTGTTTTGTTTAAACTTACAAAAGTTTCTTATCAAAAGTTTACATAGATTTTTAACACTAAATATTATAATGTTGTAAAATCTAGTAAATCTATCATAAGGCTGGTCTGGCTCCTTGATGATTTTTCCTTTGCTTGACTGGATCTTGGCTTGTACTGGAGCTTCAGTATCATCAGTTGGCTTCTTGCCTTTCAGATCCTCCTTCTTTTGTTCTTGAGCCCTTATTCTCTGTCTTTCAAAATAATGAAAAGGCTTAGAGAAGTATTTGCTAGGCTCCTGAGCATTAGGAGGTAGCTTCCCAGCTTTTGCCTTTCTTCTATATTGAACAATGGCTTCTTACCTGACTTCATACTTTTGCCATTCTTGGTCAGTGTACCATTTACCCCTATCATGGGTCTTGTCCTTTACAGCTTTCCAGGCAGTCAAGATAATATTCCTAGAAGTAGGACTCCACTGCTCAAAATTAGGCTTCAACTCAGCCTGTTCTCTGAATCTTTTCTTTGAAAGTTGAGCTTCTTGCTCCTTATTCACAGCTGCCTCTAGCATTTCCACTTTCTCAAGGATAACTTTTGTAGTACCCTCTGGAGGGTTGTACATTAACTGAACTTCATGGTGAATCATATCAAAGTCTGCTGGAGGGTAAATGACTTGAGCAACTTCAGGTTGATCACCTCCAAAATAAGCAGGGTGCACACCTGACTCAGCTATATTATCATCATCGTAGAGGGGTGGATATCCAAGGGTGGCTCTGATGCTATTAGATATCCATTTAGCATGATCTGAGCCAGCTTTGACTAACACTCTCTCCCCCTTTATGACTTCTCTTGTAATATGATCCCTGAGGTCATCTTTTTGAAATCTTACTTGTTTATCTATATAATTAACACCATCTTTATAAAATGACCTTAGCTTCAGTGGCTGATCAGAAATGGTCTTTTGAGAATTCTTAATAGCTATTTTTACAGCAGCAAGTCCTTCCTGTAATTACGTATCAAAATCTGACTTGGCTTTAGCCCTTGCCTCAGTCTGGGCAGCAGCAGTATTCTTTAACTCTGTAACACTCACATTATGTGATTCAGTCAGATTGTCATTCATTATAAGTTGATTCTCTAGGACATATCCTTGCTTAATAGTTATATTATCAACTTGAGTCTTTATTTTTTCTTGATGTGTTGCTAGGAAAACCACATCATTGCCACCTTTGTGAAAGCAATCTGTCATTTCCTTTTTATGCTGATTAACTTCAAATCTTATGGATTTGATATCTTGAGCCAAGGAGAATTGTAAATCCTTGGCTTTCATCCATATATTTTTCCATAGCTGCTCTTTATTCATCCAATTTAATTTGAAGAGACACCAACAGTGAACTCATATCAGCTGTTGGTGCTGAGGATTGTGAGGCAGTCTGTAAAGCTTTCTTATAAGTGGAGCTTTTCTTCTTATAAACCATCAATTTTCTTTTCTTTGCTCTTAGAGCTTCTCCATCATCAGAAGCTGAGGTACTTACAATATCAACTCTTTCCTTAGGACTAGGAGGCAATTCCTGTTCAGTCCTAGGTAGCCCCCCCTGAGTCCCTTGCTTCTCCCCCTCAGTCCTTACTTGCTCCTCCTCAATGTTAACTTGCTCCCCCTCAATTTTTGCTTTCTCCCCCTCAAATTTAGTTTGCTCCCCCTTAGTTCTTGCTTGTACTATATCAGGAAACAACTCTTCAAGGGTGAACTCCTGTTGAGTAGGGACTTGAGGCACCACCAACTCAGGAGCATCTACAGCTGTAGATGTATCCTCCATGATAACATCTTATGCTTGACTGTTTAGTTGAGTGGTCTGGTCAGCATCAATCAAGTACTCAGTTAGTATTTCATCCTCATTATTGAAAATGGATTGATTAACTTCTTGAATTACCTCAAGAATAGTTTGTGTAGCCATTTCACTTTCCAAGTGGGTTGGCTCTTCCTCAAGATGAGGCTCCCCCTGCACCTGAGCACCATCTGTAATGTCTTGTGCAGGTGATTTTTTAGGAATCTCTTGCCTCTCTTCATCAGGTATGTCCTTAGTTAGGACTCTATCCCATCTGGAGATAATTCTTATATCCATTCTTCTCATATGGTTGATCTTAGAACCAGGAGTCTGTTCCATTATTTCTGGAATTGTTCTAGCCAAGTATATACTCATGATTCTTCCCAGATTTGTCTTCTTAATGCTTTCCTTAAATTTTTCAAAGATTACTGCAGACCAATCTGTGTTCAGTCTGAAGATAATCCTGGTCATTAGGCTGAACATATAGGCTGAAATCCTATCATGCCCCCCTGACATGTAGAGAATGACTTTTCCAACCACTTCTGAAAGGAATTTGCCTTGTAGATTCATCCCTTTTCTATTCATTGCAGATCCAATCTTCATGGTGGAATCCAATCCACACCATTGAAGTGCTTCCCTAGTCTTGGATGAAGGTACTTCTTCTTCTTCTTGAGTTCTTGGAAGTTGAAGAGTTTTACTCAAGCTCTTCAAGGTAAGTTTTACTTTAGCTCTCTGAACAGTAGATTTGAGACGAATCTAAAGTAGTTGCGTCATAGAATTCCAGTATTTCTTTCTTCCATATCTTTGTGGGTTCAAATATCAGAAATTCCAAACCATTTTCTGCAATTAGGGTTACTACTGATTTAATGTCAGGTTCTGCATTATCAAAGGCGTTGCGTACCAGCTCATAGCCTTCGTTGACATTATCTTCAAGATTTGGCGCCATTGGGGTTGAGAGAAACCTTGGATTGAGAAGAGAGAATTTGTCGACACAGGGTTTTGTTCTCGAGAGCCTGTCGACAGACTATGCTGTTGACCTATTTATACCCTTCTAGATAATGAAGTTCAAAAGTCACGTCAAAATTCTCTTAATGTGTCGACACTGTTGAAAAGTGTCGACACAGACTTCTAATGTCTCGATATCAATTCTATTTGTCTTGGTCGAGTTCTATGAAGAGCCCATAAAGTCGTCGATTTGAGGTCGACGATTTGAGGTCGACGAAATGTTGTTGAATCTGCGCTCGACGATCAGTTGATTTTTAGTGTCGACACAACTTCTAGATGTGTCGACACAACTTCTCTGAAGAGTCAACACCTATTCTCTAGATGTGTCGACACCACTTTCCTGGAGTGTCGACACCAACTACTATGTGTCGACACAGACAACTTCTTGTGTCGACACAATTTTACTTAGCTAAATTTGTTAAACTAATTTATGTTCAACATTCCGAATTCAATTTTGAAATTGTTGAATTTAGTTTCATCTAAAGGCTTAGTAAACATGTCAGCTAGTTGTAAATCAGTACTAACAAATTCTAAAGAGATATCTTCTTTCTCTACATGATCTCTAAGAAAATGGTATCTTATTTCTATATGCTTTGTTCTACTATGAGAAACGGGATTATGAGCAATAGAAATAGCACTAGTAGAATTACATAATAATAGAGTTCTACTTATCTGAATACCATAATTTTCTAACTGATGCTGTATCCACAACAGCTGTGCACAGCAACTTCCTGCAGCAACATACTCAGACTCAGCTGTGGAAATTGCCACACTGGTCTGCTTATTACAGCTCCAAGACACCAATCTTCCTCCTAGAAATTGACAGGTGCCTGTTGTGCTTTTAATGTCTACTTTGCAACCTGGAAAGTCTGCATCTGAATAGCCAATTAGTAGAAAATCTCTATTCCTAGGATACCAAAGTCCTAGATTAGGCGTGCCCTTTAAGATATCTCAAAATCCTTTTGACAACAGTAAGATGAGATTCTTTAGGGCAGGATTGGTACCTAACACACACACATGTAGCATACATGTTATCTGGTCTACTAGCAATCAGATATAGGAGGGAGCCAACTATCCCTCTATACAAAGTTTCATCTACAGGTTTCCCTGCATCATCTTTGCTTAGAGATACACTTGTCCCCATTGGAGTTATCATGGTAGTGGATGACTCCATACCATACTTCTTAATTAACTCATGGGTGAACTTAGACTGGGATATGGACAAGCCATCATCAGTTTGTCTTACTTGGAGACCCAAGAAGAACATAAGTTCTCCCATACTGCTCATTTCAAATTTCCCTTGCATAAGTTTTGCAAACTTTCTACAAAGGTTACTTTCAGTAGAACCAAATATTATGTCATCAACATATATTTGGACTAGGATAATCTTTCCTTTGGATTCCCTAAGGAATAGAGTCTTGTCTATTTTCCCCCTTGAGAATTTGGTCTCAATGAGGAAAGTAGACAGAGTTTTATACCAAGCCCTTGGGGCTTGTTTCAACCCATACAAAGCTTTCCTAAGTCTATAGACATAAGTAGGATTGAGTGGATAAGCAAAACCTGAGGGCTGTCCTACATAGACCTCCTCTTTTAAGTCTCCTTTTAAAAATGCAGACTTAACATCCATCTGGAATACTTTGAAGCCTTGATATGCTGCATAGGCTAGGAATAGCCAGATAGCTTCCAACCTTGCCATAGGGGCAAAAGTCTGATCAAAGTCTATGCCCTCCTCCTGTCTGTATCCTTTGACAACTAGTCTTGCCTTGTTCTTCACTATGATCCCACTCTCATCAAGTTTGTTTCTATAAATCCACTTTATCCCTATGACATTGTGGCCCTTTGGTTTTGGAACCAAGTCCCAGACCTTGCACCTTCTGAATTGATTTAACTCCTCCTGCATGACATCAATCCAGTGTGGGTCTTTAATAGCTTCTTCAAATCTCTTGGGTTCCACTTGAGATAAGAAGCTAGAGCAAAGAACTGTGTTTAAGTTCCTGCTACTTGTTTGTACTCCTTGTCTTGGATCACCAATGATCTGGTGTGCAGGATGATCCTTCAAATGTCAAACTGCTGGAGGTAATCTATCAACAGTTTGACCTTCTCCAATCTCTTCATTATACTGCACCTCATGGTCTTCATCAGCATCTTGAGTGTCTTGTACTCCCCCTGGACAGCAACTACCATTTTCCTCATCCTGCTTAGTAGTTGGATCTTCTCTGATAGTAAGCTGATCCATCTTCTGCTGTATACCTATGGAGCCACAAGAACTACTTGGCAACTCACTGTTAATAAGTCTAGATTCATCAAAAATGACATGAACAAACTCTTCTACAACTTGAGTAGCCAAGTTGTAGACCCTATAAGCCTTGCTATTGTTGCTATACCCAACAAATATCCCATCTTGGGATTTGGCAGCAAACTTAGTTAGGTGAGATTTGCCATTGTTAAGTACATAGCACTTGCAACCAAAGATCCTAAAATAGAATAAGTTTGGTTTTCTGCCTTTCATAACCTCATAGGGTATCTTTTTGTGGCTTTTGGTGATGGAAGCCCTATTGAGCACATGACATGCAGTGTTTAATGCCTCATCCCAGGAATATTCTGGGAGAGAAGTATCACTCAATAGTGTTCTTCCAGCCTCAATCAATGTCCTATTCTTTCTTTCAGTAATGTCATTTTGCTGAGGTGTTCTTGGTGAGGAGAATTCCCGATGAATCCCAAATTCTTCACACAACCTTGTCATACTTTCAGATTGGAATTCAGTTCCATGGTCACTTCTAATTTTGACCACTGAACTATCTAATTCATTCTGAATTTGTTTGACAAAATTGTAGAAGACCTTTGGGGTTTCGAATTTCTGCCTCAGAAAGAATACCCATGAAAATCTAGAATAGTCATCTACAACCACAAAAGTGTAGACCTTCCTACCTAGGCTCTGAACTGGCATAGGACCAAATAAATCCATATGCAAGAGGTATAAGCACCTCACTGAGTCTTTAGTTTCTAGGCTATGAAAGGAGGATCTAGTTTGCTTGCCTTTTTGACAAGCTGAACATATTCCATCCTTATAGCACTTAACTTGAGGACCATTCCTCACTAACTGTTTATTAAAGAGTTGGCCAATAGTCTTGTAGTTAAGATGGGTTAGCCTCTTGTGCCATTTGACACAATGAGAGACTTTCTCATCAGCCACAAGACAGATAGGAGAATTTTTATTCTCACACATAAAGTCTAGGCAATACACATTTCTTTTTTTATAGCCAGTCAATATGACTTTTTGATCACTTGACCTCTTGATATGACACCCATTCTTGACAAATAAAATGTCATATCCTAGATCACTCAGCTGACTTATGCTTATTAGGTTATGTTTCAAACCCTTTACATAGGCCACTTGAGTGATTGTAATTGAGTTGTTAGAAATGTTACCAAAACCTTTGATGACTCCTTTTTCAGAACCACCAAAAATTACTTTAGGCCCATTCAGCATTGGTGAGTAGTCCTTCAGCAATCCCCTTGTTCCAGTCATGTGCCTGGAACATCCACTATCCAAGTACCATATAGGGGCATGACAACTTGGACTCACCTGCAACAAAGATTACTTAACCTTAGAACCCAAATAACTTTTGGGTCCTTGGTTCAAGTTAGCCTGATACTTGACAAATCTTCCTGCAGCTCTTCTAACAGGCTGACTGCTATTCTTACTGACACTGGTATTGTGCCAACAGTCTAAGCCATAATGGCCTATCTTGCCACAGCACCAGCACTCAAACTTATTATACCTCTTTTTAGGTACAATCTTAGTTGTATTGTTTATAGCAGGTCTTTTGTTTTGTGCTGGGGTTTTGCCTTTCTTATTGGACTGTGTAGCCCATGCAGTTCCCTTAAAGCCTAATCCTACCTTACCCTTTTGTGACACAAAGTCATCAATCAAGGGTAGGACAGATTTTGGCTTAGAGAAACTAGCCACTATCTCCTTCTCTTTCTGAAGTCTGTTTTCTAGACTTTTGATCTGATCATTTTTGAATGTGATTGTTCCCATCTGAATAACTGTTATGTTTTTCAGTCTGGCAATCTCATTCAACTTTTGATCCAGCAGCTTCTCTGAATCAGATGCAGCCAACTTAAGAGCTGCAATTTCCTTAGCCTGATGTTTGGCCAGGTTTTTGCTTCTCTTGAGTGCCTGCAACAAATCCTCATATTCATCTATTAGCTGATGAATATCTCCTTTAGATTCAGACCCGTCTTCATCTCTTGATGGAGATGCATCTGATTCTGACCCAGTGAAGTAATCAGAATCTACATATACACTTTTTACCTTACTAGGGCCAGGCTGATCCTGGCACTGGTCTTCTTTAGACACTGCCATCAATCCTTTGCACTGATGGTCTTCTTGCTCATAGATAGAGTCCAGTAATTGCATGTACTCATCCTCTTCTTCTATTGTAACTAAACCAATATAGGCCTCAGCCTCAGATTCAGACTCTGAAGTTGACTGATCTGTCAAACTTTTCTCTTTCTTAGCTACCAAGGATTTCTCCTTCTTGCTCTTGTGCTGAGACTTCTTTTTATCAGCTAACTCTTTCCTTTTATCTGGACAGTTAGCCACAACATGTCCTGGTCTGTTGCCACTCCTGTCCTTCCTGGATGATTTTCTCTTCTGATAATAGTCATCCTTGGACTGAGATGAGGATGGCTTAGATTTCCACTGCTTCTTCTTTAAGAACCTCTGGAACTGCCTTGTGAATGCTGCAAAGTCTTCATCATAATTACTGCTATCTGTACTGTGATTATCAGAATTTTCTGAAATCACTTCTGCATCTTTCTTAGGAGAAGATGGAGACATTCTCCTATTCTTCCTTGTGGCTTCTACCTTGAAGCCCACTGACTTTTCTCTATAGTCACCCTTTGCATTTTTCTCTTCCTCCTTTCTGGCTAATAGCTGCATCTCAGAAGACAGCAATTTTCCAAACAGTGTTGGAGGTGAAATCTCTGCCAGTTCATATGTACTGAATATTCTTACATAAGACATTAATTCATTTACAATCCTGTAGTACTTCTTATAACATTCAGTTATACTTTCAGACTTGGCCTGTCTGAAACTCTCATATTCTTGATTAAGCATAGACTTTCTATCTTGCCTAACCTCTTCAGAACCCTCCATGTAAACAATCAATGTGTCCCACATCTCCTTGGAGGTTTTGCAGTGAATTAGATTCTGGAATGTTGAATCATCAATGACACTCACTATAATATTCTGTGCTCTTTTATCCATTGTAGCCAAGATGATCTCATCCTTTGTCATCTCTGAAAAATCCTTAGGGATCCTTTGATTGGCATCAAGAACAGAAACCTTCATTGGAACATATGATCTTTCCTTAACTGTTATATAGATTCTAGGATCAGATGCCTCCATAAATAATCTGACCCTTTCCTTCCATATTCCAAATATTTCCTTCCTGCAGATAGGCAATTTAATTGAACCAAGTTCTTTATGGTTTTCTCCTGAACCTATCTTCTTTAACTTAATCCTGCCTTTCAGATCTCACTCAGACTGTTAATTCTATCTTTGAGGAACCTCCCTCTGATACCACTTGAAAGAATTGGTTCCTAAACACCTAGAGGGGGGGGGGGTGAATAGGTGCAATTCCTTTTTACACTAAGGCAGAATATTTTTCCAGATAATCAAATTAATCTATCAGTTCTATAACTACCACAATCACAGAATTCACAGAATTACACACAGTCACAAATTGCACACAGTTTTATAGTGGTTCCCCAAGGTCTGGGTACATCCACTTTCCCCCTTCGCCTATCTAGCAGTGTGCTAGATTCGGCCTAACTTCTTCTCTTCACCTCAGATCCGCAGATCTTACAGCTCAAAACCCAAACAGGGCTCCTACCACTCAGAGTGAGTCCACACTCCTACAGTTCAGGCAATCTGCCCTACCTCAGCCTTCAACAAGGCCTACAACTCAGAGATAACAATCTCCTACAACTCAGGCTCACAGCCCAACCTCAACCTCCAACAAGGCCTACCACTCAGATAAATTATCTCCTATAACTCAGCCTTTATAAATCAGGCTTATAACTCAGATCTTGTAAAGATCCTACAAAAAGTAGATTTAAGTTTGTAATTTACCACCACCCTGGTAGAGAGAGAAAGGATGGATAGTTTCTTGATTAGTTCTTGGAAGAATCTGATGGTAGAGAACAACCACTCTTAGCTTTCTTCAAAGCTTCTTGAATCTGAACTCAGTAGGGTTGATCTCCTGTGAAGTTGATCTTCAATCAGCTTCTTTCTTGAAATTCAGATCTCAATCCGAATCCTTTTTGGCAGACTGGTTCAGAATCTGCACTAAAGAGACTTGTTGATATAAGTCCCTTTCTTCACTTTAATAGATGGAGCTCTCTCTCTCCAAATTCTTCTTAGATCTTCTGACAAAAATCTTCTTCTGTTTTTATGTAACTGTATGTGTATACTCTTTCCTGTATCAGTATATTTTCTATTGAAGGAGAATGCCTTTATTTAGACTTTCTCCATGGTAACCAGTTGATCCGGTTTCTAACAAACTACTGACACCACTGACAGCTTCAGTAGACCGGTTGGTTATGACAGCTATCAAGTCATCCAGTCACTTCTTGAAACTCTGTCTCTGTCAGCAAAGTGTCGAGACTGAACTTCATCATGTGTTGACACAAGTAGACTAAGTGTCGACATAAGTCTTGGTGGTGTCGACACAGCTCCCTTGGTGTAGACACTGCTTCTCAACACAGCTTCTGTAGAATGTGTCGACACAAGTTCTGTGTGTCGATACAGTCACTTCTTCTCTTTAACTTGGTTGAAGCTTTGCTGTGTGTCGACACAAGTCCTGTGTGTCGACACAGTTGATGTCGACAAAGTCTTCTGTGTGTCGACACTGCCTCTGTGTGTAGACACAGTTGATGTCGACTAAGCTTCTCTGTGTGTCGACACTGCCTCTGTATGTCGACACAGTTTCTTATAGTGTCGACACAGCCTTTCCAAGTGTCGACACAATTAACTCCAAGTGTCGACACAACTTTTCTCCAGTGTCGACATAAGCCTTCATAAGTGTCGACACAGCTTCTTTGGGTGTCGACACATGGATTTAGAAACTTTTTCCTGCATTCCTGCATTTTCTTAACCTGCACATATAAACTCAAAACAACATCAAATACACCTTGATGCATATCATTGAGTAAGGTGAGGCTTCTTCAAATCTGGTACACATTTTCCGATGTACCCAATAACTTTTGCATAGGAAGCCCGCTCTTGCGAGTATGCGGTGAGTGTGAGGCGTTCCTTCGGGTAGACATGAATAGTCCCCGTTGTTTTGCATGTAGAGTCCGCAATCAAGAAACGGATATATGCATGGTGTGTGAAGCCTACCCGGACAAGTTTGTCTGGATCGGTGATGTTGCATTGCAGGAATGGCCGGAGAAGACTCCGTGCCGATGGTTGTTTTTCAAGTTTTCTACTCGGTAGATTGCAATAGGGAACTTTGGGGATTAACTCCAAGGTGTACCCGGAAAACTGGGCAGTTGCGTGATTCTGCCATCTTGGTGGCCTAGGAGCCAACTTGCACACAACTGGGTTATGTAAAGTGTGTGATCGAATTGGGACTCGGAGAAGCTTGACCAGTGCATATGACTTAAAATGACATTGCAGTGTGAGCAACGGGCCATGCGGAACCGTACCCGCTCTGTATCGTTCGGTTAGAGAGACCTAAGGTACGTGGTACTCGCCATTGGCAAGATGGAGGGTCTTAGGCATAGGCCGGTAAGACTATAATGCTCATGAGAATTGCCGTCCAAGGGGCAGTGGTGAGACCACGGATTTTGACCGGGTTCACCGAGAATGTGCCCTGAGAGCACGGGGTGTGTTACCGTGCGAGCCTACGCCTGTGTTGATGTGTAATTTCACTATTGTTAAGCTATGCTAATAAAGTACAGGGAAGGAGCATCGCCGCCCCGAGTTTAGGGGCGGGGTCGTTATAATTTGGTTAGCTTTAGCTGACCGTTGCTTTTGTTTGCCACCGTTTCAGTGTATTGTTGCTTGCAGGTACTGCGGAGCCTAGTGGCAAATAGCGGGCAAAAGCCCATATTGCTGCGCCGGCCCTCGAAGGCGTTTATATGAATGTTTACTTTTATTCTCATGTGTGACCGACCTGCGTGCCGAGGTTTGGAAGACACTTTTATTTGAGTAAACTCTTGTAAGGCCATAAGACCAAGTACTTGTGTATTTGTATGTTCATTCCTGTTGTGTTAGTGTAGTGGACATTCATGCTGTGGCTGGATTCTTAATTTGCAACATTTAAATTGCTTCCGCTAGAATGTACTCTGTGTAGGACGTTGGTTATTGGAAGGATGATTTCATTGCGTAACCCTTCGGTCTGTCTGTGGTATGTGGCATCGGGCCCTGGCCGGACCTACTGCTATATGCTATGCGATAGATAGGGGGTGTTATAATTTTGTATCAGACTACTGGTTTCGGTCAACTTAAATGAATTCGTGGACGAATTCTTTTAAGTGGTGGTGAGCACATGTGTGTGCCTCATCATTATAACATAAAAAGAACCAATGAATGTCCACTTAGGAATGAAAATACACATGTTTGAAGAACCTGCGCGTTCCTATAATTGCTTTTTAAAATATTGTTTGGTCGCTTAATGGTATTTTCTACGACTATAGGTGACCAGGAGTGGTGCAGGGCCGTCAGAACGCCCGATTTCTGAGGCAAGTAGCGCACTGAATGATGTGCCTGCAACACCTCCTTCAGTAGAAACCATAAGATTGGTGGACGAAGTGGTGTTCACTATGATAAATGTGCAACGTGCAAGGCAAATGCAGCAGCCTGCCCCTGCGTTGGAGCAGGTACCACTTCAAGCGACTGAACCGAGAAGAGTGAAGCAAGTAGTGGTGGAGGCATTGGTACATAGGAGAGCAACCGAAAAGTAGCTCAAGAAAGTTATGGGCTTCAATCCTCCGGTGTTCTCGAGGACGGGAACCCCATCCCAAGCTAAGGATTGGCTCTCCTGAGTAAAGAGAGTCTTGACAGCTACTGAAACGGAAGAGTAGTAGATGACCACCATAGCTATGTTCCTGTTGGACGGAGATGCAAGGCTGTGGTGGGAAGGTTTAAAGCTACATCACCTGAGGGGAAGGCAACTCATGGACGTCTCGATGGAAGAATTTTCGAGACTCTTCTTGGCAAGGTACCTTCCCTCGGCTCAGAGGATCGCGATGGAGAATGAATTCCAGAAGTTGAGGCAAGGAGAGAGTAGCGTGGACAAGTATCTCCACGAATATACACGTTTGGGTCGGTACGCTAGCTCTACATTCGCTGATGAGGAGCGTAAGACAAACCGATTCTATGAGGGTCTGAGGGATGACCTAAGGGTACTGCTCTCGGAGCCAATGATGCAGGGCTTCTTGACCCTGGTCAATACGACTCGGTCATTGGAAAAGGATCTGAGGAATGTGCAAGCGAAGAGAGACTCTGGTGATAAGAAGACAGAGTTTGAGGTGCCGACTAACTCGAAGTCTGGGTGTCGTAAGTTCCATAAGAAGGCTAGGACTTCAGGTCCAGCCCCTTCTTCTGATGCTTCGGGGGCAACTACAAGCCGAACCCCGGGCGCATGCTATAATTGTGGGATGCCGGGACACTTTGCCAGAGACTGTTGGAGCGGACATCCAAAGTCCGAGAGGAAGCCGGGAGCAACCTATGAGGAGAATGGCAAGGCGGTGGAGTCAATCGCATCCCACTATGCTCCGGCACAACCTAGAGTCTATAACCTTGGCCAGCAGGAGGCCATAAAGCAAGCAGATGTGGTGACATGTACGGTTTAAATTTATAGCAAGTTAGCTTTAAATACTTGTTACCTTGAGCGTGTTACCTTATTACTGCTTGTATAGGCTTTGTTTTGATTTGTGATAATCCGGCGAGAGCACTCTTTGATACAGGAGCTTTGCACTTCTTTTTGTTCGAAGGATTTATATCGCGCATCAGAGTACCCTCTTCGATGGAAAAGGACAAACTGGATGTGTTGTTGCCAAATGGGAGTTCAATGCGCGCGGTGTAACAACCCCATCCGTTCATATGGTATATTCTAGAAGGTCCGGACGGGGCCCCACAGTATATAGCACAAAACAGGCGTTGAAGGTACAGGATGATACCAGAGTAGCGCATCGCACCTATCACAATCATTCTAGCGGAAGCCTAGACTACAACTGTAACTCCTCATGAATGTCCAAAACATAAAACTCCACATTTTATAAACTATAGGAATGTCTGACAACAAGACAAAAGCGCTGGCCTTATGGCCTTACATGGCTATCAAACAGTGGCCTAAACAAATTGGCGCGCAGGCCGGCCACAATAAAAGAAACCACACAACAACACAGATAGCCTTCGAGGGCTAGCAGCAGTAGCAACAACAACAGCAGGAAAATCAACCTCTATGCGTCCCGCTCGGCTCTCCAGCACCTGTACAAGGACAATCTACCCAACGGTGGCAAACACAAGCAACGGTCAGCGTTCAGCTGACCAAATTATAACGACCCTACCCCTTCTCTTGGGGCAGCGGTAATCTTCCCTGCAGGCATAGCAAATCACAAGGATGGCAATATATATATCATCAAAATGTGCTTTCACGCACACACGCCATCACAACCGTTCGCCACCCGGCCTAGCGGTCCGTGCACTCAGGGCACATTCTTGGTGTTCTGGCAAATCTCTTGCCCACCACCGTATCAGGGTCACAACCCAACGGTAAATCTCTTGAGCATTTACTCCATGGCGTGCAGCCGGAGTTAGTCTTCCTACACCGGGATGGCCCGTAGCCCCCCATTGTGTCATGGCGCGCAGGCCGAAGACTCTTGTTATGCGCTCCAACAGACCGCACCTTTTGGTCTCACGTCGGACGGACATAGCGCAGGTCGGATCCTCCACCCCCCGTTGCTCAAATCGCCTTGCCTTCTCCGAGTACAGCATACTCATGGCTATATCAAAGGCGCGGGTCGGTCTCACCAATCCTGTTCTTGGCATTCAAGACTGGGCATATCTCGATACCCATTTCCTTAGCACAACAGCGGGTCTTTCTTGGGCCTCCCAGTACTTCCTGTGACTCTCTTCACAGGTGGACACCGCACAAACACAAATGCCAGGTGTCTTTCCTGGCTATCCTGACAGTACTTCCTGTTACTCGCTTCACAGGTGGACACCCTACAACATCAAGCATCACAAAGGGCATTTCCTGGTCACACCAGTACTTCTCGTGCCTCATACACAGGTTGGACCCAAACATATCACATGGTTATTTTCCTGGGCTACCACCCCAGTACTTCCTGCTACTCCTTTTCGCAGGCATAACCCGTTGACTCCTCAAACTACACGTTATCACGGAGTCTTCTCCAGTTCGTATGCAACATCACCAATCCAGACCAACCTATCCAGATGGGCTTCACACAGCATGCCTATTCCGTACTCCATTTTCGGATCTATATGCTAACAAAGTGGATTTCAAGCATCCACCTAAAGATTTCCAAAATCAGCCACCTCTTGGTGGGGGAAATCACAAAGCTATGCCAAAAAGAAGCCTGCACATGGCTAGGAAGAAGAGTCGTTACCCTTGACGACCGCTTCAGTGCCATGACCTCAAAGATTGCTTGCAAGACTCGCAAGAGCGTTTCCTCCGCAACACCGGCTTCGGATTTCTCGTCGGTAACCAGCAGCACCACCACCAGCAGCCCCCTTTCCTTCTTCCTCCTCCTTTCTCTCTCTCTTTCTCTCTTACTTGAAGAAAGATCAAGGCCAAAACAAATGAGAATCACTTCTCAGTTTTCGGCCTTTAGGAAAAAGAGAAAGAAGCTTCAGCCCTTGGATCCCAGCTGAAGGAATGGACGGCCACGATTTTGCCAAAACACAGATTTTGACCCGACACGGCCTCGGACACGGCCGTGTGCCAGGCCGTGTGCCTCAAGCGGTGGTCAACCAGTGACACGCCCATGGAACATGCCCGTGTCATGGGCCGTATCACCAACACGCCTTCAGACACGCCCGTGTCTGTGGCCGTGTGCCTGGGTGAAAAAAAATCCCCAAATCATCCCGAGACTTCACACGGCCTGTGACACGCCCGTGTCCCAGGCCGTGTGCCCAGACACGGCACAAAGACACGCCCTGTCGAAATCCTTCGTCGGGCTGAGTCCGTCGACCCGATTTGACACGCCCTGTGACACGCCCGTGTTACAGGCCGTGTTCAACCTCTCGACACTCTACACTCACGTCTCGACACTCGACGATCGTCGATTAACAGTCATCGAGAATACAACACGGCCGTGGACACGCCTGTGTCCTGGGCCATGTGTCTCCTCTCGACACATCGTCGAGCGAAAAATCGTCGAGACAAAGCCCGATCGTCGAGACAACCTCGACACGCCCTGCGACACGCCCGTGTCGCAGGCCGTGTCCTTTGACACGCCCTGGGACACGCCCGTGTCCCAGGCCGTGTCACCCAAAAATTTCCTGTTTCCGAAATTTGGACTGTTACAATCCTCCCCTCCTACAAGAAATTTCGTCCTCGAAATTCAGACACAGGAAAGGCAACAGTAAACAGCAAGAAATATGTTACAACATACAAAATTTATGTTACAACAAAAACAGCTCAGGGAACTCTTCGCGCATGGTTTGCTCTCGCTCCCATGACAGTTCTTCACGGCCACAATTGTCCCACCGGACTTTTACCATACCGACCGTCTTGTTCCGCAACTGTTTCTCGGCTCGATCTTCGATCTGAATGGGTCTAACTTTCGTTGTTAGCCCATACTCCACCGGCACACGATTATTCGCGATCACTTGAGCTGGATCTTTCACGGCCTTTCGAAGCACCGAGATATGAAATACATCATGTAATCCACCCAAGTCTGCCGACAAAGCTAGCCGATATGCCGCCTCGCCAACTCGCTCAACCACTTCAAAAGGACCCAAATATCTTGGACTCAACTTTTTCAATCATCGAATCCTGGAGACACCTTTGAATGGCTTGATCTTCAAGTAGACCCAATCGCCAACCGCAAATTCCACGTTCCGGTGCTTGGCGTTGTAGTACTTCGCTTGTCGATCTTGAGCAATAAGCAATCTCTCTCGAATCGTCCGTATGGTTGAGTTTGCTTCCTCAACCTCATTTGGTTTAACAACCCGAGCTTCGCCCGCTTCTACCCAAGCCAAGGGAGTACGACACTTCCGTCCATATAGAGCTTCATATGGTGTCATCCCAATGCTCGCCTGGTAGCTGTTATTATATGCAAACTCTACCATATAGAGATGATCTTCCCATCTCTTTCCAAAGTCAAGGGCGCACATTCGGAGCATGTCCTCCATTGTTCTGTTTGTACGTTCAGTTTGTCCATCCGTTTGGGGATGAAAGGCCGTACTGAAAGTCAACTTCGTACCCAACAGTCGGTGAACTAGCCTCCAATCATTTGACGTGAATCGCCCATCTCGATCACTTACGATGCTCCGAGGAACACCGTGAAGCCGCACAATCTGGTCAACATATATCTTTGCCAAACTTTCAACTGAATCATCCCGCCTGTTCGGGAGAAAATGTGCTACTTTTGTTAGCCGGTCCACAATGACCCAAATGGAATCATTTCCTCGCTGCGATCTTGGCAACCCATGCACAAAATCCATGGAAATATCATCAAATTTCCACTCTGGGATTGGCAATGACTTCAAATAACCGCCCGGCTTTTGGCATTCCGCCTTCACCATCGCACATGTTTGACATTTGGCTACATAAAGGGCAACATCTTTCTTGAGCCCTAGCCACCAGAAAAGCTTCTTCATATCGTTGAACATCTTTGTGCTCCCGGGGTGAATGGAATACTTTGTATAATGCGCTTCATACATTAGTTCTTCCCTCAATTTCCCCACATTCGGGACGCACAAACGGCCCTCTTTTCGTACAAGACCGTCAATCCAGGTGAAGTTGCCCTCTGACCCTTCATTCACATAGCGTAAGAGATCTTCATCCAACTCCGTTGCCCGTCGAACTCGGTCCGCAAGGTCACATTGCACCTCGATCCAGTTCAAACACGCAGTGGCAGTGGAATTCTTGTCAACACAATAAATCTCTAACGCCTCCAACTCCTGGATAAGGCGTTTATCATGCCTTTGTAACCAATTCGCTCTAGCCGGAATCCGCCGACTCAAGGCATCCGCGACAACATTCCCCTTCCCGGGCGTATAGTGAATCTCGAAAGTGTAGTCCCCAAGGAACTCCAACCACCTTCGTTGTCGCATGTTCAAGTCTTTTTGCTCCAAAAGATACTTTAGGCTCTTATGATCGGTATAGATCTCCACCTTCACTCCATAAAGGTAGTGTCGCCACAACTTGAGTGCAAAAATCACCGCCGCTAGTTCCAAATCATGGACGGGATAATTTCGCTCGTGCACCTTCAGCTGGCGTGAGCCATAAGCAATCACCTTTCCGCTCTGCAGAAGAACGCAGCCTAAGCCGCTCCCTGAGGCATCATTATAAATTACAAATCCATCGGTTCCACGTGGCGAAGAAACACCGGCGCCGTGGTCAACCGAATCTTCAGCTCTTCAAAAGCTCGTGCGCACTCTGGCATCCAAACGAACTTATGATCTTTTCACGTCAATGTGGTGAGCGGCAAAGCAATCCGCGAGAAGTTTTCCACAAATCTTCTATAGTAGCCCGCAAGTCCAAGGAAACTTCGGACCTCGGCCACGGAAGACAAATCTGGCCACTCCTGTATGGCCCTTATCTTCGCTGGATCCACTGCAATGCCCGCTCCACTCACCACATGGCCCAAAAATGCCACTGACGATAGCCAAAACTCGCACTTCGAGAACTTGGCATATAGCTGATTTTGCCTCAATGTGTTCAACACCAACCGCAAGTGAATCTCATGCTCGGCTTTGGACTTCGAGTATACCAGGATGTCATCAATGAACACAATCACAAACAGATCCAGGTACTCACGAAAAATACGGTGCATCAAATCCATAAACACAGAGGGCGCATTGCATAGTCCAAATGGCATGACTGTGAACTCATAGTGCCCATAACCGTTCCAAATGCGGTTTTGGGAATGTCACCTTCCCGAATTCTTAACTGGTAGTAACCAGACTTCAGGTCCAACTTCGAATAGACGGTCGAGCCCACCAGCTGATCGAATAACTCATCAATCCGGGGTATCAGATACTTATTCTTCTCGGTCAGCTTATTCAGTTCACGGTAATCGATACACAACCGCAACACACCGTCCTTCTTCTTTACAAAAAGCACAGGCGCGCTCCAAGGTGACATACTTGGGCGTATATAACCTTGCTCCAACATTTCTTGGAGTTGAACCTTCAATTCAGCCATCTCTTTTGGCGCAACGCGATATGGCGAGCGGGCCACAGGTTTCGCACCTGGCACCAACTCAATTGTGAAGTCAATCTCCCGCTGGGGTGGTAGCCCAGGGAGATCCGTGGGAAACACATTTGTAAATTCTGCCACAATCGGAACCTCGCACAAACTGGCCTTAGGCTCAACAGTCTGAATTAGTGCAAAGTAACACTCCGCACCCTTCCGAACAGCCTTGACTACCTGGAGTGCAGACATCAACGTCCCGCCTACTCCTCGCATACCCGCGAACTTTGTCTCCTGTTCGGTATTCTGGCCCAACGTGATTTCTTTGGACTGGCAATCAATCATAGCATGTTGCTCCGCCAGCCAATCCATCCCAAAAATCACGTCGAATTCCGATATTGGCAAAACAAATGCAGTTAAACAAAAATCCCGACTTCCTAACTGAACCGCCACATCGCAAGCTTGATCCGCAAGCATCCAACAGCCATTCGGCAACACCACTCTGACGCTATCTGTCTTTGCACGACTGGGTATCCCAAGCCGCGTCATAAACTCACTAGACAGAAAAGAATGCGATGCATCTGTATCAAACAGTGCTCGTGCCAGCGTGTCCCGAATCATAACAAAGCCTAGGACAAACATGTCACACATACAAACCGCAAACATAGGGGTACTAAGCAAAGCATACAACCAATAGCATATGCAAAACTAAACTCATACCTGTGACCACGTCACTCTGCTTGATGGCCTCTTGCAGGCCAAGATTGTAGACCCGGGGTTGCGCCTGCGAGGCAGAGGAATCCACCACCGCCTTTCCTTTTTCCGCATAAGATGCTCCCGCCTTCTTTTCACTCTTTGGCGGCATCCGACAATCGCGCGCAATATGCCCCATGCGGCCACAGTTGAAGCAGACCCGAGTATCTGGCTTAGAGGTAGCCCCTGACGTTGCTCCCATTGCAACGGATGAAGGAGCTTGTCCACTAGGCTTGGACTTCTTGCCCCATCTCTTCTTATAGAATGGTTTCCCAGATCGGGGCACCTTCCACTCCTGTTGCGACACAGCCAAAGCTCTCTTCCCTTGCACCCTTTTCATATCCTTTTCCAACGCGGTCGCGGTGTCAACCAGCGCTTGGAAACCTTGGTTCACAGAACTTGACACAAGGAACCTCAGCTCGTCCCTCAGTCCTTCATAGAACCGATTAGTCTTCCTCTGCTCATCAGCAAAAATAGAACCCGCATACCGCCCCAAGCGAGTAAATTCATGCAAGTATGCGTCAACACTGCCATCACCTTGTGTTAACCTTTGGAATTCATTTTCCATGGCTATCCGCTGAGCCGCAGGAAGGTGCTTCGCGAGGAAGAGCCTGAAGAATTCTTCCATCGATACTTGGGTTAACGGACGACCCGCCAAGTGATGCAACTCCATCTCATCCCACCATAATCGAGCTTCGCCTTCAAGCAAAAAGGTAACTAAAGTAACTTTCTGGTGCTCCGCTGTTCCTATCGTCGTCATCACTCGCTTGACGCGCGATAGCCAATCCTCAGCCTGCGTCGGCGTTCCCGCTCCTAAAAACGTAGGCGGATGGAAACTCATAAACCGCATTAGCTGCTTCTCAGCCGCTCGAGGAGCCACATCCACTACAGGTTCCGGCCTTGCCGCCACCTGTTCTGGCCTCACAGCCGCTTGCTCCTGCCTAAGGGGCTGGCCTTCGATCATGGTAAATAAGGCCTCCGCAACTAAACGCACATGTTCTGCAGACGGTGGAGGTGTAGGCACCACGGCTGGTGCCGTACTTTCATCAGAACGCTAAGGCTCAGACGACCCAGCTCCACTTCATGTCACCTAAAGGTGGACAAGAGACACTCATTAGAGGTCGCACCCAAGCAAACAACACAAAATAAGAACACGCAGGTTCCGCAAACACACAAATATGCATTCCTATCATGGACATTCAGGAGTTCATTCAGAGACTTTGGTTTGCACAAACACGTGCTCGCCACCCCACAAAAGAAGTCGACCACGACTTCAAGAGGGAACGACCAAGATGACCGATACCAAAAATGTAACAACAATCATTCTAGCGGAAGCCTAGACTACAACTGGAACTCCTCATGAATGTCCAAAACATAAAACTCCACATTTTATAAACTATAGGAATGTCTGACAACAAGTCAAAAGCGCTGGCCTTATGGCCTTACATGGCTATCAAACAGTGGCCTAAACAAATTGGCGCGCAGGCCGGCCACAATAAAAGAAACCACACAACAACACAGATAGCCTTCGAGGGCTAGCAGCAGTAGCAGCAACAGCAGCAGGAACATCAACCTCTATGCGTCCCGCTCGGCTCTTCAGCACCTGTACAAGGACAATCCACCCAACCGTGGCAAATAAAAGCAACGGTCAGCGTTCAGCTGACCAAATTATAACGACCCTACCCCTTCTCTTGGGGCAGCGGTAATCTTCCCTGCAGGCATAGCAAATCACAAGGATGGCAATATATATATCATCAAAATGTGCTTTCACGCACACACGCCATCACAACCGTTCGCCACCCGGCCCAACGGTCCGTGCACTCAGGGCACATTCTTGGTGTTCTGGAAAATCTCTTGCCTACCACCGTATCAGGGTCACAACCCAACGGTAAATCCCTTGAGCATTTACTCCATGGCGTGCAGCCGGAGTTAGTCTTCCTACACCGGGATGGCCCGTAGCCCCCCATTGTGTCATGGCGCGCAGGCCGAAGACTCTTGCTAAGCGCTCCAACAGACCGCACCTTTTGGTCTCACGTCGGACGGACATAGCGCAGGTCGGATCCTCCACCCCCTGTTGCTCAAATCGCTTTGCCTTCTCCGAGTACAGCGTACTCATGGCTATATCAAAGGCGCGGGTCGGTCTCACCAATCCTGTTCTTGGCATTCAAGCCTGGGCATATCTCGATACCCATTTCCTTAGCACAACAGCGGGTCTTTCCTGGGCCTCCCAGTACTTCCTGTGACTCTCTTCACAGGTGGACACCGCACAAACACAAATGTCAGGGGTCTTTCCTAGCTATCCTGCCAGTACTTCCTGTTACTCGCTTCACAGGTGGACACCCTACGACATCAAGCATCACAAAGGGCATTTCCTGGTCACACCAGTACTTCCCGTGCCTCATACACAGGTTGGACCCAAACATATCACATGGCTATTTTCCTGGGCTACAACCCCAGTACTTCCTGCTACTCCTTTTCGTAGGCATAACCCGTTGACTCCTCAAACTACACGTTATCACGGAGTCTTCTCCGGTTCGTATGCAACATCACCAATCCAGACCAACCTGTCCAGATGGGCTTCACACAGCATGCCTATTCCGTACTCCATTTCCGGATCTATATGCTAACAAAGTGAATTTCAAGCATCCACCTAAAGATTTCCAAAATCAGCCACCTCTTGGTGGGGGAAATCACAAAGCTATGCCAAAAAGAAGCCTGCACATGGCTAGGAAGAAGAGTCATTACCCTTGACGACCGCTTCGGTGCCATAACCTCAAAGATTGCTTGCAAGACTCGCAAGAGCGTTTCCTCCGCAACGCCGACTTCGGATTTCTCGTCGGTAACCAGCAGCACCACCAGCAACAGCCCCCTTCCTTCTTCCTCCTCCTTTCTCTCTCTCTTTCTCTCTTACTTGAAGAAAGATCAAGGCCAAAACAAATGAGAATCACTTCTCAGTTTTCGGCCTTTAGGAAAAAGAGAAAGAAGCTTCAGCCCTTGGATCCCAGCTGAAGGAATGGACGGCCACGATTTTGCCAAAACATAGATTTTGACCCGACACGGCCTCGGACACGGCCGTGTGCCAGGCCGTGTGCCTCAAGCGGTGGTCAACCAACTTATCCAAACCAGTGACACGCCCATGGAACATGCCCGTGTCATGGGCCGTGTCACCAACACGCCTTCAGACACGCCCGTGTCTGTGGCCGTGTGCCTGGGCGAAAAAAAATCCCCAAATCATCCCGAGACTTCACACGGCCTGTGACACGCCCGTGTCCCAGGCCATGTGCCCAGACACGGCACAAAGACACGCCCTGTCAAAATCCTTCGTCGTTCTGAGTCCATCGACCCGATTTGACACGCCCTGTGACACGCCCGTGTCACAGGCCGTGTTCAACCTCTCGACACTCGACACTCACGTCTCGACACTCGACGATCGTCGAGTAACAGTCGTCGAGAATACAACACGGCCGTGGACACGCCTGTGTCCTGGGCCGTGTGTCTCCTCTCGACACATCGTCGAGCGAAAAATCGTCGAGATAAAGCCCGATCGTCGAGACAACCTCGACACGCCCTGCGACACGCCCGTGTCGCAGGCCGTGTCCTTTGACACGCCCTGGGACACGCCCGTGTCCCAGGCCGTGTCACCCAAAAATTTCCTGTTTCCGAAATTTGGACTGTTACACGCGGATAGTCTGTGGCATAAAGATTCGTATTGGGAGTCAAGAGTTCGACTTGCAAGCGTCGTTACTCCGCTGGTGGAGTTCGATGTGATATTTGGTATGGACTCGCTCTCGGAGTAGCATGCATATATTTGATTGTCTCTGAGATATCTGCAAAGAGAAAATACCAAACTAACAATTCATCAAGGCAAGTATACCTATCGAAATGCAGCTAGGGGACACAAGTGTCGTATTGAAATCCGGGAACAGTTGAGTAAGCTTACTCACACGAAATCTATTATTTTATCAACGGCAAAATAAGGTTTAGCTAAATGTACTAAAGGAAGAGAACTACTTGCATGAAAAGATAAAGAGAGCTAAAAGAACGATTAACTTAAGCTTAGTAACGATGAAGGGAAAATGCACTCGATCAGAAATCACCTCGGCAAGAGTGGTTAGAAAAATACGATAAATAAACCTAAGCTAATTAGGGTAAAGGTCCTTGACCGTGGAGGTTCCATGAATATTGACACGCTTCTCTCGAAGGCCGTGCCTAACTGAGTTTAGGAAGGTCCGACCGACTCTCGCCTAAATCGGAGGCCTAAAACTCGCTTTACGCGGTGAACCCCTCTAATGGATTTTACTCCAATCCGGGAGATTTGAACGTCTGCCTCTCTCGAGGGGTGCGAACAACTCCCTTTACTCTTGAGTGCTCATTTCAAACCTTCGGCCTCTCGGCTAGCCCAGAATGAAAGCAAAGGTGGAGAGTATATATCGATGATATACCTCCAACCCGTGATAAATCAAGAGTAATTCAAAGCCAAACCCTAAACAGAAAAGGTAAGATTCAAAGCATCATAACCTAATCACTCAAACCTCGGATCAATTAGATCGAGTACATGGAGGATTAGTTAATCATGGTGAGGTGGAAGAGGGGGATGAGTAGAAGAAAAATACTGAAAAACAGAGCAGGAACGAAAAAGAAAACAACACTTTTTATTAAGAGAAACAGTGATCTTACAGCTTGAAAACCAGAGATTACAAGAACATGAAAAGGAAACTACACTATCATAGCATCATACTATAGAAAGAAGCTAGGAGCTAATACAGGAAAAGCATAAATCTAGATCTACGAACTAAAAATGGAAAGACATGCTTAAAAAGTTCAGAAATACAAAGGATAGAACCTCCCCTCTCAAAGCGAAAAGTTACCTAAAACCCCTGGAGTTGGGCTCTATTTATAGAATTTTTCGGGTCGGGTCACGCCCCACTGTCACGCCCTGGTCGGGCGTGACCCTGGGGCGTGACACATTCGGCGCGACTTTTTCGGGCAGGAATTGAATTCTGACGGAGTTGTTGCGGTACACGCCCACAAGTCACGCCCTGGCAGGGTATGTACCTGGGGCGTGTTGTTTGCGGCGTGACTTTGTTGAGCTGAAATTGAATGCTGGAGGTGACGGGCGGAATTGCTGAAGTACACGCCCATATGTCACGCCCGGGTCAGGCGTGACCCTGGGGCGTGACACTTTCGGCGCGACAGTGGAGCGGGAAAACGAGCGCGCTGCGGTGATTCCTCGGAACCTGGGGACACGCCTCTAGTACACGCCCGTGTCGGGTGTGACACGGGCGTGACCGAGGGCGTGTACACTAAGTTTCCACGGAATGCAGTTTCGGACCAATTGCTTCATTCCTCTGGGTTACACGCCCTAGGTACACGCCCTGGTAGGGCGTGACCTTGGGGCGTGTCACAGAAAACTTCGGCTGAAAGCCGTGAAAACCTGCAAAAAGCAGAAAAAATGCATTAGCGACAAAAATATATACAAAGGAGAATCAAAACAAGTACTTTACAAGACATGATTGGCTTTAAAACCCCGAAAATATTCTAATAAAATTGACTGCAAACGTATTATCAAATTCCCACAAGCTTAAGTTTTGCTTGTCCCCAAGCAAAGATATAAAGACAAGCTAATCATAAAAAGTGACTAATTCAAAAAGTTTTAATCATACTCACACAAGTACTATGCGAAATTCTAGGTAAGGAGAATGTAAAACGTAAATCTAAAACAATTATTTAGGTATGGTTTAACTTTTATAAACTTTACTTAATAAAAATAAATCATCCAGAATTTTGATGAAATTCTTTAAATAGATTTGAGCAAGGCAATGAAAATGAAAAGAACGTATTGAGTTATTACTAGATCCAAGCAACGCATTATAATTATATCAATTAAATAACAAAAATCTAAGTTTAAATCCAAAACTAAAACTGATTTACTTTTCTTTTTTTCTTAGTTGTTAAATAAAATTTAAAAAAAAGGCGTGTATCAAAAGGACTTAATAGGACCGAAACGTTTGGTTTAGGAATATGAATAGGAGTGGAATTCAAATATAAACATGGAGGCTTAAAAATCACACTAAACCAAAGCAACGAGTTTTTTTTAAAAAAATAAATTTATTTTAAACAAAATATGTATAAACAAATTTATTTTTTTCTCTTTATGATTATTTATCTCTTTTTTTTATTATTTTCATTCATTTTTTTTCTCTTTTTTTTTCAATACATTGCTTTTGAGTACACTTTTTCAACAATTTCTCCAAAGATAACACAAAATTTCCTATCAAAAAAATTTAGCGTGATTAGATAGGTAGGAATTTGGGCTTTGGTGAAAATGAAATACTGTGTGGAGTTATCAAATGAATTTGGAAAAAAGGCTCAAAAGCGGCTAACTAGTTGTAAAAGATTTTAGGTTGGCAGGAAAGCTCAAACGTAAACAAAAATGGCCTAAATCATTTTCACGCTTTTTTTTAAATTTATTTAAAACATAGAGTTGATAAATTTCAAAAAGCAAGTTCGAGATAATAAAAGAAGATTGATGAAATTATCTTGAAAATAAAAATAATATGTGACTTGGATCGTTCATATCTACTACGTTATTCAAAATTTGTTCTTACAAAAATTATCTAAAGACGAAAAGAAAAATAATGGATGATAAATTTTTAGAGAAAGTAAAGAAAATAAAGAACGGAAAACCATAATAGAAATGCACGTTTTAGAGAAATATTTTACCTTAACATGCTACCGTGAATTAGAAACACAGCATGGCCAACATTTTACTTATGAAATATGATTAAAAAGAATGATTAGAAAAATTATAATTAACTACGTTGTTTATAAAGAAGTGTGAGAAAAATAAAACATAAACATGAGGTACTTATTGAAATACCAAAATGCAGCTATATATATATAATAATTTTTTGAAATTTTTTGAAATTTTGGATTTTTTTTGGGATATTTTCAAAACAAAAAGAAAACAAAAAGAAGGAGGAAGTCCTCCCCCAAGCTTAAAATCTACATTGTCCGCAATGGAGAAGGAGGTCGGAGAACGAGAGAAAAGTAAAGTACAGAAATAAAAGATAGAATTGAAAAACAGGTACTTCCCCGGTTTTATTTTGCAGGGCAAGTTGAGTGATGCCGCTCCTCCATGCCTGTGCTGTGGATCTTCATGAAGTTTCAGCTTGCCGGAGCCAGTCGGGGCAAAAAGTGTAAAAGAAAGAAAACAGAAAAAGATAACTTGGGTTGCCTCCCAAGAGCGCCCTTTGTTTAAAGCGTCGTTTGAGCTCGACGCATCAAAATAAGATTGTCCCAAATATTGTTGAACAATAAAGTTCAAATAAAGTTCAAAGTTGAGGAGAAAAATAAAGTTCAAATTAATCAAATGTCAGGACCGGAAAGATAGAGTGAACAGGGTTGAGACTGACATCATCACAGAAATACAGTTTAAGACGCTGTCCATTCACTTTGAAAGTACCCTTATTAGGGTGAGAAATTAAAACAGTACCATAAGAAAAGACTTCTAAAACAGTAAAAGGCCCAGACCAACGTGATTTTAATTTACCCGGTAATAAACGTAAACGAGAATTATAAAGAAGCACTTGGTCGCCCGGCTTAAAGATTTTTGGGTGCCTAAGGTGTCGATCGTGCAAACGTTTTGTCCGCTCTTTATAAAGTCTGTTATTTTCATACGCGTAAGAGCGCCACTCGTCGAGTTCGTTTAGTTGAAATTTTCTAAAATCGCCGACGGAGTTGGGATCGAAGTTTAAAAATCGCAAGGCCCAAAAGGCGCGGTGCTCTAACTCTACGGGTAAATGACACGATTTTCCATAAACCAACCGATATGGCGTACATCCGAGGGCGGTTTTGTACGCTGTTCGGTAGGCCCATAGAGCATCGTCTAATTTGGCGGACCAGTCTTTTCTAGATGTGGAAACAGTCTTTTCTAAAATTCGTTTTATTTCTCTATTCACTACTTCGACTTGTTCGTTAGTTTGGGGGTGATAGGCAGTGGAAAGCTTATGAGTAACGCCATATTTAGTTAGGATTTTTGAAAATTGCGCGTTACAGAAATGGGAACCCCTATCACTAACGATAGCGCGCGGCGTACCGAATCGAGAAAATAATTTTTTTAGGAAATTAACTACGACTCGGGCGTCATTCGTAGGAAGAGCTTGGGCTTCGGCCCAACGTGAAACATAATCAACGACAACTAAAATGTACTTATTCCCGAAGCTAGAAGGAAAAGGGCCAACAAAATCAATCCCCCAGAGGTCGAAAACTTCGCACTCTAGAAAATAATTTTGTGGCATTTCATTTTTATTCGAAATATTCCCCGACCGTTGGCAACTATCACACCTACTCACAAAGGCATGCGCGTCTTTAAACAGGCTGGGCCAGTAAAAACCCGCGCTTAACACTTTGTGAGCGGTGCGAGCAGCTTGATAGTGCCCACCTGTCGGTCCTTCATGCAAATGTTTAATAATATCTAATCCTTCATCAAAGGAAACACACCTCCTGATCACTTGGTCTGCACAGACTTTAAAAAGATGCGGGTCCTCCCAAAAGTAGTTCTTCAATTCAGAAAAGAATTTCTTCTTTTGCTGAGACGAGAACTCTTTTGGGAGCACACGAGCCACTAGATAGTTGGCGATGCGGGCAAACCAAGGAGAAGTAGATGTGTTAATTATGAACAGCTTCTCATCAGGGAAATAGTAATGAAAAGAATTTTCGTCTAATTGCTCTATAAACGGGTTGTCTAGGCGCGAAAGGTGGTCGGCGGCCAAGTTCTCGGCACCTCGCTTATCACGGATCTCTAAGTCAAACTCCTGGAGGAGTAATACCCAGCGAATCAAGCGAGGCTTGGCATCTGTTTTAGAGAGAAGATATTTGAGGGCCGAGTGGTCCGTAAAAATAATAATTTTCGAAAGAGTAATATAAGGGCGAAATTTGTCAAATACGAATACTACAGCTAAGAGCTCCTTCTCGGTTGTGGTGTAATTTTCCTGTGCAGATGTGAGTGTTTTACTAGCATAATAAATGGGGTGGAAGTTTTTGGAAATACGTTGACCTAGTACGGCTCCCACCACATAACTACTCGCATCACACATTATTTCAAATGGAAGATCCCACACTGGAGCTATCATGATTGGCACATTAACTAAGTTTTCTTTTATTAAATTGAAGGCAGCTAGACAGAGGTCATCAAAGATGAATGGGGCGTCTTTTTCTAAGAGATGGGTAAGGGGCTTGGTGATTTTGGAAAAGTCCTTTATGAAGTGGCGGTAGAAACCCGCATGACCCAGGAAACTTCTTATGGCTTTTATGGTCGTAGGTGGCGGCAGTTTCTCGATAACTTCTATTTTCGCAACGTCTACTTCAATACCCCTTTCAGAAATTTTATGTCCCAAAACTAACCCTTCCCTTACCATAAAATGACATTTTTCCCAATTTAAGGCGACGTTAGTTTCTTCGCATCGCTCTAAGACTTTTTCAAGGTTTTCTAAGCAACTATCGAAGGAATTCCCGAAGACGGAGAAATCATCCATGAAGACTTCCATAATGCTTTCTACGTACTTGTAAAAGATGGCGAGCATACATCGTTGGAATGTAGCCGGCGCATTGCACAATCCAAACGACATTCTTCGGTAAGCGAAGGTGCCGAAGGGACAAGTAAACGTAGTTTTCTCCTGGTCCTCGGGGGAGATGGGGATTTGAAGATACCCCGAGAGGCCATCGAGAAAACAATAAAAGCTATGTCCGGAAAGTCGTTCTAAAATTTGATCAATGAACGACAAAGGGAAGTGATCCTTGCGGGTGGCGTCATTCAACTTACGGTAATCTATACACATTCGCCATCCGGTCACCGTCCGAGTCGGGATTAATTCATTATTTTCATTACTTACGACCGTTATCCCTCCCTTCTTTGGTACTACCTGTACTGGGCTAACCCACTTACTGTCGGATATAGGATAGATAATTCCTGCGTCTAACAATTTCATAACCTCGCCCTTAACTACATCTTTCATGTTTGGGTTTATACGGCGCTGAGGTTGTATAGAGTTACGTGAATTATCTTCCATTAAGATTTTATGAGTGCAGAAAGATGGGCTTATGCCCTTAATATCAGATATCTGCCAAGCAATAGCTTGGCGATGCTTTTGTAAAATTGAAAAAAGTTTATCCTTTTGTGCATCCGTGAGGTAGGCCGAAACTATGACAGGCAGCTTGGATTCCTTTTCTAAGAAAGCGTATTGAAGGTGCTCTGGTAGTTCTTTCAGTTCCAAGGTAGGGGGGTCATCATACGAGGTTTTGGAAATTTGTTCTTTTTCAAAAACTATGTCCTCGTACACTTTTTTATATGTAGAATTAAAAGGGGTGTTGCTAGCGGCCATGGAGGCTTCGTGCAGCGATTCAGTTGGAAAAGTAGAAGAGGAACAGAAATCAAAAAATTCTTTTTCAAAATCAGAGGGGCGAGTGGAGGATTCTTCACTTAGGTGTAGAGATTCAGTTGGAAGAGTAGGGGAGGAACAAAAATTGGAAGATTCTTTGTCAAAATTAGAGGTGGGAGAGAAGGATTCTTCACTTATGGTATCCATGAAAAAACAGGAGTCATCATTAGCTAGTGTGTTCTTCATCGAGGGGGTGATAGAGAAAGTTACCTCATCATCGCCCACTCGAAGGAAGAGCTTACCATTGCTTACATCAATGATAGCTCGGGAGGTGGCAAGGAAGGGTCGGCCAAGGATCAGGGGAACCTCGACGTCTTCTTCGATGTCTAAAATGACAAATTCCACCGGGAAGATGAATTTGTCAACTTTGACTAGGACGTCCTCCACTATTCCTAACGGGTATTTGACTGACCTGTCGGCTAGCTGGATACTCATGCATGTGGGGTTGAGACTACCAATTCCTAACTTTTTAAACAATGAGAGGGGCATAAGATTAATACTCGCACCTAAGTCGGCTAAAGCGTGTTTGACAAAGAGATCACCAAAGACACACGGGATAGAGAAACTACCCGGGTCACTGATTTTTTTCGGTAATCCGTTTGTCAAAACCGCCGAGCACGCGGCATTTAACGTGACATGAGAAAGGTTCTCTAACTTCTTCTTGTTGGTTAGGAGGTCCTTAAGGTATTTTGCGTACTTAGGCATCTAGGATATGGCTTCGTGGAAAGGCAGATTTATGTGGATTTGCTTAAACATTTCTAAAAAGCGGGTGTATTGATCATCCTGTCGTTGTTTATTAAGTTCGGAAGGGTATGGCGGGGATGGATTATTTTTAAAGGTGGGTGGTGGAGTGAGTTGTTGTTCTAAAATAGGAGTGATACTTTCTTCGGCAGAGGGTGAAATTTTTAAAACGGGAACGGAGCTTTGATTTTTTAAAACGGGAGCGGAGCTTGTCTCGGGTTCTTCACTTACCATACCAGGAACTTTCTTCCCACTCCGAAGAGTTATAGATTTCGCTTGCTCTCTCGGGTTGGGCTCGGTATTGGAAGGAAGAGACCCTACGGGTCGCTCAGAAATCATTTTAGCGAGCTGTCCTACCTGGTTTTCTAAGTTTTTAACACTTCCGGTTAAGGTCCTAATCGTAGCGTCATTAGCATTCATGTATTTTGAAAACACTTCCTCCAAATTTGGAGGTTTTGGAAAACTTTGAGGAGGTGGCGGTGGAGCAGAAAAATCACTTTGCGGTGGCGGGCGCACAGCATTCGATGGATTGCTCCACGAAAAATTCGGATGATTTCTTAACGCAGGATTATAACTATTCGGAAAATTAAAACCAGGAGGATGATAATTCGCAGCAGAAAAATTATTAAAAGCAGTTCTAGGCATATTATTTACATAATCCAAATGTTCGGCGGGAGGAGTTGCAGATTCCCATACCTGAGGGGCGGAGGCAGCAGTCATCTCCGTAATTTTTTTGCTTAATATTTCAACTTGCAGTGCGAGTTGGGAGACGTTGTCCACTTCAAAGAGACCTGCAGGTTTGTTTGGGCGGGACCTAGGCACATTCCACTGGTAAGTGTTCATGGCCATGTCTTCAAACAGCTCAAGAGCTGCTTCCGGGGTCTTATGGTTTAAAGTACCGCCAGAAGCTGCGTCAATCATTTGCTTCGTGCTTTGATTTAGCCCATTATAAAACGTCTGTACCTGCAACCATACAGGCAGAGCGTGATGTGGGCATCGTCTTAATAATTCTTTAAATCTTTCCCAGGTTTCGTAAAGGGTCTCTGAGTCTATTTGTCCAAAGGCAGAAATGTCATTCCTAAGTTTAGCAGTTTTAGCAGGCGGAAAATACTTGGCCAAAAATTTTTCAGTTAATTGCGTCCAAGTAGTTATGCTATTTTTAGGAAGGGTGTTCAGCCACTGCTTAGCCTTAATTCTAAGAGAGAAAGGAAATAATCTTAGCCTAATAGCATCATTTGTGACACCATTTATCTTGAAGGTGTCACAAATCTCAAGAAAGCTGGCTATGTGTGCGTTCGGGTCTTCATCTTGAAGCCCGTCAAATTGCACATACTGCTGCACCATTTGAATTATGCTAGGCTTCAGTTCGAAATTATTATTATTTATTGCAGGGCGAACTATACTAGTTTCTGTACCCTCGAGATTTGGTCGTGCATAATAGGACATAGGGCTATGCACGGCTTCCTCCACGTTGGGTTCTGCCATTCTTAAGGTAGAAAATGACTCGGAATCCTCAACCGGCACTTGGGTAGTAGGGCCTTGAAATCACGATCTTCTCCGAAGAGTACGCTCAATTTTGTGGTCCAGGTCCAAAGTAACCGACGGACTTCCGCGGGTCATACACTAGAAGAAGAGAGGAGAAGCAAGACTAAAAAGTAAAAGAGCTAATGAAGTTGGAAAAATTTTTTGAAATAGATTTTTTTATGTTTTAACTCCCGAACTTCCCAAGGGCTACCCGGTGAAGGGTTCGCAAGGTACTAGACAAGATAGTGGCATTTAGAGCCACTTTGCCCTTTTCGAGAGAATTAGGTGGTGTAGAAAAATTTGTGATGTGTGTTTCTATTAAGAATGCGGTAATTAAAATCCAGCCATTTATCTTTGTGCGAGTAGGCGGAAATTAAAAGCTATACTCACGCACTCGACAGAAAATTAAAACACACCCACTCTACAGAAAGTAAACACACTCTACTGAAATAAAGCCTGCCAATTAACTCAAGTGAGTAGGCGGAAAAATAAAATACGCACACTTGCTTGAAATAAATCCAGCCAATTAACTCAAGTGAGTAGGCGGAAAAATTAAAAATACGCACACTTAACAAAATCCAGCCATTTAACTCAAGTGAGTAGGCGGAAAAAATTTAAGAAGGAGGCTGAGAAAGAGAAGTGATAAAATTAATATATTCGCGTTTTCAATTTATCAACAAGCGTTGCTTCCCCGGCAACGACGCCAAAAACTTGATTGTCTCTGAGATATCTGCAAAGAGAAAATACCAAACTAACAATTCATCAAGGCAAGTATACCTATCGAAATGCAGCTAGGGGACACAAGTGTCGTATTGAAATCCGGGAACAGTTGAGTAAGCTTACTCACACGAAATCTATTATTTTAACGACGGCAAAATAAGGTTTAGCTAAATGTACTAAAGTAAGAGAACTACTTGCATGAAAAGATAAAGAGAGCTAAAAGAACGATTAACTTAAGCTTAGTAACGATGAAGGGAAAATGCACTCGATCAGAAATCACCTCGGCAAGAGTGGTTAGAAAAATACGATAAATAAACCTAAGCTAATTAGGGTAAAGGTCCTTGACCGTGGAGGTTCCATGAATATTGACACGCTTCTCTCGAAGGCCGTGCCTAACTGAGTTTAGGAAGGTCCGACCGACTCTCGCCTAAATCAGAGGCCTAAAACTCGCTTTACGCGGTGAACCCCTCTAATGGATTTTACTCCAATCCGGGAGATTTGAACGTCTGCCTCTCTCGAGGGGTGCGAACAACTCCCTTTACTCTTGAGTGCTCATTTCAAACCTTCGGCCTCTCGGCTAGCCCAGAATGAAAGCAAAGGTGGAGAGTATATATCGATGATATACCTCCAACCCGTGATAAATCAAGAGTAATTCAAAGCCAAACCCTAAACAGAAAAGGTAAGATTCAAAGCATCATAACCTAATCACTCGAACCTCGGATCAATTAGATCGAGTACATGGAGGATTAGTTAATCATGGTGAGGTGGAAGAGGGGGATGAGTAGAAGAAAAATACTGAAAACAGAGCAGGAACGAAAAAGAAAACAACACTTTTTATTAAGAGAAACAGTGATCTTACAGCTTGAAAACCAGAGATTACAAGAACATGAAAAGGAAACTACACTATCATAGCATCATACTATAGAAAGAAGCTAGGAGCTAATACAGGGAAAGCATAAAGCTAGAGCTACGAACTAAAAATGGAAAGACATGCTTAAAAAGTTCAGAAATACAAAGGACAGAACCTCCCCTCTCAAAGCGAAAAGTTCCCTAAAACACCTGGAGTTGGGCTCTATTTATAGAATTTTTCGGGTCGGGTCACGCCCCCTGTCACGCCCTGGTCGGGCGTGACCCTGGGGCGTGACACATTCGGCGCGACTTTTTCGGGCAGGAATTGAATTCTGACGGAGTTATTGCGGTACACGCCCACAAGTCACGCCCTGGCAGGGCGTGTACCTGGGGCGTGTTGTTTGCGGCGTGACTTTGTTGAGCTGAAATTGAATGCTGGAGGTGACGGGCGGAGTTGCTGAAGTACACGCCCATATGTCACGCCCGGGTCAGGCGTGACCCTGGGGCGTGACACTTTCGGTGCGACGGTGGAGCGGGAAAACGAGCGCGCTGCGGCGATTCCTCGGAACCTGGGGACACGCCTCTAGTACACGCCCGTGTCGGGTGTAACACGGGCGTGACCGAGGGCGTGTACACTAAGTTTCCACGGAATGCAGTTTCAGACCAATTGCTTCATTCCTCTGGGTTACACGCCCTAGGTACACGCCCTGGTAGGGCGTGACCTTGGGGCGTATCACAGAAAACTTCGGCTGAAAGCCGTGAAAACTTGCAAAAAGCAGAAAAAATGCATTAGCGACAAAAATATATACAAAGGGGAATCAAAACAAGTACTTTACAAGACATGATTGACTTTAAAACCCCGAAAATATCCTAATAAAATTGACTGCAAACGTATTATCAATATTAATTGCAATCGCAAGGAGGTCAAGTTGAGAACGGGTCATGAGACGACATTTGCGGGCTTGAAAGGTTCGAGCAAGACTTTGATGTCTGCTCTTCGGGTGGTTAAGGCGGTTCGTGCTGGTGCAGAACTGTTCTTCATGCTAGTGGAGGCTTTGAAGCCTAAGCCTGCTTTGGACAGCATCCCAGAGGTATCCGAGTAATCTAATGTGTTCCCTGGCGATCTGTAACACCTCCCCTGTAATGACCGTATAATATGGGTCCGGCCGGGGCCCCACAACATACAGACGCCACAACTTCAGTATTATAAAATGATATAGCTACCCAAACTCAAAACTCAAAACACAACACAACGGAAACAACCAAAGAGACTAGAAGTTATCCACGCCAACAAGAGTAACAAAATGGCCTTAAGGCCTTACAACAAGAGTGAATCCAAACTTAAATAATACATCAGTCCTGAAAGTGCATAAGCACACCTAGTCTACCTCGGCATGCAAGCCAGTCAAAATGAGCATAAAACATACAATGCCATAACGTAAAGCTACAGCAAAAGGTAACACTTCATGAGGCTTAGGCCTTTCTGGCCGGCGAGCTTGCTCCTGCTTGCGATCCTTGCCCTGTAAAAATGATTAGTAACGTGGGTCAGCAAAGGCTGACCTCAAACTGTGTAACCAACACATCTCCTCCCGGCCTCCCCTAACGGACCCCGGGGTACTCCTCCAACCTGCAAGTTAGCACTTCGTATGCAATATTCATAAGCAAGAAAAGCAACTAAAGAATCAGCCTTGGATGTCTCAAACATCATACATGTTCTCTACTTTTGAGCATATTATATTAGGGCCTACTATGCAACATGAATGCAACACCCGGGTTTCACCCAAGGCACCCTACAGCGTATGCATCTAGCACAACATCACATCAATTGGGTACTCATCGTTTCCCCATTGGCATAAAGACGCAAACAAAAGGGGAAACACAATTCCCCCCAACGGCACATAAGCCGCCACAAAGAACTCTTGCTAAGGCCCCACCCGCTCAAGGTCTTAGACCCGGGCTTGCCTGCAAGCTCTGACGTCTCATGTCAGCATTCCAACACACAACTGACCGATTCTAAGAAGCCTTGCTGGACCCCACCCGCACATGTCCTCATTGCCCGGGCTTGCCCCCATGCTTGGCATTCTCGTCAGTCTCACAAAAGGGGACTAGTCTCGCCGGGACACTCTCCACACATGACGTGTACATCACGGGATAGCCAGCCGACCACGGAGACACAGCCACGCCTTGGCACATCACAATCCAAGACAATTCCACCCTTGTCCCTCATTTGTACTGCAGTGTTCCCGCTCACCAAGGAAACCATCTACCACCAATGCGGAGCTAACCTTGTCCATCAAGGAAACCATCTACCGCCATTGAGGAGCTAACCTTGTCCGGTTCCGACTACACGTACTCACTAGAGAAAAAGGGGAAAACATCACCACATCACAAACGACATCTTGCCGCAACGGATCTCTACGAATCCTTAAAGCTCGTATGAAACATCACCGAGTCGGACTAACAGTCGCGACTACGGCTTCACACACCATGCCTAATCCACTAACGGAGCGGATCTCTCATGCAAAAACATGCCGGGGACGAACTCAATCGACCCGGAGGTTCCTCTTGAACCATGGCGACCCAAACCCCTCTCATTTGAGTGTTTGGTGCCCAAAAACTAGAAAAGAAAAGATGCTAAAGCATGCATCCTAAAACCGAGAGGAGAAGTGTCGTTACCTTCTGACTCCTCTTCCTAGCCATGGAAAAATAGCCGGATGAAAACCTTCGCAACAATCTAGCCTCCACGGATCTGGACTCGGCTCGCGATTTGGAGCACCGAAACCTCTCCAACAACCGGATCTCTACTTCACCTTCTTCCTTGGTCTCCCCTCTCTCTAGAACTTTAGAAAGAGAACCACTCAAAAGAAATGAGGGTTTCTAAGGGTCCAATCCCGTATATATCCCATCAGGAACAACCCCCAGCCGTTGGATCCCAAATTAAAAAAACGAACGGCCTTGTTCAGGCCTGAAATGCTAAAAATGGGCCGAACATGGCCTGCGACATGCCCGTGTCCAGAGACGTGTCCCCCATTCATCGTCAAAATCGACGCGCCTGGAACAACACATGGGCATCCGACACACCTGTGTTCGTCCTGACACGCCCGTGTTCCAACTGACACGGTCGTGTGGTCGGCTGTGTCCCTCGATCGACACAGCCCCAAAAATAACCCGAGACTCACACGGGTACTGGACACGCCAGTGTCCTTGCCCGTGTCTAACTCAACACGCCTGGGATCCAGGCCGTGTTCACTGTCTCGACACTTCGTCGAGCGAAGTTCGTCGACTGCCTGACACGGCCTTAGACACGCCCGTGTCCTAGGCCGTGTGTCTTGTCTCGACACATCGTCGAGCGAAATTCGTCGACTCCCCGGGCCGATCGTCGACACGGGCTCGACACGCCCCGAGACACACCCGTGTCTCAGGCTGTGTTCTCTGCTAGACGATCGTCGACTACAAAATCGTCGACCTCGACCAAATCGTCGACTGGAGCCTGACACGCCCTAGGACACGCCCGTGTCCCAGGCCGTGTGCCCCCTACAGAAACCAATTTTCCTTCTCAGCTAAGACCCAAACTTGGCCAGAAATGTTGGTCGTCCCTCTACAAATTTTGGGGCGTTACAACTCTCTCCCCCTTAAAAGAATTTCGTCCCGAAATTACAAAGCAAAAGGGAACACAACTTTAATGCTACTTGATTTGAAAAGCTCTGGATACTCTTCTAGCATGGCTTGTTCTCGCTCCCAAGAGTGCTCCTCACGGCAGCAGTTGTCCCATCGGACTTTCACGAGTTTAACCTCTTTATTCCGCAACTGCCGAGTCTCTGAATCCTCTATAGCAATTGGACGGACTCGCATCCTCAAGTCTTCCTCTATCGGCACCGATGCCGGCTCGATCACCACACTATCCTCCACCAAGGTTTTCCTCAAGACGGAGACATGGAAGACGTCATGCAATCTACTCAGCTCCGCGGACAACGCCAACCGATAGGCTGCTTCTCCCACCCGTTCAACAACTTCAAAAGGCCCCAAAAACCTTGGACTCAACTTCTTGAGTCGGTGAATCCGTGAGACACCTTTGAACGGCTTGATCTTCAAATAGACTCAATCACCTACAGCAAACTCCAACTTCCTGTGACGAGCATTAAAGTATTTTGCTTGCCGGTCTTGCGCCACCTTCATTCGCTCTTGAATGCTCCGTACCAACTCACAAGCGTCAACTACCACCTCCTTTCCCAAAATTTTGGTGTCTCCCGCCTTTGTCCAAGACATCGGTGTTCGACACCGTCTCCCATACAAAGCTTCGTATGGCGCCATTTTAATACTTGCTTGATAACTGTTATTGTACGCAAATTCCACCATGAAGAGGTGATCCTCCCACTTCTTGCCGAAGTCAAGAATGCACATTCTCAGCATATCCTCCATAGTACGGTTAAAACGTTCTTTCGGTTTGCCCGTCAGTTTGAGGATGGAACGCCGTACTGAACTTTAGCTTTGTGCCCAGACTCTTCTGAACCAATCTCCAGTCCTTGGACGTAAACCGTCCATCTCGATCGCTGACTATGCTCTTAGGAATCCCATGCAGTCGCACAATGTTGCGAACATACAACTCCACCATCTTCTCCACGCTGTCCTCCTTCCGATTTGGGATGAAGTGGGCCACCTTGGTTAAGCGATCCACGATCACCCAAATAGAATCATTACCCTGCTGCGATCTAGGAAGACCATGTACAAATACCATGGAGATGTCATCAAATTTCCACTCAGGGATTGGAAGGGGCTTCAGGAACCCGCCCGGCTTCTGACATTTGGCCTTCACCAAGGCTCAAGTTTGGCAACGATTCACATACAAAGCTATGTCTCGCTTCAGCCCCGGCCACCAAAAGGATTTCTTCATATCCAAGTACATCTTTGTACTGCCCGAGTGAATGGAGTACTTTGTGAAGTGAGCCTCAAACATCAACTCCTCACGGAGTTTGCCGAACTGCGGTATACAAACCCTTCCGTCCTTCCTCAGAATCCCATCAATCATCTCCCAGGCATTGCTCTCGCCCTTTTGAGCCTCCAACACATATGGTTGAAACTCCACATCCAACCGAGTCGCTTCCCGAATGTGATCGGACAAGTCGTTCTGCAACTCAATCCAGTTCAACCGAGCCACGCTGGACTCGCCTCTCGCCACACATTCCAAACCAAGGGACTCCCATTCCCGTACCAACTGCTCATCATGAGCTTCGATCCAATTCCCTTGCCCCGAGTACTTTCTACTCAAGGCATCCGCCACCACATTGGCTTTACCTGGCGTATACTGAATCGTCACCTCGTAGTCTCCAAGAAACTCAACCCACCTGCGTTGCCGCATGTTCAAGTCCTTTTGATGCAAGAGATACTTCAGGCTTTTATGATCCGTGAAGATCTCCACCTTTGCACCATAAACATAATGTCGCCATATTTTCAATGCAAAAATTACCGCCGCCAACTCCAAGTCATGGACGGGGTAATTCCTCTCATGAGGCTTCAGCTGTCTAGACCCCAAAGCCATCACCTTGCCATGTTGCACCAAAACGCAACCCAAACCGCATCCCAATGCGTCACTTAAGATCTGAAATCCCTCGGTCCCTTGCGGTAGACTTAGGATTGGAGCCATCATCAGTCTCTCCTCCAGTGCCTCAAATGCTTGACTGCACTCTTCAGTCCACACAAACTTATGATCTTTACGAGTGAGTGAGGTGAGGGGTAGAGCTATCCACGAAAAATTCTCCACGAATCTCCTATAATACCCGGCTAGTCCAAGAAAACTTCAGACTTCCGCCACGGTCCTCAAAACCGGCCAATCTCTGATGGCTTCCACTTTTGTTGGATCCACTGCCACCCCATCCCCACTAATCACGTGGCCCAAAAATGCCACCTTCACTAACCAGAACTCGCACTTTGAGAACTTTGCATACAACTGATTCTCCCTCAACACTTGCACGACCACTCTCAAGTGGGTCTCTTGCTCCACTTCCGATTTGGAATACACCAAGATGTCATCAATGAAGACAACCTCAAAAGAATCCAAGTATTCCCGAAATACTCGATTCATAAGGTCCATGAACACAGATGGCGCATTCGTCAGCCCGAACGGCATCACCAAAAACTCAAAGTGTCCGTACCTCGTACCAAAGGCAGTCCTGGGTATGTCCTCATCCGGAATTCGCAGCTGATAATAGCCTGACTTCAAGTCCAATTTTGAGTACACCACCGACCCCACCAACTGGTCGAACAAGTCGTCTATCTGAGGAATCAGATACTTATTCTTAACGGTCAGTTTATTCAGCTCTCGGTAGTCTATACACAGCCACATACTACCGTCTTTCTTCTTTACAAACAACACCGACGCGCTCCACGACAAAGAACTGGGTCTGATATACCCTTGCTCCAACAATTCCTGTAACTGTACCTTGAGTTCAGCCAACTCCTTTGGTGTCATCCTAAACGGAGGACGTGACACCGGCCTAGCCTCCGGCACTAACTCGATCGAGAAGTCGATCTCCCGCCGAGGAGGCACTCCAGGAAGTTCATCTGGAAACACATCCTTGAACTCTGCCACTACGGGCACTTCCTCAATAGACAACTGGGAGAGGCGAACCTCCAATAATGCTACCAGCGCTACACCACCCTGGTTAATCGTTCGCATCAATTGCATGGCCGAAATCCGGGAATAGGCCACTCCACAAGGGCCCTCAATTTCGACTTCCGCCTGCCCTTTGCTCCTTAGGGTCACTACCTTAGATAGGCAATCAATAAAGGCGCGCTGCTCTGCAAGCCAGTCCATACCCAAAATGACATCGAACTCAACCAATGGTAAAACCGCTGCTACCAGAACTAAGTCAACTCCGTCCAGCTCCCAACAGATGCGCCCTTTGGCCCCGGTGGTCATGGATGACCCATTAGGCATGCGCACTTTCAGCTCCGCGTCCGCCGAGAAAGACTCAACTCCTATTCTCCGGATGAAGCTCTCCGCAAGAAAGGAGTGTGATGCTCTCGTATCGAACAATACCCTAGCGGGGTACCCGGAAACTAATACGAAGCCTACAACATAGACATCACACATAAAAGTCTAAACGTATGAAGCACAAAATTTAAGCTTAAATTTCCTCATACCTGTCACCACATCGGTTTGGCGGATCGCTTCCTGCTGTCCAAGGTTGTAGGCCCTTGGTTGCACCGGTTGGAACCGAGAAGCGCTTGACTCTGCCATCTTCCCTTTCTCTGTGGCACTGGGGCCGGAGCGCACAGTCTGCTCCTGCCCCTTGCTTGGGAGTGAAACCCTTACGACGTTGGGTTCTCTCCAGATCACTCTCCAATATCCTGGCAGCCTCAAATAGCTCATTAAAACCAACTCTCTTCATGGAAATGAGGGGTTGCCTCAGATTCTCCCTCAGCCCCTGGTAGAAGTGGTTATCCCTCTCTACATCATCTGCCATCGTCGTTCCCACGTAACGACCCAAACGGGTGAACTCCTGCACATACTCGTCCACCTTCTTGTCTCGCTGCATTAAGTGCAGAAACTGCCTCTGAAGGGCCAACCGTGTAGAAACGGGAATGTACCTCTTTAGAAAAGCATCCCAAATTCCTCCATTGACGGGGTGCGTCCAGGGAACTGGCGACCGCTATGGCTCACCCACCACAACTTGGCGTCTCCTTCCAACATGAACGCCGCATACTCAGATTTCTTTTCTTCTGGCGTCTATGCCGCCCTCAGAAGCTCTTGAATTCGAACCCACCAATCCTCTGCATTCACTGGCGTACCAACTCGCTTGAACGACGGGGGATGGAAGCTCAGGAAATACTTCATGTGCCGGTCTCCATGTCCGACAAGCACCCTTTCCCCCAAAGGCTCCACTCGCCCGTCTTCTCCACCTGGCACGGCCGTCGCCGTGTCCGGTGTAGCAGGGGTTGCTACCTGAGCTGCAGCTGCAGCTTGGGCTGCCACCATCGCTTCTGCAAGCATGCGGCAGAAGTCGGCCGGGTTTACACCCGTGCCCAAAAGACCTGGAGCAGTGGCACTGCTCACCGAAAGTTCTTCTCTTGCTCTCGATGTACCCGCCTCGTTGCTTGCACTCTTCAAGAAAACAAGAAACAAGGGATCAGTCTCTAATCTCAAGTCTTAAACATAATGACACTCATGGTTCCGCGTTACTCTTATGTGGATAACTTCTCTACGCACTGACCTTGAATCTAACCTGGCTTTGATACCAAATTATAACACCTCCCCTGTAATGACCGTATAATATGGGTCCGGCCGGGGCCCCACAACATACAGACGCCACAGCTTCAGTATTATAAAATGATATAGCTACCCAAACTCAAAACTCAAAACACAACACAGCGGAAACAACCAAAGGGACTAGAAGTTATCCACGCCAACAAGAGTAACAAAATGGCCTTAAGGCCTTACAACAAGAGTGAATCCAAACTCAAATAATACATCAGTCCTGAAAGTGCATAAGCACACCTAGTCTACCTCGGCATGCAAGTCGGTCAAAATGAGCATAAAACATACAATGCCATAAACGTAAAGCTATAGCAAAAGGTAACACTTCATGAGGCTTAGGCCTTTCTGGCCAGCGAGCTAGCTCCTGCTTGTGATCCTTGTCCTGTAAAAATTATTAGTAACGTGGGTCAGCAAAGGCTGACCTCAAACTGTATAACCAACACATCTCCTCCCGGCCGCCCCTAACGGACCCCGGGGTACTCCTCCAACCTGCAAGTTAGCACTTCGTATACAATATTCATAAGCAAGAAAAGCAACTAAAGAATCAGGCTTGGATATCTCAAACATCATACATGTTCTCTACTGTTGAGCATATTATATTAGGGCCTACTATGCAACATTAATGCAATACCCGGGTTTCACCCAAGGCACCCTACAACGTATGCATCTAGCACAACATCACATCAATTGGGTACTCATCGTTTCCCCATTGGCATAAAGCCGCAAACAAAAGGGGAAACACAATTCCCCCCAACGGCACATAAGCCGCCACAAAGAACTCTTGCTAAGGCCCCACCTGCTCAAGGTCTTAGACCCGGGCTTGCCTACAAGCTCTGACGTCTCATGTCAGGATTCCAACACATAACTGACCGATTCTAAGAAGCCTTGCTGGACCCCACCCGCTCATGGCCTCATTGCCCGGGCTTGCCCCCATGCCTGGCGTTATCGTTAGTCTTACAAAAGGGGACTAGTCTCGCCGGGACACTCTCCACACATGACGTGTACATCACGGGATAGCCAGACGACCACGGAGACACAGCCACGCCTTGGCACATCACAATCCAAGACAATTCCACCCTAGTCCCTCATTTGTACTGCAGCGTTCCCGCTCACCAAGGAAACCATCTACCACCAATGCAGAGCTAACCTTGTCCACCAAGGAAACCATCTACCGCCATTGAGAAGCTAACCTTGTCCGGTTCCGACTACACGTACTCACTCGAGAAAAAGGGGAAAATATCACCACATCACAAACGACATCTTGCCACAACGGATCTCTACGAATCCTTAAAGCTCGTATGCAACATCACCGAGTCGTACTAACGGTCGCGACTACGGCTTCACACACCATGCCTAATCCACTAACGGAGCGGATCTCTAATGCAAAAACATGTCGGGGATGGACTCAATCGACCCGGAGGTTCCTCTTGAACCTTGGCGACCCAAACCCCTCTCATTTGTGTAATACCCCAAAGTTTGAGAGGGGGTCGACCAGCGTTTTCTGGCCAATTTTGGTTTCTGGCAGGGGGCACACGGCCTGGGACACGGGCGCGTCCCAGGGCGTGTCAGGCTGGAGTCGACGACTTGGCCGCGTAGTCGACATTTTTTTGCTCGACAAAGTGTCGAGATTGGGCACACGGCCTGAGACATGGGCGTGTCCCAGGGCGTGTCGAGCCCGTGTCGACAGCCGGCCCGGGGTGTCGACATTTTCGCTCGATGATGTGTCGAGAAAGGGCACACGGCCTAGGACACGGGCGTGTCCAAGGTCGTGTCAGTCAGTCGACGAACTTCTCTCGACGAAGTTCACTCGACGAGTGTCGAGTGTCGAGTGTCGAGTATCGAGTGTCGAGTGTCGAGACAGGGGCACAGGGCCTGTGACACGGGCGTGTCACATGGCGTGTCCCGCATGGTCGACGATCTTCGCTCGATGTTTTTCCGCGGTGTCGACACAAAGGCAGTCGACGAGTGTCGAGACTTCGTACAGGGCTTGGGACACGGGCGTGTCCCAGGCCGTGTCCTTCTCGGGTTGTTTTCCGGGCTGTGTTGATGGAGGCACACGGCCGACCACACGACCGTGTCAGTCGGGACACGGGCGTGTCATGTCGAACACGGGCATGTCGGATGCCAGTGTGTTGTTCCAGGCGCGTCGATTTGTGACGGCGAATGGGGGATACGGCCCTGGACACGGGCGTATGCCAGGCCGTGTTCGGCCCAGATGTTTTATTTTTCAGACGGATCGTGACCATTCTTTCCCTTATTTTGGGATCTGATGGTCCAGGACTGATCTTGGGGAGTTAAGTCCGAGAATAGGTCTGGAAAGCCTCATTCTTCTCCAAGCTTTCTCATACTAAATTCTAGAGAGAAGGGAGAGCTAGGAAGAAGGTGAAGGAGGTATCCAGCTATTGGAGAGGCTTCAGTGCTCCAAATCGCGAGTCGAGTCCAGATCCATGGAGGCTAGACCGTTGCGAAGGTTTTCATCCGGCTATTTTATCATGGCTAGGAAGAGGAGTCGGAAGGTAACGACACTTCTCCTCTCGGTTTTAGGATGCACGTTTTAACATCTTTTCTTTTCTAGTTTTGGGCACCAAACACTCAAATGAGAGGGGTTTTGGGTCGCCAAGGTTCAAGAGGAACCTCCGGGTCGATTGAGTCCGTCCCCGACATGTTTTGCATTAGAGATCCTCTTCGTTAGTGGATTAGGCATGGTGTGTGAAGCCGTGGTCGCGACCGTTAGTCCGACTCGGTGATGTTGTATACGAGCTTTAAGGATTCGTAGAGATCCGTTGCGGCAAGATGCCATTTGTGATGTGGTGATGTTTTCCCCTTTTCTCGAGTGAGTACGTGTAGTCGGAACCGGACAATGTTAGCTCCTCAATGGTGGTAGATGGTTTCCTTGGTGGATAAGGTTAGCTCCGCATGAGTGGAAGATGGTTTCCTTGGTGCGCGGGAACACTGCAGTACAAATGAGGGACTAGGGTGGATTTGTCTTGGTTTGTGATATGCCAAGGAGTGGCTATGTCTCCGTGGTCGGCTGGCTATCCCGTGACGTTCACGTCATGTGTGGAGAGTGTCCCGGCGAGACTAGTCCCCTTCTGTGAGACTAACGAGAATGCCAAGCATGGGGGAAAGCACGGGCAATGAGGACATGAGCGGGTGGGGTCCGGCAAGGCTTCTTAGAATCTGTCAGTTTGTGTTTGTTGGAATCCTGACATGAGACGTCAGAGCTTGCAGGCAAGCCCGGGTCTAAGACCTTAAGCGGGTGGGGCCTTAGCAAGAGTTCCATGTGGCGGCTTGAGTGTCATTGGAGGGAATTGGGTTACCCCTTTGTTTGTGGCTTTATGCCAATGGGGAACGATGAGTACCCATATGATGTGATGATGTGCTAGATGCATACGCTATAGGGCGCCTTGGGTGAAACCCGCGTGTTGCATATATGTTGCATAAGTAGGACCCTTTTTTTATATTATATACTCAACCCGTAGAGAACGTGTATGATGTTTGAGACATCCAAGCTTGTTTTTAATGCACTTCATGTTTATATTTATATATTGCATATGAAGTGCTGACTTGCAGGTTGGAGGGTTCCCCGGGGTCCGTTAGGGGCGGCCGGGAGGAGATGTGTTTGTTACACAGTTTGAGGTCAGCCTTTGCTGACCCACGTTACTAATAATTTTTACAGGGCAAGGATCGCACGCAGGAGCTAGCTCGTCGGCCAGAAAGGCCTAAGCCTCATGAAGTGTTTCCCTCTTTTGTAACTCTTCTTATGATATTGTATGTTTGAGACTCTTATTGTCCGGCTTGCACGCCGAGGTAGACTAGGAGTGCTTATGCACTTTCATGATTGTTGTATTGTTTGAGTTTGGAATCTCTTATGTTGTAAGGCCTTAAGGCCATCCTTTTATTACTCTTATAGTGGTGGATAACTTCTAGTCTTGCTTGTGTTTCCGCTGTGTTGTGCAAAGAGTTTTGAGTGTGGGTAGTTATATCATCTTATAATACTAAAGTTGTGGCGTCCGTATGTTGTGGGGCCCCGGCCAGACCCATATTATACGGTCATTATAGGGGAGGTGTTACAATTTGGTATCAGAGGCGAGGTTAGATTCAAGGTCAATGCGTAGAGAAGTTATCCACATAAGAGTAACGCGGGACCATGAGTGTCCTTATGTTTAAGTCTTGAGATTAGAGACTGATTCCTTGTTTTCTTGAAGAGTGCAAGCAACGAGGAGGGAACGTCGAGAGCAAGAGAGGAACTCTCGGCGAGCAGTACCACTGCTCCAGGTATTTTGGGCACGGGTGTTAACCCGGCCGACTTCTGCCGCATGCTTGCAGAAGCGATGGTGGCAGCCCAAGCTGTAGCGGCAGCTCAGGGAGCAACCCCTGCTACACTGGACACGGCGACGGCCGTGCCAGGCGGAGAGGCCAGGCGAGTGGAGTCTTTGGCGGAAAGGGTGGTTGTCGGACATGGAGACCGGCACATGAAGTATTTCCTGAGCTTCCATCCCCCTTCATTCAATGGAATTGGTACGCCAACGGATGCAGAGGATTGGTGGGTTCGAATTTAAGAGCTTTTGAGGGCGGCGGAGATGCCAGAAGAAAAGAAATCTGAGTATGCGGCGTTCATGTTGGAAGGAGACGCCAAGTTGTGGTGGGTGAGCCATAGCGGCCGCCAGTTCCCGGGATGCACCCCGTCAATGGAGGAATTTGGGGATGCTTTTCTAAAGAGGTACATTCCCGTTTCTACACGGTTGGCCCTTCAGAGGCAGTTTTTGCACTTAATGCAGCGAGACAAGACGGTGGACGAGTATGTGTAGGAGTTCACCCGTTTGGGTCGTTACGCGGGAACGACGATGGTAGATAATATAGAGATGGATAACCTCTTCTACCAGGGGCTGAGGGAGAATCTGAGGCAACCCATCAATTCCATGAAGAGAGCTGGTTTCAATGAACTGGTTGAGGCTGCCAGGATTTTGGAAAGTGATTTGGAGAGAACCCAACGTCGTAAGGGTTTCACTCCCAAGCAAGGGGAATGGAAGCCTCCCCAATCTCAGGGAAAGTCTGAAGGGAGTAGGTGGATGAAAAAGCCTCACACTTCCAGATCCGGTGAGAAGAGCAAGTGGACGCCTGGAGGTTCTCAGTCTAGGGGACCGCCGACGTGCTACAACTGCGGAAAGGTGGGGTACATAGCTCGAGTTTGTCCTCAAGGAGGGGCGGAGCAAGAGTCAAGGCCGGAGCAGACTGTGCGCTCCGGCCCCAGTGCCGCGGAGAAAGGGAAGATGGCGGAGTCAAGTGCTTCTCGGTTCCAACCGGTGCAACCAAGGGCCTACAACCTTAGACAGCAGGAAGCGATCCGCCAAACCGATGTGGTGATAGGTATGATTAAAATTTAAGTTTAAATTTTTTGCTTCATACTTTTAGACCTTTTTGTGTGATGTCTATGTTGTATGCTTCGTATTAGTTTCCGGATACCCGCTAGGGTATTGTTCGATACGGGAGCATCGCACTCCTTTCTCGCGGAGAGCTTCATCCGGAGAATAGCAGTTGAGTCTTTCTCGGCGGACGCGGAGTTGAAAGTGTGCATGCCTAATGGGTCATCCATGACCACCGGGGCCAAAGGGCACATCTGTTGGGAGCTGGACGGAGTTGACTTCATTTTGGTAGCAGCGATTTTGCCATTGGTTGAGTTCGATGTCATTTTGGGCATGGACTGGCTTGCAGAGCAGCGCGCCAGTATTGACTGCCTATCTAAGGTAGTGACCCTAAGGAGCAAAGGGCAGGCGGAAGTCAAATTTGAGGGCCTTTGTGGAGTGGCCTGTTCCCTGATTTCGGCCATGCAATTGATGCGGGCGGTTAACCAGGGTTGTGTAGCGCATGTAGCGTTATTGGAAGTTCGTCTCTCTCACCTATCTATTGAGGAAGTGCCTGTAGTGGCAGAGTTCAAGGATGTGTTTCCGGATGAACTTCCTGGAGCGCCTCCTCGACGGGAGATCGATTTCTCGATCGAGTTAGTGCCGGAGGCTAGGCCGGTGTCACGTCCTCCGTTTAGGATGGCACCAAAGGAGTTGGCGGAACTCAAAGTACAATTACAGGAGTTGTTGGAGCAAGGGTATATCAGACCCAGCTCTTCACCGTGGAGCGCGCCGGTATTGTTTGTAATGAAGAAAGACGGTATCATGCGGCTGTGCATAGACTACCGAGAGCTGAATAAACTGACCGTTAAGAATAAGTATCTGATTCCTCAGATAGACGACTTGTTCGACCAATTGGTGGGGTCGGTGGTGTACTCAAAATTGGACTTGAAGTTAGGCTACTATCAGTTGCGAATTCGGGATGAGGACATACCCAAGACTGCTTTTGGTATGAGGTACAGACACTTTGAGTTTACGGTGATGCCGTTCGGGCTGACGAATGCGCCATCTGTGTTCATGGACCTTATGAACCGGGTATTTCGAGAATAATTGGATGCTTTTGTGGTTGTCTTCATCGATGACATCTTGGTGTATTCCAAATCAGAAGTGGAGCATGAGACCCACTTGAGAGTGGTCTTGCAAGTGTTGAGGGAGAATCAGTTGTATGCAAAGTTCTCCAAGTGCGAGTTCTGGTTAGAGAATGTGGCATTTTTGGGCCACGTGATTAGTGTGGATGGGGTGGCAGTGGATCCAACAAAAGTGGAAGCCATCAGAGATTGGCCGGTTTTGAGGACCGTGGCGGAAGTCCGAAGTTTTCTTGGATTAGCCGGGTATTATAGGAGATTCGTGGAGAATTTTTCGCGGATAGCTCTACCCCTCACCTCACTCACTCGTAAAGATCATAAGTTTTTGTGGACTCAAGAGTGCAGTCAAGAATTTGAGGCACTGAAGGAGAGACTGATGATGGCTCCAATCCTAAGTCTATCGCAAGGGACCGAGGGATTTTAGATCTTCAGTGACGCATCGGGGTGTGGTTTGGGTTGCGTCTTGGTGCAGCATGGTAAGGTGATAGCTTTTGGGTCTATACAGCTGAAGCCTCATGAGTGGAATTACCCCGTCCATGAATTGGAGTTGGCGGCGGTAATTTTTGCGTTGAAAATTTGGCGACATTATGTGTATGGTGCAAAGGTGGAGATCTTCACGGATCATAAAAGCCTGAAGTAACTCTTGGATCAAAAGGATTTGAACATGCGGCAACGCAGGTGGGTTGAGTTTCTTGGAGACTACGAGGTGGCGATTCAGTATACGCCAGGTAAAGCCAACGTGGTGGCGGATGCCTTGAGTAGAAAGTACTCGGGGCAAGGGAATTGGATCGAAGCTCATGATGAGCGATTGGTACGGGAATGGGAGTCCCTTGGTTTGGAATGTGTTACGAGAGGCGAGTCCAGCATGGCTCGGTTGAACTGGATTGAAGTGCAGAACAACTTGTCCGATCGCATTCGGGAAGCGACTCGGTTGGATGTGGAGTTTCAACCATTTGTGTTGTAGGCTCAAAAGGGCGAGAGCAGCACGTGGGAGATGATTGATGGGATTCTGAGGAAGGACGGAAGGGTTTGTATACCGCAGTTCGGCAAATTCCGTGAGAAGTTGATGTTTGAGGCTCACTTCACAAAGTACTCCATTCACCCAGGCAGTACAAAGATGTACTTGGATATGAAGAAATCCTTTTGGTGGCCGGGGCTGAAGTGAGACGTAGCTTTGTATGTGAATCGTTGCCAAACTTGCGCCTTGGTGAAGGCCGAGTGTCAGAAGCCAGGAGGGTTCCTGAAGCCCCTTCCAATCCCTGAATGGAAATTTGATGATATCTCCATGGATTTTGTACATGGTTTGCCTAGATCGCAGCAGGGTAATGATGCTATTTGGGTGATCGTGGACCGCTTAACCAAGGTGGCCCACTTCATCCCAAATCGGAAAGAGGATAGCGTGGAGAAGCTGGTGGAGTTGTATGTTCGCAACATTGTGCGACTGCATGAGATTCCTAAGAGCATAGTCAGCGATCGAGATGGACGGTTTACGTCCAAGGACTGGAGATTGGTTCAGAAGAGTTTGGGCACGAAGCTAAAGTTCAGTACGACGTTCCATCCTCAAACGGACGGGCAAACCGAAAGAACGAACCGTACTATGGAGGATATGCTGAGAATGTGCATTCTTGACTTCGACAAGAAGTGGGAGGATCACCTCTTCATGGTGGAATTCGCATACAATAACAGTTATCAAGCAAGCATAAAAATGGCGCCATACGAAGCTTTGTATGGGAGATGGTGTCGAACACCGATGTCTTGGACAGAGGCGGGAGACACCAAAATTTTGGGAAAGGAGGTGGTAGTTGACGCTTGTGAGATGGTACAGACCATTCAAGAGCGTATGAAGGTGGCGCAAGACCGGCAAGCAAAATACTTTAATGCTCGTCACAGGAAGTTGGAGTTTGCGGTAGCCGATTGGGTATATTTGAAAATCAAGCCATTTAAAGACGTCTCACAGATTCGCCGACTCAAGAAGTTGAGTCCAAGGTTTTTGGGGCCTTTTGAAGTTGTTGAACGAGTGGGAGAAGCAGCCTATCGGTTGGCGTTGTCCGCGGAGCTGAGTGGATTGCACGACGTCTTCCATGTCTCCGTCTTGAGGAAAGCTTTGGTGGAGGCTAGTGTGGTGATCGAGCTGGCATTGGTTCCGATAGAGGAAGACTTGAGGACGCGATTCCTTCCAATTGCTATAGAGGATTCGGAGACACGACAGTTGCGGAATAAAGAGGTTAAACTCGTGAAAGTCCGATGGGACAACTGCAGTCGTGAGGATTTCTCTTGGGAGCAAGAACAAGACATGCTAGAAGAGTATCCAGAGCTCTTCAAATCAGGTACCATTTAAGTTGTGTTCCCTTTTTGCTTTGTAATTTCGGGACGAAATTCTGTTAAGGGGGGGGGGGGGGGAGTTGTAACACCCCAAAGTTTGAGAGGGGGTCGACCAGCGTTTTCTGGCCAATTTTGTTTTCTGGCAGGGGGCACACGGCCTGGGACATGGGTGTGTCCCAGGGCGTGTCAGGCTGGAGTCGACGACTTGGCCGCGTAGTCGACATTTTTTCGCTCGACAAAGTGTCGAGACTGGGCACACGGCCTGAGACACGGGCGTGTCTCAGGGCGTGTCGAGCCCGTGTCGACAACCAGCCCGGGGTGTCGACATTTTCGCTCGACGATGTGTCGAGACAAGGCACACGGCCTAGGACACGGGCGTGTCCAAGGCTGTGTCAGTCAGTCGACGAACTTATCTCGACGAAGTTCACTCGACGAGTGTCGAGTGTCGAGACAGGGGCACACGGCCTGTGACACGGGCGTGTCACAGGGCGTGTCCCGCATGGTCGACGATCTTCGCTCGATGTTTTTCTGCAGTGTCGACACAAAAGCAGTCGACGAGTGTCGAGACTTCGCACACGGCGTGGGACACGGGCGTGTCCCAGGCCGTGTACTTCTCGGGTTGTTTTCGGGGCTGTGTCGATGGAAGCACACGACCGACCACACGGCCGTGTCAGTCGGGACACGGGCGTATCATGTCGAACACGGGCGTGTCGGATGCCCGTGTGTTGTTCCAGGCGTGTCGATTTGTGACGGCGAATGGGGGACACGGCCCTGGACACAGGCGTGTGCCAGGCCGTGTTCGGCCCAGGTGTCTTATTTTTCATACGGATCGTGGCCATTCTTTCCCTTATTTTGGGATCTGATGGTCCAGGACTGCTCTTGGGGAGTTAAGTCCGAGAATAGGGTTGGAAACCCTCATTCTTCTCCAAGCTTTCTCCTACTAAATTCTAGAGAGAAGGGAGAGCAAGGAAGAAGGTGAAGGAGGGATCCGACTGTTGGAGAGGCTTCGGTGCTCCAAATCGCGAGCCGCGTCCAGATCCGTGGAGGCTAGACCATTGCGAAGGTTTTCATCCGGCTATTTTGCCATGGTTAGGAAGAGGAGTCGAAAGGTAACGACACTTCTCCTCTCGGTTTTAGGATGCACATTTTAACATCTTTTCTTTTCTAGTTTTGGGCACCAAACACTCAAATGAGAGGGGTTTTGGGTCGCCAAAGTTCAAGAGTAACCTCCGGGTCGATTGAGTCCGTCCCCGATATGTTTTGAATTAGAGATCCGCTCCGTTAGTGGATTAGGCATGGTGTGTGAAGTCGTGGTCGCGACCGTTAGTCCGACTCGGTGATGTTGCATACGAGCTTTAAGGATTCGTAGAGATCCGTTGCGACAAGATGTCGTTTGTGATGTGGTGATGTTTTCCCCTTTTCTTGAGTGAGTACGTGTAGTCGGAACCGGAAAAGGTTAGATCCTCAATGGAGGTAGATGGTTTCCTTGGTGGACATGGTTAGCTCTGCATGAGTGGAAGATGGTTTCCTTGGTGCGCGGGAACACTGCAGTACAAATGAGGGACTAGGGTGGAATTGTCTTGGTTTGTGATGTGCCAAGGCGTGGCTATGTCTCCGTGGTCGGGTGGCTATCCCGTGACGTTCACGTCATGTATGGAGAGTGTCCCGGCGAGACTAGTCCCCTTATGTGAGACTGACGAGAATGCCAAGCATGGGGGCAAGCCCGGGCAATGAGGCCATGAGCGGGTGTGGTCCGGCAAGGCTTCTTAGAATCGGTCAGTTTGTGTTTGTTGGAATCCTGACATGAGACATCAGAGCTTGCAGGCAAGCCCTGGTCTAAGACCTTAAGTGGGTGGGGCCTTAGCATGAGTTCCATGTGGCGGCTTGAGTGCCGTTAGGGGGAATTGTGTTACCCCTTTGTTTGTGGCTTTATGCCAATGGGGAACGATGAGTACCCATATGATGTAATGATGTGCTAGATGCATACGCTATAGGGCGCCTTGGGTGAAACCCGGGTGTTGCATACATGTTGCATAAGTAGGCCCCTTTTTTATATTATATGCTCAACCCATAGAGAACGTGTATGATGTTTCAGACATCCAAGCTTGTTCTTAATGCACTTCTTGTTTATATTTATATATTGCATAAGAAGTGCTGACTTGCAGGTTGGAGGGTTCCCCGGGGTCCGTTAGGGGCGGCCGGGAGGAGATGTGTTTGTTACACAGTTTGAGGTCAGCCTTTGCTGACCCACGTTACTAATAATTTTTACAGGGCAAGGATCGCACGCAGGAGCTAGCTCGCCGGCCAGAAAGGCCTAAGCCTCATATAGTGTTTCCCTCTTTTGTAACTCTTCTTATGATATTGTATGTTTGAGACTCTTGTTGTCTGGCTTGCACGCCACGGTAGACTAGGAGTGCTTATGCACTTTCATGATTGTTGTATTGTTTGAGTTTGGACTCTCTTATGTTGTAAGGCCTTAAGGCCATCTTTTTATTACTCTTATAGTGGTGGATAACTTCTAGTCTTGCTTGTGTTTCCGCTGTGTTGTGCAAAGAGTTTTGAGTGTGGGTAGTTATATCATCTTATAATACTAAAGTTGTGGCGTCCGTATGTTATGGGGCCCCGGCCGAACCCATATTATACGGTCATTACAGGGGAGGTGTTACAATTTGAGTGTTTGGTGCCCAAAAACTAGAAAAGAAAAGATGCTAAAACATGCATCCTAAAACCGAGAGGAGAAGTGTCGTTACCTTCCGACTCCTCTTCATAGCCATGGAAAAATAGCCGGATGAAAACCTTCGTAACGATATAGCCTCCACGGATCTGGACTCGGCTCGCAATTTGGAGCACCGAAACCTCTCCAACAGCCAGATCTCTACTTCACCTTCTTCCTTGGTCTCCCCTCTCTCTAGAACTTTAGAAAGAGAACCACTCAAAAGAAATGAGGGTTTCTACGGGTCCAATCCCGTGTATATCCCATCAGGAACAACCCCTAGTCGTTGGATCCCAAATTAAAGAAACGAACGACCTTGATTCGGGCCTGAAAAGCTAAAATTGGGCCGAACACGGCCTGCGACACACCCGTGTCCAGGGCCGTGTCCCCCATTCACCGTCAAAATCGACGCGCCTGTAACAACGCACGGGCATCCGACACTCCCGTGTTCGTCCTGACACGCCCGTGTTCCAACTGACACGGCCGTGTGGTCAGCCGTGTGCCTCCATCGACACAGCCCCAAAAACAACCCGAGACTCACACGGGTACTGGACACGCCAGTGTCCTTGCCCGTATCTAACTCAACATGTCTGGGCTCCAGGCCGTGTTCACTGTCTCGACACTTCGTCGAGCGAAGTTCGTCGACTGCCTGACACGACCTTGGATACGCCCGTGTCCTAGGCCGTCTGTCTTGTCTCGACACATCGTCGAGCGAAATTCGTCGACTCCCCAGGCCGATCGTCGACACGGGCTCGATAGCGTTACCCCTCACGACTCTGATGAGGAAAGAGCAGAAGTTTGTTTGGATGCCTGAGTGCGCACAAGCTTTCGAAGAGTTGAAAAGTCGGTTGACCACGACGCCTGTTCTAAGTTCGCCGAGTGGGACCAAAGGCTTTGAGATCTACAACGATGCTTCGAGCAGTGGATTGGGTTGTGTTCTACGGCAGCATGTAAGTGTGATAACTTATGGCTCACATTAGTTGAAGGTACATAAGAGGAATTATCCGGTCCATGACTTGGAGTTAGCGGCCGTGATATTTGCCCTGAAGCTGTGGAGGCATTACTTGTACGGGGTGAAGGTCGATATCTATACCGACCACAAGAGCTTGAAGTACTTGTTGGATCAGAAGAATCTAAACATGCAACAGCAAAGATGGATGGAGTTCCCGGGGGACTACGCATTCAAGATTCATTATGTGCCTTAGAAAGGCAATACAGTTGCGGATGCATTGAGCCGCAGGGCCCCAGCTCAAGCCAACTGGCTGTGGGTTCATGACGAGCGTTTGGTTTGGGAGTTGGAGGCGTTGGAGATCTCTTTTGTTGACAAGCAGACTAGTGCCGAAGCGCTATTGAACTGGACAGAAGTTCAGTGTGACCTGGCTGATCGGATTTGGCAGGCTCTGGATTTGGATGGCCCCATGAAGCAAATCATACTTGAGGCTTTGGATGAGCCAAATTCCCAATTTGATATTATGGATGGATTGTTATGGAAGGACAGTCATCTGTGTGTCCCAAATGTGGGCAAACTGCCGGTGGAATTGGTGTACGAGGATCATCATACCAAGTACTTGATTCACCCGAGGAGCACGAAGATGTATCGTGATTTGAAGAAATTATTCTGGTGGCTAGGACTTAAGAAGGATGTGGCACTTTACGTGGAGAATTGTCAAACGTGCGCCTTAGTGAAGGCGGAGTGACAGAAGCCTGGAGGATTCTTGAAGTCCTTGTCTATCATGGAGTGGAAGTTCGACGATATTACTATGGACTTTGTGCATGGGTTGCCAAGGTCGCAGAAGGGAAACGACGCCATCTGGGTGGTCGTAGATCGTTTGACGAAAGTGTCGCACTTCATTCAGCATATGAAGAATGATGCTGTGGAGAAATTGGCAAAATTGTATGTGGATAACATTGTTCGGCTTCACGGTGTGCCCCGCAACATCGTGAGTGACCGAGATGGGCAGTTCACGTCTAATGATTGGAGGTTGGTGCAACAGATATTGGGAACAAAGCTGAGTTTCAGCACGACCTTTCATCCGCAGACAGATGGTCAGACTGAGAGAGTCAATAGGACGATGGAAGACATGTTTCGCATGTGTGTCTTGGATTTCGGGAAGCAGTGGGAAGATCAACTGTACTTGGTGGAATTCGCTTATAACAACAGCTACTAGGCAAGAATTCAAATGACGCCCTTCGAGGCCCTTTATGGTAGGAGATGTCGCACGCCGTTGTCATGGTTGGAAATGGGTGAGTCAAAGCTATACAAGCGGCAAGAAGTGGAAGATGTAACCTCGTTGGTACGAACCATTCGAGAAAGATTGCTAATCACTCCGGACCGACAAGCTAAGTACTATAACGCCAAGCATAGGAACGTGGAGTTCGCTATTGGCGACTGGGTGTACCTAAAGATTAAGCCATTCAAGGGTGTCTCACGGGTACGACGCTTAAATAAGCTAAGCCCGAGGTACCTTGGACCGTTTGAGGTTCTAGAGCGGGTTGGCGAAGCATCTTATCGATTAAAGCTATCGGCAGAACTGGGTGGTCTACACGACGTATTCCACATATCGGTGTTGTGGAAGGCGGTGCAAGAGCCTTCGCAAGTGATTGCGGTCGGTCAAGTACCGGTTGATAATGAGTTGACGACGAAGGTCAAGCCCGTTCGCATTGAGGACTCGGAAGTCAAGCGACTGCGTAACAAGGACATCAAAATGGTCAAGGTCTGTTGGGACAATTGCGGTCGGGAGGATTTCTCGTGGGAGCGAGAGCAGACCATGCTTAAGGAGTACCCAGAGTTATTCCACTCAGGTACCATTTAAGTTTTGTATATCTTTTTCTTTCTGTAATTTCGGGACGAAATTCTTTTAAGAGGGAGAGAGTGGTAATGCCCCGAAACTCAAAAGAGGGACGAGTAGGGTTTTGAGCCAAGTTTGGGACTTAGTTGAGGTCACACGGCCTGGGACACGGGCGTGTCCCAGGGCCGTGTCGTGCTCGAGTTCAACGATCTAGCCGTGTGGTCGACGAAAATGCAGTCGACGATCGTCGAGACAGCGAACACGGCCTGAGACATGGGCGTGTCCCAGGCCATGTCCTGCTCGGGCTGTTAGCCGAGCTGTGTCGGGGGAGCAACACAGCCTAGAGCCCGGGCGTGTTCGGGTTGACACGGGCATGTCAAATGTCACACAGGCGTGTCGAGTACCCGTGTTCTCTTCGGGTTTTGTTTGGTCCTGTGTCGATGGAGGAATACGCCCCGTAACACGGGCGTGTATTAAATGACACGGACGTGTCAGGTGTGACACGGGCGTGTCAGGTGTGACAAGGGCGTGTCAATAACCCATGTCCTGGTCTGGACGCGACGGTTTCGGCGTCGATTGAGGCACACGGGCGTGTCAAAAGCCGTGTTTGGCCTAGGAATTTGATTTTAAGTGCGAATCGTCGCCGCCCGTTTCCTTCTTTTGGGATCTAAGGGCTCAGGCTGGTCCATGTTAGGTTAAGGCCGGGAATAGGGTTGAAACCCTTATTTTCTTTTGAGATTTATCTTTCAAAAGTCTTAGAGAGAGGGGAGAGCAAGGAAGAAGGAGGAGGAGAGTTTCGGTCGCCGGTGGAGCTTTGGAGCCCCAAATCCCAAGCCGAGTTCGGATCTACGGAGGAGAGGCCATTGCGGTGCTTTTCATCCATCTAGATCTTCATGGCGCCAAAGAGAAATGCTAGGGTAACGATTCCCATCTTGGACATGTGAAGTAATCTTTCCTTTTGCATAGGAAGCCCGCTCTCGTGAGTATGCAGTGAGTGTGAGGCGTTTCTTTAGGTAGACATGAATAGTCCCTATTGTTTTGCATGTAGAGTCTGCAATCGAGAAACAGACATAGGCATGGTGTGTGAAGCCTACCCGGACAAGTTGGTCTGGATCGGTGATGTTGCATTGCAGGAATGGCCGGAGAAGACTCCACGCCGATGGTTGTTTTTCGGGTTTTCCACGTGGTAGATGGCAACATGGAATCTTGGGGACTAACTCCAAGGTGCACCCGGAAAACTGGGTAGATGCGTGATTCTGCCATCTTGGTGGCCTGGGAGACAACTTGCACATAACTGGGTTATGTAAAGTGTGTGATCGAATTGGGACTCTGGGAAGCTTGCCACGCGCATATGGCTTAAATTGACGTTGTAGTGTGAGCAACGGGCCAGGCGGAACCTTACCCGCTCTGTGTCGTTCGTTTAGAGAGACCAAAGGTACGTGGTACTCGCCATTGGCATAAATGGAGGGTCTTAGGCATAGGCTGATAAGACTATAATGCTCACGAGATTGTCGTCCAAGGGGCGGTGGTGAGACAACAGATTTTGACCGGGTTCACCGAGAATGTGCCCTGAGAGCACGGGGTGTGTGGCCGTGCGAGCCAACGCCTGTGTTGATGTGTAATTTCACTACTGTTAAGCTATGCTAATAAAGTGCAGGGAAGGAGCATCGCCTCCCTGAGTTTAGGGGCGAGGTCGTTATAATTTGATCAGCTTTAGCTGACCGTAGCTTTTGTTTGCCACTGCTTCAGTGGATTATTGCTTCCAGGTACTGCGGAGCCTAGTGGCAAATAGCGGGCAAAAGCCCTTGTTACTGAGCCAGCCCTCGAAGGTCTTTATATGAATGTTTACTTTTATTCTCATGTGTGACCGGCATGCGTACCGAGATTTGGAAGACACTTTTATTTGAGTAAACTCTTGTAATGCCATAAGGCCAAGTACTTGTGTATTTTACGTTCATTCCTGTTGTGTTAGTGTAGTGGACATTCATGCCGTGGCTGGGTTCTTAACTTGCAACATTTAAATTGCTTCCGCTAGAATGTACTCTGTGTAGGACGTTGGTTATTGGAAGGATGGTTTCATTGCGTAACCCTTCGGTCTATCTGTGGTATATGGCGTCTGGCCCCGACCGGACCTACTGCTATATGCTATGCGACGGATAGGGGGTGTTACAGTGTATATATACTATATGGATATATACAATGAGGAAAGACAATAGCTAGATGGTATAACATTTGTTCTGCCAGAAATAAATTCCCAAAACCCAACTTTTTATTCAAAAATATATCATATTTTGATCATTTCTTAATTCTCTCCCACTTTTCCCACCAAAAAATTATAGATACAATATATCACAGTGTCCAAAGAGACCCCTCCCGATTTCTTCATGTCATTTCTTTATTGTAGTTTCACGCCACTGGGAAGCACATCGACGCTTAAACCTTACTCCTCACCTATAAGTATAACATTATATGAAAGAGAAGCTACCATTATTGTATATTATAATTGCTTCTGCCTGCTGGTGAGTGATTGATCCTCCACCTATAGTAAGACGATATGTATGAGATTGTGCCCCATGATATTTCACTTCTATCTTCCTTCGACCCAAACTATGATAATCTTCACACGTGGCATGGTTACCCTTAGGATGCTTTTTTTTGACTTCGTCCGACCCAAACTCTGTCACAATCATCTTTGCGGATGTTCACGTCGTTGCGTCTTCATGCTTTGTCTCCTTGCTAATGGTAGACCGCTACTCTCTGATCATCTACTCTCGATCGATGCTGGATTGATAGGGTTCTGAGCTTTGCTTCCAAGATCAACAAACTCTTCACTATCTTTATCATCGTTAGGTAACCTCTGCTTCTTTTTATTCATCAGTGAAGTTTTTTTGCCTTCTACTTATTCTACCGCTTATCTAGGGAATCATCGCCTCTCATCTGATTTTGTTCTTTGTTTTGATTTATCGTATTTGATATATGTTTAGGGTTTACCGATGACATCATCACCTCTCCTTTACCCTTCTATTTTGGTAAAATTGCTCACAATGTTTCTGATTTAAAGAAGTCCTCTCAATGGAGAATGATACGCCCGAAACTGATGTATATAAATTAAGCAAGTGCACATGTCAAATCTCGTAATAAAATGAGAGTAGAGATCGTTCTCACGAGAAAATTACTAATTTAACGCTTGCAAATACTAACTTATCAGTTTCTTTAAATCCAAGCAAGTTTAATTAATTATGGTGATTTAAAAAATAACTTAAAATACTAAGAAAATTAAATAATGATTTGATTCAAAAATAACTTCGATCAATATGGAGAAGTAGTCTTGTATTTTGATTTCTTATGCTCGCTAAGATGAATCATTAAAATGATAATTTATGAAAATGCTTAATTACTTTATCCAACAACGATTTTAAATTGGAAATCCTCATCTCTCAAATTATGAAAATCCGTATATTTCTTTATTCACCTAGTCATCTCTAACATAGGCGGAGTAGAAAAATATCATGAAGCATGAAAATCAATGTTGCTAGTAAGAAGATGAAATCTCTTTCTCCCTTCTACACTATATTGGATCTATGAAACAATTACCCAACTAATCTATCGAATTATGAAGTGTACAAAAAATACAGAAAATTCGGGGAAATATTCATGCAACTCATATCTCGAATTATGAAGCATGATAATAAAATCACCCTCAAATTACTACGCAACTCATCTCTTGGATTATGAAATGCAATAAGAAGATGAATCAAAATTTCCAAGATAAAATTCACAAATCCAATAAAAATAAATTATCAAACATACATAAATCTTAAAAGAAAATAATCATCTCAACAAGCATAGTACTCTCATCATAAAAGACTTTGAGATATTAATTCATGATAATAGAGACACACGCACAATTAAAAAAAATCTTACAAAATATGATGAATGAAATAGAAGTGTTGTAGGAAAAAGCCTCGTAATGTCTTCGCCAAATGATTTTCTTATTCCCGGTGCTTTAGCATCCTCTCCTCTAAGTTAATGATCCCCAAAAATCCCTTGATGGTCCTTTTTATGCTGGCCGAACCCCCTTATCAGCCCTCATACTTTGGATTCAAGAGAAATATCTCAAAAGATATTTTTTTCATTTATAATAATTCCCTTTTAAATGAAAAATCTTTTAAAGAAATATGATTGCTTTCCTTTTAGAATTTCAGCCTCTTTAAGATGATATTTTGCTCCTTTATTTTATGTCAAAACTAAACCAAAGCCTCCATAAATCCATATTTGCAAATAACACCAAAATCTAATATTAAAATTTGAAATTCTGATTACAGCTTATGCAAAAACTCTGCAATAACCTTTCAGAAAATTAAATTGACTTATCTCCACTTTTTCAAGTCCAATTTCTTTAGCATTTCTACAAGCAAACATAGGAAAATGATGTTATTACTCAACTTAGACATATTATAAATTAAATCTTATTTTATTTGATTTTGAAACTATTTTGCTCAATTATAACAAATATAAAGTCAATGAAAGTATATTAAATAACTTTTTTAAAGAAGTTATTATACCACGATACTTAAACCTTTGCTAGTTCCTACTAAATATAATTCATATAAATAAATTGGAAGAATAAATAATATCAAGATGAAAATTCAGATGATATTTTTTTCTTGAAAAAAATTAATCTAAAGCATACTTAAGAAATTCACTTTAGTCAACAGATAAGCTTACCAATCAATATGAGCTCAAACATTCACAAATTTATTAGTTCGATAAAAGATAAAATTCAATTAAGAATCTAGTATTGTACGTGCTTTTATTTAAAAAATAATTTACTCCAATGAAGTTTTTCTCATTGAACCTCTACATTATTTGGAAAATATAAGAATATGCTAAGCTTTTGATTTAGCCTCCACACGCGTTAGCAGTTCAATTGAAAGTAGGATAGATTGATTTTGGCTTGATTAAAAATTTATGGATTAACTTTTTGTTAGAAACCCAAACCGGCGGGGTCGGTTGCCATGTAGGCAAAGCAGGAAATCCAAGACTGGTCGGACCGACTATAATCAAATGACACATCTCCAACCCTTCTACTAGGGCCGGGAACCATCCTTGGTTGTGGTAGATGACTTTTTTTTGTTCTGGATTTCACCATGGATGGCGCCCGACCTTGGGGGAAAGGTTGGAGATGAGTCATGCAACTATAGTCAGCCCGACCGGTCTTGGATTTTTGGCTTCGCCGACATGGCACTCGACCCCATCGGTTTGGGTTTCTAATAAAAGATGACCATCTTTTGTTAGAAACCAAAACCGGTGGGGTCGGACACCAACGTGGCGTAATCCAATTAACCCAAACAGGGGGGGACTGCAGTCAAATGGCACATCTCCAACCCTTCTCCCAGGGCCGGGCGCCATCAATGGCAAAATCTACTACAAAAAAGTCGTCTGCCACAGCTCTTTATTTACGACACTTTTAAAAACGTGATGGTAGATTTTAGCTATTTTTAATGACATTTTATTTAAAATCATCATTATAGGTTGCAAATTAGCGGAGAGCCAATATTTAGTCTTTGTCGTGATTACCTTTTAATTCCTATTCCATCTGTGCCCTAATATTCACATCTGTCGTGCCCCTAAAGAAACCCCGACGGTGCTCACAAACCTACAATGAGAAGGCGTCTTCATTTCCATCAGGGCTAACCGCTACTCGTTGATTTATCTCTTGCTTGCGGACCACGTCGTTTTAGAGCTTGTTCGTCGACGGATATAACTGTTGCTCATCGCCAAGGGTGGTCGCCTAGAGCCGTTGTAAGTGTAACTGGAAATCACCCACGTGAAGCTTTTTTCCGCTACCCTTTTCCTAAGTCAGTTCTTTCTGCTATTTTTTACTAGTGCATGGTGATGTCAGCCATCAGTTCCTTGGGGCTTCGATAATTCAGGGCTTCGACTTGCTTTCTAGTGTGATTCTGAGCTTCTTCTTGGCTTCCTGCATGATTCCAAGCTTCTAGCTCTTCTCTGGTGTGATTCCGTTCCACCAAAAAATTTAGATGTTCCCTTGCAATTAACTCTTGCACTACTTGATGTCTTCTATAAGTTGCATTCTGAGTGTTTGTACATATATTATCCACACATTTCATGTTTTGCACAACCATGTATAGAAACAACACCATGTAGGGCCAGTTTACTTAGATAAATGGGGCATCTAGTAGCTAGGACTGTTTTTGTGTTGTTCATTCGATTTGGGATACATTGGCACATGAAACTGTGGTAAGTTAGCGAGGTTTAGGTTGAATGATTAGTTTGGTTATGGAGTTGACTTAAGCGTTTTGAGCAAAAGCGGTGAGAAAAATCCTGAAGGAGTATGAAAGAGAGGGATTTTAGTAGCGAAGCTCCCATAATTTTAGCAACTAACTACACTGGAGAGCATGCAATTTGCACAACAGTAGAATCATATTTTTCATCAAGTTCATCTTTGTCAATAGATCTTTAGGAAAGCTCTTCCTTCTCATGAGTTGCAACTAAAGAGCTGGTGAAATCATGAAGCTTTGCTTCATAAAGGGAATGTGAATTAATACTTAAATGTGTATTACTTGTACAAATTTTAGAATTCTTAATTTCCAACCACATATGAAAATATTGTTGACATAAACCATGTAAAAAATAGTAGTTAAATACTAGTAACAATGCTTTAAAGTTTCCAAAATTAGTGGCATAATAAATCACAATCCCATGTCAACTATTTGTTGGTAATTAGAAAAAAAATCTATAAATTACCAATAGAATATTATCTTCAAGTATGATGTCATATAAAGTTATTATGACACGTCGTAGAAGTCAAGAAGGAATCTTATCCCTTAAGATAAGATATAAAGTGTATGATGTGATATAAAATGTATGATATGATATAAAATTATTCTGGTGTGTCGTAGATGTCAATAAAAGAATAACTTGTATTGTAAGAAAGGAATCTTATCTTATAAGATGAGATAATGTGTGATGTAAGTTATCCACTCGAGGGACAACTATAAACAAAGGGTCCAGTGTAATGGGCTGGGGCATCTCAGTCTGAACCAATATTTCTAAGCAGTAAAGTTTGAAGTGTTGTTTGAGTGTTCTAATATCTTCTTATATTCTCTTGTTCTGCCGTTAATATTATATCCATCCTGTGTGGTTGTACTTCTCTCCGTGAGTTGTAAATTTAGTATCAGAGGGATGGAAGCTTTAAAAACTTCTCCTTATTTCTCTTGATGATCCAAGGGTATACATGATTTGTTCATGTTGGCTTGCATTTAGTTGAGGATAGTATGCTCTATGGTTTCCCTTCTTTAGGGACCCTCCGCATCAGAAATCTTATTCTAGAACTTATGACAAAATTCTTTGTGAAAAATTAGGAGTTGTGGCCCTTAAAACTGCTAGGTGTGCGGCTGTGGGTATATGCTCAGATTTTCACAAGAATTAGCAACAGTTATATCATTCAGTATGATAGCAAGCCACCTTAACACCAAAGGAGATTCCTGAGAAATAAGGCCTCTTACATCTATATGGCAAATTCACAACCAATTACCCGCTCATCTTCTTTTCTTACCCTCAAAATTCCTATAGTTCATCTTCTACCTCAACAAATTCTGATTTGCTCTATAAAGTTGACTACCTTACTGAAGATAGTCGAATTCCTGTAACAGACCTCCCCTTGTTAAACCCATATAAAACCTTCACCAAAAAACATCATCCAGTTTCTCGAGTCTTCCGACAGGTTCTCACTTCTAATAAGACACTCGCTGCAAAAGAACTCGTTCTAGCCTCGTGGCTTAAATAAGTATTGATTCCTATCACAGAAGCAGAACAAATATTTCCTATACTATTGGATGAGGCATTGCTTAGACAATAGAAAGCCCATGGTTATTCCCACATAGATTTCAGAGCTGTGAGAATGGCTCTCACTTTACACGCACGGAAGGGACTCCAGGTGGTAGCTCGATTAGCTCTCCTAGACACAAGGTTTCAACAATATAATCATGCTTGCATTGCAACTGTCCAAACTACCTTGAATGTTGGCACTGTATTCATAACACTATTTCCAAACTTCAACTTGAGGCTTGATGATCCTCAATCTATAACAACCTTAACGTTAAACTTTAGATTGTTGGAGCACCCTAAGTTGCAGGGATATATACCCGCAATGCTGCACTTCCAAATGGCTTATCAGGTCCAAAATCATTCCTTCGACTTAAGTCTTCCCCAAGACACCGATGAAGCACTCTACTTGGAAACCGACGCTCGCTCGGGCTCCTCATGCGTTCACTTCCCAAAGTAACTTCCGAAAGATGAGCTTATCAAACTTCTCCCTGAATCATGGGTCACGTACTATGAAAAAATACGAGTCAATAACCAGCCGATCCACTCTATCTAGTCTTCTTTTATCAAAAAGAAAGACGATACAGTAGAAATTGTGTTCAACGGTGAAGACCCCTCTTCTAGCATGATCCCCATCTTCACCTCCCAGCTAAACATGATTGAAGGAAAGGGATTCAGGCTTAATGCGCACATCCTTTCCTTCAGGTCTAATGGATTGCATGTCTATCAATTTCAAGATGAAAATGGCCATAAATACTTTGACGTCTGGTCATGTGCTAAATGCGAAGAAGATGACTCTAATACAGATGATCTACCTAGAAGGAGAAAGAATAAACAGAAGTCAACACAACAACTACTGAAAGAACGTTATGAAAAGGGAGATCCAACAGTTGGATTGCTAGGAGAACAATTTGAAAAATTTGACTATTATATTCTTTATCCTAAAGATCTGAAAATCAACATGATCCAGCCAACCTCTTACCAAGATGATTTCCCTCCAATGGAGTTTGATGAAGATAAAAATTCCTATACCTAGAAGATAAAAAATCCAACTACCAAAAATCTTGATGGAACAACAAAGCATGTATCTCATGTCGAAGCTACGTTAAATTGGCAGTCAGAAAATGTCATGACACAAAGCAAAGTTTTAAAACAAATAACGGTAAGCCAACAAACCATAGAGAAAAGGCTCGACTTCGGGCTTTCGACAATCACCAGAGTCACAATGCAACTCTAAGATGAGATAACAATAGTGCATCATTAGCTACTCAAATTGGTTAGTACCGTCTCTTTCAATTCACTGCTTCTGGCGCAAAAGTAGATGGACTTAAAAGGCCTAAGAACCCAACTGCAATCTCTACAAACTCAAAAATAATACCACTCCCCACGATATTATGAAGCCTCATCTTACTCCTCTTATTTACCTTCACTTTTAACATATTCTCAACCATTATTCACTCTCTCCCTATTAGATCACAATCCTTTTAATTGTGCATCTTTCCTCCCGAAAATGCGCTATGAAACACCCCAGTCTTCAAAATGAAAATCAAAAAAATTATCCATCCAAGAATCTTCACCACAAAAGTTGCCCACAACTCAACTGTCTTCTCAGCTCATGATTGGCAATCCTATCTACTCATTATTAAAGCAAATAGCTACACAATCACAGTTTCCAAAACACCCACCACCCATACAAGAAAAGTACTCTGAAGATTCAGATATCGAGGACCAGTCCCTCAACATTCTAATAGCAGATCCACCTACCGAAGATCCTACTGTTGAAGATGAAGAACCACATAACCCTGGTTAAGCATCCTATCAAGGACCAGAACAATCTGGCCAATTTCAAAATGACCCATCAAGTGGCTTTTCATTTGACAACATCCCACCATCAAAATGACGAGACAGAATCTATGAAATGCATGCTTGGTGCACCGTCGAGTTTTTACATCATGGAGTAGCAATGCCTGCTGTCGCAGACATATTTGTATCAAAGTTTCATGGCAGACTAAGGTAATGGTGGATTTCTCTAGGAGCATACAGACAACAAATGATCAAACAAAGCCCAAATGTGGATGCCTTGATCATGCATGTCCACAACGAATTATTGGGAGCATGGGATCACTACACAACTCAAGTTAGGGAGGAATACTTAAGAATGAGGTGTTGCTCATATAAAATAAAAGACCTATAAGACCAGTATGAGAAGATGTCAAAAAGATTTTATGCGATCAATATGATTGACGACGTCAATTTAAAGCAAACTTTCCTAAATTTGCTTCTAGAGCCTCTTGGAAATGAAATATTTCAGCTCCTCCAGGTAAAAAACATCCCTATCAGCCATACATCTATTGGTGAGCTCTACTAGAATGTGCTACTCTCGCTTGAAAATTGTGCAACCAAAAGAGGTTTCTTAAGCAAATCGAGGACCAAAGTAAAAAAAACATGGCTCTACTTGCCATGACCTCTAGATCAAGTGTGGAAAAGAAAACTCTTGTATGTGCAACAAGAGAAAAAAGGATAGACCTTTCACACATAAAAGATATGGAGAAAAAGAATATTTCTCTAAAAGAAACCAGAAGAAATGAAGATTTCTCAGAAAGAAGAATGAAAGCACAAAATCTTCAAGGTGTTATATATGCAGAAAGAAGAGACATTTTACAAAAGAATGTCATGGCAAAGAGAAGAGTTCATGGCTCATTGCGAAAATCTCTCAAGTTGAGGATATAGGCAATGATGACATTGAGTCACTTTTTTTTATAGACGATTAAGCTGGGCCAGACACAATTCTCGCCATGGGAGCAAATATATTAGACTCATCTGTTGAATCTGACGAAGATATCGTTCTTTTTGATAATATTTATACCACCGCGACTAGCGACAACTTTCTTTGCCAACCAATACCTTCTGCAAAGATCCACATTTTCACAAGAAAATGAGATAAACTTATTCCGGTGATAACATTCTTTGATACTAGAACTGCATCCTCCATCATGAAGCCAAACATCCTGCCAAAAGAATGTTGGAATTCCTATTACAGATCATTCTGAGCAGCCAATGGCGGCCTCTTCACGATCACTTTGATCAGTAAACCCATAAATATCCAAATCTTCACAGGATATGTTATTAGACATCAAGTTTATGGATCAGAACTCCCTGTAAAAGATCTGTTTATTGGATTTGACATTTTGCACTTGCTAAAGCGAATTACATGGAAAAAAGATGTAAGACCCCCCTCACGGAACACAAGACACGGCCGAGGAGAGTCTTATGCCTAGAACAGCCGCCTTACGGTAGCGTCAACACACAGACTGACCTGTACTATAAGACGCTTATCCTGTCGGCCAAACCAATATCATCCATTCCAACCCAACTTAAAGAATTTAAAATAGAAGTCAAATCCACACAAGTTTAAAGTCCAAATAGAGTACAATAATAAAAGAAGTAACGACGGCTTCTACAATATCAAAGTACACAAAATTTCCCCAAGGGCTACAATATGAGTCGCTCAAAAACTCACATCCGTAACTGACGACAGCGATCAGGGGCAGACCCAGGTTCGGACGCACTCGGGCACGTGCCCGAGTGTGATGTTCCGAGATTTTCACCGGGTGAGAACAAATCACTCCATCTCGCTCTCATTTTTACGCTAGCCCCAGCCCTTCGCTGCTCCCGCTGAATTGCTGATAGCCTGCCGCCATGCCCTAGCCCGTCATTACTCCTGCTGCTGCGTAGCCCGCCGCTGATCGCGTGCCCTAGCCCGCCACTGATCGCGTGCCTGCCGCTGATTCGCGTGCCCGCCGGCCTTCGCAGCTCTCGTTGATCGCTTGCCCTAGCCCGTCGCTGCTCCCGCTAGTAACTTCTTCTTCTTCTTAATCCATTTAATGTTAATCCAATTAATGTTAATCCAGTTAATGTTAATGTACAGTTTATCCAGTTATGTTGATATCCAGCTAATGTTAATCCCGTTAATGTTTATCCAGTTAATGTACAGTTTATCCAGTTATGAACTAATTGATATCCAATTTATCTAGTTAATGTTAATGTTAATGTCTGTTATGTACATTGATATCCAGCTTGTACTAATTGATATCTAGTAATGTCTGTTGTCTGTTATGTACTAATTGATATCCACCTAATGTTAATTTTAATGTTAATGTCTGTTAGACTGTTATGTACATTGATAGCCAGCTTCCACAAATTCAAATTTCTTATTGTTTTTACTAATTAAATATCAAAATGAAGTTCTTAGCTGAGAACAAGGTTTATGCGTCACAAAATAGTTACAATGTACACAATTTTTGAGCATTTATGAGAATACTCATGAGCTTGAAGTTCTATTTATTTATTGAAGTGCTACGTATGTTTAGGAATTGATTCCACTTATTGTTCTATTTATGTCCAGAAATTGATTTCACCTTCAGGATAAAGTAAGGAAGGGATTTCACAAATCTCAAACAACTACAACAATCAACAATTCAATATGGTAATGAATGTTATGCATTTTTCTTATTTGTTAATGTTTATCTCTCATTTTTAGAAGAAATATTTTTTGTTATCCATTTTTAGGATGATTTTTTTTCGAAAGTAGGGGCACATGAGTCAAAAGCCACAGATAGTAAAAGACTTTGAGCTGATTTCAAGCTTGAGGATTTACCTTCTGATCCGGGTCTAAGACAGCCTATAATATCATATGATGTTAATCTTCATGATTATATAAGAAGATATTATATGCAGAAAGGACCTTGTCAACCATTTCTAGAGTGTCTTCCTCAAGCTGAATTTGGAAAAAAAACCCGTCGTTTCAACAAAAATTGGTTTAATGATTTTAAAGACTGGTTAGAATACAGCGTTGAAAAGGATGCAGCCTTTTTTCTTTTCTATTATGCCTTTCCTCAAAGAGGTTGTGATCCAACTTTTGTTTCTCGTGGATTTCGGTATTGGAAAGATAGGACTATAATCGAAAAACACATTGGCAACCACACAGCTCCACATAGTATTGCTACTAGAATGTTTGAAGCTTTAATGAATCAGATACATGGTATATAAATTGCTTTTGCAAGACAAGAAGAAAGTCAAATCCTTGAATATCGAACTCGTTTAAACGCTTCTATTGATTGTGTCCGCTTTCTACTACGACAAAGGCTATCTTTTCGTGGTCATGATGAATCCAGTGAATCGATCAACAGAGGGAATTTTCTTAAAATATTGGATTTTCTAGCTTCACATAATAGTGACATTAAAACTGTGGTTCTGAAAAATGCTCCACTTAATTGTCAACTGACATCACCAAAAATATAAAAACAGATTGTCTCTATAATATCAAGTGCAATAATAGACATAATCATTAGTGATATTGGACATGACTGTTTCTCTATTTTGGTGGACGAATCTCGTGATGTAGCAACCAAAGAACAGATAGCTGTTGTTTTGCGCTATGTTGATAAAAAGGGATTAATTGTTGAAAGAATACTTGGTTTTGTCCATGTATTTGATACAACTGCTGTATCACTGAAGATTGCTATTGATAAGCTATTCACCAAGTACAGTTTAAGTATTTCAAAATTATGGGGACATGGTTATGATGGAGCTAGCAATATGAAACGTGAATTAAAGAGTTTAAAAACTTTGATATCGAAGGAAAATAGTTCTGCATTTTACATTCATTGTTTTGCTCATCAACTACAACTTATATTAGTAGCAGTTGCAGAGGGTCATTCTGAAGTTGCTGAGTTTTTTTCCATATTAACATGGTGTTGAATGTGGTTGGTGGATCTTGCAAACGACGCGACTGTCTTAGAGCACTAGAAGTCGAAAGTGTCGCACAGGACATAGGTTGTGGAGAATTGGAGAGTGTCCGATGATTAAATCAACTACTTGAAATTAAGAAGACAGGAGAAACACAATGAGGTTCACATTATGGTACTGTTTTGAATTTCATTCATATGTTTTCATCTATAGTGAATGTTCTTGAAATTATTAGAGTTGATGGAATAGATGCAAATCAAAGAGGAACTGCAAGCAGTCTTTTAAAAAGCACAACTTATGATTTCATCTTTCTTCTCTATTTAATGAAAAATATTTTGTCGAGAACACATGAGTTATCACAGGCGCTACAAAAAAGGACCAAGACATCATCAATGCAATGAATTCCATAAATTTGTCCAAGCAATTATTATTTAACATGCGAAATGTTGACATATAGTGAGAAATCTTCAAAAAGGAAGTTTCAAACTTTTGTGATAAACACGACATTGATGTTCCAAACATGGAGGGAAAATTTATTCAAGCAGGAAGATCAAGACGTAATGCGAGAGATATTACAAATTATCATCATTTTCGGGTTGAGATCTTTAATATCGTGATTGATTGGATGTTAAATGAGTTAAATGATCGGTTTAATGAAGTAAATACCGAATTACTTCTTTGCATTTCAAGTCTTGATCCAAGCGATAATTTCATTTCTTTTGATAAAAATAAGTTGATTCGCCTTGAAGAATATTACCCAAGTGATTTTTTCTCAATTGGACTTGCAGCTACTAGAGGGACAACTAGATACATATATTTTTGATGTTCGCTTTAATGAAAAATTATCACAAGTTAATGGCATAAGTGGGCTTACTGCAAAATTAGTGGAGCTTAAAAAATATGATTATTACCAGTTGGTGTATCGACTATTGAAATTGGCTTGTCTTCTACTGATTGCAACTGCTACCGTGGAAAGGATGTTCTCTGCTATGAAGATTATAAAGAATCGTTTGAGAAATAGAATGGAAGATGAATGGATGAATGATTGTCTCATAACATATATTGAGAAAGATATTGCAGACAACATTATAAATGATGAATTATTCAGCGTTTTCAAAAAATGTGCCCAAGAAAAGTGTTTTTTTGATTTGTAAGTTTTTTTAACACTTTACTATCAAAAAAATTTTCATTATGTATTGTTTAACTTTACTATATTATCTATTATGATCAGTTACAAATTTTTCGTTTATGCAATGTTATGATTTTGTTAACAATGTTAAGTGCATAAGTTTCTGGATTTCATTTTTATTACTGTCATTTGCAATATTTCCTCTAAATTTTGAATTAAAAGTTATCATAAATTAATATTATTGCTATGCTGCCCGGGTCTGATTTAAATCCTAGTTCCGCCACTGACAACAATGGTAACATTGTATTAGACCCTGTCACCATGGCCTGGCTGCCCTCCAGCACAACCTACTACTGCTCTAACTGCGGGGTTTCCTCCTAAAAAGGAAGTCATAGCAACTATTAGTCATAAAGACTAAGTGGCTATCACATCTGCTCCCCCGACGACTCTTAGGAACCAGCAGAGAAAAGAAGGGGGTACAATATATATAAGTAAGCAGTAGTACAAGTAGGTGAAGAATTTATATATCATGAGTAGTAAAAGCAGCAATGTATAACAACATTATAAACATTCTACTCCAGTAATTCTACACAAGCAGTATCCATTCATCAAAGTAAATAGGTCTACAACAGGAAAGTAACTTAACTTATAAAAATGCCCATACAGATTTATAAGTTAAGGCTTGACTTAAAAGTAAAGTAACTCATTATATAAGAGTGTCCATACAAACTTACATGATAAGGATCTTGTGAATGTAATGAAATGCAATGTGATGACTCACCCAAGTACACACATACACACTGCTATGTCGACACAGACTTGTAGTTCCCACTTTTCGAGCAGGTAGTTAAACTCTCAGGCATCATCCGTCGTGGCCAAACGGTGATAGTGAAACATGCTTTCCACTACTACGTTGGTCTCCACACTACCTGGTCTAGGCCTTCGTACACTTCAACGCTAAGAACACAACAACGGAGCTCCATACGTACTATAACTCAGAAGGAGTCTCGGGTAGATGTGCACCGAGAACCAAGCCCAATTGACCGATCATCGTGGCACGAAAGGAGCCTGTGGGAGCGTATCACCACATGACCATGCCCAATCATCCACTTGGCATGAAAGGAGCCCCAAGAATGAGCACCGAGGACCAAGTCCAACCGCCCAAAGTTTATCTGTCAACTCCCGTCAGTGTGACGACTGACGAGCTCGTAGACCTGCCACACTATCCTCAACCCAGAATTATGACACCGCGTGTCAACTCACATTGCATGCAATTTCACATGGCCTTACCATCGACCATCCAGTTCCCAACAACACTCAAAAGCTCCACACCGAGTACCTTATAATCACATCAATCTAGTGCGGTCAAATACTCACGCACTTACACCCTTTTCACATTTTCTTGCTCTAAAGCACTTAAGGGTTCAACATCAACACAGGTGGTAATCCACCTCATACAACATACCAATCCCACACTGCTACCTGCAGGGAGACACAACTCTAAGCAGTGGACTATACTAACCATCACATCAAACCCTTGAGATTACCATTATACATATTCCGTGACCATGAAGTTTACCTCATCTGATTCCTTCCTTATGATCAAGCATTCACAAACCATTATGCTTCCACATGATAATCACAACCATATAGTGATACTCCACATAATCATCAAGCATGACAACCTAGCTATAGATTACACATTCAATTATCGGGCATCACAGCCTCTTTCAAAACCCGTTTCATTCTCCGGATTATAAACACGCACATGCTTATCGGATTTCACAAGCACATCATTTGTCCAACCAAATCTTATCAAATCATTCGTTCACTAATTTCCCCAATCTATTTGTTTATTAACCTCCTCGAAAGCATTTGTTTATCTTGGCCACACATAACTAGCCCAACTAGGTCTCAACATCATCTTGCTACACTACTTCTACTTGGGTCAAATCCGGTTTTAAATCATCCCGAGACAACATGCACCTAAGATGTTACTGTGCATCAACTTCGACTAGACATTCCTGAGGCTGCAGGACTCATATGAAAATGTGCAAACATCTGTTGGAAAGGTCTTTCCAAGGGCTACAACTTCTGTCCGTGTACCAAGACCCAGATCCGGCCGTATCACACTCGAAAACGGCCTCGAAGTTTGTTGCGTGCAGAAAATAGATTTTTGCACGCATCTTAAAGCAAAATGAACGACATCAGTTCATCTTCTTCCTCTAGATATTTGTCCAAAACTACACACAACACTTTCTCGTCCCTTATTCACCCTCAATAGACCATTTCTCTTCACGAAACCAAGTCCATCAACTTCACACAAAGAGAGGAGAGGTTGAAGACAAAATCTCTAGGACAAGGTCCTAGCATGGTCTCTTCCTAGGAGATCTTCATCTCGCACGAGTCTAACTCCTTTGAGTCGACATCTCTCCTATATTATAACAATAGATCTCGCACCAAGGGAGAGGGTAGGAAGCTCACCTCGTTTCCATCCATGGATCTAATTATCCTTCTCAGCGACATCTTCTTCCTCGTTGGTGTTGTTCTTCACGAAAAGGAAAAACTCTTCCTCCAAAAAATCTGACTCCCACAACTTTCTTCTTCTGACGGTATCGGCACAGGTAACAGCTCGACAAGAGATGAAGTGACGGCTATGGTTTTTCCGCATGTCTCCTTTTATAAGAAGAATTAGGGTTAGATTGCTTCGCCACGTGTCACCCTAACATTGGACCGCATATTATTACTTAAATTAAGTCTTATTAAAAAGAACGGTCCAACGGAGCCATCAGCACCTATCCCGAAAACCCGGTTCAGCCCATACGCATGAACCAGCAACACAGTCTGTTGAAATTGCTCTAAATCAAAATCATCGTATATACTATACACACTCAACGAACCATCAAAATTCATCGTGGCCACTCGTCGCCTCGTTGAGTCCTGTACTTTTTTCTAAGTCAAGGCGCTGAGATCGTCGAGTATCACTCGATGATTCGTCGAATGGCGTTGAAACCACTCAACTCACTCGATGCTTTCAAAATCCAGAAATATTCTAAGTCAATTTCTTCTTGTGCATTGAGCATCACTCAACGCCTCGTCGAATGGCGTTGAGACTACACAACGCACTCGACGCCTCCTGAGTGCAAAATTATTCTAAGTAAACTTCATATTATGCGTTGAGTATCACTAACGCCTCGTAGAGTGGAGTTGAGACCACTCAACGCACTCGACGCATATTGCACCCAAAATAATTCTAAGTAAAATTCCTCTTATAGGCCTAGTATTACTCAAAGCACTTGATGCCTCCTGAACCAGAATTATTCCAAGTCAAATTCTCCTATTAGTCGAGTATCACTCCACACCTGTTTCCAGTGCACCCTGAGCCTGGGTCAACTCTCCTGACTCAAAACACGTGTGTGGGGTCTAGCACGAATCAGAACGTTACAAATCTTATAAACAAAATAAAAGATTTCGTCCCCGAAATCAGGCTAAGGCTATTGGGAAAATAAAGCACGAAGAATACAAAATATGCTTTTAAGTTTACCTTGGTGAAATAGCTTCAGGTAGTGCTTCCGGATTAAGTCCACCGGCTCCCAAGTATATTCCACTTTCCATGATTGGACTACAAGACCTTCACCAAAGGAACACTTTTCCAACGCAAGTTCCTTGTCTCAGTGTCCACTATCTGCACTGGTTCTAGTCGAACAGACCTATCAGTTGCCATTGTTCCAGTTGTGGTGAGGGCATGTTGATAGGGCTGTAGAAGTGATTTCCGAAGAGACGACACATGGAAGACGTCGTGCAAATTTTCCAGCTTTGGGGGTAGCTCCAGCTGATAGGCCAACAAGCCAACCCTCTCCAATATAGCATAAGGCCCCACATATCTTGGGTTGAGCTTCTTCCTCATGCCACGCACATGTGATGTAACATCCCGACTTTTATTGGGCCACCAGAGTCCTAGTGGGTCCAATAAAAGTGGCCTGAATCCTACCCATGACCCAGTAGAAGATAATCATATGCGGGAAATAGAGCTAGAGAACTCCGAATTAAGTTTTGTCAGTTCCTGTGACCTCGTATAGTCGATATGAGTGCATCAAAACTCGTTCAGTTAAACCCCGAGGTCATATAGTCAATGTGACCATTCCTCGTAAAACGCAACGAGAGCAGATTTTGGATATCGAGCTAGAGAACTCTGAATTGAGTTCTGTCAATTCCTGTGACCTCATATAACTTAGACAGGTGCACCGGAACCCGTCGCGGCACCATCCGAGATCTAACGACAGTTTTAGACACTTCGACCGTTTTAGCGCGCTAAGACGCGCAAATTTTGGACTTTCGCCAAACAGCCTCCGATTCAACCCCAGTCAGTGGTGTTGGACTCGTGTGGTCAATACGAAGTCAACGGAAGTCATCCCAGTCAATTTCAACGACATTTGGTTAACTCGTGGTCAAATCAAGCATAATCGTGCACCGAAAAGCGTGCGCAAACCAATTGTGACACGACACCCAAACTTTGACCTGACCCCGATGACTTGGACCCACTTTGACTTTGACCATCAAGGGGGACCCACCATAGGGTTGACTTGGTCAACCCCCCCTAAAAACCCATTTTTGGATTTTTTTTCTCCAAGTAGGGGCCCACCTCCTCTCCAAGGGAGGATAGCCCATGCCCCCCCTCACTCTTCTTTGGGCCCCCAACCAGCAATCAGCCATAGGATAGCTGGAGGACTACCCTACCCCTCCTCTCCTCTCTTTCCCCCTCTCTTTCTCAAAAGGCCCAAGACCATAAGGGCTTCATCTTCTTTTCCCCACATGGGGGAAAAGATAGGGCCTCCAGCTATCCTTGGATAACTTGAGGGTGGGGATTAATCCCTCCATAAGGAGGGATTAATCCCACCTTGGCTAGGGGAGGAGAGCCCCTCCTCCCCATGCCTATAAAAGGCCCCCTCCCGCTCTTCTTCCCCTGAAAGACTCTCAGAGTAGCTCACCCCCCTGCCTGACCCTTGCCGGAGCCCAAGTTGCCAGAAAAGTCAAGCCGAGGCCTCCCTCCCCCTCCACCACCGCCAACTTGGCATGGCCGACCAGGCCGGCCCCTCCCGAGACCACTAGACCCAGGTGGAACCCTTCTCCCTCCCCCTTCCCCGATCTGGACGTGCTGCATGTGCCTCCTGGCGGCCGGAGCGCTGCCGGCGCCACCCGAGCCTTGTTCCAGGCCGGGTGGTGCCCAAAGAAGAAGGCTCCTCCCCCAGTGTCGGTGGTGGCAATGGTGGAGTGTTATACCACTGGGGGAGGTGACCCCTAGCGACGGAGAGTGGCGGTGCCGCCGGAAACACAGTTCCGGCGGCACCCGTAAAAACATAGCATAACTCTGTTAGAGCTGGCGGTGGCGGCCGGCGGCGCATGGCCGCCGGACCACCGCGGGCGAGAAGCCCAACCCCCGACGCGTCAGCCGGGGGTGGATTGGTAGAAGGCTAACTGCCCGAGGAGCGGGGGTGGCACGGTGGCGCCGGGAGCAGGGCCACTGCCACCCCTGGCTCTCGGGTTGAGTTTTCCGGCGGCGGCCGGCGGCGCCAGGCCGCTGGAACACTGCCTAGAGGGTCTGTGGCCCCCGACAAGTTGATCGGGGCCGGCGATGGTGGCTGGAGGAGGCTGGGCTGCGGTGGTGGAGGCTACCACTCTCCACACTGCCGGGAAGCAGCAGTGGCCATCCGATCACATCATGAGATCGTACGACCCTGATCTTCTTAATTCCTGCCCCCCGCCTCAGCAACAGCGCCGCCCACAGCATATCTGCGGCTGATCCGCTGTGGGGACAGAAGGACAAAACATGTCCTGCGGCTCAATCTCAGCCGCATGATCATGTTGATCTTCTATAAGCAGACCAAAAATCAAGGCCAGTATTTGTAAAATTGTTTGGGCCAAACCTAGGACTTTAGGAGAAAAGTGTCCAACATGAAAAATGTTCCCCATGATGAGACCTACCTTCACAAAAATTTTGAGAATTTTTGGAATTGATTTAATATTTTTAAAAGCCAAAATAAAATTTATTTGGCTAAATTAAAAGCCCAAAATACATCAGAAAATTATAAAAAAATTACTAAGCTCATTTTAGCGCCTCCTAAGGATTGTATCAAAATTTGGGTTAATGGGGATAAGTTTTGATATTTTCCTAAAATATTGGAAGCCTAGGGTCGCGTAGAGATCATTTTTCCGCCCATTTTCCCTCGAAGGTGAAAATTGGAGCATGCAACCCCCCTTATAATCAAATAAGTATTTTAATTCATCTCCAGTCTCGTACTGGCCGAGCATATTTTGGTATTTCAGTACATCTCCAATATCATACTGGTCGAGCATATTTTAGTATTTCAGTACATCTCCAGTCTCGTACTGGTCGAGCTTATTTTAGTATTTCGTACTACTCCAGTCTCGTACTGGTCAAACTTACTTTACTACTTTCAATTCAGTAAATCTCCAGTCTCGTACTGGTCGAACTTATTTTAGTATTTCGTACTACTCCAGTCTTGTACTGGTCAAGTTTACTTTACTGCTTTCAATTTAGTACATCTTCAATCTCGTACTGGTCAAGTTTTTCTCAGTACTTTCTATTTAGTACAACTTCAGTCTCGTACTGGTCACATTTCATTCCGGTACTTTTAGCAGCTTAATCACCGTACTTGTCCTCATTGCAATTTACTATTATAATCCCGGGTCCTGCTCTGACGAGCAGTCGTTGTTAAAGTTAATCTTTAGTTGGGGATAATTGGAGTTGAAGTAGTCCTCCAGGTCTAGCCCCAAATAATGCGTTCCCTCGCTCCTTGTCGAAAGTGGAGCTAAGTGTCGACGCCCGAAGTCTAAAGCCTAGTAGGGCAGACCGACGTAGACCCGATGTATATTATGTTCGCCCTTTTGTTTGATTGTTTGTAAATTGCTTGCGGTGAAATAGTGGCGGGTCAGTCTCTCTCGCAGACCATTCGTACCGGCGCGAGAATGTCGACGACTCAAGGCGACAAGAAGATGAGTACCACGGGTGACCGACCGTTATATTCCCCGTCAGGTTTTTCCTCCACTGGTCGGCCCAAAACGATTCGTCGGATGTCGCTCACATCCAAGAGTACACAAGGTTGTACGTTAGGGCCTAGGCTTGTGCGGTACGACCACCCCTAGAAGTGGCAGGACTGGCCACTGTCACCGATGACAACATCGGTGAGGCCTGCGGGGCTCGCTATCTTGCTGGAACAGAAGCGGTCCAAACTATGTCGATATAGGGTATGTGTACGCGGCTATGAATGCCTGCGGTGTGTGCGCGGCTATGAATGCCTGCGGTGTGTGCGCGGCTGTGAATGCCTGCGATAGAAATCAGGAAGTGAAAACCTGATGTGCTGATGTGCTAGTGGAGCTTTGTTATAACTGATTCATATGCTTGCTGTTTTTCCCAGTTATACTATCCTGCACTCTTTTATAGTTGCTCCTAGCTATACGTACATGAAATGATATGCTAACACTCTCCTTTCTTCGACTATTTACTTCTATTGGGTGGGTGTGTGCTCGTCCCCAGGATATGGATCCGGGGAGGAGATTTGTTTCCACTTAGCTCTGTGACTAACGGTTATCTGATTAACCATTCACAGAAAATGAAGCATCGTAGTGACTCGCTGCCACGGGAGATTATGCCAGTGGCTAGGACTACTCGAGCAAATGCACCCCCGCTGTCCCCAGAGTTTAGAGACGTGAGTACCGCCGAGCAGCGTAGAGAGAGAAAGAGAGTATGAGTGATATATGTAGTGCATGTATAGCCCACAGGCTTATATAAATGCATAGGCTTCGGCCCTAGAACCTCTGTGTTATTGATATGTTATATATATCTGCAATGGTTTCCTGCTAATGCTTCCGCTATACTTTGATGGGTTGTGAATGTTATGATTCAAGCCGAGCAAGGAGGCCATCTAGTGCTTGGATAGGGTGGATCGTTTCCTCTAATAGCACTAGGTGGACGTCTTGAGCCAGTAGTACCCCTCCGGCCCGACCCGGGCAAAAGGTTGGGGGGGGCTCTACAAATGGATCAGAGCCATCATGATTCATCCTTGTGGAGCAGTCTCAGGATCCCTCCGCCCCTCGCTTCGTTCTGGTTTCTGGACGAACCTTGCAGCGGAAGCCTGGTAGACCCTAGTGTGGAGGCTTAGGGATTCTAGACTGTACGATAGTACGCCCATACACTATTATTTTCCGCTTGGGTTGTCATTTTTTGCAAATTTCCCCTACTTTTGCAAAATACTGACACTCTTTCCTGTTACTTCTCTAAATACCGGAGTACAGTAACGGGGGATCCTCGTCCAGAGGATATGTTCCAGCTACCCCACCACCAGACCCAGTCGCTCCCGCGGCCGTACCGTTTGCCGAGAAAGATATGGGGCAGACACTGCCGGCTATTCTAGCAACTTTCCGATCTGCCCTGGCACAGCCATCGCGAGAGATGACCGCACCCACCGATCTGCTGACGACTTTCTGAGGACTGAGGCCTCCTCCTTTCAGAGGTACGGAGAAGACCATCCAGATAGAGGAATGGGTGGAGCGGGTGGAGGAGCTGTTAGTGGGAATGATGTGCCAAGTTATGGCTGCAGTCTCTTTAGTGGTGACCCTTTTAGAGGGATACACGAGAGATTGGTGGAGAGCGGCTAGTCGCTCTACTTTTCGAGGTCGACCGTTGAGCGCGATCCTTTGGGGGGGAGTTCTCCATGGCTCTACTAGAGTTCTTCATCACGGATGCAGACTGAGCCGCGCTGCAGGAGAGTTTCTTGCTCATTCGACAGGGCAACCACACAGTGGCAGAGTACGAGAGAGGGTTTATACACCGGGCACGCTTTGCCGGGAATCTGGCTTCCTCCGACAGGGATAGAGCTTCTCGGTTCTACTGAGGACTACGAGACGACCTGAGGCCGGCCCTGATCATGCTCTCTCAGGCTACCTTTCACACCATAGCCACCAATGCGACAACATTAGAGTTGGACCAGCAGACAGTGGCTCAGCGGCGCAGAGGACAAGTAGAGATTCCTCGAGACCAGAGGCGAGATGGAGGAGTCGCTCCCCATAGATTGGATAGAAAGTGCAGGCAACAACACTGCAGACAGCCCTATAGGCGCCCACCGGTACCCCCAACACCCCCAGCTGTGCAGCCAGACATCAGACCAGCTCCAACACCACAACCCCCACTAGTGGCCCGACGAGATGTTCCCTTCACAGGGAACTGCTTCTTATGTCAACAGTCGGGACATATGAGAGCTTTCTGCCCACAGGCGACAGGGAGACCGGGATTAGAAGCATTTCAGGGTGGACAGCCGGCACGGGGACAGGGTCAGAGAGGCCGCAGAGGCAGAGCAGGCAGGAGAGGCCAGCAGGGCCGAGCAGAGCCTCTAGAGGCCTAAGCACTGGACTTGCAGCACGGACCGGCCCCTGACGTAGTCATAGGTATATATTTTAGGCGATAAGGAGATATCAGATCTTACTACTGATGTTGTATATTACTTATATGTGCTTACATCTTCTGTATTGGATGGATGATATATATGTATATATTTCCCATGTTGTCAGGAATCTTGTTGGTAGAAGGACACCCTGCCAAGACTCTTTTCGACATAGGAGCAACACACTCTTTCCTTTCCCACGATTTCATCACAACAAAAGGAAACGTTATTCGTTCAACCAGACTGTCTATACGAATCCATTTACCGGAGGGGTCGGATATGACATCTACGGAAAAGTGCTCGTTCCTGGTTGTGCTAGGAGTAGTAGAATTTGAGATCTACGCAACCATCCTAGCAATAACTGGATTTGACATAATTCTGGGAATGGATTGGCTGGCCGAGCACCAAGCACAGATAAACTGTTCCACGCCAGAAGTTCGGCTACAGAATCCAAATGGCTAGAGCGTCACGTTGACAGGTGTGACCTATGTCTCGCGTATTATTCTAACTTCTACGCAGATTGTGAAATCAGTCCGACAGAAGGACGAAGTATACCTTATCTATTTCAAGATGGAAGACAAAACTCAGGTGCTCGCCAAAGTCCCAGTAGTCTGCGACTTTCCAGATATTTTCCCTAAGTCCCTCCTGGGATTGCCACCCCAGTGAGAGGTCGACTTTCAGATTGAGCTCGTGTCGGGAGCACGACCAGTATCACGAGCCCCCTACTGGATGGCCCCAAGAGAGCTAACTGAACTGAAAATCCAACTACAGGAACTAATAGATGCTGGGTTTGTCCGTCCTAGTTCCTCGCCCTGGGGAGCCCCGGTGCTTTTCTTCATGAAGAAAGTCGGGACACTGCGACTGTGCATCGACTATAAGGAACTAAATAAGCTTACTGTACGCAACACACACACCCTCCATAGGATCGACGAACTGTTCGATCAGTTGCAAGGTGCATTCGTGTTCTCCAAGATGGACCTGAGATCCGACTATTATCAGCTTCGAATCCGAGAGGAAGATATTCCTAAGACTGCCTTCTGCTCCCGATACGGTCTATATGAGTTCCTAGTGATGCCCTTCGGGCTCACCAACGCGCCCTCCGCCTTCATGGCCCTAATGAATAAAGTCTTCGAACCCTTCTTGGATCACTTTGTCATCGTCTTCATAGACGACATCTTAATCTACTCGAAGACCAAGACGGACCATACTCGACACCTGCAAATGGTGCTATTAAAGCTCCGGGAGCACTCTCTCTTCGCCAAATTCAGTAAGTGCGAGTTTTGGCTAGAAGAAGTTGGATTCTTGGGCCACACGAAAACAAGAAAGGAGTGGCAGTAGACCAAACCAAGATCCAGGCAGTACAAAATTGGCCGCCACTCAGGACAGCTGCAGACATCCGGAGTTTTCTCGGTCTTGACGGATGCTACAGGAAGTTCGTCGAGGGTTTTTCCAAGATTTCCCTACCCCTAACTGTTCTCACCAAGAAAGACGCCGCATTCCGATGGACACCGGAGTGCGAGGCTGCATTCGTCGAACTGAAGAAACGGCTGACTTTTGCGCCAATCCTTACGATCCCCACAGGGACCGAGGGATTCCAAATCTACATTGATGCCTCCCTGAAGGGATTGGGAGCTGTTCTAATGCAGCATGGCAAGGTAGTGGCCTACACATCTCGACAATTAAAGCCGCACGAATTGAATTACGCAGCACAAGATTTAGAGTTGGGCGCCGTCGTCTTCGCCCTTAAAATCTGGAGGCATTATCTGTACGGAGTAAGATGTGAGATCTTCTCCGACCACAAGAGCCTCAAGTATATCTTCACGTAGAAAGAGCTGAATCTCCGGCAGCGCCGATGGCTAGAATTCCTATGCGATTATGACTTCGCTCTCCAATATCACCCCGGGAAGGCTAACAGAGTCACTGACGCCTTGAGACGCCAGCCTGCGATAGCCGGGAGTTGGATGGAGCAGATCCCTAAGGAACTATTCCAGTCCTTGATAGACTTGGAGATTACCCTGGTTGCCCGAGGAGATCTGGAAGAGTACTATTCTCAGCTGTATTGGATGGAGATCCAATGCGACATCCGAGACCGGATATGAGAAGCCCAGAAGATCGACCCAGAGATAATGCCGATCATCTGATCTCTGCAAGGAGGGGCACAAGAGGATTATAATCTGCATGACAGGATTCTACAATTCAAACATCGCATATTCATTCCCGCTACCGGAGGGATTCATGAAGAAATTCTGCAAGACGCCCATCAGTCCAGGTACTCGATCAACCCTGGCGTAGTTAAGATGTACGCGGACCTGCGCAGGACCATTTACTGGCCTAGAATGAAAAGATATGTCACCAACTTCGTGGCCCGGTGTCAGACCTGTCAGAAGGTTAAAGCCGAATGCCGCGGTCAACGAGGCCTATCACAGCCCCTGCCGATACCAGAATGGAAGTTCAAAGATATCTCTATGGACTTCGTCCACGACCTACCTCGATCCCGCGCTGGGAATGACTCAATTTGGGTGGTCATAGATCGACTCACCAAGGTAGTGCGGTTCATTCCAAATCGACAGGGTAACAGAGTGGATATCCTGGCCAAAATATTCCTAGAGCAAGTGGTCCGATTTCACGGAGTACCAAAGTCCATCGTATCATCGTGACAGGCGTTTCACATCTAAGGAGTGGAGGCGGGTACAAGCGTACTTAGGAACCAAATTGTCCTTCAGCACCGCCTTCCACCCGCAGACAGACGGACAGACGGAGAGGACGAACCAGACGATGGAGGGTCTTCTTCGATTGTGCATAGTGGAACACAATGAGCCGTGGGAACAGCTATTGTCGTTAGTCGAATTTTCATACAATAATAGCTATCAGGCTAGCATTAAAATGTCGCCATACGAGGCATTGTATGAAAGATGTTGTCGAACGCCGTTGACTTGGGCTCAGGAAGAGAACTCGGAAGCCTTAGGAATGGCTTATATTGATGACACTACAGCAGTGATACAGTTGATCCAGGAGCGAATGCGGGAAGCGCATAGCGGACAGGCCAAGTACTATGATGAGCGACACCGACCGGTGGATTTCAGCGTGGGGGAGATGGTGTTTTTGAAAATTAAGCACATGCAAGGTGTCTCCCGGTTGAGAAGGCAGAAAAAGTTAGATACCCGCTACCTGGGCCCCTATCCGGTGATAGAGCGCGTTGGCCCTATCACCTATCGACTAGCCTTTCCCCCTAGAGTTGGGAAATCTTCACGATATATTTCATGTCTCTTCCTTAAGACAAGTCCTCCGACAACCACAACAGCACGTTCCTACCCCACCGACGCAACTACAGTCAGATAGATCCGTCCAGCTCGAACCCGTCAAAGTACTAGATTACAAGGTGAAGACACAACGTAACAAGACCATCCCGATGGTTAAGATACTATGGTCAAACTGCGGACGAGAGGAGTTCACGTGGGAACCTGAAGCACTCCTCCGAGAGAAGCACCCAGAGCTCTTTCCCCAGGTATGCTACTTGTTCCCCCTACTTCAAGCAAATTTTCGGGGATGAAAATCATTTTATTTTTATTGGATTGTAACATCCCGACTTTCATTGGGCCACCAGAGTCCAGTGGGTCCAATAAAAGTGGCCCAAATCCTACCCATGACCCGGTAGGAGATAACCCTAGGTGGGAAATAGAGCTAGAGAACTCTGAATTAAGTTCTGTCAGTTATTGTGACCTCGTATAGTCGATACGAGTGCATCGGAACTCGTTCAGTTAGACCCCAAGGTCATATAGTGAATGTGACCATTCCTCGTAAAATGCAATGAGCGCAGATTTTGGATATCGAGTTAGAGAACTCCGAATTGAGTTCTATCGATTCCTGTGACCTCATATAACCTAGACAGGTGCACCGAAACCCGTCGCGGCACCATCCGAGATCTAACGACAGTTTTAGACACTTCGACCATTTTGGCGTGTTGAGACGCGCAAATTTTGGACTTTCGCCAAACAGCCTCCGATTCAACCCCAGTCAGTGGCATTGGACTCGTGTGGTCAATGCGAAGTCAATGGAAGTCGTGCCAGTCAATTTCAACGACATTTGGTCAACTCGTGGTCGAATCAAGCATAGTCGTGCACCAAAAAGCGTGCGCAAACCAATTGTGACACGACACCCGAACTTTGACCCAACCCCGATGACTTGGACCCACTTTGACTTTGACCAGCAAGGGTGACCCATCCTAGGGTTGACTTGGTCAAACCCCCCCCCCCCCCCTAAAAACCCATTTTTGGATTTTTTTCTCCAAGTAGGGGCCCACCTCCTCTCCAAGGGAGGATAGCCCATGCCCCCCTCACTCTTCTTTGGGCCCCAACCAGCAATCAACCATAGGATAGGTGGAGGCCCACCCTACCCCTCCTCTCCTCTCTTTCCCCCTCTCTTTCTCAAAAGGCCCAAGCCCATAAGGGCTTCATCTTCTTTTTCCCACATGGGGGAAAATATAGGTCCTCCAGCTGTCCTTGGACAGCTGGAGGGTGGGGATTAATCCCTCCCTAAGGAGGGATTAATCCCACCTTGGCTAGGTGAGGAGAGCCCCTCCTCCCCAAGCTTATAAAAGGCCCCCTCTCCCTCATCTTCCCCTGCAAGACTCTCAGAGCAGCTCACCCCCCCTGCTTGACCCTTATCGGAGCTCAGGTGGCCGGAAAAGGCAAGCTGAGGCCTCCCTCCCCCTCGACCACCGCCAACTTGGCATGGCCGACCAAGCCGGCCCCTCCCGAGCCCACCAGACCCAGGTGGAACCCTTATCCCTCCCCCTTCCTCGATCTAGACGTACTGCATGTGCCTCCCGGCAGCCGGAGCACCGCCGACACTACCCTAACCTTGTTCCAGGCCGGGTGGTGCCCAAAGAGGAAGGCTCCTCCTCCAGTGCCGGTGGTGGTGCTGGGGGAGTGTTATACCATTGGGGGCAGCGACCCCCAGCGGCGGAGAGCGGTGGTGCCGCCGGAAACACGGTTCCGGCGGCACCTGCAAAAACAGAGCATAACTCTATTAGAGCTAGCGGCGGCAGCCGGCGACACATGGCCGCCGGACCACCGCCGGCGAGAAGCCTGACCCCCGGCGCATCAACGGGGGGTGGACTGGTAGACGGCCAACCGCCCGAGGAGCGGGGGTGGCGCGGTGGCGCTGGTAGTGCTGGGAGCAGGGCCACCGCCACCCCCGGCTCTCGGGTTGAGTTTTCCAGCGGCGGCCGGGGGCGCCAGGCCGCCGGACCACCACCCAGAGGGTCGCCGACCCCCGACGAGTTGATTGGGGCCGGCGACGGTTGCTGGCGGAGGCTGGCCAGCGGTGGTGGAGGCTGCCACCCTCCACACCGCCGGGAAGTAGCTGTTAACCCAGAAATCGGCGATCCTTCCCAAGGTAGCCAGCTGGATAGTCGCGACCTTCAGATTCTCCCTATTGATCGCGGCAAGTCCCAGTGTAGGCGGAAAGTTTTCCCTGTCTGCCTAGGTCTCCTAGCAACCGCGTGCCCTGCGGGACGGCGGGCTATTCCCATAGCTCACCCTCGCAGGCCATGCGGTGAGCCCCGCTAACCGTGCAATGCTTTTCCTTGTAGGAGGCAACCTACCATCAGGATCCCGCCCGCAGGATGGCGCCCGCTTCGCAGCTAGCCAAGCGGACTCCCCCCGGAGTCTGCCCAGGCCGCCCGCAGGGGGCGGCCTCCGCTCCAGCCGGGAGGACTCCCCCCGTAGTCCGCCCAGGCCGCCCGTAGGGGGGCGGCCTCCGCCCCAGCCGGGCGGACTCCCCCGGAGTCCGCCCAGGCCGCCCGCAGGGGGCGGCCTCCACTCCAGCCGGGCGGACTCCCCCCGGAGTCCGCCCAGGCCGCCCGCAGGGGGGTGGCCTCCGCTCCAGCCGGGCGGACTCCCCCTGGAGTCCGCCCAGGCCACCCGCAGGGGGGCGGCCTCCGCTCCAGCCGGGCGGACTCGCCCCGGAGTCCTCCCAGGCCGCCCGTCGGGGGCGGCCTCCGCTCCAGCCGGGCGGACTCCCCCCGGAGTCCGCCCAGGCCGCCCGCACGGGGGCGGCCTCCGCTCCAGCCGGGCGGACTCCCCCGGAGTCCGCCCAGGCCGCCCGCAAGGGGGCGGCCTCCGGCCAGCCGGGCGCACTCCCCCTTAGAGTCCGCCCAGGCCGCCCGCAGGGGAGCGGCCTCCAGCCAGCCTGGAGGACTCCCCCTTGGAGTCCGCCCCGGCCGCCCGCAAGGGGGCGGTCTCCATTCTCTCCCGGCCTCCTCCGCTTGCCTCTTCCGCTAACCTGGCGGACTCGTTTTTCCAGTCCGCCGAGTCCGCGCAGGTCGTCATGGTGACGTCACTGGGCCCAGCTGCTAGAAGATCCTTCCCCGGGCCTATAAATAGCCTCTGATACATCTCATTCTGCAGTCCAGAGGTGGAGACAAGGCTTGCCAGCAGACTCTATGGACTCCATTTTCCAGCCCGCGCAGTCCTCCACAGCCTGCCTGCAGCCTGCCAGCAAGCCCTGCGGACTCCATTTTCCAGTCCGCGCAATCCTCCACAGTTGATCCAGCAGGCCCTGCGGACTCCATTTTCCAGTCCGCGCAGTCCTCCACAGCCTGCCTGCAGCCTGCCAGCAAGCCCTACGGACTCAGTTTTCCTGTCCGCGCAGTCCTCCATAGTTGATCCAGCAAGCTCTGCGGACTCAGTTTTCCAGTCCTCCACAGCTGCTAGCAGCCTCTTTTCCTTAGTCTCTGACAGCCTCTTTTCTTTAGTCTCTGACAACTTCTTCCCTTAACTGCCAGCTTCCCCCTTTGTACCCTTTAGTGCTTTTTCATGTAAAGGTGCACTAGCAAACTGTAATCTTGTTTCTTGATTAGAGAAAAGCCCGTCGCAAGAGTGACATTCAAGCCGCGGCGGGCGAAGTTTGTTGTTGCCGCTGCTAGCGGCCCCCTCTCCTTCCCTCTGCTCAGCAAGCCTAGCTCTCTGCTCAGCAAGTTTTTTCTCTGCTCATCAAGTTCTTCGCTGCTCCTTGAGCTTCTCTGCTGCTCAACCGTCATAGTAACTGTCTGCTCGACAGCTCCTGATCAACCTCCTCCTCCTCTCTTGGTCAACCTTCTCTGTTGATCAAGCTTCTCCTCTCCTTTATCCCCGCAACCCTCTTTGACAAGCCGCTTGCTCCACTCTCGAGCACTCAGAGGCTTCCTTCCTTTCTTCTTCCTCCTCCTCTCTTGGTCAACCTTCTCTGTTGATCAAGCTTCTCCTCTCCTCTATCCCCGCAACCCTCTTTGACAAGCTGCTTGCTCCACTCTCGAGCACGCAGAGGCTTCCTTCCTTTCTTCCTCTTCCTCTCCTAGCTTGTGAGACCGAACACCCCCTCCGTGTTAGCTGTGCCCCCGGTGTCGTTTCCGCGCATCAACAGTTAACACGCGACCTTCAGATCCGAACAGGTAGTGAAAACTGACTGACAGCCATGGCAGACCACCAACCCGCTGAGAACATTGCACCAAGTCCCAGTGAAGATCCTCTCTGGGAAGCCTTTGAGCAATCACGCCGTGAGAATGCTCAGTAGTTCCAAGCAATCAACAAAATTCTTGCTGCAATCACGCAGCAACTAGGCGCTCATCCAGCAATAGCTCCAGCTGCTCCAATCAACCTAACACCAACATTGGAGCATCAGCAAGCTTATTCTCAAGCTTGCCCGCCGTTCTATCCTCCTTACACCCCAACCTTTCCGCAAGGGCCTGCAGCCCCTTTGCGACCTCAAGATGAAGAGTTTGCAGCTCGTCAAAACTTCTTCCGGGGAGCAGCCCGGGGAAGCCCTGCAAGATTTCTCAACTTTCAAGGAAGTCATCCTTGCCACCCCAGCTCCTGCCTTTGCTCCTGCAGCAGCTTTTCCCTTTTATTCCCATGCTTCCTTTACAGCTACACCCCATGATCCCTTTAATCCCTATGCTATGGGAGAGCAGGAAGAGCCATCACCCTTTGCCGAGAGCGTTCGCTATGAACCTACTCCAGCTAACTTCAGAGAGCCCCGGTTACCCATCTACACCGGAGAGACTGATCCAGTAAAGCACCTTCAAGCTTTTGAGTCAGCCGTTGCTCTCAAAACTCTGTCAGATGAAACTAAGTTCAAACTTCTTGTGACTACCTTTGATGGACAAGTGAGGGACTGGTTCTATGGCCTCCGTCCTCATTCCATCACTTCCTTCGCTGATCTACGAAGGGAGTTTCTTCTCAGATTCTCTACCTCAAGCAAGAGGAAGGGCGGTCCTGAAGCGCTCTTTGAGATCAGGCAGCGCAGTGATGAAACTTGGTCTCAATTCATTGATCGATTCCATAGAGAGATTCTGGACATCGAGATCATTGATCAAGAAATGTATAGAGTGGCTCTTATCAACGGTCTTCGTGAAGGGCCTCTCAAGTTTGAAGCCAATGTCCGTGCTCCAAGGACATACCAAGAGTTGATTGCTCTAGCCAACTCGTACATCCGAGGCGAAAAGAGCAATCCAGGCTTCGTCTCCAAGCTCTTATCAGAGAAAGATCCTTCTCACAAGCTGCCTCCGAGGTCTCCTTACAATCGTTTCCCATCTCATTCAAGAAAGGAGAGAAGGTTTCAACGCCAGCGATACTCCTTCCCGAGCCATGATCGTGCTCAAGATCAACCGCTACTACCACCAGCTCCATCTTCTCAAACAGTTGCAGTCTATCAGCAGCAAGGCAACGACTCGCACGAGTCCGAACTGGATGAAATCATGCTTCAAGTGAGCCAAGTCATGAAAGATAGGGCCAACTATAAGAAGCCTTATCGACCAGCTGATCAAAGATCTAGGGGTTCAGAACCCTACTGCGAATTCCACAAAGAGCCAGGTCACTTAACTGAGCACTGCCGAGCATTCCGTCAGCTTGTGCAAAAGATGCTCCAGCAGGGTAAGATGCGTGACCTGCTTCCTAAAGAAGATCGCCCTGATCCATCAACTTCAAAGGGCAAAGAAGTCGCAGACGTTCCTTGCTCTTCAAGGGGAGTAAACCAAGTCGAAGAGCCTCCTCTCCTCGTGGTTAACCAAGCTGTCGAGTGCTTCGATGCCGACGACGAGGGTGTGCTTGGAAGGCTATTCTAAGCCAACAATGGACATCACTGCTCCACAAAGCTCCCTCACAACCCTGATGGGTTATCTCAACCCTTGCTCTTTCTTTTTTCAGACATTTTCATTTTACCAAACACTTCTCAGTGTTCATTCTTGTTTTTCAGCATAATTTTTTATCAGGGATCTCATACTGACACAATCCCCTTCTTGTGATGCTCCTTCCTTTATTTTTCTCTTTGCCAAAGCGATCACTACACCAATGAGATATCGCCAAGTCTTGCTATAGGCCCCCTTGAGATTGGATTCCAGCGTAAGACCACAACGACCACATATCGCGAGGAGTGTTTGCATATGTGTAGTGGGGGCCATCCAACTCTCATGCGGAGGAATACGAGACTTTGGATCCTAGCCAGCATCTGACACAGAGTGTGTGCTAGGGGAGCCCCATGTGTTAGCTCTACTGTGCTTCGCAAAGGATACATTACAGTTACGGTGATCATTTCTTGACAAGCAATGACAATCAAGCATAGCCTTGTCTCTTTGATCATCTCACAGCTGTGATGCCCGAACACTCTCTGGTACTCTCGATCCGTGCCTTCGCGGCTTCCCACAATTCCACTAATCAATCCACAGATAAGCAATAGGCCACTTGGCGCAATTAGTCTCACTGATCAGTGATGATTGTACCCGAGGAAAGAGAGCAGTGCATCTAGCGATCCTTCTCAGGATTCTCCTTGCTTTTCTTTTTTTTGTGCCCTCCTTGAGGATGCGCGGCCAGCCTGCTTTGAGTAGGACTATACTCGGGATGATTTTCTCAGGCAAGTGATGCATAAGGCCCACGGGGAACACCTGTGGCAGCATTCAAACTTCTTTAGTCATCCGAGTATAGACCTTTTTTGTCTATTACCTTCTTCCACAGTTGAACAGGTTAATCCGACCTTTCAAAAGGATTAGCAAATATCTGCTTTGCTCTTGCTCATCTCATATACGTTGCTTGCTCAAGCTCTACCAGATGGTGATTCACAGAGCTATTCATTACTCTTGCCAAAAACTAATGATATCGAGCATTGATCAAAGAATCATACTCTCCTTGATCATCAAGCCATGCTATTGCAATCTAGTTAAGATTGGCAGAATTCGTCAAATTGCTTCTCTGCTAATCTGATCATATCCATCCATCCATATCAACAGTTAACGCTCGATTTATTGATCTGGGTTTCATGATAAAGTGTTCATCAGACATTTTCCTTGCTACTTGGTCATATCAACCTTATCTTATCAACAGTTAGCACCTGCAAGACTCATTCAGGTACTTGTAGTTTAGTTCATTATGATATGCATGCTGCTCACTCTTTTCTCTTTGCAGTAAATAACAGACACTTGCAAGCCTTCTCTCAGGTACTTGCAAGCTTCCTTCATTTACATGTTTTGCTTCTAACTCTTCTCCTTACAGGGATTAGTAAAAACTTGCAAGCCTTCTCTCAGGTACTTGCAAGCTCCTTTTATATATGTCTGCTTCTAACTCTCTTCTTGCAGAGATCAACAGACACTTACGAGCCCTTTCACAGGTACTTACAAGTTACTTTCATGTACTATGCATACCTTTAACTCTTCTTTTGCAGAGAAAGCAAAGACTTGCAAGTTCCTTACAGGTACTTGCAGCTCATTCTTCGTTCTTGTATACTCTTTATCCTTCCTTTTTTGCAGAGAATAACAGGTGCTTGCAAGCCTCCATCAGGTACTTGCAAGTTATTATGCTTTCTGTTTTCCTCTCACTTTCATTTTGCAGAACCTAGTGGAAGACACACCTTCGTTTTGTAAAGGCAAACTCAGGTACACACTCGATGTACCACCCATACATGCCTACCCTAACTTTCCTTTTGCAGGAAAATAGACAAGCATCACGAAGCTCCTAAGGAGAGGCTTCAGGTTCTGTCTCTCCTCGCCCCCCCTTTTCTTTCCGTTGGGGTGGATCACGATTTTCGTGGGCCTCCAACTTTTTCGAAGTTCCCTTCGAAACTTAAAAAAGTGCAGGGATTATATTAACCCAGAAATCGGCGATCCTTCCCAAGATAGCCAGCTGGCTAGTCGCGACCTTCAGATTCTCCCTATTGATCGCGACAAGTCCCAGTGTAGGCAGACAGTTTTCCCTGTCCGCCTAGGTCTCCTAGCAACTGCGTGCCCTGCGGGACGATGGGCTATTCCCATAGCTCACCCTCGCAGGCCATGCGGTGAGCCCCGTTAACCGTGCAGTGCTTTTCCTTGCAGGAGGCAACCTACCATCAGGATCCCGCCCGCAGGAGGGCGCCCGCTTCGCAGCTAGCCAAGCGGACTCCCACCGGAGTCCGCCCAGGCCGCCCGCAGGGGGTGGCCTCCGCTCCAGCCGGGCGGATTCCCCCCGGAGTCCGCCCAGGCCGCCCGCAGCGGGGAGGCCCCCGCTCCAGCCGGGCGGACTCCCCCCGGAGTCCGCCCAGGCCGCCCGCAGGGGGGCGGCCTCCGCTCCAGCCGGGCGGACTCCCCCCGGAGTCCGCCCAGGCCGCCCGCAGGTGGCGGCCTCCGCTCCAGCCGGGCGGACTCCCCCCGGAGTCCGCCCAGGCCGCCCGCAGGCGGGCGGCCTCCGCTCCAGCCGGGCGGACTCCCCCCGGAGTCCGCCCAGGCCGCCCGCAGGGGGGGCGGCCTCCGCTCCAGCCGGGCGGACTCCCCCAAAGTCCGCCCAGGCCGCCCGCAAGGGGGAGGCCTCCGGCCAGCCGGGCGGACTCACCCTTGGAGTCCGCCCAGGCCGCCCGCAGGGGGGCGGCCTCCGACCAGCCGGGCGGACTCCCCCTTGGAGTTCGCCAAGGCGGCCCGCAAGGGGGCGGTCTCCGTTCTCTCCCGGCCTCCTCCGCTTGCCTCATCCGCCAACCTGGCGGACTCATTTTTCCAGTCCGCCGACTCCGCGCAGGTCGTCATGGTGACGTCTGTAACAACTCCATCCGTTCATATGGTATATTCTCGAAGGTCCGGCCGGGGCCCCACAGTATATATCACAAAACAGACAGTGAAGGTATAGGATGATACCAGAGTAGCGCATCGCACCTATCACAAAGCATTCTAGTGGAAGCCTAGACTACAACTTGAACTCCTCATGAATGCCCAAATATAAAACTCCACATTTTATACGATATAGGAATGTCTTACAACAAGTAAAAAGAGATGGCTTTATGGCCTTACATGGCTTTCAAACAGTGACCTAAACAGATTGGCGCGCAGGCCGGCCACAATAAAAGAAAACACACAACATATGCAAATAACATTCGAGGGCTAGCAACAGTAGTAGCAACAACAGCAGGAACATCAACCTCTATGCGTCTCGCTCGGCTCTCCAGCACCTATACAGGGACAATCCACCCAACGGTGGCAAACAAAAGCAACGGTCAACGTTCAGCTGACCAAATTATAACGACCCTACCCCTTTTCTCGGGGCAGCGATAATCTTCCCTGCAGGCATATGATAACACATTATTGCAATATATCTCATCAAAATGTGCTTTCACGCACACAAGCCATCACAACCGTTCGCCACCCGGCCTAACGGTCCGTGCACTCAGGGCACATTCTTGGTGTTCTGGCAAATCTCTTGCCCACCACCGTATCAGGGTCACAACCCAACGGTAACTCTCTTGAGCATTTACTCCATGGCGTGTAGCCGGAGTTTTATAGTCTTAGTGAACCAGGATGGCCCGTAGCCCCCCGTTGTATCACGGCGCGCAGGCCTAAGACTCTTGCTATGCGCTCCAACAGACCGCACTTTCTGGTCTCACGTCGGACGGACATAACGCAGGTCGGATCCTCCACCCCCCCGTTGCTCAAATCGTCTTGCCTTCTCCGAGTACAGTGTACTCATGGCTATATCAAAGGCGCGGGTAGGTCTCACCGATCCTGTTCTGGCATTCAAGCCTGGGCATAATTCTTACACCCATTCTCTCACAACAACAACGGGTCTTTCCTGGGCACACCAGTACTTCATGTTACTCGCTTCACAGGTGGACACCGCAAAATCACAAATGTCAGGGGTCTTTCCTGGCTACCATGCCAGTACTTCTTGTTACTCGCTTCACAGGTGGACACCCTACGACATCAAGCGTTACAAAGGGCCTTTCCTGGTCATACCAGTACTTCCTGTGCCTCATACACAGGTATGACCCAAAAACATAACACAGATATTTTCCTGGACTACCACTTCAGTACTTCCTGTTACTCCTTTTCGCAGGCATAACCCGTTGACTCCTTAACCTACACGTTTATCACGGAGTCTTCTCCGGTTCGTATGCAACATCACCAATCCAGACCAACCTGTCTAGATGGGCTTCACACAGCATGCCTATTCCGTACTCCATTTCCGGATCTATATGCCAACAAAGGGGATTTCAAGCATCCACCCAAAGACTCCCAAAATCAGCCACCTCTTGGTGGGGGAATCACAAATATATGTCAAAAGGAAGCCTTCACATGCCTAGGAAGAAAAGTCGTTACCCTTGACGACCGCTTCGGTGCCATGACCTCAAAGCTAGCTTGAATGGCTCACAAGAACGTTTCCGCCGCAACGTCGGCTTCAGAACTCTTATCGATAAACCACAGCACCACCAGCAATCAGCCCCCTTTCCTCCTCCTCCTTCTTCCTCTCTCTTTCTCTCTCTAAGCTTGTAGAAAGATGAAGGCCAAAATACATTATGAGAAATCCTTTCTCATTCACGGCCTTAAGGAAAGCTGGAGGCCTTTCAGCCTTTGGATCTAGGCTGAAGGAATGGACGGCTACGATTCTGCCAAAAACACTGATTTTGACCTGACACGGCCTGTGACACGCCCGTGTCCAAGGCCGTGTGCCTCAAGCGGTGGTCAACCGACCTATCCAATCCAGTGACACGCCCATGGGACACGCCCGTGTCATGGGCCGTGTCACCCAACACGCCCTCAGACACACCCGTGTCTGTGGCCGTGTGCCTGGGCGAAAGTAATCCCAAAACATCCCGAGACTTCACACGGCCTGTGACACGCCCGTGTCCCAGGCCGTGTGCCCAGACACGGCACGAAGACACGCCCTGTCGAAACTTTTCGTCGCGCTGAGTTCGTCGACCCGAATTGACATGCCCTGTGACATGCCCGTGTCACAGGCCGTGTGCAACTTCTCGACACTCGACGCCTACATCTCGACACTCGACGATCGTCGAGCAAAAGACGTCGAGCACACGACACGACTTGGGACATGCCCGTGTCCTGGGCCGTGTGCCTCCTCTCGACACATCGTCGAGCGAAAAATCGTCGACACAAAGGCCGATCGTCGACACGGCCTCGACACGCCCTGCGAAACGCCCGTGTCGCAGGCCGTGTCCGCTGTTCGACGACCGTCGACTCCAAATTTCATCGACTTCGCGGCCAAATCGTCGACCCCAGCTTGACACGCCCTGGGAAACGCCCGTGTCCCAGGCCGTGTCACCCAAAAATTGCCTGCTGAGAAAATTTGGGCTGTTACAATCCTCCCCTCCTACAAGAAATTTCGTCCTCGAAATTCAAACACAGGAAGACACTAAGTAACCAGCAAGAAAAATGTTACAACATGCAATTTTTTATGTTACGACATCCTCTCTACAGATTACAAAAACAGCTCGGGGAACTCCTCTCTCATGATTTGCTCTCGCTCCCATGTCAGTTCTTCACGACCGCAGTTATCCCATCGGACTTTCACCATGCCGACCGTCTTGTTTCGCAACTGTTTCTCGGCTCGATCTTCGATCTGAATGGGTCTAACTCTCATTGTGAGCCTATACTCCACCGACACACGATCATCCGCGATCACTTGAGCTGGATCCTTCACGACCTTCCGAAGCACCGAGATGTGAAATACATCATGTAATCCACCTAAGTCTGCCGACAGAGCTAGCCGATAAGCCGCTTCGCCAATTCGCTCAACCACTTCAAAAGGACCCAAATATCTTGGACTCAACTTTTTCAATCGTCGAATCCGGGAGACACCTTTGAATAGCTTGATCTTCAAGTAGACCCAATCGCCAACCGCAAATTCCACGTTCCGGTGCTTGGCGTTGTAGTACTTCGCTTGTCGATCTTGAGCAATAAGCAATCTCTCTCGAATAGTCTGTATGGTTGAGTTTGCTTCATCAACCTCATTTGGTTTAAAAATCCGAGCTTCGCCCGCTTCTACCCAAGCCAAGGGAGTACGACACTTCCTTCCATATAGAGCTTCATATGGTGTCATCCCAATGCTCGCCTGGTAGCTGTTATTATATGCAAACTCTACCATATAGAGATGATCTTCCCATCTCTTTCCGAAGTCAAGGGCGCACATTCAGAGCATGTCCTCCATTGTTCTGTTGGTACGTTCAGTTTGGCCATCCGTTTGGGGATGAAAGGCAGTACTGAAAGTCAACTTCGTGTCCAACAGTCGGTGAACTAGCCTCCAATCATTTGACGTGAATCGCCCATCTCGATCAGTTAGGATGCTCCGAGGAATACCGTGAAGCCGCACAATCTGGTCAACATATAACTTTGCCAAACTTTCAACTGAATCATCCCGCCTGTTTGGGAGAAAATGTGCTACTTTAGTTAGCCGGTCAACAATTACCCAAATGAAATCATTTCCTCGCTGCGATCTTGGCAAGCCGTGCACAAAATCCATGGAAATATCATCAAATTTCCACTCTGGGATCGGCAGCGACCTCAAATAACCGCCCGGCTTTTGGCATTCCGCCTTCACCATCGCACATGTTTGACATTTAGAGACATAAAGGGAAACATCTTTCTTGAGCCCTGGCCACCAGAATAGCTTCTTCATATCGTTGAACATCTTCGTGCTCCCGGGGTGAATGGAATACTTTGTATAATGCGCTTCATACATTAGTTCTTCCCTCAATTTCCCCACATTCGGGACGCACAAACGGCCCTCTTTTCGCAAAAGACTGTCCTTCCAGGTGAATTTGCCCTCTGGCCCTTCATTCGCATAGCGTAAGAGATCTTCATGCAACTCCGTTGCTCGTCGAACTCGGTCTGCAAGGTCACATTGCACCTCAGTCCAGTTCAAACATGCAGCGGCAGTGGAACTCTTATCAATACAATAAATCTCCAACGCCTCCAACTCCTGGATAAGACGTTCATCATGCCTTTGCAACCAATTCTCTCTAGCCGGAACCCGCCGACTCAAGGCATCCGCGACAACATTCCCCTTCCCGGGCGTATAATGAATCTCGAAGGTGTAGTCCCCAAGAAACTCCAACCACCTTCGTTGTCGCATATTTAAATCTTTCTGCTCCAGTAGATACTTTAGGCTCTTATGATCTGTATAGATCTCCACCTTCACTCCATAAGGGTAGTGTCGCCACAACTTGAGTGCAAAAATCACCGCCGCTAGTTCCAAGTCATGGACAGGATAATTTCGCTCGTGCACCTTTAGCTGGCGTGAGCCATAAGCAATAACCTTTCCACTCTGCAACAACCCCATCCGTTCATATGATATATTCTAGAAGGTCCGGCCGGGGCCCCACAGTATATATCACAAAACAGGCGGTGAAGGTACAGGATGATATCAGAGTAGCGCATCACACCTATCACAAAGCAGTCTAGCGGAAGCCTAGACTACAACTTGAACTCCTCATGAATGCCCAAATATAAAACTCCACATTTTATACGATATAGGAATGTCTTACAACAAGTACAAAGAGTTGGCCTTATGACCTTACATGACTTTCAAACAGTGGCCTAAACAGATTGGCGCGCAGGCCGACCACAATAAAAGAAAACACACAATATATCCAAATAGCCTTCGAGGGCTAGCAACAGTAGTAGCAACAACAGTAGGAACATCAACCTCTATGCATCCCGCTCGGCTCTCCAGCACCTGTACAGGGACAATCCACCCAACGGTGACAAACAAAAGCAACGGTAAGCGTTCAGCTGACCAAATTATAACGACCCTACCCCTTTTCTCGGGGCAGCGGTAACCTTCCCTGCAGGCATATGATAACACAGTATGGCCATATATCTCGTCAAAATGTGCTTTCACGCACACAAGCCATCACAACCGTTCGCCACCCGGCCCAACGGTCCGTGCACTCAGGGCACATTCTTGGTGTTCTGGCAAAGCTCTTGCCCACCACCGTATCAGGGTCACAACCCAACAGTAAATCTCTTGAGCATTTACTCCATGGCGTGCAGCCGGAGTTAGTCTTCCTACACCGGGATGGTCCGTAGCCCCCCATTGTGTCATGGAGCGCAGGCCGAAGACTCTTGCTATGCGCTCCAACAGACCGCACCTTTTGGTCTCACGTCGGACGGACATAGCGCAGGTCGGATCCTCCACCCCCCATTGCTCAAATTGCCTTGCCTTCTCCGAGTACATCGTACTCATGGCTATCTCAAAGGCGCGGGTCGGTCTCACCAATCCTGTTCTTGGCATTCAAGCCTGGGTATTATCTCTAAACCCATTTCCTTATCACAACAGCGGGTCTTTCCTGGGCATCCCAGTACTTCCTGTTACTCTCTTCACATTTGTACACCGCAAAATCACAAATGTCAGGGGTTTTTCCTGGCTACCATGCCAGTACTTCCTGTTACTCGCTTCACAGGTGGACACCCTACGACATCAAGCATCACAAAGGGCCTTTCCTGGTCATACCAGTACTTCCTGTGCCTCATACACAGGTATGACCCAAAAACATAACACGGATATTTTCCTGGACTACCACTCCAGTACTTCCTGCTACTCCTTTTCGCAGGCATAACCCGTTGACTCCTTAACCTACACGTTTATCACGGAGTCTTCTCCGGTTCGTATGCAACATCACCAATCCAGACCAACCTGTCTAGATGAGCTTCACACAGCATGCCTATTCCGTACTCCATTTCCGGATCTATATGCCAACAAAGGGGATTTCAAGCATCCACCCAAAGACTCCCAAAATCAGCCACCTCTTGGTGGGGGAATCACAAATATATGACAAAAGGAAGCCTTCACATGGATAGGAAGAAAAGTCATTACCCTTGACGACCGCTTCGGTGCCATGACCTCAAAGCTAGCTTGAATGACTCACAAGAACGTTTCCGCCGCAACGTCGGCTTCGGAACTCTTATCGGTAAACCACAGCACCACCAGCAATCAACCCCCTTTTCTCCTCCTCCTTCTTCCTCTCTCTTTCTCTCTCTAAGCTTGTAGAAAGATGAAGGCCAAAATACACTATGAGAAATCCTTTCTCATTCACGGCCTTAAGAAAAGTTGGAGGCCTTTCAGCCTTTGGATCCAGGCTGAAGGAATGGACGACCACGATTCTGCCAAAAACACTGATTTTGACCTGACACGGCCTGTGACACGCCCGTGTCCAAGGCCGTGTGCCTCAAGCGGTGGTCAACCGACCTATCCAGACCAGTGATACGCCCATGGGACACGCCCGTGTCATGGGCCGTGTCACCCAACACGCCCTCAGACACGCCCGTGTCTGTGGCCGTGTGCCTGGGCAAAAATAATCCCAAAACATCCCGAGACTTCACACGGCCTGTGACACGCCCGTGTCCCAGGCCGTGTGCCCAGACACGGTACAAAGACACGCCCTGTCGAAACTTTTCGTCGCGCTGAGTTCGTCAACCCGAATTGACACGCCCTGTGACACGCCCGTGTCACAGGCCGTGTGCAACTTCTCGACACTCGACGCCTACATCTCGACACTAGACGATCGTCGAGCAAAAGTCGTCGAGCACACGACACGGCTTGGGACACGCCCGTGTCCTGTGCCGTGTGCCTCCTCTCGACACATTGTCGCGCGAAAAATCGTCGACACAAAGGCCGATCGTCGACACGGCCTCAACACGCCCTACGACACGCTTGTGTCGCAGGCCGTGTCCGCTGTTCGACGACCGTCGACTCCAAATTTCATCGACTTCGCGACCAAATCGTCGACCCCAGCTTGACACGCCCTGTGACACGCCCGTGTCCCAGGCCGTGTCACCCAAAAATTGCCTGCTGAGAAAATTTGGGTTGTTACAATCCTCCCCTCCTACAAGAAATTTCGTCCTCGAAATTCAAACACAGGAAGACACTAAGTAACCAGCAAGAAAAATGTTACAACATGCAATTTTTTATGTTACAACATCCTCTCTACAGATTACAAAAACATCTCGGGGAACTCCTCTCTCATGGTTTGCTCTCGCTCCCATGTCAGTTCTTCACGGCCGCAGTTATCCCATCGGACTTTCACCATGCCGACCGGCTTGTTTCGCAACTGTTTCTCGGCTCGATCTTCGATCTGAATGGGTCTAACTCTCGTTGTGAGCCCATACTCCACCGGCACACGATCATCCGCGATCACTTGAGCAGGATCCTTCACGACCTTCCGAAGCACCGAGATGGGAAATACATCATGTAATCCACCTAAGTCTGCCGACAGAGCTAGCCGACAAGCCGCTTCGCCAATTCGCTCAACCACTTCAAAAGGACCCAAATATCTTGGACTCAACTTTTTCAATCGTCGAATCTGGGAGACACCTTTGAATGGCTTGATCTTCAAGTAGACCCAATCGCCAACCACAAATTCCACGTTCCGGTGCTTGGCGTTGTAGTACTTCGCTTGTCGATCTTGAGCAATAAGCAATCTCTCTCGAATAGTCTGTATGGTTGAGTTTGCTTCATCAACCTCATTTGGTTTAAAAATCCGAGCTTCGCCCGCTTCTACCCAAGCCAAGGGAGTACGACACTTCCTTCCATATAGAGCTTCATATGGTGTCATCCCAATGCTCGCCTGGTAGCTGTTATTATATGCAAACTCTACCATATAGAGATGATCTTCCCATCTCTTTCCGAAGTCAAGGGCGCACATTCGGAGCATGTCCTCCATTGTTCTGTTGGTACGTTCAGTTTGGCCATCCGTTTGGGGATGAAAGGCAGTACTGAAAGTCAACTTCGTGCCCAACAGTCGGTGAACTAGCCTCCAATCATTTGACGTGAATCGCCCATCTCGATCACTTACGATGCTCCAAGGAACACCGTGAAGCCGCACAATCTGGTCAACATATAACTTTGCCAAACTTTCAACTGAATCATCCCGCCTGTTTGGGAGAAAATGTGCTACTTTAGTTAGCCGGTAAACAATTACCCAAATGGAATCATTTCCTCGCTGCGATCTCGGCAACCCGTGCACAAAATCCATGGAAATATCATCAAATTTCCACTCTGGGATCGGTAGGGACTTCAAATAACCGCCCGGTTTTTGGCATTCCGCCTTCACCATCGCACATGTTTGGCATTTAGAGACATAAAGGGCAACATTTATGTCTTGGTCTTTCCCTCTCGAAGTCGTGGTCGACTTCTTTTGTGGGGTGGCGAGCACGCGTTTGTGCAAACCAAAGTCTACGTAGAACTCCTGAATGTCCTTGATAGGAATGCAAAGTGGTGTGGTTGAGGAACCTGCGTGTTCTTATTTTGTGTTGTTTGCTTGGGTACGACCGCTAATGTGTGTGTCTTGTCCACCTTTAGGTGACACGAAGTGGGGCTGGGCCGTGTGAGCCCCAGCATTCTGATGAAAGTACGGCACCAGCCGCGGTGCCTACACCTCCACCGTCTGCGGAACATGTGCGTTTAGTTGCGGAGGCTTTATTTACCATGATCCAAGGACAGCCACTGAGGCAGGAGCAACCGGCTGTGAGGCCAGAACAGGTGGCGGCAAGGCCTGAACCTGTAGTGGATGTGGCTCCTCGAGCGGCTGAGAAGCAGCTAACGCGGTTTATGAGTTTCCATCCGCCTACGTTCTCGGGAGCGGGAACTCCGACGCAGGCTGAGGATTGGCTATCGCGCGTCAAGCGAGTGATGACGGCGATTGGAACGGCGGAGCATCAGAAAGTTACCTTAGTTACCTTCTTGCTTGAAGGAGAAGCTCGATTGTGGTGGGATGAGATGAAGTTGCATCACTTGGCGGGTCATCCTTTAACCCAAGTATCCATGGGAGAATTCTCCCGACTCTTCCTAGCAAAGCACCTTCCTGCGGCTCAACGGATAGCCATGGAAAATGAATTCCAAAGGCTAACACAAGGTGATGGCAGTGTTGACGCGCAGCGGAAGCGTGGTGGGCCCATAACCCACAGGTCCCAGGATCGAAACCTGGCTCTGATACCAAAAATGTAACAACCCCATCCGTTCATATGGTATATTCTCGAAGGTCCGGCCGGGGCCCCACAGTATATATCACAAAACAGGCGGTGAAGGTACAGGATGATACCAGAGTAGCGCATCGCACCTATCACAAATCATTCTAGCGGAAGCGTAGACTACAACTTGAACTCCTCATGAATGCCCAAATATAAAACTCCACATTTTATACGATATAGGAATGTCTTACAACAAGTAAAAAGAGTTGGCCTTATGACCTTACATGGCTTTCAAACAGTGGCCTAAACAGATTGGCGCGCAGGCCGGGCACAATAAAAGAAAACACACAACATATCCAAATAGCCTTCGAGGGTTAGCAGTAGTAGTAGCAACAACAGCAGGAACATCAACCCTTATGCTTCCCGCTCGGCTCTCCAGCACCTGTACATGGACAATCCACCCAACGGTGGCAAACAAAAGCAACGGTCAGCGTTCAGCTGACCAAATTATAACGACCCTACCCCTTTTCTCGGGGCAACGGTAATCTTCCCTACAGGCATATGATAACACAGTATGGCAATATATCTCATCAAAATGTGCTTTCACGCACACAAGCCATCACAACCGTTCGCCACCCGGCCTAAATGGTCCGTGCACTCAGGGCACATTCTTGGTGTTCTGGCAAAGCTCTTGCCCACCACCGTATCAGGGTCACAACCCAACGGTAACTCTCTTGAGCATTTACTCCATGACGTGCAGCCGGAGTTTTATAGTCTTAGTGAACCGGGATGGCCCGTAGCCCCCCGTTGTATCACGGCGCGCAGGCCTAAGACTCTTGCTATGCGCTCCAACAGACCGCACTTTCTGGTCTCACGTCGGACGGACATAACGCAGGTCGGATCCTCCACCCCCCGTTGCTCAAATCGCCTTGCCTTCTCCGAGTATAGCGTACTCATGGCTATATCAAAGGCGCGGGTAGGTCTCACCGATCCTGTTCTGGCATTCAAGCCTGGGCATAATTCTTACACCCATTCTCTCACAACAACAACGAGTCTTTCCTGGGCACACCAGTACTTCCTGTTACTCGCTTCACAGGTGGACACCGCAAAATCACAAATGTCAGGGGTCTTTCCTGGCTACCATGCCAGTACTTCCTGTTACTCGCTTCACAGGTGGACACCGCAAAATCACAAATGTCAGGGGTCTTTCCTGGCTACCATGCCAGTACTTCCTGTTACTCGCTTCACAGGTGGACACCGCAAAATCACAAATGTCAGGGGTCTTTCCTGGCTACCATGCCAGTACTTCCTGTTACTCGCTTCACAGGTGGACACCCTACGACATCAAGCATCATAAAGAGCCTTTCCTGGTCATACCAGTACTTCATGTGCCTCATACACAGATATGACCCAAAAACATAACACAGATATTTTCCTGGACTACCACTCCAGTACTTCCTGCTACTACTTTTTGCAGGCATAACCCGTTGACTCCTTAACCTACACGTTTATCACGGAGTCTTCTCCGGTTCGTATGCAACATCACCAATCCAGACCAACCTGTCTAGATGGGCTTCACACAGCATGCATATTCCGTACTCCATTTCCGGATCTATATGCCAACAAAGTGGATTTCAAGCATCCACCCAAAGACTCCCAAAACTAGCCACCTCTTGGTGGGAGAATCACAAATATATGCCAAAAGGAAGCCTTCACATGGCTAGGAAGAAAAGTCGTTACCCTTGACGACTGCTTCGGTGCCATGACCTCAAAGCTAGCTTGAATGGCTCACAAGAATGTTTCTGCCGCAACGTCGGCTTCAGAACTCTTATCGGTAAACCACAGCACCACCAGCAATCAGCCCCCTTTCCTCCTCCTCCTTCTTCCTCTCTCTTTCTCTCTCTAAGCTTGTAGAAAGATGAAGGCCAAAATACACTATGAGAAATCCTTTCTCATTCATGACCTTAAGGAAAGCTGGAGGCCTTTCAGCCTTTGGATCCAGGCTGAAGGAATGGACGGCCACGATTCTGCCAAAAACACTGATTTTGACCTGACACGGCCTGTGACACGCCCGTGTCCAAGGCCGTGTGCCTCAAGCGGTGGTCAACCGACCTATCCAGACCAGTGACACGCCCATGGGACACGCCCGTGTCATGGGTCGTGTCACCCAACACGCCCTCCGACACGCCCGTGTCTGTGGCCGCGTGCCAGGGCGAAAATAATCCCAAAACATCCCGAGACTTCACACGGCCTGTGACACGCCCGTGTCCCAGGCCGTGTGCCCAGACACGGCACGAAGGCACGCCCTGTCGAAACTTTTCGTCGCGCTGAGTTCGTCGACCCGAATTGACACGCCCTGTGACACGCCCGTGTCACAGGCCGTGTGCAACTTCTCGACACTCGACGCCTACATCTCGACACTCGACGATCGTCGAGCAAAAGTCGTCGAGCACACGACATGACTTGGGACACGCCCGTGTCCTTGGCCGTGTGCCTCCTCTCGACATATCGTCGAGCGAAAAATCGTCGACACAAAGACCGATCGTCGACACGGCCTCGACACGCCCTGCGACACGCCCGTGTCGCAAGCCGTGTCCGCTGTTCGACGACCGTCGACTCCAAATTTCATCGACTTCGCGGCCAAATCGTCGACCCCAGCTTGACACGCCCTGGGACACGCCCGTGTCCCAGGCCGTGTCACCCAAAAATTGCCTGCTGAGAAAATTTGGGCTGTTACAACGTCACTGGGCCCCGCTGCTAGAAGATCCTTCCCCGGGCCTATAAATAGCCCCTGATACCTCTCATTCTGCAGTCCAGAGGTGGAGACAAGGCTTGCCAGCAGACTCTGCGGACTCCATTTTACAGTCCGCGCAGTCCTCCACAGCCTGCCTGCACCCTGCCAGCAAGCACTGCGGACTCCGTTTTCCAGTCCGCGCAGTCCTCCACAGTTGATCCAGCAGGCCCTGCGGACTCCATTTTCCAGTCCGTGCAGTCCTCCACAGCCTTCCTGCAGTCTGCCAGCAAGCCCTGCAGACTCAGTTTTCCAGTCCGCGCAGTCCTCCTCAGTTGATCCAGCAAGCTCTACAGACTCAGTTTTCCAGTCCTCCACAGCTGCTTGCAGCCTCTTTTCCTTAGCCTCTGGTAGCCTCTTTTCTTTAGTCTCTGGCAACTTCTTCCCTTAACCGCCAGCTTCCCCCTTTGTACCCTTTAGTGCTTTTTCATGTAAAGGTGCACTAGCAAGTTGTAATCTTATTTTTTGATTAGAGGAAAGCCCGTCGCAAAAGTGGCATTCAAGCCGCAGCGGGCGAAGTCTGTTGTTGCCGCTGCTAGCTGCCCCCTCTCCTTCCCTCTGCTCAGCAAGCCTAGTGTAACACCTCCCCTGTAATGACCGTATAATATGGGTCCGGCCGGGGCCCCACAACATACGGACGCCACAGCTTTAGTATTAAAAGTTGATATAGCTACCCACACTCAAAACTCTTAGCACAACACAGCGGAAACAAAACAGGACTAGAAGTTATCCACCACTAAAGAGTAAAACAAATGGCCTTAAGGCCTAACATCAAGTATCCAAAATTAAAATAATACATCAATCATGAATGTGCTCAGCACTCCTAGTCTACCTCGGCATGCAAGCCGGACAAAAGAGTCTCAAACAAACATCATCATAACTGTAGTGCTACAAAAGAGGGAAAAACACTTCATGGGGCTTAGGCCTTTTTGGCCGGCGTGCTAGCTCCTGCCTGCGATCCTTGCCCTGTAAAAATTATTAGTAACGTGGGTCAGCAAAGGCTGACCTCAAACTGTGTAACAACACATCTCCTCCCGGCCGCCCCTAACGGACCCCGGGGAACCCTCCAACCTGCAAGTCAGCACTTCATACGCAATATAAATAGCTATGAACAGAAGAACATGAAAACAGGCTTGGATGTCTCAATCATCAAACATGTTCTCTATTGGTTGAGCATATAATAAAAGGGCCTACTATACAACATGAATGCAACACCCGGGCTTCACCCAAGGTACCCTACTGCGTATGCATCTAGCACAACATCACATCATTTGGGTACTCACATTTCCCCATTGGCATAAAGCCGCAAACACTAAGGGAGACACATCTCCCTCAAACGGCGCACAGGCCGTCACAAGGAATTCTTGCCAAGGCCCCACCCGCTCGTGGGCTTAGCCCCGGGCTTGCCTGCAAGCTCTAACGTCTTATGTCAGGATTCCAACAAACACAGACCAACCGATTCTAAGAAGCCTTGCTGGACCCCACCCGCTCATGGCCTCATTGCCCGGGCTTGCCCCAAGCTTGGCATTCTCGTCAGTCTCACAGAAGGGGACTAGTCTCGCCGGGACACTCTCCACACATGACGCACATGTCACGGGATAGCCAGCCGACCACGGAGACATAGCCACGCCTTGGCACATCACAATCCAAGACTAAATACATCATGATCCCTCATTGTACTGCAGCGTTCCCGCGCACCAAGGAAACCATCTCCAACTCGTGCGGAGCTAACCTTGTCCACCAAGGAAACCATCTCCAACTCATACGGAGCTAACCTTGTCCCTCAAGGAAACCATCTACCGCCACGAGGAGCAAACCTTGTCCGGGTCCGACTACACGTACCTTTTCAAACAAAAGGGAAATTCACCACCACGACACAAACGACATCTTGCCGCAACGGAATCTCTACGAATCCCTAAGTTCGTATGCAACATCACCGAGTCGGACTAACGGTCGCGACTACGGCTTCACCCACCATGCCTAATCCACTAGCGAAGCGGATCTCTAATGCAAAATATGCCGGGGACGGACTCAATCAACCCGGAGGTTTCTCTTGAACCTTGGCAAACCAAAACCCCTCTCATTTGAGAGTTTGATGCCCAAAATTTGAGAGAAAGAAAATAAATGATACTAAGACATGCATCCTAAGGACCGAGAGGAGAGATGTCGTTACCTTCCGACTCCTCTTCCTTGCCATGGCAAAATAGCCGGATGAAAACCTTCACAACGATCTAAGCTCCACGGATCTGGACTCGGTTCGCGATTTGGAGCACCGAAACCCTTCCTACAGCCCAAGACCTTCTTCTCCTTCCTCCTTGCTCTAGTTTCTCTCAAGAACTTAGAAAGAGAAGACTTGGAAAACAAATGAGGGTTTCCAACCCTAAAATCGGACTTAACTTCCCAGGAGATGGCCTGAACCGTTAGATCCCAAAACCAGGAAAAGAATGGCCGCGATTCGCCTGGAAAAATAGAAAATCTGGGCCGAACACGGCCTGGCACACGCCCGTGTCCAGGGCCGTGTGCCTCATTCGCCGTCTCAATTCGACGCGCCTGGAACCGCACACGGGCATCCGACACGCCCGTGTTCAATCCGACACGCCCGTGTCCCCAGTGACACGTCCGTGTGGCCGGCCGTGTGCCTCCATCGACACGGCCCCGAAACCAACCCGAGAGGTGACACGGCCTGGGACACGCCCGTGTCCCAAGCCGTGTGCCAAGTCTCGACACCCGTCGACAGGCTTTGTGTCGACACCGCGGAAAAACGTCGAGCGAAGATCATCGACCAAGCCGGACACGCCCTGTGACACGCCCGTGTCACAGGCCGTGTGCCCCAGTCTCGACACCCTGTCGAGCAAAAGTGTCGACACTTGGGCCGAGTGTCGACACGGCCTCGACACGCCCTGCGACTCGCCCGTGTCGCAGGCCGTGTGCCCCACTCTCGACACTTTGTCGAGCGAAAGTGTCGACACTTGGGCCGAGTGTCGACACGGCCTCGACACGCCCTGCGACACGCCCGTGTCGCAGGCCGTGTGCCCCACTCTCGACACTTTGTCGAGCGAAAGTGTCGACACTTGGGCCGAGTGTCGACACGGCCTCGACACGCCCTGCGACACGCCCGTGTCGCAGGCCGTGTGCCTCCTACCAGAAACCCAAAAATTTCCAGAACTGCAGACTGAACCTCTTGCAAAACTGGGGTGTTACAACTCTCCCCCACTTAACAGAATTTCGTCCCGAAATTTCAAAACCAAAGGGTACAAAACTTAAATCGTACCTGACATGAAGAGTTCTGGATAATCTTCTAGCATGGCCTGTTCTCGTTCCCAAGAGAACTCCTCACGACCGCAGTTGTCCCATCGAACTTTTACGAGTTTGACTTCTTTATTCCGCAACTGCCGAGTCTCCGAATCCTCTATAACAATTGGAAGGACTCGCGTCCTCAAGTCTTCCTCAATCGGCACCAATGTCGGCTCAATCACTACGCTAGCCTCTACCAAGGCCTTCCTCAAAACGGAGACGTGGAAGACGTCATGCAATCCACTCAAATCCGCGGACAACGCCAACCGATAAGCTGCTTCTCCTACCCGCTCAACTACTTCAAAAGGCCCCAAAAACCTTGGACTCAACTTCTTGAGCCGGCGAATACGTGAGACGCCTTTGAACGGCTTGATCTTCAAGTAGACCCAATCGCCTACCGCGAACTCCACCTTCCGGTGACGAGCATTAAAGTATTTAGCTTGACGGTCCTGCGCCACCTTCAGACGTTCTTGAATGATCCGTACCAACTCACAAGCGTCAACCACCACGTCCTTTCCCAACAGTTTGGTGTCTCCCGTCTCTGCCCAAGACATTGGCGTTCGACACCGCCTCCTATACAAAGCTTCGTATGGCGCCATCTTAATACTAGCTTGAAAACTGTTATTGTACGCGAATTCTACCATGAAGAGGTGATCCTCCCACTTCTTGCCGAAATCAAGAACGCACATTCTCAACATATCCTCCATAGTACGGTTCGTTCTTTCCGTTTGCCCATCAGTTTGAGGATGGAACGCCGTACTGAACCTTAGCTTCGTGCCCAAGCTCTTCTGAACCAATCTCCAGTCCTTAAACGTAAACCGTCCATCTCGATCACTGACTATGCTCTTAGGAATTCCGTGCAGTCGCACAATGTTGCGAACATACAACTCCACCAGCTTCTCTACGCTGTCCTCTTTCCGATTTGGGATGAAGTGAGCCACCTTGGTTACGCGATCCACGATCACCCAAATATCATCATTACCATGTTGCGATCTAGGCAAACCATGCACAAAGTCCATGGAGATGTCCTCAAATTTCCACTCAGGAATTGGAAGGGGCTTCAGGAACCCGCCCGGTTTCTGACATTCGGCCTTCACCAAGGCACATGTTTGGCAACGATTCACATACAAAGCTACATCTCGCTTCAACCCCGGCCACCAAAAGGATTTCTTCATATCCAAGTACATCTTTGTACTGCCCGGGTGAATGGAGTACTTTGAGAAGTGAGCCTCAAACATCAACTCCTCACGGAGATTGCCAAACTGCGGTACACAAACCCTTCCATCCTTTCTCAAGATTCCACCAATCATCTCCCAGGCGCTGCCCTCGCCCTTTTGAGCCTCCAACACAAAAGGTTGAAACTCCACATCCAATCGAGTTGCTTCCCGAATACGATCGGACAAGTCGTTTTGCACTTCAATCCAGTTCAACCGAGCCACGCTAGACTCGCCTCTCGCAACACATTCCAATCCAAGGGACTCCCATTCCCGTACCAACCGCTCATCATGAGCTTCGATCCAATTTCCTTGCCCCGAGTACTTTCTACTCAAAGCGTCCGCCACCACATTGGCTTTACCCGGCGTATACTGAATCGCCACTTCGTAGTCTCCAAGGAACTCAACCCATCTGCGCTGCCGCATGTTCAAGTCCTTCTGATCCAAGAGATACTTCAGGCTTTTATGGTCCGTGAAGATCTCCACCCTTGCGCCATACACATAGTGTCGCCATATTTTCAACGCGAAGATTACCGCCGCCAACTCCAAGTCATGGACGGGGTAATTCCTCTCATGAGGTTTCAGCTGTCTAGACCCAAAAGCTATCACCTTGCCATGTTGCACTAACACGCAACCCAAACCGCATCCCGATGCGTCACTGAAAATCTGAAATCCATCGGTCCCTTGCGGTAAACTCAGGATTGGAGCCATCATAAGCCTCTCCTTCAGGGCCTCAAATGCTTGACTGCACTCTTGGGTCCACACAAACTTATGGTCTTTGCGAGTGAGTGAGGTGAGGGGTAGAGCTATCCTCGAGAAATTCTCCACGTATCTCCTATAGTACCCGGCTAGTCCAAGAAAACTTCGGACTTCCGCCACGGTCCTCAACACCGGCCAATCTCTGATGGCCTCCACTTTCGCTGGATCCACTGCCACCCCATCACCACTAATCACGTGGCCCAAAAACGCCACCTTGGCTAACCAGAACTCGCACTTTGAGAACTTCGCAAACAACTGGTTCTCCCTCAACACTTGCAGGACCACTCTCAAGTGGGTCTCATGCTCCACTTCAGACTTGGAGTACACCAAGATGTCATCAATGAAGACAACCACAAACGAATCCAAGTAATCCCAAAATACTCGATTCATCAGATCCATGAACACCGATGGTGCGTTCGTCAACCCGAACGACATCACTGTAAACTCAAAGTGTCCGTACCTTATCCCAAAAGCAGTCTTGGGTATGTCCTCGTCCCGAATTCGCAGCTGATAGTAGCCTGACTTCAAGTCCAACTTCGAATATACCACTGACCACACCAATTGGTCGAACAAATCGTCTATCCGAGGAATCAGATACTTATTCTTGACGGTCAATTTATTCAGCTCTCGGTAGTCTATGCATAGGCGCATGCTACCGTCTTTCTTCTTTACAAACAACACCGGTGCGCTCCACGGTGACTAACTGGGTCTAATATACCCTTGCTCCAACAGTTCCTGTAATTGTACCTTAAGTTCCGCTAACTCCTTTGGTGCCATCCTAAATGGGGGACGCGACACCGGTCTAGCCTCCGACACTAACTTGATCGAGAAGTCGATCTCCCGCCGAGGAGGCGCTCCAGGAAGTTCATCCGGAAACACATCCTTGAACTCTGCCACCACAGGCACTTCCTCAATAGATAGCTGGGAGAGACGAACCTCCAACAACGCTACCAGTGCCACACCTCCCTGGCTAACCGCCCGCATCATTTGCATGGCCGTAATTAGGGAATGGGCTACTCCACAAAGGCCCACAAATTTGACTTCCGCTTGCCCCTTACTCTTTAGGGTCACTACCTTGGATAAACAATCAATGCTGGCGCGCTGCTCTGCAAGCCAGTCCATGCCCAAAATGACATCGAACTCTACTAACGGCAACACTGCTGCTTCCAGAACGAAGTCAACTCCGTCTAGCTCCCAACAGATGCGCCCTTTAGCCCCGGTGGTCATAGATGACCCATTGGGCATGCGCACTCTCAGTTCCGCGTCCGCCGAAAAAGACTCGACTCCTACCCTTCGGATGAAACTCTCCGCAAGAAAAGAGTGCGAAGCTCCCGTATCGAACAATACCCTAGCGGGGCATCCAGAAACTAACACGAAGCCTACAACAAGACATCTCACAAAAGGGGCCTAAAAAAAATATGGAGCACAAATGCAAACTTAAATTTTCTTCATACCTGTCACCACATCGGATTGACGGATCGCTTCTTGCTGTCCAAGGTTGTAAGCCCTTGGTTGCACCGGTTGGAACTGAGAAGCGCTCGACTCCGCCATCTTTCCTTTCTCTGCAGCACTGGGGCCCGAGCGCACAGACTGCTCCTTCTTTGTATCTTGCCCCACTCCCCCTTGCTGACAAGCACGGGCTATGTGCCCAACCTTCCCGCAGTTGTAGCACGTCGGTGGTCCCCTAGAGTGAGAACCTCCTGGCGCCCACTTGCTCTTTTCACCGGAATCGAAAAAGTGAGGCTTCTTCCTCCACCTACTACCATCAGACTTTACATGAGATTGGGAAGGCTTCCCTTCCCCTTGCTTGGGAGTAAAACCCTTTCGACGTTGGGTTCGCTCCAGATCATTCTCCAAACTCCTGGCGGCTTCAACTAGCTCATTAAATCCCACCCTCTTCATGGAGATGAGGGGTTGTCTCAGATTCTCCCTCAACCCTTGGTAGAAGAGGTTATCCCTCTCTACATCATCCGCCATTGTCGTTCCCGCATAACGACCCAAACGGGTGAACTCTTGCACGTACTCATCCACTGTCTTGTCTCGCTGCATTAGATGCAGAAACTGCCTCTGCAGGGCCAACCGTGTTGAAACTGGAATATACCTCTTAAGAAAAGCGTCCCCAAACTCTTCCACTGATGGGGTGCGTCCCGGCAACTGGCGGCCGCTATGGCTCACCCACCACAACTTGGCGTCTCCTTCCAACATGAACGCCGCATACTCAGATTTCTTTTCCTCTGGCGTCTCTGCCACCCTTAGCAGTTCTTGAATACGAACCCACCAATCCTCCGCATCCGTTGGCGTTCCAACACCCTTGAAAGACGGGGGATGGAAACTCAGGAAATACTTCATGTGTCGGTCTCCATGTCCTACCACCACCCTTTCTGCCAAAGGCTCCACTCGCCTGGCTTCTCCGCCTGGCACGGCCGTCGCCGTGTCCGGTGTAGCAGGGGTTGCTACCTGGGCTGCAGCCGCCGCTTGGGCTGCCACCATCGCTTCTGCAAGCATACGGCAGAAGTCGGCCGAGTTTACACCCGTGCCCAAAAGGCCTGGAGCAGTAGCACTGCTCGCCGAGAGATCATCCCTTGCTCTTGAAGTGCCCGCCTCGTTGCTTGCACTCTTCAGGAAAACAAGAAATAAGGGATTAGTCTCCAATCTCAAGACTAAAACATAAGGACACTCACGGTCCCGCATTACTCTTATGTGGATAACTTCTCTACGCACTGACCTTGATTCTAACCTGGCTCTGATACCAAATTGTAACACCTCCCCTGTAATGACCGTATAATATGGGTCCGGCCGGGGCCCCACAACATACGGACGCCACAGCTTTAGTATTAAAAGTTGATATAGCTACCCACACTCAAAACTCTTAGCACAACACAACGGAAACAAAACAGGACTAGAAGTTATCCACCACTAAAGAGTAAAACAAATGGCCTTAAGGCCTAACATCAAGTGTCCAAAATTAAAATAATACATCAATCATGAATGTGCTCAGCACTCCTAGTCTACCTCGGCATGCAAGCCGGACAAAAGAGTCTCAAACAAACATCATCATAAATGTAGTGCTACAAAAGAGGGAAAAACACTTCATGGGGCTTAGGCCTTTTTGGCCGGCGTGCTAGCTCCTGCCTGCGATCCTTGCCATGTAAAAATTATTAGTAACGTGGGTCAGCAAAGGCTGACCTCAAACTGTGTAACAACACATCTCCTCCCGGCCGCCCCTAACGGACCCCGGGGAACCCTCCAACCTGCAAGTCAGCACTTCATACGCAATATAAATAGCTATGAACAGAAGAACATGAAAACAGGCTTGGATGTCTCAATCATCAAACATGTTCTCTATTGGTTGAGCATATAATAAAAGGGCCTACTATGCAACATGAATGCAACACCCGGGCTTCACCCAAGGTACCCTACTGCGTATGCATCTAGCACAACATCACATCATTTGGGCACTCACATTTCCCCATTGGCATAAAGACGCAAACACTAAGGGAGACACATCTCCCTCAAACGGCGCACAGGCCGCCACAAGGAATTCTTGCCAAGGCCCCACCCGCTCGTGGGCTTAGCCCCGGGCTTGCCTGCAAGCTCTGACGTCTCATGTCAGGATTCCAACAAACACAGACCAACCGATTCTAAGAAGCCTTGCTGGACCCCACCCGCTCATGGACTCATTGCCCGCGCTTGCCCCAAGCTTGGCATTCTTGTCAGTCTCACAGAAGGGGACTAGTCTCGCCGGGACACTCTCCACACATGACGCACATGTCACGGGATAGCCAGCCGACCACGGAGACATAGCCACGCCTTGGCACATCACAATCCAAGACTAAATACATCATGATCCCTCATTGTACTGCAGCGTTCCCGCGCACCAAGGAAACCATCTCCAACTCGTGTGGAGCTAACCTTGTCCACCAAGGAAACCATCTCCAACTCATACGGAGCTAACCTTGTCCCTCAAGGAAACCATCTACCACCACGAGGAGCTAACCTTGTCCGGGTCCGACTACACGTACCTTTTCAAACAAAAGGGAAATTCACCACCACGACACAAACGACATCTTGCCGCAACGGAATCTCTACGAATCCCTAAGTTCGTATGCAACATCACCGAGTCGGACTAACGGTCGCGACTACGGCTTCACCCACCATGCCTAATCCACTAGCGAAGCGGATCTCTAATGCAAAATATGCCGGAGACGGACTCAATCAATCCGGAGGTTTCTCTTGAACCTTGGCAAACCAAAACCCCTCTCATTTGAGAGTTTGGTGCCCAAAATTTGAGAGAAAGAAAATAAATGATGCTAAGACATGCATCCTAAGGACCGAGAGGAGAGATGTCGTTACCTTCCGACTCTTCTTCCTTGCCATGGCAAAATAGCCGGATGAAAACCTTTGCAACGATCTAAGCTCCACGGATCTGGACTCGGTTCGCGATTTGGAGCACCGAAACCCTTCCTACAGCCCAAGAGCTTCTTCTCCTTCCTCCTTGCTCTAGTTTCTCTCAAGAACTTAGAAAGAGAAGACTTGGAAAACAAATGAGGGTTTCCAACCCTAAAATCGAACTTAACTTCCCAGGAGATGGCCTGAACCGTTAGATCCCAAAACCAGGAAAAGAATGGCCGCGATTCGCCTGGAAAAATAGAAAATCTGGGCCGAACACGACCTGGCACACGCCCGTGTCCAGGGCCGTGTGCCTCATTCGCCATCTCAATTCGACGCGCCTGGAACCGCACACGGGCATCCGACACGCCCGTGTTCAATCCGACACGCCCGTGTCCCCAGTGACACGGCCGTGTGGCCGGCCGTGTGCCTCCATCGACACGGCCCCGAAACCAACCCGAGAGGTGACACGGCCTGGGACACGCCCGTGTCCCAAGCCGTGTGCCAAGTCTCGACACCCGTCGACAGGCTTTGTGTCGACACCGCGGAAAAACGTCGAGCGAAGATCTTCGACCAAGCCGGACACGCCCTGTGACACGCCCGTGTCACAGGCCGTGTGCCCCAGTCTCGACACCCTGTCGAGCAAAAGTGTCGACATTTGGGCCGAGTGTCGACACGGCCTCGACACGCCCTGCGACACGCCCGTGTCGCAGGCCGTGTGCCCCACTCTCGACACTTTGTCGAGCGAAAGTGTCGACACTTGGGCCGAGTGTCGACACGGCCTCGACACGCCCTGCGACACGCCCGTGTCGCAGGCCGTGTGCCCCACTCTCGACACTTTGTCGAGCGAAAGTGTCGACACTTGGGCCGAGTGTCGACACGGCCTCGACACGCCCTGCGACACGCCCGTGTCGCAGGCCGTGTGCCTCCTGCCAGAAACCCAAAAATTTCCAGAACTGCAGACTGAACCTCTTGCAAAACTGGGGTGTTACACCTAGCTCTCTGCTCAGCAAGTTTTTTCTCTGCTCAGCAAGTTCTTCGCTGCTCCTTGAGCTTCTCTGCTGCTCAACCGTCATAGTAACTGTCTACTCGACAGCTCCTGATCAACCTCCTCCTCCTCTCTTGGTCAACCTTCTCTGTTGATCAAGCTTCTCCTCTCCTCTATCCCCGCAACCCTCTTTGACAAGCCGCTTGCTCCACTCTCGAGCACGCAGAGGCTTCCTTCCTTTCTTCCTCCTCCTCCTCTCTTGGTCAACCTTCTCTGTTGATCAAGCTTCTCCTCTCCTCTATCCCCGTAACCCTCTTTGACAAGCCGCTTGCTCCACTCTCGAGCACTCAGATGCTTCCTTCCTTTCTTCCTCTTCCTCTCCTAGCTTGTGAGACCGAACACCCCCTCCGTGTTAGCTGTGCCCCCGGTGACGTTTCCGCGCATCAACAGCAGTGGTCGTCGGGTCTCATGATGAGATCGGACGGCCCTGATCTTCTTAATTCCGGCCCCCGCCACAGCATCATCGCCCCCCACAGCAGATCCGCGGCCGATCCTCTATGGGGATAGAAGGAAAAAATATGTCCTACGGCTCAATCTCAGCTGTAGGATCATGTTGATATGCTATAAGCAGACCAAAAATCAAGGCCAGTATTTGTAAAATTGTTTGGGCCAAACCTAAGCCTCTAGGAGAAAAGTGTCCAACATAAAAAATGTTCCCCTTGATGAGGGATACCTCCACAAATTTTTTGAGAATTTTTGGAATTGATTTAATATTTTTAAAAGTCAAAATAAAATTTGTTTGGCTAAATTAAAAGTCCAAAATAATTCAGAAAATTTTAAAAAAATTACTGGGCTCATTTTAGGCCCTCCTAAGGGTTGTATCAAAATTTGGGGTCATGGAGATAAGTTTTGATATTTTCCTAAAATATTGGAAACCTAGGGTCGCGTACAGATCATTTTTCCGCCCATTTTCACTCGAAGTGGAAATTGGAGCATGCAACCCCCCTATAATCAAATAAGTATTTTAATTCATCTCCAGTCTCATACTTGTCGAGCATATTTTAGTATTTCAGTACATCTCCAGTCTCGTACTGGTCGAGCATATTTTAGTATTTCAGTACATCTCCTGTCTCGTACTGGTCGAGCTTATTTTAGTATTTCGTACTACTCCAGTCTCGTATCGATCAAGCTTATTTTACTGCTTTATATTCAGTACATCTCCAGTCTCGTACTGGTCGAAATTATTTTAGTATTTCGTACTACTCCAGTCTCGTACTGGTCATGCTTACTTTACTGCTTTCAATTCAGTACATCTCCAGTCTCGTACTGGTCAACTTTTCTCAGTACTTTCTATTTAGTATAACTCCAGTCTCGTACTGGTCACATTTCATTCCAGTACTTTAAGCAGCTTAATCACCACACTTGTCCTCATTGCAATTTACTATTATAATCTCGGGTCCTGCTCTAACGAGCAGTCATTGTTAAAGTTGAGCCTTAGTTGGGGATAATTGGAGTTGAAATAGTCCTCCAGGTCTAGCCCCAAATAATGCGCTCCCTCGCTCTTTGCTTAAAGTGGAGCTAAGTGCCGATGCCCGAAGTTTAAAGCCTAGTAGGACAGGCCGACGTAGACCCGGTATATATTATGTTTGCCCTTTTGTTTGATTGTTTGTAAATTGTTTGTGGTGAAATAGTGGCGGGTCAGTCCCCCTCGTAGACCGTTCATACCGGTGCGAGAAGGTCGACGACTCAAGGTGACAGGTAGATGAGTACCACTGGTGACCGACCATTATATTCCCCGTCGGGTTTTTCCTCTGCTGGTCGGTCCAAAACAATTCGTCGGATGTCGCTCACATCCAAGAGTACACAAGATTGTACGTTAGGGCCTGGGGTTGTGTGGTACGACCACCCCCAGAAGTGGCAGGACTGGCCACTGTCACCGGCGGCCACATCGGTGAGGCCCGCAGGGCTTGCTACCCTGCTGGAACAGAAGCGGTCCAAACTATGTCAACATAGGGTATGTGTACGCGGCTATGAATGCCTGCGGTGTGTGCGCGACTATGAATGTCTGCGGTGTGTGCGCTGCTGTGAATGCCTGCGATTGAATTCAGGAGTGAAAACCTGATGTGCGGATGTGCTAGTGGAGCTTTGTTATAACTGATTCATATGCGTGCTATTTTTTCCAGTCATAATATCCTGCACTCTTTTATAGTTGCTCCTAGCTATACGTATATGAAATGATGTGCTAACACTCTCCCTGCTTCAGCTATTTACTTCTAATGGGTGGCTATGTGCTCGTCCCCAGGATATGGATCCCGGGAGGAGATTTGTTTCCACTTAGCTCTGTGACTAACGGTTATCTGATTAACAATTCACAGGAAATGGAGCATCGTAGTGACTCACTGCCGCAGGAGATTATGCCAGCGGCTAGGACTACTCGAGCAGATGCACCTCCGCCATCCCCGGAGTTTAGAGACGTGAGTACCATCGAGCAGCGTAGAGAGAGAGAGAGAGAGAGTATGAGTGATATATGTAGTACATGTATAACTCACGAGCTTATATAAACGCTTAGGCTTCGGCCCTAAAACCTCTGTGTTATTGATATGTTATATGTATCTGCAATGGTTTCCTGTTAATGCTTCCGCTATACTTTGATGGGTTGTGAATGTTATGATTCGAGCCGAGCAAAGTGGCCATCTAGTGCTTGGATATGGTGAATCGTTTCCCCTAAGAGCACTAGGTGGACGTCTTGGGCCACTAGTACCCCTCCGGCCCGACCCGGGCAAAAGGTTGGGGGGGGTGGGGCTCTACACGTGACACTTCATGCATAAGCCAAATCTTCAAAAACACTTTGTCACCCACTTGAAACTCCACCGTCCTGTGTTTCACATTATAGTACTTTGCATGTCGACTCTGAACCACAAGCATACAGTCTCGTATCAATCTAACAACAACATCAGTATCATCAATATACTCGATTCCCAAAATCTTTGGGTCTTCATCTTGCACCCATGATGAAGGTGTTCTACACCTCCATCCATAAAGCGCTTTGGGGGATGCCATCCTAATGCTAGTTTGATTACTGTTGTACAAAAATTCCACTGGTGGTAAGAGCCTTTCCCTTGGCTCCCCTCTATCCAATACACACAGCCTCAATAGATCTTTCATAGTTCTGATGGTCCTCTCAGACTGACCATTCGTTTGAGGATGAAAGGTTGTGTTAAAGGTAAGGCGAGAACCTAAATAAGCTTGAACCGCCTTCCATTTCTTGGAGGTAAAGCGACCATCACGGCCAGAGACTATCGTCTTAGGCACTTCATGGTATCACACAAACTATTCCACAAAGAGACGTACCAGTATATCCACATGTGTCTCTTTCTTCATTGGGATAAATCTAGCGACCTTAGTCAAGGGATTCACAATCACCCAAACTGAGTCATTCCTCCATCATGATCGGGGAAGGCCTTGAATAAAATCCATAGAGATATCTACAAACTTTCACTTGAGAATGAGCAAAGATTGTAACAAACCTCCAGGGCTCATGTACTCCACCTTCACCTTCTGACATGCCTCACAGTGTGTAACGTAGTACTTAACAATACTCTTCATTCCTGGCCAGAACATGGTCTTTCATAAGTCTCTATACATCTTGAAAATCTCGGGATGCACCGAATACTTTGAATAATGTGCCTCCCTCAAGATGTCTTCCCAGATTTCACCGCCCTTGGGAATGTAAAGCCTACCGCAAAAATGAATGAGGCCGTACTTCAGAGTATACTCTTCAGTAGATCCATCCTCAATTGCTTTAATCGCAAGGACCAGAGCAGCATCCTTCTATTGTTCTGCCCGAATTTGATTTCCAATGTCACATACTATACTCATAGTAGTTAAGTACTCAATATAGTTCTCAGAATGATCCTTGCATACTAACGTGATCTCCATCTCCTCGAGCACTGGAGTCAATTCCATACTCATCAACCGAGACTCAGGGCCCGACTCTGGTACTTTTTTGCTCAATGCATTAGCTACAGAGTTTGCTTTCCCGGGGTGGTAGTTCAATGCAAACTCGAAATCACACAAAAATTCTAACCACCGTCGTTGCCTCAAATTCAACTCCTTTTTAAGTATGAACATACTTCAAATTCTTATTATCCGAAAAGATTTCGCATTGGATGCCATATAAATAGTGCCTCCAAACCTTTAAGGCGGACACCACAACTCCCAACTCCAAATCATGCACTGGGTAATTAACCTCATGCTTCTGCAACTGCCTTGAAGGATAAGCGATCACATGCCCACGCTGCATCAACACTGCTCGCATCCCTTGATAGGACACATCAGTGTAAACCTGAAATCCTTCCCTAATGGAAGAACCAGGACGGGTGTGGTGGTAATTTGATCCTTCAGCTCTTGAAATGCAGCGTCACACTGAGGTGTCCACTCGTATGGCACACCTTTCTTTGTTAGGGCAGTGAGGGGAAGGGCTATTTTTGAGAATCCTTTCACAAACTTGCGATAATACCCAACAAGTCCAAGGAAACTCCGTACATCGGCCGCTAACTTCCAAGGAGAACATTCCTTCACGACACGAACTTTGGTCGGATCCACGGCTAGTCTAGCTCCACTAATCACATGGCCCAAGAAGGCAACTTCTCGGAGCCAAAATTCGCACTTGCTGAACTTAGCAAATAGGGCAAGTGTTATGCATGCTCTTCCTCTTTCTTCAAATAGACCAAAATGTCATCGATGAATGATACTCGCCGAATTCGACGAGTATACTTGATAATACACGTCGAATTTTACTTAACTATTTTTCCAATTATTTCAGGAATTCTACACAAGTATATATGAAGAATTCGACGAGTAATAGTAAGCATATACGACGAATTCGACGAATATCAATGATACTCGATGAATTCGGCAAATATCCCTTACGATACTCGACGAATTTTATTTGGATAAAATTTCTGTTTTTTTGAATTGAGGCTCTTCTTTTTTCCTTGAACCTTCTCACGTACTTGAGATAAAAGTACACCCCAATAGAGAGATTACACGTGAGTCGACATCATTGCCTATACAATGAAAGATTACATTGTATAGTCTCGTGTATACTGAAATACTGTAAACTGATATTGGTGTGTACTTAGCATTGTAAACCTACAAGTATATAACTAGAATACCATATCAAATACAATTACAATTCATCTTAGCTTAACTGGACCCTTCTTCAAATCAGGGTTATTATGGATACAATACTAAATAATGACGAAGACATCTAAGTACGGCTCAAACACCCTATTCATCATACTCATGAATGCTGAAGGGGGGTTTGTGAGCCCAAACGGCATCACCGTGAACTCGTATAAACTGTATCTCGAGCTGAAAGCTGTCTTTAGGATATCTTCCTCATGTATCCTCAATTGATAGCACCCTGAGCGCAGATCCAATTTGGAAAACCAATACACCCCACTAACTGATCAAATAGTTCGTCGATCCGGGGTAGAGGATAGGTGTTCCACACCGTTAGACGGTTGAGCTCCCGATAATCTATGCACAACCCTAGTGTTCCATCCTTCTTCTTGACAAATAAGATAGGGGCTCCCCAGGGTGATGAACTGAGACGAACAAACCTTGATTCTACTAACTCCTGCAACTGAACTCTAAACTCGGCGAGTTCCTTTAGAGCAATTCGGTAAGGGGTCTGAGAGATAGGCTTGGCTCCCGGTACTAGTTTAATTTGAAAGTCTACTTCCCTATGCGTGGGTAAGCCTGGTAGCTTCTCGGGAAACACCTCAGGGAAATCCCGCACTATCTGCACATATTTCATACTTGATTCCATCTCTTTTAATTCAAAACATATCAAATATACTTTGTCCCCTTCCATATGGGCCTTAAGGGCCTGAATCAAAGACCACAATATATGAGGTGCAAATTTGATACCTTGGAAAATGACCTCTGAGTCTCCATGCCTCAAGGTAATTTGCTTCGCCGCACAATCTATATTGGAGTGGTGCCAATCCAACCACGACATGCCCAGAATGAGATCAAATTCTAGGATTCTCAATGCCGTCGCAGGGGTTTCAAAGAATTTTCCCCCAAGGAATACTTCCAAATCACACTTTGCGGACGAAATCATGTTGGAGCCATTCGGGAGTATGACGGAGCCATCCGGGAGACGTACTCTCCAAGTGACATCGGTGAAATATTGCACTCCTTCTAAATCTTTAACAAAGTCCGCCGAAATGAACGAGTGAGTGGCCCCGATATCAAATAGTGTATGAGCTGGTTTCCCACCAACCATCACGATGTCTAAGTACCAAATATAAAGACTCAAGCTAGATTCCTAGCACAACTTAGCCAATTGAAGAGAAATGCTTACGACATATTAACCAAATCATGACATACATACAATCACCTCCTGAGGATTCCGCTCCCGCGCCATATCCAGCGCAAACATCTGCTTTCGAGCAGGTCCAGGGTTCCTTCCTCATAGTCCTCATCCTCGACCACGCACATGTCCCCGTCCTCGTAGAGCTGTCAGAGGAAGAGCGGGGGGGGGGGGGGGGGCATCTCCACCTAGTTCTGGGAAATAGCGCCGGTTGTGGCCCGACTGATTACACTGGAAGCAAACTCCCTCGTACTGCTCCCTAGGCTACATGTACAGCTGTTGCGGTGGAGGTATTGCTGGCTGCGGGGCCGAATGCTCCATTCTTAAATTCTAAGGGAAGCGACCTCCGCCTCTATTCTTTCCTCTTCCTCTATTGTCCTGACTCCTTCTATAACGGGGGCCTGCTTCCAATACTCCCTCAACGGGTTTCTTGCCGCTAGCTTGGACTCCCAAATGATCCGCTTCCAACCTTTTCACCATATCTATTATCTCTGCCAAGCTCGAGTCCGCTATAAACAAAAGAGCTTGCAATAACTAGTGCTGTAAGAAATAGAGGGGGGGGGGGTGAATAGAGTATTTAAGACTTATAATTTTTTTTGCTATTGCAGACAAGTCCTAGTGCTGTAAGAAATAGATTAAAAGATAAAACACAACAATAACTAACTAACAATCACAGCCACAACAAGAAACAAAAGAAAGGGCAATCAGACGATACAAGAAATTTATAGTGGCTCCCCAACCTGGGTACATCCACTCTTCTACCACCCTGGTAGGAATCCACTCAGGTTTTGATCAGGTGCCTGACACCAATGAGCTTTTGATCATGTGCTCAAAAACCAAATCCCCAAGTCTTTTGATCAGGTGACTTGTAACCATGAATCACTTTTGAAGGGAGATGACAACCCTTTACACAGTGGGGGTGAGAGAGTTGATTATGTCTTCTCTGTCAACAATCAGAGAGAAGACTTGTGGATTATTGATGGTAGCAAATGGCTCCCTCTGAGATATTGAATGGTTCAGGGAAATATGGAAGCCTTGCTGCAGGGTGATAGACATTCAAGCTTTTAGCCTTTATCTGCAGGATCTTCTTGACAGATTTGATAGTTGTCCTTGGAAGTCCTGGAGTGTTGAAGTAAGAAGACTCTTGATTTTGTATGATTGTTCTTCTTCTTCTGAGAGCAGATCTTCCTTTTGTATCAGAGCATTTGTGAAAGGAGCAGAGAAGCTGTTGAAGTCTGACTGAAAATCTTTGTGTCTGTGTATGCTGTGTATCTGTAATTGCTCTGGTACTCTGATTGTTCTTTCTTTTCTGTCAGGAAAGAGAGAAAAATCTCTTTTATATTTCCTGAGGGAATTTCCTTTAGAAATTTGAATCCTTCTGCGGCAATCAATGTTGGCGGTCATTGAAAATAAACTGCATTGATTTCATTCCCAAACTGTCCCTTGGAAAAATGGAAAACAATAATTCTGATGCAAGCTGTGATTAATGTACCGTCCAACGGTAATATTCAGAGAATATTTTATCATTAATCATTCAGAAATTATTGTCATAGACTAAGGACAGAAAGAATAAATGTTAAGTCTGGAATCGTCGAACTGATGACATAATTCGTCGAGCTGATAACTGAGTTTCTGGAGTTGTCAAATATTTTGTATGTCGACAGATATCATGTGTGTCGACACAAGTCTTCTGTGTGGTGTCGACACAACCTTTCCAAAGTGTCGACTGATGATCTGTGTGTCGACACAAGTGCTTCTAGTGTCGACTCAGTTGGTGTCGACATATACTCTGAGTGTCGACACAAGTTTTCTGGTTATAAGTTGTTGAAGTAGATAATCCAGAATTCGTCGGGCAGAGAACTAAGTTCGTCGACTTGAGACTAGAGAACATAGTCTTGACAGAATGCTGTAGTAGTCCAAAGATTCGTTGACCAAAGAATAAAGTTCGTCGACCAAAGTCTGATTTTAAGGACTTGGGATATCTTGATCTTTCCTGAACTTGAAGTGTTGTTGTAATCCAAGTTTTCATCGATCAGAGAATATAGTTCGTCGAGCTCAGCTCAGAGAATTAACTCTAAGATCGTTGAACTGAGGACGACCATCGTCGTTGTAATGTTGACTCTAAGGACTTGGCCTAGACTCTAGGACACAACTATGACCATGGCTATACATTATGGGTCATATGATCCTAACTTAGTGAACCTAGCCCAAATCTTATTATGGATCCAACAATCTCCCCCTATTTGGGTGGGGTCACTAATTTCAGACTCAAATCAAAGTTGAAAAATAAACAAAGCAGGAAAAACATATATCTGACAGAGATCAATAACACATGCAGCAGATATATATATACATAAGCTTTGTTCAGAATATAGAGCAGTTAAAGATAATTGTAGAAAACAAAAGAGTTCAAAATTTACTTCTTCTGTTTCTTTTCCTTTGGCATTTCTTGCTTGCTCTTCTCTCCAGACTTTGTAAACACAATCTCTCTTTTGGGATCTGAAGCTTGCACTTTTGTCATGGTCATGTCAGTCGTCCCTATAATATTCAAAGATGTAGCTCTGGGGACAACTTCTTCTGGGTGCAACTTCATGTAGTCATCAACATTGAAAAACTTGTTTGCTTTATCAAATCTTTTAAGTTCCTCTTTCCTGTACTTTGACATTGTTGAATATTCAGAAGGATCCTTTCCTTCAGCTTTGGCTTTGTTACTCATAGAAAGGTCTACAATGTCCTGGAACCTGGCCATTCTAGCAATAGTAGCTGTTTCAGGATCTTCAAAAGGAACAGGAGGAGAAGATGGTCTTTTAGAGCCTTCAGCTGGTTGATGTTCAGTGAACTGTTGCTGTTGTTGTTGATGTTGCTGCTGTTGATGCTGCTTTCCTGAAGAATACTGCCTGTGATGGCTGCTTCCATATGATCTCCCTTAGTGTCTTTGATATGTTTGAAGTGGGGTAGATCTTTGAGAAGATGTGCTTGAAGCACCAACAGCTGGAGGAGGTGGAGGAGGTGGATCTTTTCTGAATCTTTGAACTGGAGAAGGAGAGTACCTTCTGCTTTTCTTCCTCTCCTTCTGCTGATTTTTGGATAACCACATCTAAGATGGCATCCCTTTGTATGGAGTTATGTTCTGGAGGATATAATAGGGAGTGTCATTGTTTGGATTTGGCTTTGGAGCAGGAGGATGAGGGACTTTTCTTTTCTTGGATACTTGCTTCCTCTTGGGTTCATCATCAGAATCATCATCCTCATCATCATCATCATTATCAGATCCCTGAGGGTTATCATATAAGTCATTTAGAGCTTTCAGAGCCTCAGCAGAAATGATATGCTTTTCAGGAGCTGGAGGTAGAGATAGAGCTTGAGCAGGAACTTCAACAAGAGCTGGAGGAGAAGCCACAGGAGAAGCTGTAGAACTGATTCTGACAGTACTTTCAGCAGCTACCTTTTCTTCTTCTTTAATATCAGCCAGGATCAAGTCATCCAGAGCTGGCATGCGAGAGTCATCCATTACAAAAGTTGGAGCAGTGATGACTTCTTCTGGAGATGGCATGACTACTGGCTTTGAAACAACAAAAGTATCCCTGAGTTGCTTTGCAACATTTGGAGAGATTGGTGAAGTATATGGAACAATAGCCAAGGATGGCTTAGTATAGACTGCTGGAATAACTTTCAAAAATGCAGTATCAAAAACTTTCAGTAATTGAACTAAGTCTACTGTGGGATTTAACATGAAATCACCAACAGAAATAATTTCTTCAGTAACTATTTCTTCAGTAACTGACTCATCAAAGTCCATGTCAGTCTCAATGAAATGAATCAAATCAATTAAATCTGTATCATCTGATATAATTTCTGTATCTGCTATTACTGTCTCTGTATCTGCTGTTGCTGGAGCTACTGCTGGAGCTGCTTCAGCTTCTTCATTAAGCATCTCCCCCTGCCTGGTTTCAGTGTGAACTGGAGCCAGACCCCTGAATGAAGAGGGGGCAGCAGTGAAGGCAGAGAGTTGAGCAGAAAGGGTGGAGATAGAAGTAGCAAGAGGTGTAATGGCCTCTGCTATAAGAGATTTGAGTAGAGGAGTGATGAGAGTAATTACAGAGGTAATGGTGGAGAGATCCAGAGATGGAGTAGTAGATGGTTCAGTAGAATGTTGGGTGGAGACATTTGGAGGGATGGTAGATGTTGGAGATGATGGAGGAGGGACATCTATCATGGGGACATCCTGAGTGGATGGATGTGGAGGAGGAGGAGAATTGGGAAGAGATGTCAGGAGATTGAAGGGTGGTATGGAGGATAAGTGGGGTGGAAGAGGAGATGAGGGTGGTGTCTGATCTGGTGTAGCATTGGGGTATAAGGGTGATTGAGTGGAGTGGGTTGATGGTATTCCTGAGTAGAAGATGAGGGAATGTTGGTAAGATATATGGGTGGGGAGGTGGCAGAAGATGTAACTGTAGTAGAAGTATGAACAGAGGGTGTTGGTTGTTGATGTGGTGGAAGTTGTTGTTGGAGTTGTTGTGGTTGTTGAGTTGCTGGAAGAGATGGAGGTGTGGGGATGATCTCTTTAGTAGGGTGGGGAGTGGCTCTTACAACCCTGGTGCTTTCAGAAGCTGGGGTGGAAGAGGTTGAAGCCTTAGATGGCTTGATAATGGTCCTCTCCCACCCGCCAAACAAGGTGCATGTGAGCCTCTTGCTGACATTAATGAATATGGTCGGTGAGATCAGTGATTCATCAGCCTTTTACTTTAAGAAGATCCCTAAGATCCTTCCAAAACAGTCTTCCTTCTTGTTGTTCTTTTTCTTTATCAAATCAAATATGATTTGAGCCCAATCCACTTCCTTTTTATTAATCACTGCATACATAACCAGAAACTGGTGTCTGGTAATGTATTCATGGCAGTATGCTTGCCCAGCAAAACCTTTCCTACAATATCTGCCAAGAAATTAAATTCGGCAGACAGATGTTTCTTTAACAACTTATTGAGATTATCTCTAGTATATCACAATAAACTCAACATCATATCATATTCTTTTGAATCGATTTCTAACTGTTCTTCACCATTAATCAATCCAAAAATCTCAGTAAGTATAGCGAGAGATAAAGATACAGAGTTACCCGCAATTGTTCTGATCATAGTGTTCTCCTCTGATGTAGATGTATAAACTCACTCTCTGATTTCAGTTGCAGACAGTTTTATCCTTGTTGACATCAGATTTTTCAGTTTCTGTTCCTCCAGAAGTTCCAGTATATGCAGAAATATTGGATCTAAATGTTGAAAGGATTCGAAGTCGACGTCAAAGCCCGTGTCAAACTTCATTCCGGTTAGGGCACCTGCTGGAATAGCCATTGGAATCACCTGCAAGAGAGATAAACGACGATCAAGTGTAAGAGAATAGAAAGCGCGGGACGGAGGTCGAAGAAAAACCTAGATATAATGTTTTCCAGAATATGAATCGACAAACTCAGTTCCACGAAAATTAAGAAATTCTTCTAACTGAGATTGACGAAATAATTAATAGTCAAATAATTCGTCGAGATCTGTCTGAAGATTTGAAGACATTTCGTCAAGCTCCGTTCGACGAAAGTTTTCTAAAGTGAATTCGTCGATCTCCGTTCGACGAAAACAACTTCACTCACAGAGAGTTCGTCGTCCTGCGTTCGACGAATATCTCACAAACTTTCCATAGTTCGTCGAGCTTCGTTCGACGAACATTGGCAAATTCGTCGAGTGCAGACTTAAATTAAACTAATTCTTCTCCATTGATCATTCTCAGCTGATTTATAAAGAAGAGATGATTTCTCTCATCTAGAGGTTTGGTGAATATATCAGCCCTTTATAAATCAGTGTAGATATAGGCAAGCTTAATTTTTTTTGTTTTTGTCTACACACTCTCTTATGAAATGATGCCTAATGTCTATATGCTTTATCCTACTGTGATGGACTGGATTCTGTGCAATGGCTATAACACCTGTGTTATCACAAAGAAGAGTTGAATTATTTAAGTTGATACCATAGTCTAGTAATTGATTTTGTATCCACAGCATTTGGGAACAACAGCTACCTACTGTAATGTATCCTGCCTCAGCAGTTGAGGTAGATACAGATGTCTGTTTCTTACAAAACCAGGATACTAATCTCATACCCAGGAATTGGCAAGTTCCTGAAGTACTTTTTCTATCCACCCTGCATCCAGCAAAATCAGCATCTGAGTATCCAGTTAACTCAAATTCTGATTCTGTGGGATACCATAGGCCTAGACTAGGACAACCCTTTATATATCTCAAAATTCTTTTTAGGAAAATAAGGTGAGATTCTTTTGGTTTCACCTGGAACCTAGCACAAAGGCATGTGGCAAACATGATATCAGGTCTGCTTGCTGTAAGGTATAACAGGGATCCAACAATGACCCTATATAGTTTTTGATCCACAGGTTTCACATGTGCATCTGAATCAATTACAGCATTTGTAGCCATAGGTGTCTTCTTTGCTGAGGCATCAACCATCCCAACCTTTTTTGATAAGCTCTTTAGCATACTTAGCTTGGGAGATGAAGATGTCATCAGGGAGCTGCTTCACTTGGAGACCAAGGAAGTAGGAAAGCATGGGTTCTTGCATAATTTTGAATCAGTAGACCCAAATATTATGTCATCCACATATATTTGTACTAACAGTATTTGATCCTTATGATGTCTAGTAAAAAGTGTTCTATCTACAATGCCTCTAATGAATTTATGCTCTAACAGAAAGCTGGCTAGAGTCTCATACCAAGCTCTTGGAGCTTGCTTTAGACCATAGGGAGCTATATGCAATTTGTAAACATAAGAGGGATGAGTTGGAGAAACAAAACCTAGAGGTTGTTCAACATACACATCTTCCTTGAGTACTACATTCAAGAATGCACTTTTCACATCCATTTGATAGACCTTAAATCTCTTGTAAGCTGCATAGGCAAGGAATATTCTGATTGCTTCCAACCTTGCAATAGTTGCAAAGGTCTGGTCATAATCTATTCCTTCTTCTTGTCTATATCCTTGTGCAACAAGCCTGGCTTTATTTCTCACTATTACTCCTTGCGCATCCAGCATGTTTCTGTAGACCCATTTGGTTCCAATGACTGGTTAGTCTTGAGGCATTGGAACCAAATCCCAAACTCTACATCTCTCAAACTGATTTAATTCCTCCTGCATTGCAATGATCCAGTGGAGATCTTGCTCTGCATCATGGATGGATAGAGGTTCAATCTGAGAGAGAAAACATGCATGTATCAAATCTTGGTTGAGTTGATGCCTTGTCTATACACCTGCTGATATGTCTGCAATAACTTGAGATCTGGGGTGATTCCTAATTGTGACAAGATCAGCTGGTGGAGTTGGTTCTACAACAGCATTTGGAATTAATTCCTCATGTGGAATTATGTTTGTTGTTGGGGGAATATCACTCCCTTCAATGCCTTCATCTTCACTTTCTTCAATGACTTGTGGAGAAGGATGAGTTGGAACCTCTTGGGTAAAGTTTAGTCCATCCAAACTCTCACACAAGTGATGTACCTGCAAGTTGCTTCTGGTAGAAATTTATTTCTCCTTGCAAGACATGTTAGCTTCATCAAAAGTAACATGGATAGACTCCTCAATTTTTAAAGTTGATTTGTTATAAACCCTATAGGCTTTGCTTACTTGGGAATATCCTAGAAAAATTCCCTCTTCAGCCTTTGCCTTAAACTTTCTAATATATCTTTTGTTGTTTGTGTGAATATAACATATACATCCAAATACTTTAAAATAGTTGATTTTAGGTTTCTTCCCTTTAAGTAATTCATAAGGAGTCCTACTCTTTAGCTTATGTATCAGGCTTCTGTTCAGGACATAGTTTGCAGTGTTCACAGCCTCTACCCAAAAGGATAGTGGCATGTAAGCATCTGCAAGTAATGTACCTGCAGCTTCAATGAGTGTCATATTTTTCCTTTCAGCTACCCCATTTTGTTAAGGAGTTCTAGGAGCTGAGAAGCAATGTCTGATACCTTACTTCTCACAGAACTCATGCATAAGAAAAGACTCAAACTCTGTGTCATGATCACTTCTGATCAATGCAACATGAGTAGAGAACTCAATCTGTATGGTCCTGAGAAAATCTGTAAGAACCTTGAAGGTATCTGACTTAGATCTAAGAAAGGATACCCAAGTGAACCTGGAGAAGTCATCTACAATAACCAAAGTGTAGGATTTCCCTCCTAGGCTTTGTAAAACCATGGGTCCAAATAAATCCATGTGTAGCAAATAGAAAATCCTAGGTGAATCACTTTTATTAATGGATTTGAAACTAGATTTAGTTTGCTTGCCTAATTGACAAGCCCTGCAAAGGCCTTCCTTCTTGTAGGGACCAGAACGTAAACCTCTAACAAGGTTGTCTTTTGATAGCCTAGCAATGTTTTTCAGGTTTACATGACCTAGTTTTTTATGCCATAAATCATTCTGGTTACTAATTAAGTTAAGTAAACAGATATCGGAATTGGCAGATAGAAAATCAACTAAATATATGTTGTCTTGTCTATTTCCAATTAAAAAAGTTTGATTTTCCTTACTAGAAATAATACAAGAAGATGAATTGAAATGTACTTGATAACCTTCATCACATAACTGACTTATGGAGATGAGGTTATGTTTGAGTCCTCTGACATAAGTTACTTTCTTGAAAGTAACAACTCCAATCTTCACTTCTCCAAAACCTTCTAACTGGCCACATTTGGAATCACCAAAGATAACCTTTGACCCCAACTTGGACTTATAGTTGGATAAATTGTCCTTGCTGCCTGTCATATGTTTGGAGCAGCCGCTGTCCAGGTACCAAGGTTGATTTACACTTGGACATCTCTTCACCTATAATGAAAAACAGTTAAATGTTCTTGACCCAGGTTACCTTGGGTCCTTTGTTTTCCTGGTATGAGAAGCTGGAAATAACAGAATATTCTGGTTGAGATTTATATCCTAGAGGGTGATATCTCATAGGTGGTATGATCCAATCAGCTAGTGGATTAAAGGCTTTCCTAGAATTATTTAAGTTTCTATTATAATTAAAGTTTTGGTTAAGTCTTTCTGGGTTCGACGAATTTCTGTGAGTTCGTCAACCAGAGTTTGACGAATAGGGTTGAGATCGTCGATCTCTGCCCAGAGAATGAATATATTCATTTTCTGTGCCCCTTGTTCGTCGAACTCTGCTTGACGAACCATATAGAGTTTGTCGATCGTAGTTAGACGAATAACTATAACTATAGTTTGCATTCAGAGTTCGTCGATCTGGGTTCGACGAACTAGCTAGATTTTGTCGATCTAAGTTCGACGAATTCTGCTGAACTTTGTTACCTATGGTTTTCTGGTTGTTGGTTTTCTGACCTATTGATTTAGAAACATTTTCTGTTGTTTGTTTATTGATTACTTTTTCTTTTCCCTTAGCAGTGACAAATTTTATGGTGGTTGTTAAGATGTTCTTCCTGAGAATGGGGGGCAAACCTGATGAAGCACCTAAGCCTAGCTTGCCATTAAGTCTGGAATTCACAGTGCTTGTGATGTCCATCAACTTGAGGCTTCTTCCATTAAGAGTTTCCTTAAGTTGTTTAGCCTCACAAAAATCAGTTTTTAACAATGTTATTTGCTCATTAGCTAAACATAATTCATCTTTTAACCTATTATTTTCAGAGTTAATGTTTTCTAAATTTCCTAATTTTTCCCTAAGGGTTTTAATTTCTTTTTCTGAATTTATTAAGTCTATACACATTGATTTAAATTCAATTTTAAAAGAATCTGAAGTGTAATCAAAAGAAGATAGTACCTTATCAGCTTCCGAATCTGAAGCTTCTTCATTGTCTGATTCCTCTTCTTCTGAATTGCTCCTGGAAGCATCAATTGCCATGAGGCAAACCTCCTTAGCCCTTGCTTCTTCCTCATCTTCACTGGAGATGGAAGATGTTGATTCATCTTCAGTTTCACTCGAGATTTCAGCCACAAAACCTTTTTCCTTCCTCTTGTATTTCCTGGAAGAAGGTTTGCTGGTGTGCTGTTTCCTGGTGTCTTTCTCTCTTCTCTTCTCTTTCTTCTAGTTCTTTGGACACTTAGAGAGGAAGTGCCCAGGTTTCCTGCACCAAAAACACACCACTTCTTTAGTTGGTATTTTATCATACCTGGGTTTGACATCTTGCCTAGATGACTTTCTTCTGAAGTCCTTTCTTGTCATCTTGTAGAATCTTCTGGCAAATAGACTCATGAGCTCTTCATTTGATGTTGATGTCTCTATCTCCTCAGCAGTATTGAAAGCTATACTTTGCTCTTTTCTGGCTGGTGGAGGTGTCCTTTGCTCTGCTGCCTCCCTGGACTTGATCAGTTGTTCATAAGACTTTAACTTGCCCAATAGAGATTTTGTAAATATCTCATTTAGGCTTATGGCCTCCTTGATGGGCCAGATCCTTGAATCCCATGAGCTTGTGAAGCACATCAGGATCTTGTCATTCACCTCTGTGAGGGTGATGTCCTTGTCCAAGGTTTTTAGCTCATTGATGATTGAGCTTAACCTGATATACATATCAGCTACTGATTCAGCTTCTTCTTTTTTGAAGTTCTCATATAAGGATATGAGGTTGGATCTCCTATCCTTTCTCTCATCAGCTGAACCAGCCACCATCTGATTTAGTGAATCCCAGATGGCTTTGGCTGAGGTGCATTCAGCCACCTTCTGAAAAATATCATCTGACATAGTCTGTGCCAGTATGTTCATAGCCTTGGCATCAGCTATCTTTGCCTTCTTCTGGGCTTCAGTCCACTCAGGTGGTGGAACTGCAGTAGTGCTTGTAGATGTTGCAGAAGTTGAAGCTTGAGGGGGACTTGTCAAAATAGAGTTGTATATATCCTCATCAATAGAATTCATGTATAATTTAATTCTTGCCTTCCAGATGCCAAACCTGTTTAGGTTGCAAACTGGAGGTCTGGTGCTTGTATAGTTCTTGTTTTGTGCCATAGCTGTGTATATAAATCTAATATGCAAATAAAAATAAAATTTAGATCTAACAAAGGATCTTTGGTTCAAGGGTTAGCTTGTACAACCAAAGGAACCTGCTCTGATACCAATTGAAAGTGAGCTGTTAGATCAGGAATACTCTAGAGGGGGGTGAATAGAGTATTTATGGCTTATAAAATTTTCTGGCTATTGCAGACAAGTCCTAGTGCTGTAAGAAATAGATTAAAAGATAAAGCACATCAATAACTAACTAACAATCACAACCATAACAAGAAACAAAAGAAAGGGCAACCAGACGACACAATAAATTTATAGTGGTTCCCCAACCTGGGTACATCCACTCTTCTACCACCCTGGTAGGAATCCACTCAGGTTTTTGATCAGGTGCCTGACACCAATGAGCTTTTGATCAGTTGCTCAAAAACCAAATCCCCAAGTCTTTTGATTAGGTGACTTGTAACCAGGAATCACTTTTGAAGGGAGATGACAACCCTTTACACAGTGGGGGTGAGAGAGTTGATTATGTCTTCTCTGTCAACAATCAGAGAGAAGACTTGTGGATTATTGATGGTAGCAAGTGGCTCCCCCTGAGATATTGAATGGTTCAGGGAAATATGGAAGCCTTGCTGGAGGGTGATAGGTCATCAAGCTTTTAGCCTTTATCTGCAGGATCTTCTTGACAGATTTGATAGTTGTTGTCCTTGGAAGTCCTGGAGTGTTGAAGTAAGAAGACTCTTGATTTTGTATGATTATTCTTCTTCTTCTTAGAGCAGATCTTCTTTTTGTATCAGAGCTTTTGTGAAAGGAGCAGAGAAGCTGTTGAAGACTGACTGAAAATCTCTGTGTCTGTGTATGCTGTGTCTCTGTAATTGCTCTGGTACTCTGATTGTTCTTTCTTTTCTGTCAGGAAAGAGAGAAAAATCTCTTTTATATTTCCTGAGGGAATTTCCTTTGGAAATTTGAATCCTTCTGCGGCAATCAATGCTGGCGGTCCTTGAAAATAAACTGCATTGATTTCTTTCCCCAACCGTCCCTTGGAAAAATGGAAAACAATAATTCTGATGAAAGCCGTGATTAATGTACCGTCCAACGGTAATATTCAGAGAATATTTTATCATTAATCATTCAGAAATTATTGTCATAGATTAAGGACAGAAGGAATAAATGCTAAGTCTGGAATCGTCGAACTGATGATAGAATTCGTCGTGCTGATAACTGTGTTCGTCGACTGGAGTTCAACAACTATTCTGGACTTAGAATATTCACAGTTGTATCTGAAATGAAAGTTAAAGTATCTAGAATTTGTCGACCTAAGATTTGATTTTGTCGAGTTGAGTTTCTGGAGTTGTCAAATATTATGTGTGTCGACAGATATCCTATGTGTCGACACAAGTGTTCTGTGTGGTGTCGACACAACCTTTCCAAAGTGTCGACTGATGATCTGTGTGTCGACACAAGTGCTTCTAGTGTCGACTCAATTGGTGTCGACATATACTCTAAGTGTCGACACAAGTCTTCTGGTTCTAAGTTGTTGAAGTAGATAATCCAGAATTCGTCGGGCAGAGAACTAAGTTCATCGACCTGAGACTAGAGAACATAGTCTTGACAGAATGCTGTAGTAGTCCAAAGATTCGTCGACCAAAGAATAAAGTTCGTCGACCAAAGTATGATTCTAAGGACTTGGGATATCTTGATCTTTCCTGAACTTGAAGTTTTGTTGTAATCCAAGTTTTCGTCGATCAGAGAATGTAGTTCGTCGAGCTCAGCTCAAAGAATTAACTCTGAGATCGTCGAACTGAGCACGACAATCATCGACCTGAGTTCGACGAATGTAGAACTCACTTTATAGAGTCTTGAAATCTTCTAAGTCTTGAGTCTCTGGCAGTCATGTTGATAGCTGGTCCATGTGATGTTGACTGTAAGGACTTGACCTAGACTCTAGGACACAACTATGACCATGGCTATACATTGTGGGTCATATGATCCTAAGTTAGTGAACCTAGCCCAAATATTACTAGGGATCCAACACATGAACACGATCATCCAACTCGTAGGCGTCATCAAACCTAGCAAGGTGCTGAAAATCTCTTTGATATTCCGTCACGGACTTAGATCCTTACTTCAGCTGCATGAATCTTTCTTCAAGCTCTTCTCGAGCGGTCGAGGGAATGAAATTATCCTAGAAAGCTCCAAAAAACTCATTCCAACTGATCTCCGTGTACACTCGGCCTTTGAAAGTGGAACCTATGAGGGACTTCCACCACCTCTTTGCATGCATTTCCAAGACTGACACTGCTAAGGTCACAGTCATATTGGCTGGACATCTGATTCCCGCCATCAACTCTTACACAACGTCGAGCCATTCTTCAATACGAACAACCAACTCCATCCTAAGATAAGCAGGTGGGGAGAGGGCTTGAAAGGTGCTCAACCAGTTGGAGCCCGGGGCTTGTTGCTGCATCAGGGCCTGTTGAGAGCTGAAAGCATCCATAATTGTCGTAAGCGTCTGTCCCAACTCCGACTGTTGGAAATGGGTAGGGACAAAAGCGGCGGGAGTGCCCACTACTGGCTGTACATGTTTCGAGATCTACACATAAACATACAAACCTAAGGTCAGATTGGCTAATCATAGGTTAACAACTGGACATACTTAGTGTGAATTACATATGGGCACACCGCTGCTTCCGCTAAGTCAGTTTGTCCACAAACCAACCAATCGAGTGGTGGTGGCACCATTGTTCAATGACTTCTTTAGTTCAGGATCGTTGCAAGCTGATATCATTTGTAAGACCCCGCTCTCGGAACACAAGACACGGCTGAGGGGAGTATTATGCCCAGAACAGCCGCCTTGCGGTAGCGTCAGCACACGAGCTGACCTGTACTACAAGATGCCTATCCTGCCGGCCAAACCAATATCATCCATGCCAACCCAACATAAAGAATTTAAAATAGAAGTCAAATCCTCACACGTATATAGTCCAAACAGAGTACAATAATAAAAGAAGCAACGGCGGCTTCTACAATATCAGGGAACACAAAATTGCCCCAAGGGCTACAATATGAGTCGCTCAAAAACTCACATCCATAACTGACGACATTGATGGTAACATCGTATTAGGCCCTGTCACCCTGACCTGGCTTCCCTCCTCCACAACCTACTGCTGCACTATCTGTGGGGTTTCCTCCTAAAAAGGAAGACGTAGCAACCGTTAGTCATAAAGACTAAGTGGCTATCACATCCGCTCCCTCGGCGACTATTAGGCACCAGACGGAGAAAAGAAGGGGTACAATATATATAAGCAAGCAGTAGTACAAGTAGGTGAATAATCTATATAACATGAGTAGTAAAAGCAGCAATGTATAACAACATTATAAACATTCTACTCCAGCAGTTCTACACAAGCAATATCCATTCATCAAAGTAAATAGTTCTACAACAGAAAAGTAACTTAACTTAGAAAAATGTCCATACAGATTTATAAGTTAAGGATCAGCTTAATAGTAAAGTAACTCAACATATAAGAGTGCTCATTCAAACTTATATGATAAGAATCTTGTGAATATAATGCAATGCAATGCTATGAATGCAATGCGATGACTCACTCATGTACACGCACACAGCTATGTCGACACAGATTTGTAGTTCTCACTTTTCGAGCAGTTAGCTAACCTCTCAAACATCATTCGTCGTGGCCAGATGGTGACAGTGAAATGAGATTTCCACTATTAGGCTGGTCTCCACACTACCTAGCCCAGGCCTCCACACACCTCAACGCTAAGAACACAACAGCGGAGCTCCCTGCGTACTACAGCTCAGAAGGAGTCTCGGGTAGATGTGCACCGAGAAACAAGACCAACTGGCCTATCATCGTAGCACGAAAGGAGAATATGGGAGCGTAACGACACAAGACAAAGCCCAACCGTCCACTTGGTACGAAAGGAGCCCCATGAATGAGCACCGAGGACCAAGCCCAACCGCCCAAAATCTATCTGTCAACACCCATTGGTGTGACGATTGGCGAGCCCGTAGACCTGCCACACTATCCTTAACCCAGGATTATGACACCGTATGTCAACTCACACTGTATGCAATTTCACATGGATTTGCCATCAACCATCTAGTGCTCAACAACACTGAAGGGCTCCACACCGAGTCCCTTATAATCACATCAATCTAGTGCGGTCAAATACTCACGCACTTACCCCCTTTTCACATTTTCGTGCTCCAAAGAACTTAAGGGTTCAACATCAACACAGGTGGTAAGCCACCTCATACGACATACCAATCCCACACTGCTACCCGCATGGAGACACAACTCTAAGCAGTGGACTATACTAACCATCCCATCAAACACTTAAGATTACAATTCCATATAATCCATGACCATGAGGTTTACCTCATCCGATTCCTTCCTTATGATCAAGCATTCACAAACCATTATGCTTCCACATGATAATCACAACCATATAATGATACTCCACATAATCATCAAGCATGATAACCTAACTATAGATTAAACATTCAATTATCGGGCATCACACCCTCTTTCAAAACCTGCTTCATTCTCCGGATTATAAACACGCACATCCTTACCGGATTTCACAAGCGCATCATTTGTACAGCCAAATCTTATCAAATCATTCGTTCACTAATTTCCCCAAACCATTTGTTTATTAACCTCCTCCAAAGCATTTGTTTATCTTGGCTACACATAACTAGCCCAACCAGGTCTCCATATCATCTTGCTACGTTACTTCTACTTGGGCCAAATCCGGTTATACATCAACTCGAGACAACATGCACCTAAGATGTTACTGTACAACAACTTAGACTAGACATTAACAAGGCTGCTGGAGTCATATGAAAACGTACAACCATCAGTTGGAAAGGTCTTTCCAAGGGCTACAACTTTCTTCTTTGGCCCAAGACCCAGATCCGGCCAATTAACACTTGAAAATGGCCTCGAAGTTCGATGCGTGCAGAAAATAGATTTCTGCACGCATCTTAAAGCAAAACGAACGACATTGGTTCGTCTTCTTCCTCTACCTATTTGTCCAAAACTACACACAACACTTCCTCCTCCCTTATTCAACCTCAATAGACCATTTCTCTTCACGAAACCAAGTCCATCAACTTCACACGAAGAGAGGAGAGGTTGAAGACATCAAATCTCTAGGACAAGGTCCTAGTATGGTCTCTTCCTATGAGATTATCATATCGCACAAGCCTAACTCTTTTGAGTCAACATCTCTCCTATATTATAATTATAGATCTAGCACCAAGGGAGAGGGTAGGAAGCTCACCTCGTTTCCATCCATGAATCTTGTTATCCATCTCGGCGGTATCTTCTTCCTCGTTGGTGTTGTTATTCAAAGAAAGGAAGAAACTCTTCCTCCAGAAAATCTGACTCCGACAACTTTCTTCTTCTGACAGTTTCGGCACAGGTAATGGCTCGGCAAGAGATGAAGTGGCGGCTAGGGTTTTCCCGTATGTCTCCTTTTATAAGAAGAATTAGGGTTTGATTGCTTTGCCACGTGTCACCCTAACATTATACCACCTATTGTTACTTAAATTAAGTCTTATTAAAAAGACCGGTCCAAAGGATCCATCATCGCCTATCCTGAAAACCCAGTTCAGCCCGTACGCATGAACTAGCAACACAGTCTGTCGAAAATGCTCTAAGTCAAAATGATCGTGTATACTATACACAGTCGACGAACCGTCGAAATTCGTCATGACTACTTGACGCCTCATCGAGTCCTGTACTTTTTTCTAAGTCAATGCGTTGAGATCGTAGAGTATCACTCGACGATTAGTCGAATGGCATTGAGACCACTGAACGCACTCGACGCTTCCAGAATCCAGAAATATTCTAAGTCCATTTCTTCTTGTGCGTTCAGTATCACTCGACACCTCGTCGAATGGCCTTGAGACCACTCAACGCACTCAACGCCTCCCGAGTTTAGAATTATTCAAAGAAAACTTCCTCTTATGCGTTGAGTATCACTCAATGCCTCGTCGAGTGGCGTTGAGACCACTCAACATACTCGACGCCTGCTGCACCCAAAATAATTCCAAGTAAAATTCCTCTTATACGTCGAGTATTACTCAAAGCACTTGACGCCTCCTGAACCATAATTATTCTAAGTTAAATTCTCCTATTAGTCGAGTACCATTCGACACCTGTTACTAGTGCACCCCGAGCCTGGGTTAACTTTCCTGACTTAAAACGCGTGTGAGGGGTCTAGCACGAATTGGGACATTACAAAAGAAGGATTAAGATATAAAAATCATCTACTACTATGGACAAAGACTCCACATCTTTACCAAATTGAAATCTAAGCCCCATCAGGGATGACATTGCCCACACCTCCTGAGCCGAATCACATACATAATTCCTACAAAAGTTTGATCACCCTCTTTGGAAGAATCCTCAATTCTCTGTCTCCCTGCCATTTAAGAGGAATAGAGATATTAACCCCACAAAGGCAAGTCACAAAAGTATGAATCCAAACCATTATGCACTTGCTATAAAAGAAGTTGACCAATTACAAAAGGAGGGTTAATCGAACCCACAAAATCACAATGGGTATGTGAAGCCTTTTACGTGAACAAAAGGATCGAGCAGGCTAGAAGAAAAATGAGACTGGTAATTAACTACAGCTTTCGGCTCTACTACAGCTTTCCCGCAACGGCTTCATGTATTTTGACTTTTTTGACTTTTTGGTGATGTCAGCAGTGGTCATCATGTGCTGCTGTAGCTTCCCGCAACGGCATTAAGTTCTTTGACATGTTGACTTTTGATGACGTCAGTAGTGGTCATCGCCTTATGGACTTAGACAAAATTCCAGGTCTTCACTAAGCGTTGAGTGATGTTAAGTCACTCAACGTCATCTGTCTTGGCTCTCAATGCTTCTAGACTTAGTGAATTTTCATTGGCATTGTCTCAGAGGTTCTTTCTCAACTGTCTCAGCGATTTCTATTTAACAGCTGAGACTATCTTCTGTCTCAACAGTTTCTTCTTCACAGCTGAGACTATCTTCTATCTCAACGGTTTATTTTTAGCGGTTTCAACGCTTTCTTCTTCTCAGCTGAGACTGTCTTCTGTCTCAGCGGTTTTTCTCTCAACTGTCTCAGCGTTTCCTTCTTCATTAGAAGCGTTGAGTGAATCTGCTTCACTCAATGCTTCTGGACTTAGAGAAAATTTCAGCTTGTTTTGTCTCAGCGGTTATACTGAGACATACTTCTCAGCTGTCTCAGCTGTCTTAGCGGTTTTGCCTTAGTCAAATTTTCTGGCTTTAGTTCGACGAATGTGGAACTGCGTTCGACAATCGGTGGGCTGAGCTCGATGAATTCTGAATCCCAAGCTTCTGAATTTAGCTCGACGAATGGTCAGCTCAGCTCGACGAAAGGTGAGCTGAGCTCGACGATTTCTGAATCCCAAGCTTCTGAATTTAGCTCGATGAATGGTGAGCTCAGCTCGATGAAAGGTGAGCTAAGCTAGACGATTTCTGAATCCCAAGCTTCTGAATTTAGCTCGATGAACGGTGAGCTCTGCTCGACGATTTCTGAATCTTCCAGCATACTCTTTAATTTCACCTGTCCAATCATGGACAACATGCATGCATGAACTTAAACACACATCAAATACATTATGCCCCTTAACATGATTGGTGATGCCTCTTCAAATCCTGAGTAACATTGTAGGGAACAATTCCCAACAACTTCTCTCTTTGGTAAAGGTAACTTATCACCTTCAAAAACTCAGAGCTTACACCTCAGGCCCTCAGCCTTACACTCAGGTTCTCTTCAGAACCCTACCTCAGAACCACACAGGTTCCTACCTCAGATCCCTATAGTACTCCTACAGCTCAGTAGTTCACTGACCACCTACCTCAGCCTTATTCCTAAGGTCTACATCTTATCGGAGAACCTGAGTACTGCAACACTCCTACAACTCAGTACCTATCTCAAAGTGCTACTCTCAGAGTACTGCAGGCACAAAGCCCTACTCTTAGAGTACTGCAGCACTCCTACAACTCAGTACCTATCCAGGTACCTACCTCAGTTCCCTTCCAGGCACCTACAACTCAGCCTCCTCCAAGGCCTATAACTCAGTGACACACTTATCACCTACAACTCAGTGACTCACCAGTCACCTACCCCAGCCTTATTTCTAAGGCCTACTACTCAGGCTGGGAGGAGGCTGAACTACTTATCACCTACTACTCTCATTACACTTCAGGCACAAAGCCCTACTCTCAGAGTACTGCAGCACTCCTACAACTCAGTACCTATCCAGGTACCTACCTCAGTGCCCTTCGAGGCACCTACAACTCAGCCTCCTCCAAGGCCTATAACTCAGTGACACACTTATCACCTACAGCTCAGTGACTCACCAGTCACCTACCTCAGCCTTGTTTCTAAGGCCTACTACTCAGGCTGGGAGGACAACCCTACTCTCAAATCCACACTTGGATCCTACCTCAGTACCCCAGCAGAGCACCTACCTCAATGACAAATTAGTCACCTATAACTCAGGCCAAATGGCCCTACAGCTCAGATTCAGATAAAATGAATCCTACAGGAGTTTATACAAGATGAAATAAATTTAAAAAAACTGAATCAGAGTTTAAACTCTGAGTCTACCTTGCTGGACTAAGCAGATATCAGTGCAGCCCACTTGCTGTAGATGGAATAAGTCTTCTTCTACAACCAACTTCTTCTTTGTTGCACTAGAGAACAATAATCTGTTGTTGAAGGCTAACAACCCTTCACATAGCAAACTTTTTGCTGAATAGATGAATCAGCTACCTTGTTCTGGAGAGAACAATCTTGCTGAACTTGAAAGAGCTTCAGCTTTCTTTCTTTACCTTCTGGCTAACTCTGCTGGACTTTATGATTCAAGCTTGTCGGAGAAGATGAAGTCCAGTCACCTTTATTTTTTGTATATTCTTCTTGTGTTCTGTGTTTGTTCTCCGTTACCATAATCCTCTTTTCTTTCTTCCTTTTATATGTATTGGTCGAGTTTGTGCCTAGTCCAACAAAATAGTTAGAAATATGGGAGGGAAAGCGGATGTACCCAATTGGGGAACCACTATAAATAACTATGGGCTTGACTGTGTGTTGGGTACATTGGAAAATGTGTACCAGATTTGAAGAAAACTCATCTTACTCAATGATATGCATCAAGGTATATTTGATGTTATTTTGAGTTTATATGTGCAGGTTAAGTAAATACAGGAATGCAGAAAAATTTCTAAGTCCATGTGTCGACACCAGGAGAAGCTGTGTCGACACTTATGAAGGCTTGTGTCGACACTGGAGAAAAGCTGTGTCGACACTTGGAGTTAATTGTGTCGACATTTGGAAAGGCTGTGTCGACACCAGAAGCAACTGTGTCGACACACAGAGGCATTGTCGACACACAGAGAAAGCATTGTCGACATCAACTGTGTCGACACCAAGAGGCAGTGTCGACACACAGAGAAGCATTGTCGACATCAACTGTGTCGACACCAAGAGGAAGTGTCAACATACAGAAGACTTTGTCGACATCAACTGTGTCGACACACAGGACTTGTGTCGACACACAACAGAGTTTCAACTAAGTCAAAGAGAAGTGATTGTGTCGACACATAGAATTAGTGTCGACACATTCTACAGAAGCTGTGTCGAGAAGCAGTATCTACAACAAAGGAGATGTGTCGACACCACCAAGGCCTGTGTCGACACTTAGTCCACTTGTGTCGACACTTAGTGTACTTGTGTCAACACATGAAGAAGTTCAGTCCCGACACTTTGCTGACAGAGAAAGATTTCAAGAAGTGACTGGATGACTTGACAGCTGCCATTTCCAACCGGTCTACTGCAACTGTCAGAGCTGTCAGAAGTTTGTTAGAAACCGGATCAGCCGGTTACCATGGAGAAAGTCTATATAAAGGCATTCTCCTTCAACAGAACAACTACTACAGATCATTAGACACAACAGTTACAATAGAAAACAGAAGAAGATTTTCATCAGAAAATCTAAGAAGAAGAAGTTGGAGAGAGAGAGCTCTGTCTACTCAAGTGCAGTTGTTGAACCAGGCTGCTAAGAAGGATTCAGATTGAGATCTGAATTTCAAGAAAGAAGCTGATTGAAGATCAACTTCAAAGGAGTTTAACCCTACTAAGTTCAGATTCAAGAAGCTTTGAAGAAAGCTAAGAGTGGTTGTTCTCTGCCATTAGATTCTTCCAAGAACTGATCAAGAAGCCATCTATCCTTTCTCTCTCTACCAGGGTGGTGGTAAAACACTTTGTTAAATCTATTTTCTGAAGGATCTATTCTAGATCTGAGCTGTAAGCCTGTTTTATAAAGGCTGAGTTGTAGGATATTTAGATCTCTGAGTGGTAGGCCTTGTTGAAGGCTGAGGTAGGGCTGTGAGCCTGAGTTGTATGAGATTGATATCTCTGAGTTGTAGGCCTTGTGTAGGCTGAGGTAGGGCAGATTGCCTGAGCTGTAGGAGTGTGAACTCACTCTGAGTTGTAGGAGCCTTGTTGGGTTCTGAGTTGTAAGATCTGAGGATCTGAGGTGAAGAGCAGAAGTTAGGCCGAATCTAGCACATTGCTAGATAGGCGAAGGGGGAAAGTGGATGTACCCAGACCTTGGGGAACCACTATAAAAACTGTGTGCACTTTGTGATTGAATGTTTCTGCGAATGCTGTGCTGTGTTAGCTGTAGAATTTGAAATTTCTGATTAATTAACAGAACAAATATTCTGCCTTAAACAAAAAGGAATTACACCTATTCACCCCCCCTCTAGGTAGTTAGACACTAATTCTTTCAAGTGGTATCAGAGGGAGGTTACTCAAAGTTAGACATAACAGTCTGAGTGAGATCAGGAAGGCAGAATTAAGATCAAGAAGATGGGTTCAGGAGAGAACCATAAGGAACTTGGTGCAATGAAATTGTCAATTTGTAGGAAGGAGATATTTGGAATCTGGAAGGAAAGAGTCAGATTGTTTATGGAGGCATCTGATCCTAGAATCTATATAACAGTTAAGGAAGGACCATATGTTCCTATGAAGATTTTGTTCTTGATGCCAACCAAAGAATTCCAAAGGATTTTTCAGAGATGACTAAGGATGAAATCATCTTGCCAACAATGGATAAAAGAGCCCAGAATATTATAGTAAGTGTCATTGATGATGCAACATTCCAGAATCTAATACACTGCAAAACCTCCAAGGAAATGTGAGACACATTGATTGTCTACATGGAGGGGTCTGAAGAGGTTAGGCAAGATAAGAAATCTATGCTTAATCAAGAATATGAGAGCTTCAGACAGGTCAAGTCTGAAAGTATTACTGAATGTTATAAGAAGTTCTATAGGATTGTCAATGAACTAATGTCCTATGGAAGAGTTTTCAGTACTTATGAGTTAAATGATAAATTCCTTAGGTCTTTTACTAAGGAATGAGATACAAAAATCTATGTCATAAGGGAAGTGGCCAGACTGGGTGAAATTTCTCCTCCAACACTGTTTGGAAAATTGATGTCATATGAGATGCAGCTGTTAGCCAGAAAGGAGGAAGAAAAGAATACAAAAGGTGGCTATAAAGAAAAGTCAGTCGCCTTCAAGGTAGAAGCCACAAGGAAGAATAGGAAAATGTCTCCATCTTTTCCTAAAAGAGATACAGAAATGATCTCAGAGAATTCAGATAATCCCAGTATAGATAGCAGTGACTCAGATGAAGACTTTGCAGCATTCACAAGGCAGTTCCAGAGATTCTTAAAGAAGAAGCAGTGAAAATCTAAGCCTTCCACATCACAGTCCAAGGATGATTATTATCAGAAGAGAAAAATCATCCAGGAAGGACAGAAATGGGACAAATCCTAGCAAGTCAACTACATCCAAGATAATATGTTATTGCTGCAACAAATCTGGACATGTTGTGGCTGACTGTCCAGATAAAAGGAAGGAGTCAGTTAATAGGAAGAAGTCACAGTACAAGAGCAAAAAGGAGAAATCCTTGGTTGCTGAGAAAGAGAAAAGTTTGACAGATCAATCAACTTCAGAGTCTGAATCTGAGGCTGAGGCATACATTGGTTTGTTTGCTGAAGAAGAGGATGAGTTCATGCAATTGCTGGACTCAATCTATGAGAAGGAAGACCATCAGTGCAAAGGACTGATGGCAGTGTCAGAAGAAGATCAGTGCCGGGATCAGCCTGGCCCCAGTAGGGTAAAATGTGTATCTGTAGATTCTGATTATTTTACTGGGTCAGAATCAGATGCATCTTCATCAAGAGATGAAGATGAGTCTGAATCTGAAGGAGATATTCATCAGCTGATAGATGAATATGGAGATTTATTGCAGGCACTTAAGAAAAGCAAAAGACTGGCCAAACATCAGGCTAAGGAAATTGCAGCTCTTAAGATGGCTGCATCTGATTCAGAGAAGTTGCTGGATCAAAAGATGAATGAGATTGCCAAATTGAAGAACATAACTGTTATTCAAATGGGAACAATCACATTCAAGAATGATCAGATTAAAAATCTGGAGAATAGACTTCAGAAAGAGAGGAAGATTGTGGCTAGTTTTTTTAAGCCAAAATCTGTATTACCCTTAATAGATGATTTTGTGTCACAAAAGTGTAAGGCAGGAATAGGCTTTAAGAGAACAACTTGGGCTGCTAAGTCTAATAAGAAAGGCAAAGCCCCAGCACAGAACAATAGATCTGCTGATAATAATCCAGCTAAAACTGTACCAAAACAAAGGTATAATAAGTTTGAGTGCTGGTGCTGTGACAAGATAGGCCACTTTGCCTTAGACTGTTGGCACAATTCCAGTGCCAAAGAGAATAGCAGTCTGCATGTTAGAAGAGCTGCAGACAGATTTGTTAAATTCCAGGCTAACATGAACCAAGGACCCAAAACTCATTTGGTTTCTAAGGTTAAGTAATCCTTACTGCAGGTGAGTCCAAGTTGCCATGCCCCTATATGGTACTTGGATGTTTCAGGCACATGACTGGAACAAGGGGATTGCTGAAGGACTGCTCACCTATGTTGAATGGGCCTAAAGTAATCTTTGGTGGTTCTGAAAAGGGAATCATCAAAGGTTTTGGTAATATTTCTAATAACTCAATTACAATCACTCAAGTGGCCTATGTAAAGGGTTTGAAACATAATCTAATAAGCATTAGCCAGCTGAGTGATCTAGGATATGACATTTCATTTGTCAAGAATGGGTGTCATATCAAGAGGTCAAGTGATCAACATGTCATATTGACTGGATATAGAAAAAGAAATGTATATTGTCTAGACTTTATGTGTGAGAATAAAAATTCTCGTATCTGTCTTGTAGCTGATGAGAAAGTCTCTCATTGTGTTAAATGGCACAAGAGACTAGCCCATCTTAACTACAAGACCATTGGCCAACTCTTTAGCAAAGAGTTAGTGAGGAATGGTCCTCAAGTTAAGTGTTATAAGGATGGAATATGTTCTGCTTGTTAAAAAGGCAAGCAAACTAGATCCTCCTTTCATAGCCTTGAAACTAAGGATTCAGTGAGGTGCTTGTACCTCTTGCATATGGATTTATTTGGTCCTATGCCAGTTCAGAGTCTAGGTAGGAAGGTCTACACTTTTGTGGTTGTAGATGACTATTCTAGATTCTCATGGGTATTCTTTCTGAGACAGAAATCTGAAACCCCAAAGGTCTTCTACAATTTTGTCAAACAAATTCAGAATGAATTAGATAGTTCAGTGGTCAAAATCAAAAGTGACCATGGAACTGAATTACAATCTGAAAGTATGATAAGACTGTGTGAAGAGTTTGAGATTCTTCAGGAATTCTCCTCACCTAGAACACCTCAGCAAAATGACATTGCTGAGAGAAAGAATAAGACATTGATTGAGCATGGAAGAACACTATTGATTGATACTTCTCTCCTAGAATATTTCTGGGCTGAGGCAGTTAACACTGCATGTCATGTGCTCAATAGGGCTTCCATCACCAAAAGCCACAAAACGACACCCTATGAGGTTGTGAAAGGCAGAAAACCAAACTTATCTATTTTAGGATCTTTGGTTGCAAATGTTATGTACTTAACAATGGCAAATCACACCTACCTAAGTTTGCTGCCAAATCCCAAGATGAGATATTTGTTGGGTACAACAACAATAGTAAGGCCTATAGGGTCTACAACTTGGCTACTCAAGTTGTAAAAAAGTCAGTTCATGTCATTTTTGATGAAACTAGACTTATTAACAGTGAGTTGCCAAGTAGTTCTTGTAGCTCCACATGTATTCAGCAAAAGATGGACCAGCTTACTATCAGAGAAGATCCACCTGCAAAGCTGGATGAGGAAAATGGTAGTTATTGTCCAGGGGGAGTACAAGACACTCAAGATGGTGAAGAAGACCATGAAGTGCAGCATAATGAAGAGACTGGAGAAGATCAAACTGCTGATAGATTACCTCCAGTAGTTAGACAGTTGAAGGATCATCCTGCACACTAGATCATTGGTGATCCAAGACAAGGGGTACAAACAAGGAGCAGGAACTTGAATACAGTTCTTTGCTCTAGCTTCTTATCTCAAGTGGAACCCAAGAGATTTGAAGAAGCTGTTAACGATCCACACTGTATTGATGCCATGCAAGAGGAGTTAAATCAATTCAGAAGGTGCAAGGTCTGGGATTTGGTTCCAAAACCAAAGGGCCACAATGTCATTGGGACAAAGTGGATATATAAAAACAAGCTTGATGAGAGTGGGATCATAGTGAAGTACAAGGCAAGATTAGTTGCCAAAGGATACAGACAGGAGGAGGGCATAGACTTTGATCAGACCTTTACTCCAGTGGCTAGGTTGGAAACTATCAGACTATTCCTAGCCTATGTAGTTTTCAAGGCTTCAAAGTGTTCCAGATGGATATGAAGCTGCATTCTTAAATGGAGACTTAAAAGAGAAGGTCTATGTAGAGCAGCCCTCAGGTTTTGTTGATCCACTCTATCCTACTTATGTCTATAGACTTAGGAAAGCTTTGTACGGGTTGAAACAAGCCCCAAGGGCTTGGTATGAAACCCTGTCTAATTTCCTCATTAAGAACAAATTCTCAAGGGGGAAAATAGATAAGACTCTATTCCTTAGGGAATCCAAAGGAAAGATTATCCTAGTCCAAATATATGTTGATGACATAATATTTGGGTCTACTGGAAGTAACCTTTGTAGAAAGTTTGCAAAACTTATGCAAGAGAAATTTGAAATGAGCAGTATGAGAGAACTTAAGTTCTTCTTGGGTCTCCAAGTAAGACAGACTGAAGATGGCTTGTCCATATCCCAGTCTAAGTTCACCCTGGAGTTAATTAAGAAGTATGGTATGGAGTCATCCACTACCATGAGAACTCCAATGGGGACAAGTGTATCTTTTAGCAAAGATGATGCAGGGAAACCTGTAGATGAAACTTTGTATAGAGGAATAGTTGGCTCCCTCCTGTATCTGACTGCTAGTAGATCAGATATCATGTATGCTACATGTGTCTGTGCTAGGTACCAATCCTGCCCTAAAGAATCTCATATGACTGCAGTCAAAAGGATTTTGAGATATCTTAAGGGCACACCTAATATAGGCCTTTGGTATCCTAGGAATAGGGATTTTCTACTAATAGGCTATTCATATGCATACTTTGCAAGTTGCAAAGTAGACAGGAAAAGCACAACAGACACCTGTCAATTTCTAGGAGGAAGACTGGTGTCTTGGAGCTGTAAGAAGCAGACCAGTGTGACAATTTCCACAGCTGAGTCTGAGTATATTGCAGCTGGAAGTTGCTGTGCACAGCTATTGTGGATACAACATCAGTTAGAAGACTATGGTATCCAGGTAAGTAGAATCCCATTATTATGTGATTCTACTAGTGCTATTTCTATTGCACATAATCCAGTTTCTCATAGTAGAACTAAGCATATAGAAATAAGGTATCATTTTCTTAGAGACCATGTAGAGAAAGAAGATATATCCTTAGAATTTGTTAGCACAGATTTACAACTAGCTGACATGTTTACTGAGCCTTTAGATGAAACTAAATTCAACAATTTCAAAATTGAATTAGGTATGTTAAACGTAAATTAGTTTAACAAAATTAGCTAAGTAAAATTATGTCGACTCAAGAAGTTGTCTGTGTCGACACATAGTAGTTGGTGTCGACATTCCAGGAAAGAAATGTCGACACATCTAGAAAATTGGTGTTGACACTTCAGAGAAGTAGTGTCTACACATCCAGAAGTGGTGTCGACACATCCAGAAGTGGTGTCGACACATCCATAGGTGGTGTCGACACTTAGGTTCAACACAGATTTCGTCGAGTGAAGAATCGACTGATCGTCAAGCGCAAAAGGAATAAGTGTCGACACATAGAAGTCAACACTTATGTCGAGACATTAGAAGTCTGTGTCGACACTTTTCAACAGTGTCGGCACATTAAGAGAATTATGACGTGCCTTTTCACCTTTGTTTTTAGAAAGGTATAAATAGGTCAACAACATTGTCTGTCGACACGCTCTCCATAGTTTCGAGACCAAAACTTTGTGTCGACAAATTCTCTCATCTAAATTCAAGATTTCTCTCAACCCTAATGACGCCCAAGCTTGAAGACAATGTCAATGAAGGCTATGAGCTGGTACGCAATGCCTTTGACCAAGCGGAACCCGAGATTAAAGCTGTAGTAACCCTAATTGCTGAAAATGGGTTGGAATTTCTGGTATCTGAACCAACAAAGATTTGGAAGAAGGAAATATTTGAATTCTATGGCGCAGCAACTATAGATTCTTCTGGACTTAAGATCAAATCAACAGTTTAGGGTACTAAAGTTAAACTTACCTTGAAGAGCTTGAGGAAAACTCTTCAACTGCTAAGAACTCAAGAAGAAGTAGAAGTTACCTCATCCAAGACAAGGGAAGCACTTCAATGGTGTGGATTGGATCCCACCATGAAGATTGGATCCTCAATGAACAAAAAAGGAATGAATCAGCAAGGAAAATTCCTTTCAGAAGTAGTTGGCAAAGTCATTATCTGCAAGCCAGGGGGACATGATATGATTTCTGCCTATATGTTCAGCCTAATGACCAGAATCATCTACAGACTAAACACAGATTGGTCAGCAGTAATTTTTGAAAAGATTAAGGAAAGTCTTAAGAAGCCAAATCTGGGTAGGATTATGAGTCTGTACTTGGCTAAAACAATTTCTGAGATAATGGAACACACAGCTGGTTCAAAGATCAATCATATGAGGAGAATGGATATCAGGATTATCTCAAGATGGGATAGGGTCCTAACAAAGGACATGCCTGATGAGGAGAGGAAAGAGATTCCTAAAAAATCTACAGCACAAGAAATTCCTGCACAAGACCCTACAGCTGGTGCTCAAGTGCAGGGGGAGCCTCATCTTGAGGAAGAGCCAACTCACTTGGAAAGTGAAATGGCTACACAGACTATTCTTGAGGTAATTCAAGAGGTTAATCAATCAATTCTCATTGATAAAGATGAAACACTAACTGAATCTTTGATTGATGTTGACCAGCCAACTCAACTAAACAGTCAAACACAAGATGTTATCATGGAGGATACATCTGCTACTGATAATGCTCCAGAGATAAGAGTATCTCCAGTTCATACTCAACATGAGTTTACCCTAGATGAGTTGTTCACTGCTATGGAGCGAGAGACTCTGGGGGAGACAAAAAAAACTGGGGGAGAGCAAACAGAATTTGAGGGGGAGAAAGCAGAAATTGAGGGGGAGCCCATTAACATTGAGGGGGAGCAAGTACTGTGAGGGAGGAGCAAGAGACTCAAGGGGAGCAACCTAGAACAGAAAAGGACATGCCTCCTAGTCCTAAGGAAAGAGTTAATATTGTCAGTACCTCAGCTTCAGAGAATGAAGCAGAAATTCAAGCTAAAAAGAGGAAGCTGATGGTATTCAAAAGGAGAAGCCAAAATTATAAAAGGGCTTTACAAACTGCTCCTCAACCTGCCCTAGTAACTGATTACAGTTCTTTGTTGATATCTTTACAAGTAAAATTGGATGAACAAAGGATTGCCATGAAGAAATATATGGATGAAACTCACAAAGATCTCCAACTCTCCTTGGCTACAGATATTAAATCAATAAGATTTGAAGTTAATCAGAATAAGAAGGAGATGATAGATTGCTTTCACAAAGGAGGCAATGATGTTGTTTTCCTAGCCACACATCATGAAAAAATCAAGACTCAAGTTGATGATATAGCTCTTAAGCAAGACTATGTTTTAGAGAATCAACTTAGAATGAATGATAATCTGACAGAATCACATAATGTGATTGTTACAGAGATGAAAAATATTGCTACTGCTCAGACTGCAGCAAGGACTACAGCCAAAGTAGATTTTGACAAGCAATTACAGGAAGGCCTCAATGCTGTAAAAACAGCTATTGAGCAGTCTCAAAAGACCATTTCTGCACAGCTGCTGAAGTTAAAATCTTTCTATAAAGATGGTGTAAATTTTCTTGATGAACAAATCAGATTTCAAAAAGATGACCTCAGGGATCATGTTGCCAGAGAAGTCATAAAGGGGGATAGAGTATTAGTCAAAGCTGGCTCAAATCATGCTAAATGGATATCTAATAGCATCAGAGCCACACTTGGATATCCACCCCTGTGTAATGATGATAATGTGGCTGAGTCTGGTATACACCCTGCCTATTTTGGAGGTGACCAACCTGAAGTTGCTCAAGTAATTTATCCTCCAGCAGATTTTGAGATGATTCACCAAGAAGTACAGTCTATGTACAGTCCTCTAGAGGGTAATAAAAATATTATCCTTGAGAAAGTAGACATGCCAGTTCCAGAGGAAGTTTTGAACAAAGAGCAAGAAACTCTGTTGTCTAAGAAAAGATTCAGAGAACAGGCAGAGTTGAAGCCTGATTTTGAGCAGTGGAGTCCTACTTCTAGGAACATTATACTGACTGCTTGGAAAGCTGTAAAGGATAAGTCCCATGATAGGGGCAAATGGTACTCTGAGCAAGAATGACTAAAGCATGAAGTCAGGCAAGAAGCCATTGTTCAATATAGAAGAAAGGCTAAAGCTGGGAAGATACCTCCTAATGCTCAGGAGCCTAGCAAATATTTCCCAAAGCCCTTTCACTACTTTGAAAGGCAAAGAATTAGGGCTGAAGAGCAAAAGAAGAAAGATCTAAAGGGCAAGAAGCCAGCTGATGATATTGATGTTCCAGTACAAGCCAAGGTCCAATCAGTCAAAGACATAGTTATCAAGGAGCCAGATCAGCTTTAGATTAGATTTACTTGAGTTTACAACTTTGTAGCCTTTAGTGTTGAAATCTATGTACACTTTTGATTAAGAAACTTTTGTAAGTTTAAACAAAACTATGATGAATGCTCATTGTGTTAGCATTATTATTCTGTGATGATATATTATATATGTTTTGTTTAGAAATTACTCTGTCATATAATGTTGTTATACATCATAATGTGTATTTGTTATGAATGGTGTATATTATTGATTAAGGGTTATGACTTCTCCAAATAGGGGGAGATTGTTGGGTACATTGGAAAATGTGTACCAGATTTGAAGAAGCCTCACCTTATTCAATGATATGCATCAAGGTGTATTTGATGTTGTTTTGAGTTTATATGTGCAGGTTAAGTAAATGCAGGAATGTAGAAAAATTTCTAAGTGCATGTGTCGACACCAGGAGAAGCTGTGTCGACACTTATGAAGGCTTGTGTCGACACTGGAGAAAAGCTGTGTCGACACTTGGAGTTAATTGTGTCGACATTTGGAAAGGCTGTGTCGACACCAGGAGCAACTGTGTCGACACACAGAGGCATTGTCGACACACAGAGAAAGCATTGTCGACATCAACTGTGTCGACACCAATAGCCAGTGTCGACACACAGAGAAGCATTGTCGACATCAATTGTGTCGACACACAGAAGACTTTGTCGACATCAACTGTGTCGACACACAGGACTTGTGTCGACACACAACAAAGTTTCAACTAAGTCAAAGAGAAGAAGTGATTGTGTCGACACATAGAATTAGTGTCGACACATTCTACAGAAGCTGTGTCGAGAAGCAGTATCTACAACAAAGGAGATGTGTCGACACCACCAAGGCCTGTGTCGACACTTGGTCCACTTGTGTCGACACTTAGTCTACTTGTGTCAACACATAAAGAAGTTCAGTCTCGACACTTTGCTGACAGAGACAGATTTCAAGAAGTGACTGGATGACTTGACATCTGCCATTTCCAACCGGTCTACTGCAACTGTCAGAGCTGTCAGAAGTTTGTTAGAAACCAGATCAGCCGGTTACCATGGAGAAAGTCTATATAAAGGCATTCTCCTTCAATAGAAAAACTACTACAGATCATAAGACACAACAGTTACAATAGAAGACAGAAGAAGATTTTCATCAGAAAATCTAAGAAGAAGAAGTTGGAGAGAGAGAGCTCCGTCTACTCAAGTGCAGTTGCTGAACCAGGCTACTAAGAAGGACTCAGATTGAGATCTGAATTTCAAGAAAGAAGCTGATTGAAGATCAACTTCAAAGGAGTTCAACCCTACTGAATTCAGATTCAAGAAGCTTTAAAGAAAGCTAAGAGTGGTTGTTCTCTGCCATCAGATTCTTCCAAGAACTGATCAAGAAGCCATCCATCATTTCTCTCTCTACCAGGGTGGTGGTAAAATACTTTGTTAAATCTATTTTCTGTAGGATCTATTCTAGATCTGAGCTGTAAGCCTGTTTTATAAAGTCTGAGTTGTAGGAGATTTAGATCTCTGAGTGGCAGGCCTTGTTGAAGGCTGAGGTAGGGCTGTGAGCCTGAGTTGTAGGAGATTGATATCTCTGAGTTGTAGGCCTTGTGTAGGCTGAGGTAGGGCAGATTGCCTGAGCTGTAGTAGTGCAGACTCACTATGAGTTGTAGGAGCCTTGTTGGGTTCTGAGTTGTAAGATCTGAGGATCTGAGGTGAAGAGCAGAAGTTAGGCCGAATGTAGCACACTGCTAGATAGGCGAAGGGGGAAAGTGGATGTACCCAGACCTTGGGGAACCACTATAAAAACTGTGTGCACTCTGTGATTGAATGTTTCTGTGAATGTTGTGCTGTGTTAGCTGTAGAATTTGCAATTTTTGATTAATTAACAGAACAAATATTCTGTCTTAAACAAAAAGGAATTACACCTATTCACCCCCCCTCTAGGTGGTTAGACACTAATTCTTTCACTGTGTGGTTTGTTTTCTTTTATATTACAGGATCTAAGGACAAGCTCTAGATCACATAAGAAGAAAACAACATAAAGACTAATAAATTTTCAAAGACCTATTCACTCCCCTCTAGGTGATTAGCTAACCTAAGTTAAATAACTTTCAAGTGGTATCAGAGGGAGATTACTCAAAAAGGATCTAACAATCTGAGTATACCCCCAAGGTTAGTTATAAGATATTAAGAATGGGGTCTAGAATGTACTATAAGGAGCTAGGGGCCATGAAACTACCAATCTGTAGGAAGGAAGGATTTGGCCTCTGGAAGCAAAGGGTCAGACTATTCATGGAAGCATCTGACCCTAGGATCTATATAATAGTAGTGGAAGATCCTTTTATCCCCACAAAGGCTTCCACCATAGATCCAACTGTGAGAGTACCTAAGGCATATACAGAGATGGACAGAGATGAGGTAATTTTGTCCACCATGGACAAAAGGGCACAAAATATTATAGTCAGTGTCATTGATGACTCAACCTTCCAAAATATTGTACAATGCAAGACCTCCAAGGAAATGTGGGACACTCTTGTGGTCTTCATGAAAGGGTCTGAGGAAGTTAGAGATGATAGGAAGTCCATGGTCAACCAAGAGTACGAGGCTTTCAGACAAAACAAATCTGAGAATGTGGTTGACTGCTTTGAGAGGTTCTTCAAGACCGTCAATGGACTAAGAACCTATGGTAGGGTCTTCAACAACAATGAGCTAAATGACAAGTTCCTTAGATCTCTCATTAGAGATTGAGACACCAAGATTTGTGCCATTAGGGAAATGACTAAGCTGGCAGACACTCCTCCACCAACACTCTTTGGAAAACTGATATCCTATGAAATGCAGCTGGTTGCTAGACAAGAAGAGGAAAAGGAAAGTCAACCCAAGACCAAGGATAAGACAGTAGCCCTCAAGGCAGAAGCCCCAAGAAGAAGCAGAAAAAAGACTCGTTCTACACCAAGGAGAGAAGCTAAGCCAGCTCAGAATTGTCTGAGACAAGTTCCTCAGACAACCACATGTTAGAGGAAGAGTTTGCAGCTTTCTCCAAGAAACTTAAAAATTTCATGAAGAATAAGTACTGGGAGAACAAACCCTCATCATCATCTCATCACAGGAGGTCCTCCAAGAAGGACAGGTATGACCCAAAATCTTGTAAACAGATTTCATATAAACTTATCTGTTATTTTTGCAGCAAGGCTCGACATGTCATTGCATACTGCCCAGCCAGGAACAAGCAAGAGGATGAGAAGAAGAAGAAGAAGAAGAAGAAGAAGCATCACCATCACCATAAAGACAGTAAGAATGAGAAATCCTTTGTGGCTAAGAAGGAGAAAAGCTAGACAGATTCTTCTTCCTCAAAATCAGATGATGATGAAGAAGAAGCCTATATTGGGCTGATCTCTGTTGGTGCTGATACAGAAGAAGAATAGGAATATCCTGCTGCCAGGATAGGAATAAGGGCCCCTCTGTCACACTCTGACAGTGACAATGAGGAGGATGAAGAAGACTATGGATGCCAAGGTCTGATGACAATAACTGAAGAAAAAAGAAGTGAGCTACATACAGAATCAATCAAGGAACATACCCTCTCCATTTCTTCATCTTCCTCTGACTATGAAACCAGTTCAGATACTAGTGCATCTTCATCCCGTGATAAAGATGGCTTAGAATCTGAGATTGATGTCAATCAATTGATTGACAAGTATGGACTGCTCCTAGATACTCTAAAGAAGAGCAGAATTCTTGCCAAATGGTAAGCAAAGGAGATTGATGTCCTCAAGTCTTATCAAACTCATTATAACAATAAATCTACTGAGCTTGATAAGAAATGTCATGAGGTGTCTGAACTCAAGAAAAACCTTGAGTGTCAGACCAAGGTTCTCGAAGAAAAATCTAAACATATTAAATATCTAGAATAAAAATATGCTGAGAGATTAGAGATTGTGATTAACCCTTCTCAATCTCTTGGTAGGTTGTCAAATGCAGCAACCTGTCAAACCTCTGAGAAGCCGGGTATTAATCACACTAATTATTAAGTCAAGTCAAATATCCCTGATAAGTTGACAGTATTTTCGAAGGTGAATTTACCTTCTAAAACTATCAAGTTTGCACCACTCCAGAAGGATCAATGTAATGTGTGCTCCACCAATGGGGTGAAGACACATGATCTCAGAAAGAGTGATACTGTCCACTTCAGCCATAATGTTTAGGATAAGCTCTTTAGATTTGGATCCAGGTATCCCTTATCTAAGGAGATGAGAGAGTCAACTAAATGACAGGCTCCAAAAATACATTTGGCTCATTTTGGACAAATTGTATTTAGTTCTTCAGCACCTTCACTCAGGAAGAAGGATGCAACATCATGCAATGCTCATCCGGCAAAGTCTGGTGCTGCTCACATCTCTCATGGACAGTAATTCTGTGATGTCCAGAAGAGAAGGAACAACATTCATAATTGTTGGTGCTGTGGAAAGGTGGACCACTTTGTCATTGATTGTTGGCACAACCTAAATGTGGCTAGTGGACAGAAAGGTGCTCAGCTCAGGCAGAGAGTTGGGCAAAAACTTTTCAATACTAACAAGAACCTAGGATCCAATTATCTTTGGGTGACTAAGGGTAAATAACTTTTTTTGCAGGTAGTCCAAATTCCTGTCTAAGAAAAGACTTGGTATTTGGACAATGGTAGTTCCAGGAAAATGTCTGGGACATGATGATTGCTCAAGGAATATGCTCCATATAAAGTAATAAACTAAGGATGAGGCTGTCAAGTATGTAATTCTCAGAAGCTAGTGGCAGCAAGCCTCAAGGTAAGTCTCTCTCTCTCTCTTATATAGAGACTAAGTTTGCTAATTGATAAATTAAGTTAGATGTGCTTAGGATGAACCTAATCAAGCACACCAAATAGAAAACAGTGATTCAATTATTTTTTATAATTATCTGCACTGTTAATTTGTGCAACCTTTACTCTCAAATTTAAAAAACTTATAATCAAGCTTCAAGGTAAATCAGTGCATAATTGGGTTGCCATTGGAACTGGCTTATTAGCATGCTAGGCCCTCTTTACATTTAAAATCAATGAAATACTTTGAATAATGATGTGTCAAATTGAATGTACATCCAAACAATGAGGGAAGCTACAAATTGAACAAGCATAGAGTAAAAGGAAGAAAAGCTGAGAGTTAAAATAGAAGCGCCAAATGCCTTGTTTCATAACAGGAAGGGTAACTGAACCCGTAAAACCGAAATGTACTAATTTAAGCTAAAATGCTTAATTGGTCATTCTAATAATAAAGTAATTAAACTTTTTTGATATAAATATAAAGGCGACAAGAAACGAAAAGTCACACCACTCTTAAAAGCTTTAACCCTAGCCATCGAGACTGAAACCCTCTCATCGTACTGCCGCACTCTTTCAATGGCGCCAAATGTCATCAAGGAGCTCCAGGAAGGATATGAAATTGTGAGGGATGGATTCAATCATGCCTCGCCAGAGATTAAAGCAGTGATAAGAATGATTGAGGACACAAGTTTGGAGTACACTCTTTCCGAACCCTCCACCATTCTTAGAAAAGAGGCAGTAGAATTCTTCGGCAACATTAAAGTGTCCTCTTCTCAAAATTCTGTCAAGTCTAAGATTGAGGACATAAAGACTAAGATAAATCCTAAGAGACTAGACAAAGCCCTTCGCATACCCTCCGTCAACCCTAGCAAGGAAGAAGAACCCACCATCACGGACAGAGACAGTACTCTCAGGTGGTGTGGATACAATGATGTCAAACCTGGGTTTCTTAAGAGAAAATTCTTCAATCAGAGAGGCAAACTACTAGCAGATATTATAGGGAAAGCCCTTATCTGCAAACCTGGATCACATGTCATAATCTCCAGGTTTATGTTTGATGTTATGACTAGAATAATCCTGAATAAAAAGACTTCTAGGTCTTCTCTCATCTACTAAAGATTAGTAGACTGTCTACCCACTCCAAACATGGGCAGAATTTTTTCCCTTTACCTAGTGAACACCTACCCTGACACATTCAAACAAGAACATGAAGTAAAGATTCACTACCTGAAAAGAATGGACATAAAGACATTGGATAGATTCACTAGGATCTTACCCAAGAGCCATCCTTCAAAAACAAAGGACTCCTCAAGGGATAAAAGACAGCAAGCTGCTGAAGTAGACAGTTCCTCCTGCTCTGAACCTGAGCTAGGAACTACCCCCTGCTGATGTTGGTTTGCAGACTGACATAACCCTGAGTCTCTCCTCAACAAATATTCAATTCCACAATACTGTTGTGCATGTTGATAAAATCCATGCCAGTCCTAGGTCAGGACAAGTTTCAAAGAATGCCACTGAAGAAGAGGCTGTTGGAGAAGATGAGGTTGACATGGCTGACACTAATGGTGTTGCAGCAATTAAAGATATCCCTGCTGTAGAAGATAACCGTGAGCCACTTGAGGCATTAGATACTTATCTTAATAGGTCAAGCCCAAAGAAGGATGCTCAGTCTGAGGGGGAGCATAATGAGATGAATTTGACAACCTTGGACAAAGTTGTCAACAGATTAGTTGAGTCTGCACCCACTACAGGTGCCATAGTTGAGGGGGAGTCTTCATAGGTCCCTACTCTGACAGAACTCCCTCATTTAGTAAGACAACCACCCACTACCCAAATCTCTGATAAGCCACTCCTAAACCATATCAAAGCACTCCTGGATTCTCAGACAATAACCCTCAAGGAGTATGTTGACCACTCAGTTGCCAAGCTAAGGGATGAATTGTTAACTGAAGTCAAGGAATGTAAAGAAGAGACCTCTCACTTAAACAAACAGGTCACCACCTGGTTTGATGTGGCCGGAACAGCTGGCATAAAGCTGAGCACCCTCATGAAATCCATGGAAACAAGCCAGAAATTCTCTGCAATTGACATAGGATATGTCAAAAATTTTGTGAGTGCAACTGATGAAGCGATCAGGGGTGCAATAGATCATGTAAATCAACACATCACCAATGTTCCTCTCCACTCTATAGAGCAGGCAATACTTCTGAAAAATGAGCTACTCACTAACAATGAGAGAATACTCCAATCTACATCAAGCAGAAATGAAGCCAACACCTCCTTACTGCAAACAACCATACTTGAAGAAGGCAGAAAGGGGGAGAGCAGCCATGATAAGACAACAGGACCATTGAAGATCAAGCATTCAATGTAATTCAAGGCACTACGGTGGCATTGCACCTGCCCCTACTGGATAAAATGAGGCCAGAGGATCTTGACTTCCCAGTACAAGCTAGAGTTACACAGGATGCACAATTTGTTGCCAAAAGAAAAAGGCAAGGAACTCAGATGGCTGAAGAGTTCATGGCCAAGAGGAGAGCTGAGAACAGAGATGATCCAGAGTATGAACAGCTAGGTGATGCCTCTGAATCCATCATCATAAATGCTTGGGTTAGCCATGGACAAGTTCTAAAGAACATTGATAGTGTATATTCTTCTGAAGAATGGATAAAACATTTGGAAAACAATTCTCTAAGGGAAAGAGTATTCAAAGAAAATCTGGTAAGAAAGAGCAATCCTAAGAAAATGCCTTCCAGATATATTCCAAAGTTATTCCTTTACTTCAAAAAGCAGAAAAAAGCTGAAAACTTGAAGAAGACTGTTGCAACCAAGGATGCTGATGCAATCTCATCAAAGAATAACTAATATAGGGTGTAGGGTCAGGCTTCTTTAAAATATTTTATTAATGCCTTGTAATGTATATCAACAATGTAGAAATTTCAAATCTCTATCAAAGAAATTAATATAAGTTGGACCTGACTATATTGATATGACAAATGTGCATGAAATTATCATTTATATATCTGTGTTTAATGAATATGCTATTCTTTGATAGATATCTCATAATCACAAGTTTTGCCTACTTCTGTTTGACCAAAGCTCTCTAAATTAGTTAATGATTAGGTATATCTTAATCAAAATGTTTACAGTGTCAATAATTGATAATTCACTTGTACTATTGGTCTTTCAATCATAGAGTTAAGCCATCTCATCTAGGGGGAGTTATCCTATGATGGGATGGCTTGTTGTCATGATAATGTCTCATCAGACCTATCATGATATTTCTTGTGCTGATGCACCTTAGCATGGATGGGTGTTCTACCTTCTTCAAATAAGGGGAGATTCTTGGAAATTGTGCCCTACAATGTTTCTCAGGATTTGAAGAAGCATCACCAATCATGCTACGGGGCATAACGTATTTGATGTGTGCTTAAGTTCATGCATGCAGGTTGTCCATGATTGGACAAATGAAATTAAAGAGTATGCTGGAAGATTCAGAAATCGTCGAGCTGCGCTCACCGTTCGTCGAGCTAAATTCAGAAGCCTGGGATTCAGAAATCGTCGAGATCAGCTTACCTTTCGTCGAACTGAGCTCACTATTCGTCGAGCTAAATTCAGAAGCTTGGGATTCAGAAATCGTCGAGCTCAGCTCACCTTTCATCGAGCTGAGCTCACCGTTCGTCGAGCTAAATTCAGAAGCTTGGGATTCAAAATTCATCGAGCTCAGCCCACCGATCGTCGAACGCAGTTCATCATTCGTCGAACTAAAGCCAGAAAATTTGAATAAGGCAAAACCGCTGAGACAGCTGAGACAGCTGAGAAGTATGTCTCAGCATAACCGCTGAGACAAAACAAGCTGAAATTTTCTCTAAGTCCAGAAGCGTTGAGTGAAGCAGATTCACTCAATGCTTCTAATGAAGAAGGAACTGAGATAGTTGAGAGGAAAACCGCTGAGACAGAAGACAGTCTCAGCTGAGAAGAAGAAAGCGTTGAGACCGCTAAGAATAAACTGCTGAGATAGAAGATAGTCTCAGTTGTGAAGAAGAAACCGCTGAGATAGATGATAGTCTCAGCTGTTAAATAGAAACTGCTGAGATAGTTGAGAAAGAACCGCTGAGACAATGCCAGTGAAAATTCACCAAGTCCAGAAACATTGAGAGCCAAGATAGATGGCATTGAGTGACTTAACATCACTCAACGCTTAGTGAACATCTGGAATTTTGTCTAAGTCCAGAAGGTGATGACCACTACAAACGTCATCAAAAGTCAACATGTCAAAGAACTTCATGTGGTTGCGGGAAGCTACAGCAGCATAGGATGACCACTGCTAACGTCACCAAAAAGTCGACAAATTCAAAATACATGAAGCCATTGCGGGAAAGATGCAGTAGCGCTGAAAGCTTATTTATCCTTTTTTGAGGGAGGTGGCGCTCACCATCCATGGCTGGGCCCACACTCAATTATGTCGTTGGTTCAAATCAACACATATAAAAGGAAGAAAGAAAAGGTGATTAGGGTAATGGAGAACAAACGCAGAACACAGGAAGAATATACAGAAAATAAAGGTGGCTGGACTTCATCTTCTCCGACAAGCTTGAAAGATAAAGTCCAGCAGAGTTAGCTAGAAGGCAAAAAAAGAAAGTTGAAGCTCTTTCAAGTTCAGTAAGATTGTTCTCTCCAGAATAAGGCAGCTGATTCATCTATTCAGCAATAAGTTAGATGTGTGAAGGGCTGTTAGCCTTCAACAGCAGATTGTTGTTCTCCAGTGCAACAAAAAAGAAGTTAGCTATAGAAGAAAACTTATTCCTTCTACATCAACTGGGCTGGACTGATATCTACTCAGTCCAGTAAGGTAGACTCAAAGTTTAATCTCTGAGTCAGTTGTTTTAAATTTATTTCATTTTGTATAAACTCATGTAGGATTCAGTTTATCTGAATCTGAGCTGTAGGGTCATTTGGCCTGAGTTGTAGGTGACTAATTAGTCACTGAGGTAGGTGCCCTGCTGGGGTACTGAGGTAGGATCCAAGTGTGGATCTGAGAGTAGGGTTATCCTCCCAGCCTGAGTAGTGGGCCTTAAAAATAAGGCTAAGGTAGGTGACTGGTGAGTCACTGAGCTGTAGGTGACAAGTGTGTCACTGAGTTGTAGGCCTTGGAGGAGGCTGAGTTGTAGATGCCTGGAAGGGCACTGAGGTAGATATCTGGATAAGTACGGAGTTGTAGGAGTGTTGCAGCACTCTGAGAGTAGGGCTTTGTGCCTGAAGTGGTAGGGCTAAAAATCCTGAGCTGTGGGCCTTAGAAATAAGGCTGAGGTAGGTGGTCAGTGGACCACTGAGCTGTAGGAGCACTGTAGGGCTCTGAGGTAGGAACCTGTGTGGTTCTGAGGTAGGGTTCTGAAGAGAACCTAAGTGTAAGGCTAAGGGCCTGAGGTGTAATCTCTGAGGACCATATTGGTGGAGTTTGTGCCTAGTATAACAAAATAGTTGAATATGTGGGAGGGAAAGTGGATGTACCCAATTGGGGAACTACTATAAATAACTGTGTGCTTGGCTGTGTGGTTTATTTTCTATTATATTACAGGATCTAAAGACAAGCTCTAAATCATATAGGAAGAAAACAATATAAAGACTAATAAATTTTCAAAGACCTATTCACCCCACTGACCTCCCCCCTTTAGGTGATTAGCTAACCTAAGTTAAATAACTTTCAGAAGTCCTTTTTCAAAAACCCCACAGGGAAAAATATTTTCCAAGTTTGATCTTAAAACGGGTTTCTGGCAGCTAGGAATTCACCCCAATGACAGACAAAAATTGCTTTTTGCATCCCCGAAAGACACTACCATTGGACCGTCGCAGCCTTTAGACTAAAACCAGCCCCTTCATTATTCCAGAAGGCGATGACAAGAATTTTCTAGCCCATCATGGAAAATGCTTTGATCTATATTGATGACATATTACTATTCTCTCCAGATATTGTCTCCCATCATGCCCTACTCTCCCAGTTTCATGATTTGGTCAAATTATATGGCATTATATTATCTGAAAGAAAGATGAATATTGAAAAATCCGACATTGAATTCTTGGGTATGCATATATCAGATAGTCAATACTAGCTCCAACCACACATTGCAACCCAATTAGATCATTTTCCGGACGCGAACTTAACATTTAAGTAGGTCCAACAATTCTTGGGGATTGTGAGTTATATGATAGAATTTATTCATGATCTTGCCAAACTCAGGATTCCTCTTACTAATCGACTCAGGAAAGAAGCACCGCCATGGAATGAGGCATGTACTAAAGCAGTTAAAAACTTAAAATCGCTAACAAAAGACCTGCCCACTCCAAATTCCATCATAGGGCAAGCAAATCCTTCAGACTGATGCGATCAATAAATTTTGGGGTGGCATACTACCTGAAGAATTAAATGGGAAATGCCAAATCTGTGGATACAAAAGTGGGGCTTTCAAGAATGGAGAGCTTCATTATCACTCCACCTATAAGGAAATCCTAGTCGTCAAAAGTGGTATTGAAAAGTTTCAATTTAATCTTATCGGGTAGCACTTCCTCATCAAAATGGATATGTCGGCATTTCCAAAAATGCTACAATTTAAACAAAAGATGTTGCATCAAGCCCAACTTCTGTGATGGGAAAATTGGTTCTCTCAGTGGAAATTTGAAGCCCAACACATAAAGGGCAAAAATAATTTTCTCCCGAATTTCTTATCCCGAACTCAGCGGACAATATCTGTGGTGTTCCCAATCATCTATTATTTTCAGCCGACAGACCTTCCAGTGCACATTAGAGCCAAATTACTGCATTTCGTCCTCCACAAAAGATCTATACACTATTTGCTCATTATTCAAAAAATATACATCAGACAATACAGCCTGAGTGAAGGTCCTCTAGCCAGTTTTCCCTTACATCCCAGTTATCCTTTTCTAACCATACTTGAATGTAGGGAAGATTTTTATTATGATTTTCCTAAGGAAGCCTATATGATTCTATGATATTTTATCGAAACCTGTCCATTTGGAATCATATTTGACAAAGGACGGCTCCTTCAGTATATCACCCGAGTTGATATCCATCCATGTCAGCAGAGGCATAAACAACTCCTAAAGTGGCTTAACTTATTTGGAACACAAGCTTTTGGCGCAAAAAACTACGGCCATATGGAAATAGTCTCAATGGAGTCTGCGAACAAAAACATATCCTTATCCATTTCCAATGCCAACAGACTTTGAATATTCTAGATAATCATCTCAACATTCATAAATAATATTCTTGTACTTTCTGGCATGATCACGAATACAGCAGCCCAGTTCCAACTCTTGCGCATAAAGCACTCCTCTGTACTATCAATGGTGTATCCATCACTAATGTCTCACTAAACCTGCCTCTAGCTTACTGGTGAAATCCCATGATCATTCCACTTTAGTATATTGAAGAAATCCAACACTGCCACCACTGGTTTGAAAGCTCCATACCATCAAGTTTCCAGGCTCCACCAAAAGCCCGTCCAAAACAATCATCTTGCACTAACAACAATAAAGATGACGTAGAGCCATCACCTTTTTCACTAGGGGGAAAGGATGAAAGAAGATTTAGATGACTGTTTCATCCCAAAACTTTTGAGAATTGTCTGAATGAGGTTTCATATGGCAAAGATTTAGATAACATACATTCCAACAAGATTTGCAAGTTGAGACATGAGAGCTAAGTATAAATATACTGAAGTAGAAAGAGGAACAAGAGCGAAGACATACCAAGATCAAGAGAAAAGTTGTGGATACTTGATACACATGTCAGATTCAAGTTCCCAAGTGTATTCTTCAGACTTTCCATGCATCCAAAGTACCCTTACATAAGGATGGTTTATTTCGAAGATTGCGTTCTTGATACTCTACGATCTTAGTAGGCTCGATCAGATAAGAAAGATTGGCTTCAAGAATCACTGGAATTTATTCAATGATGCAAGTAGGATCATGAATGTACTTCCAAAGCTGGCTAACGTGGAAGATAATGTGAATACCGGCCAATGAAGCAGGTAGCTCAAGATGATAAGTAGATCCTCTGATACACTATGAAATGGAAAATGGACCCACAAACCTCAGGTTGAGCTTATGATGGTGACCAAACCATTTCACTCCGGGATTAGGGGAAAATTTTTAGAACACTTGGTCACCCATAATAAATTCTAACGGACGACGACACTGATTGACATACTTCCTCTGTCTGTTGATGGCGCGACTGAGCTGGAGTCGATTTTTCTTTGTAGCTTCTTCTATTTCCCGAAGTAGCTCAGGTACCAAAACAACCTTTTCACCCACTTTCGACCAATAGAGAGGGGTTCTACAATGATGAGCAATGAACAGGATATAAGAGGAATAAGCTACAACAATCATTACACATAGATTAGATTGTGGTTTGGAAGATTGTATTGGACAGAGAAGATTAGGAAGATTATCATCTATAATTGAAGTTTTTCTTTGAATCAATCGATCGTCATCTTATTCCTGAATCTGAATAGAGAATCAATTCTTCTTCTTCTTAAGGGCTTATCAGTTGATGCATTAGATTAAATTAAGATTAAAGCACAATATGGAATAAAGGGCTAATAATACTTAAGATCTTCTCATTCAAGGATTCATCAGAGTTCTAGAAGTCAATTCACTTAGTGTCAACAAGTCCTCAAGATTTAACTGAGAGGACTCATCAAGAAGATTACTACATCTTCATATCCTCTTCTAATTTCTATTTTCTAAACTTTTTCAGTTCGTGAAAAGAGTTTTGAGAATCCCTCTTCAAAGGATTCAGATATAGGTTGTAACAGCCCAAATTTCAGAAAGGCAAATTTTTGGGTGACACGGCCTGGGACACGGGCATGTCCCAGGGCGTGTCCAGCTCGGGTGCGTAGACGTCACGAGTTCTGCAAAAATGCGTTCGACGAAGTGTTCGGGAGGTACACGCCATGTGACATGGGCATGACCTAGGGCGTGTCCCCCCTGGTCGACACTCGCGTGCTTTGGTCAACGAAAGTGGTCGATAGAGGGAACACGTCATACTACACGGGCGTGTACCGTCCGATACGGGCATGTCGGAGGGCGTGTCCGCCTCTGGTCGATGAAATGAGCTCGACGATCGTCGAGTGTAATCACACGCCCTGTGACACGGGCGTTGAAAGTGCAGGTTAGATCTGATATACTCTAGAGGGGGGGTGAATAGAGTATGGTGCTTGCTAGAAACTTTTTACAACTCTTGTTGTATTCCTAAGTGAACAGGGAAACAAATAAGATAAAGCAAACACAGCAATTAACAAAACACAGAGCAATCACAGACCACAGCCAGAAAACAAAAGAAAATAAGCAACCAGATGACACAAGGAGCTATAGTGGTTCCCCAACCAATCTGGGTACATCCACTCTTCTACCACCCTAGGTAGGAATCCACTGCATGATGAGTTGATCAGGTGTCCTGAGCACCAATGGGTTTTGATCAGATCCCCCAAAACCAAACCCTCAAGTCTTTTGGAAGGAGACTTGCAACCAGAATAATTTTGAAGGGATTTAAAACCCTGTATAGGAATTGGAGAGAGGGTGATAGTGTCTTCTCTGTCAACAGTCAGAGAGAAGACTTGTGGATTGATTGTAGCAGCTCTTGCTCCCCCTGAGGTCTTGAATTGGTCAGGAATGTTGGAGCACTGCTTCAGGGTGATAGGCCTTCAATGACCTAGAATGTCTGGACCAGAACTGCTTCAGGAACTTCTTTGATAGATTGATTGATTGTTGTCCTTTGAAGTTATCCTGTGAATAGAGAGAAGAAGACTCTTGATTGAATTTAGTTGTTCTTCTTCTTCTTCTTGAGAGAGTTCTCTGGTCAAGGTTGATTGCAGTCAAGAACTTTAGATTTTCGAACTGTTTGTTCTTCTGCAACTTCAGAGTATTTTCTGTACTGTAATTCTTGAACTCTATCACTGCTTCATACTGTTCTCTTCCTGTGTGTCTGTGTATCTCTGACTGAGGAATATTCAAACTTTTGAATGTTAAGCAGTAATTACAGTCGGCCTTGGAAAGAATCAGCAATCAATGACTTTCCTAACTGTCTCATGGAAAAACGGCATGTAATCGTCCATAGTCAATGCGCGTTCTAACGGTAACATTCCGAGAAGATCTGGCATTAAATGTTCAGGAATCAGCGCCAAGAAACGGGACGGGAACCTTGAAGAAAACCTAATCTGGATTCGTCGAACGAAGAACACAATTCGTCGAACTGCACTTGTGTTCGTCGAGCTGAGCTTGAGTTCGTCGAGCTGAGCTTGAGAGAGTTCGTCGACCAGACAGTCTTCATTCATCTAACAGACATTCTTCATCCGTTGAGCTGAGAATCAAATTCGTCGAGCAGAGAATAGTTCTGAACTTAGACAAAATATCCTGCATCTGCTGAAATGCTGTGTCGACATAAGTTGGTGTCGACAGATTGATCTTGGTGTCGACACAAATCCTCTGGTGTCGACATAAGCTGGTGTCGACTGAAATCCTGGTGTCGACACAAGTTGACTGGTGTCGACACAAACCCTAAGTGTCGACACAAAATCTCTGAGTCCAGAAATCGTCGAGTAGAGATTATCATTCGTTGACCTGAGAAGCTGACTTCGTCGACCAGAGAAGCTGTGAACTTGAGGTCCAAGTTCGTCGAGCTTAGAATATAATTCGTCGACCGAAGCTTGAAACTGAACTTAGAAATATTTGAAGTTCTACTGACTTTGGCTTGATGTAGAGCCTGAGTTTTCGTCGAACAGAGAACCCAGATCGTCAGCTCAGTACTAAGAAATGTCTCAAGATCGTCGAGCGCAGAACTCCTTTCGTCGAGCAGAGTTCGACGAACGTCGAACTCACTTTACTTAGTCCTGAAAACTTGTGAGTCTGGAGTCTCTGAGGGTCTTGTTGAAAGCTGGTCCACCTGGAGTTGAGCCTAAGGCCTTAACCTAGACTCTAGGACACAAATTGACCCGGGCTATACATGATGGGTCACATCCTAAGTCAGTGAACCTAGCCCAAATCAACTAGGGATCCAACAATCTTCTCCTATTTGGGTGAGGTCACTAACAGAGACTCAAGATAGAAAAACAAAGCAAGAAAAGAGATATATCTGGCAGAGAATTATAACACATGCAACAGATATATATACACACAACTTTGTTTAACAGATACCACTGTTTAAAGACAAATAACAGACAGAAATTAAAACAACAAGAAAATTACTTCTTTGGCTTCTTCTGCTGAGGTTTGTCTTCTACTTTCTTTTCTCCTGGCTTCTTGAAAATGATTTCTCTGTTAGTATTTTGAGCTTGAGCCACTGTCATGGTCATATCAGCTGCCCCAACATTTTTCAATGATGTAGCCCTGGGGACAACTGCTTCTGGATGAAGTTTCATATAATGATCAACATTAAATAGTTTGTTGCCTTTGTCAAATCTTTTCAGCTCTTCCTTTCTATACTGTGACATAGTTGAAAGACCAGAAATATCTTTTCCTTCTGCTTTAGCTTTATTTATCAATGATAGACCAATCAGCTCTTGGTATCTAGCCATTCTTGCTGTATTTGCAGTCTCTGAATCTTCAAAAGGAATTGGAGGAGAGAGAGGTCTTTTTGGGCTTACAACTTTATGAGCTTCAGAACTTTGTTGTTGCTGCTGCTGCTTATGTTGTTGACTTCCTGAGGAGGATGGCCTCTGCTGGCTGCTTCCAGAAGATCTCCCTGACTGTTTTTGATAAGTTTGCATTGGGGCAGATCTCTGGGAGCTAGAGCCACTGGCATCAGCTGCTGGAGGAGGAGGAGGAGGATCCTTCCTATATCTGGGTACTGGAGGTGGGGAGTATCTCCTGCTTCTCTTTCTATCTTTCTGCTAGTTTTTGGAGAGCCACATCCATGCTGACATTCCCTTATATGGAGTCACATTGTGCAAAATATAGTAGGGAGTGTCTGCAGTGGGATTTGACTTGGGAGGAGGAGCAGCCTTTCTCTTCTTTGCCAACAATCTCTTTTTCCTACTAGCTGCATCCTCATCAGAATCAATATCATCATCATCAGATTCTGAATCCTGAGGGGTATCATACAATGCATCCAAAGCTTTTAAAGCTTTATCAGAAACAACAGCCTTTGCTGGAGGAGAGACAGAAGGTTCAGGAATAAGAGTTTCAGCAACAAGAGAAGAATTATCTATACAAGATTCAGAAACAAAAGAGACAGAGCTATCAGCTACTGCCTTATTCTCTTCTTCAATGTCTGCTTGAATAAGCTCATCTAGAGTAGGTATTGGAGAGTCATCCATATTGAAATCTGGTGCTGAAACTGGCACTGGAGTATCTTCTGGAATGACCTCTGGGCTGGAAGCTGAGATGGAGGATGAAGCTGAGAGAGCAAAATTGTCACAGAGTTGCTTAGCAACTGCTGGATTAGCTGGAGAGGTATATGGTACCATAGCCAAATAAGGCTTAGAGAAATCTGCTGGAGGGAATTTCATATGTATAGTGTCAAAACTTCTCAACAAAGTTGATAAATTCACTGTGGGATTTAAAGAGAAATCACCAATAGGAGTTATTTGAGCAAATGACTCATCCAAATCAATGTTAGTATTCATAAATTGAATTAACTCAGACATCTCAGCATCGAAGTCTGTCAAAATTGGTATATCCTTATCTGAATCTGAATCTGCTGGAGAGGGAACTTCTGTGACTGCTGCTGCTGCTGTATCTGCATCTGCTGCAACTTCATCACAAAGCATCTCCCCCTGTCTGGGTTCAGGAATACCTGGAGCCAGGCCCCTAGATGAAGAGGGGACAACAGATAGAAGAGAGATCTGGGCAGATAAGGAAGGAATGGAGGTCACAAGAGGTGTAATGGCCTCTTGAATCAAGGATTTGATGAGAGGTGTGAGCAAAGAAATGAGTGTAGATGGATCAAATGGGGAAGGGGAAGGGGATGGAATGGGAGGAGGAATAACAGATGGAGGGGGGCATCTTGCATGATTGCATCTGATGGTATATTATAAGATGGGATGGTGGATAAGTGTGGGGGAAGAGGAGACTGTGGAGGTGTAGGAATAGGAATGTCCTGAGGGGAATCTGGAGGAGTGGGTTGATGATCAACTTGCAAGGGGGAAGATGGAGGTGGAGATGGAATGTTTGTCAGGTCAAGTGGTGGAGATGAAGGAGGGGTAGGTACATGAGGAGGCTTCTTTGGAGGAAGAGGTGCTGAAATAGATGGTTGAGATGGAGGAACCTCTTCAGCAGGGTGGAGAGCGGCCTTTACAGCCCTTGTGCTCTCAGAAGTTTGGAGGGAGGAGGAAGAAGCCTTTGAGGGCTTGGAGATGGTCCTCTCCCACCTGCCAAACAGAGCGCAAGTGAGGCGCTTGCTGGCGTTTATGAAGATGGTCGGGGAGGCCATACATTCAGCAGCTTTCGCTTGAAGAAATATGCCCAAAATTCTGCCAAAGCAGACTTCCTTCTTGTTGTTCTTCTTTTTAATCAATTCAAAGAACACCTTACTCCAATCAACCTGTCGCTTATTCACTACTGCACACATTATTAGAAATTGGTGACGGGTAATATAGTCATGAGCAGAGTGCTTGGCCATCAGAATCTTTCCCGTAATATCTGCCAGAAATTGGTAGGCGGCGGATAATTGCTTTTTCAACAACTTATTAGGGTTGTTCCCAGAGAAACCCATTAGTTTCAGCATATCATTGAATTTCTCAGAATCCATTTCCAGATTGTCTTCTCCATTCACTAATCCAAATATTTCAGTGAGAAATGCGGGAGAGAGGGAAACAACAGTGTTCCCTATATTGCCGGTCAAAACATCTTCTTCAGAAACTGTAGATGTATATACCCATTCTCGTATTTCCGTTCCATAAAGTTTAATGCGCCTGGTCATGAAATCCTTTAAACTTAGTTCTTCCAGTAGTTCCAAGATGTAAAGGAAGATGAGGTCAGAGTGTTGAAATGACTCAAAGTCCATGTCGAATCCAGTGTCAAACTTCATTGCAACTAGAGCACCTGAGGGAATCGCCATTGATGTCCTGCAAGAAAAACACAGAGAGAAACGACAATCAAGAGCTAAGGAACTGAAAGCGCGGGACGGAGGTCAAAAAAAACCTAGATATAAGATTTTCAGAATAGGAATCGACAAACTCCGTTCCACGAAAAAGAAAAATTCTTCGAACTGAGCTCGACGAAATAAATTATAGATAGATGATTCATCGATCTCATCCAGAAGAATCAAAAACAGTTCGTCGAACTCCGTTCGACGAAATGTCTTCTTGAAGCAAAGTTCGTCGATCTATGGTTGACGAAAATTGTTTCCTCACACAGAGAATTTGTCGATCTCCGTTCGACGAGAATCTCTCAAACTTTCCCTAATTCGCCGAACTCCGTTCGACGAACTCTGGAAAATTCGTCGAATGCAGACAGAAACTCGGTTAACTCTTCTCCATCGATCATTCCCAGTTGATTTATAAAGAACAGATGAGTTTTCTCATCCAATGGCTTGGTGAAAATATCTGCTCTCTGTAGATCAGTAGGAATGTGGATCAAGTTAATTTTCTTTTTGTCCACATTATCTATAATGAAATGATGTCTTATTTCAATATGTTTGGTCCTAGAATGGTGAACTGGATTCTGTGCTATAGCAATAGCACTAGTATTATCACAAAATAATGTTGAATTATTTAAGTTGACACCATAATATAAGAGTTGGTTTTGTATCCATAGCATTTGTGAACAGCAACTACCAGCAGCCATGTATTCTGCTTCTGCAGTTGATGTAGACACAGATGTATGCTTTTTACAAAACCAGGAGACAAGTCTCATACCCAGGAACTGGCATGTTCCAGAGGTACTTTTCCTGTCCACTCTACATCCAGCATAGTCAGCATCTGAGTATCCAGTTAACTCAAACTCTGACTCTGCAGGATACCAGAGTCCTAGACTAGGGCAACTCTTTATATATCTCAAAATTCTTTTTAGGAAAATAAGGTGAGATTCTTTAGGGTTCACTTGGAACCTAGCACAAAGGCATGTGACAAACATTATGTCAGGTCTGCTAGCTGTTATGTATAATAGGGATCCAACAATTGCCCTATAATTTTTCTGATCTACAAGTTTCCCTGCTGCATCAGAATCCACAATAACATTTGTAGCCATAGGGGTTTTCATCCCTGAAGCATCACCCATCCCAAACTTTTTGATAAGCTCTTTAGCATACTTAGCTTGGGAGAGGAAGATACCATCTGGGAGCTGCTTCACTTGGAGACCAAGGAATTAGGAAAGCTCACTCATACTACTCATCTCAAATTTTGAATGCATGAGGTCAACAAACCTCTTGCACAATTTGGGATCAGTAAACCCAAAAATAATGTCATCCACATATATTTGTACTAACAATGTTTGGTCCTTATGATGTCTAGTGAAAAATATTTTATCTATGGTTTCTCTTGTAAATTCATGCTCTAAAAGAAAACTTGCTAGAGTCTTATACCAAGCTCTTGAAGCTTGCTTTAAACCATAGAGAGTTTTATGCAATTTAAAAACAAAAGAGGGTTGAGTTGGAGAGATAAAACCTGGAGGTTGTTCTACATAGACCTCTTCTTGAAGTACTCCATTTAGAAATGCACTTTTGACATCCATCTGGTAGACCTTGAATCTCTTGTAAGCTGCATAGGCAAGGAATATCCTAATGGCCTCTAACCTTGCAACAGGGGCAAAGGTTTGGTCATAGTCTATTCCTTCCTCTTGTCTGTAGCCTTGAGCAACAAGCCTAGCCTTGTTCCTCACTATGTTGCCTTGAGCATCCAACTTGTTCCTGTAGACCCATTTGGTTCCAATAACTGGATAGTTATGGGTTCTTGGAACCAAATCCCAAACTCTACATCTCTCAAACTGATTGAGTTCCTCTTGCATTGCAATGATCCAGTGGAGATCTTGCTCTGCCTCATGAATGGTGAGAGGTTCAATTTGAGAGAGAAAACAGGCATGCATCAAGTCTTGGTTGAGTTGATGCCTTGTCTGTACACCTGCTGAAATGTCTTCAATTACTTGAGATCTGGGGTGATCTCTAAGTGTGACAAGATCAGTTGGTGGAGTTGGTTGAGCAACATCTTCAGTATTTAATTCCTCTTGGGGAATGATACTAACTGTTGGGGGAAGTTCAGCCACTTCCTCTTGACTTTCCTCTTCACTATCTTCAGCAACCTGTGGAGTGAGATGGTTTGACACCTCTTGGGTAAGGTTCAGTCTATCCATAGACTCACACAGTGGTGGAACATGCAAAGAGCTTATGGTAGAAATCTTTTTCTCCTTGTATGACATGTTAGTCTCATCAAAAGATACATGAATAGATTCTTCAATTTTAAGAGTTGATTTATTATACACCCTATAAGCTTTACTGATCATGGAGTATCCCAGAAATACTTCTTCATCAGCTTTAGCTTGAAATTTTGCTATGTATTTCTTGTCATTATTATGAATGTAGCAAATACAACCAAAGATTTTTGAAGTAATCTAATTTAGGTTTCTTCCCTTTGAGTAATTCATAGAGAGTCTTGCCCTTCAGTTTATGTATCAAACTTCTATTCAACACATAGTTGGAGGTATTCACTGCCTCTGCCGAAAAGGATAGAGGAAGGTGAGCATCTGACAATAATGTAGTAGCAGATTCAATAAGGGTTCTATTTTTTCTTTCTGCTACCCCATTTTGTTGAGGAGTTCTAGGAGCTGAGAAAGTGTGTCTGATCCCTCCACTTTGACAGAACTCTTGCATAAGAAGAGAATCAAACTCTGTCCCATGATCACTTCTGATCAGGGCAATGTGAGTGTTGAACTCAGTATGTATGCATTTGAGAAACTCTGTCAAACACTTAAAGTTATCAGACTTCTTACTCAGAAAGAACACTCATGTGAATCTAGAGAAGTCATCTACAACCACTAAAGTATAAGATTTCTCTCCTAAGCTTTGTACTGTGATGGGTCCAAAGAGATCCATGTGTAACAGATACAAAATCCTAGGTGAATCACTCTTATTAAGTGACTTGAAACTATTTTTTGTTTGCTTGCCTAATTGACAAGCCCTGCAAAGTCCTTCCTTCTTGTAGGGGCCAGAAGGTAGTCCTCTAACAAGGTTGTCCTTGGATAGCCTAGCAATGATTCTAAGGTTTATATGCCCTAGTCTCTTATGTCATAATTCATTAGGTCTACAAATAGAATTGAACAAACATATATCTACCTTGGTTGAAAGAAAATCTACAAGATAGATGTTACCTTTCCTTTTACCTGTCAACACAGTTGTGTTGTCCTCTGATTTGATCTTGCATGAGGATTTGTTGAAAGTCACTTGATAGCCTTAATCACACAGTTGACTGATACTGATCAAGTTATGCTTCAGTCCTTCCACATAGGCTACTTTCTTGAATGTGATTGTATCAATCTGGACTGCACCATATCCTTTTATTAGTCCAAAGTTTGAATCACCAAATATTACTTTGGGTCCAAGCTTGGCTTTGAAGGATGTGAAATTGTCCTTGTTTCCTGTCATGTGTTTTGAGCACCCACTATTCAGATATCATTGCTGGTTTGATGTTGGATAGGTCTTCTCCTGCACATAAAATAATTTATTTGTTTTTGACCCAGTTTACCTTGGGCCTAGGTTGATAACCTTTGAATTCAGAAATAAAAGACATCTCTGGTTGACTCTTATAGCCTTCAGGATGATATCTCCTTGGAGGTATTATCCATTCAGTATAAGAGTTAAATCTTTGAGATGTAGGACCTCTAGGATTGAAGTTTGATTTGCCCTTGAAAGATTTTTTCAAAACTCTGATCTCTGCTCGACGATCGCTGAGCTGAGTTCGACGATCTTGGGTCAGATCGTCGAGCTCCGTTCAAAGATCGACTGTGGCAGAGTTTAGGGTTTAGAGATCGTCGACCTGAGTTCGACGATTTAGCCTAAGATCGTTGATCTTCATTCGACGATTGTCTAGCTCCGTTCGATGATTTCTGTTGAACTCTTATTTTCTTAGGTAAGTCAGAATTCTTCCTAGCTACCTCTACAACTCCCTTACCTTTATCAGAGATAAACTTGATTGGGATTGTTAATACTATAGGTTGGCTAGATGAGGCACCCAAGCCCAGTGTACTATTGAATCTTGAGTTCACTGTGCTTGTGATGTCCATTAGTTTGATACTTCTCCCATTGAGGGATTCTTCAAACTTTTTGTCCTCTGATAGCTCACCTTTCAGTGAGGCTATCTGCTCCCTACAGCATTCCAACTCCTCAGAGAGTTTGAGGTTTTTTGATTTTAAAGTACTGTGTTCAGATAACTGATTTCTGAGAGAAATGATTTACTTCTCAGATTTTAATAAATCTAAACATAGTGCTTTAAACTCACACTTGAAGTCCTCAGAATTGAAATCAAAAGAACTTATTACCTGTTCCTCTTTAGATTGAGTCTCTGACTCTGACTTTTCTGCATCAGAATTTTGTTGTGAGGCATTGATAGCCATCATGCAGAATTCTTTTTCATCAGCATCATCTTCATCATCACTAGAGCTGGATGAAGCTTCAGATTCTTCTTCTGTCTCACTCCAAGTTTCAGCTACAAACCCCTTCCTGGTATGTTTGTTCTTGCTAGAGGAGGGTTTGTCATTGCTGTTCTTCCTGAAGTCTTTGTCTTTTCTTCTTTCCTTCCTGTCCGTTTTGTCCTTATACTGATTTTCTGGACAGTCAGACACCATGTGGCCTGGTTTCCTGCATCCAAAACAAATAATCTCTTTGTTATTTGATTTGTCATACCTTGGCTTGTCATGCTCTCTGTATGATCTTTTTCTGAAATCCTTCTTGGCCATTTTATAGAATCTTCTGGCCAGTAAGCTTAGCAGCTCTTCATTGCCTATGACTTTGTCTTCAGGCTGATCTTCAATGGCTTTGAAAGCTATTGATTTTTCCTTTTTTGTAGCTGGTGAGGCAACCTTCTGATCTTCTTCTCTATTCTTGATGACCAGCTCATAAGACTTGAGCTTGCCCAAGAGAGCTTCAGTTGTGATCTCATTTAGACTTCTAGCATCCTTGATTGGCCAGATCCTTGAGTCCCAAGTGCTTGAGAAGGATATTAGGATTTTATCTTTTCTCTCATCAGCAGATCCTGAGACTATCTCAGATAGCTTGTCCCAGATGTCCTTTGCTGAGTTGCATTCAACTACCTTTTGAAATATTTCATCAGACATAGTCTGGGCTAGAATATTCATAGACTTAGCATCTGCAACTTTCCATTTCTTGATTTCTGCATCTGTTCCTAAAGGAGGTGGAACAACACTTGTACTTGTATTTTCTGGAGATCTTGGACACACTGTCAAAACAGAATTGAAAATGTCTTCATCAATAGAGTTCATGTACAATCTAATTCTTGCCTTCCAAAGTGCAAACTTAGATAGATTGTACACTGGAGGTCTAGTGCTAGCATAATCTTTGTTTTGAGTCATGTTCTGTGAAGAAATAAATCTAGTAACAAACTTAAACAAACAGTTCTAACTGGAATGATCTTTGGGTTCAGGTGTTAGCCTGTGCAACCACTAAGGTGTGGTAAGTTAACAAACCTGGAAGATGTGATATTTTTAACCAACCTCGCCTCTGATACCAATTGAAAGTGCAGGTTAGATCTGATATACTTTAGAGGGGGGGTGAATAGAGAATGGTGCTTGCTAGAAACTTTTTACAACTCTTGTTGTATTCTTAAGTGAACAGGGAAACAAATAAGATAAAGCAAACACAGCAACTAACAAAACACAGAGCAATCACAGACCGCAGCCAGAAAACAAAAGAAAATAAGCAACCAGATGACACAAGGAGCTATAGTGGTTCCCCAATCAATCTGGGTACATTCACTCTTCTACCACCCTAGGTAGGAATCCACTGCAGGATGAGTTGATCAGGTGTCCTGAGCACCAATGGGTTTTGATCAGGTTCCCAAAAACCAAACCCTCAAGTCTTTTGGAAGGAGACTTGCAACCAGAATAATTTTGAAGGGATTTAAAACCCTGTACAGGAATTGGAGAGAGGGTGATAGTGTCTTCTCTGTCAACAATCAGAGAGAAACTTGTGCATTGATTGTATCAGCTCTTGCTCCCCATGAGGTCTTGAATTGGTCAGAAATGCTGGAGCACTGCTTCAGGGTGATAGACCTTCAATGACCTAGAATGTCTGGACCAGAACTGCTTCAGGAACTTCTTTGACAGATTGATTGATTGTTGTCCTTTGAAGTTATCCTGTGAATAGAGAGAAGAAGACTCTTGATTGAATTTAGTTGTTCTTCTTCTTCTTCTTGAGAGAGTTCTCTGGTCAAGGCTGATTGCAGTCAAGAACTTTAGATTTTCGAAATGTTTGTTCTTCTGCAACTTCAGAGTATTTTCTGTACTGTAATTCTTGAACTCTATCACTGCTTCATACTGTTCTCTTCCTGTATGTCTGTGTATCTCTGACTGAGGAATATTCAAACTTTTGAATGTCGAGCAGTAATTACAGTCGGCCTTGGAAAGAATCAGCAATCAATGACTTTCCTAACTGTCTCATGGAAAAATTGGCATGTAATCGTCCATAGTCAATGCGCGTTCTAACGGTAACATTTTGAGAAGATCTGACATTAAATGTTCAGGAATCAGCGCCAAGAAACGGGACGGGAACCTTGAAGAAAACCTAATCTGGATTCGTCGAACGAAAAACACAATTCGTCGAACTGCAATTGTGTTCGTCGAGCTGAGCTTGAGTTCGTCGAGCTGAGCTTGAGAGAGTTCGTCGACCAGACAGTCTTCATTCATCTAACAGACATTCTTCATTCGTCGAGCTGAGAATCAAATTCGTCGAGCAGAGAATAGTTCTGGACTTAGACAAAATATCTTGCATCTGCTGAAATGCTGTGTCGACATAAGTTGGTGTCGACAGATTGATCTTGGTGTCGACACAAATCCTCTGGTGTCGACATAAGCTGGTGTCGACTGAAATCCTGGTGTCGACACAAGTTGACTGGTGTCAACACAAACCCTAAGTGTCGACACAAAATCTCTGAGTCCAGAAATCGTCGAGTAGAGATTATCATTCGTTGACCTGAGAAGCTGACTTCGTCGAACAGAGAAGCTGTGAACTTGAGGTCCAAGTTCGTCGAGCTTAGAATATAATTCGTTGACCGAAGCTTGAAACTGGACTTAGAAAAATTTGAAGTTCTCCTGACTTTGGCTTGATGTAGAGCCTGAGTTTTCGTCGAACAGAGAACCCAGATCGTCTAGCTCGACACTAAGAAATGTCTCAAGATCGTCGAGCGCAGAACTCCTTTCGTCGAGCAGAGTTCGACGAACGTCGAACTCACTTTACTTTGTCTTGAAAACTTGTGAGTCTGGAGTCTCTGAGGGTCTTGTTTAAAGCTGGTCCACCTGGAGTTGATCCTAAGGACTTAACCTATACTCTAGGTCACAAATTGACCCTGGCTATACATGATGGGTCACATCCTAAGTCAGTGAACCTAGCACAAATCAACTAGGGATCCAACAGGCGTGACTGGGCCGACACGGGCGTGTACCCTGGTCGTGACTTGTGTCGGGGTAAAGCGGTTTGAGCACCACTTAAAGTACACATCCTGTGACACGGGCGTGTCACAGGGCGTGTTGGACCCGAAAGGTGATTTTGCGGCTTTTTTGTGGCCGTCCATTTTCATTAGCTAGGATCTAACAGCTGAGAGTCCTCCCTGCTTCCTTAAGGTCGAAAACTGAGAAAGAATTCTCATTATGATTATTGCCTTCATCTTTCTAAAAACGTAGCAAGAGAAAGGGAGAGGAAGAAGGAGGAGGAGGAAGTGGGGCTGATCACTGGTTGAGCTTGAGAGTATCAAGCTGAGATCTGAGGCCATCTTTGCGGAGGAAAAGCTGTTGCAGTTCTTTCTAGCCAGCTAGGAGCTCATGGCACCGAAGAGGTCTTCAAGGGTAACGACCTTTCTTCCTAGCCATGTGAAGGCTTCCTTTTTGGCATGTGCATATGATTCCCCTACCAGAGGGTGGCGTGTTATGGGAGTCTCTTGGGTTGATTTATGGAATCCCCAATCATTTGACATATAGATCCGGAAAATGAGTACGGAATATGCATGCTGTGTGAAACCCATCTGGACAGGATGGTCCAGATTGGTGATGTTACATATACGTACCGGAGAAGACTCCGTGATAAACATATAGCTTAGGAGTCAATGGGTTACACCTGTGAAAGACAGTATCAGGAAGTACTGGAGTGGTAGTACAGGAAAATACCCTTATGATGCATGTGCTATTGGGTTATACCTGTGAAAGGAGGTAGCAGGAAGTACTGGTGTGACCAAGAAATACCCTTTGTAATGCTTGATGTTCAAGGGTGGTACCTGTGAAGGGGAGTAGCAGGAAGTACTGACGTGGTAAGTCAGGAAACTACCCTTGACATTTGTGATAATTGTGGGGTTGTACCTGTGAAAGGGAGTAGCAGGAAGTACTGGTGTGCCCAGGAAAGACCCTCTGATGTCGTGATACGAATGGGTGTGATAGTAAGTATTGGTGTGCCCAGGAAAACACCCAGGCTTGATGCCAAACAGGCAAGGTGAAACCGACCCGCGCCTTTGATTTAACCGCGAGTACGCCGTACTCGGTGATGGCAAGGCGATTTGAGCAACGGGGGGTGGATGATCCGACCTGCGTTATGTCCGTCCGACGTGAGACCTGAAAGTGCGGTCTGTTGGAGCGCATAGCGAGAGTCTTAGGCCTACGCGCCGTGATACAATGGGGGGCTACGGGCCAATCCCGGTTCACTAAGACTATAATCTCCGGTTGCACGCCATGGAGTAAATGCTCAATGTTTTACCGTTGGGTGGCGACCCTGATACGGTGGTGGGCAACTGGTTCGCCGGTACACCAAGAATGTGCCCTGAGTGCACGGACTGTCGGGCCGCGTGGCTGACGGTTGTGATGGAATGTATGTGCGTGAGAGCACAATGTATGAATATATATATATCTTCCTGTGAAATGCTATGCCTGCAGGGAAGAAATACCACTGCCCCGGGAAAGGGGTAGGGTCGTTATAAAATTGGTCAGCTGAATGCCGACCGTTGCCTTGTTTGCCAGCATTGGGTGGAATGTCCTTGCACAAGTGCTGGAGAACCAAGCGGGACACTTAAAGGCTGAAGGCCCTGCTATTGCTACTGCTGCCACTAGCCCTTGAAGGCTAAGCAAATGCTGTGTTTTATTTATATGTGGCTGACCTGCGTGCCAATGTTCAAAGCCACAGTTGTAAAGAGACTTGTAAGGCCATAAGACCACTTGACTTTGTATTTGCTGACATTCTTGTTTTATATAAATGTGATGTTTATATGGTGGACATTCAGGGTGGCATTCAAGTTAGTTATTATAGGCTTCTGCTAGCATGCATATGTGTTAGGATGCGCAACTCTGGTATCACTCCGTAACTTCACCGCCTATTTTGTGGTCTATGCTGTGGGGCCCCGGCCGGACCTTCTAGTATATACTATATGAACGGATGGGGTTGTTACATTTTTGGTATCAGCTGTCTCGGTCTTTCCCTTTCGCATTCGTGATCGAATTCTTTTGTGGGGTGGAGAGCACGTGTCTGTGCACACTGCGTTTACACGATTGAACTCTTGAATGTCCACTTAGGAATGCATGCAAAGTCACCTGTTTGGGGAACCTGTGCATTCCTGGTATTGCTTTTGGCAATATGTTTGTTGCTTACTTGTGTCTTTTACGATTGTAGGCGACTAGTGCGACGGCGTGGCAGCAGGAACCCCACCATTCGATGGGAAGCATGACATCAACTGTGGTACCAACATCCCCTCCATCTATAGAGACGGCTTGATTGATTGTTGATGTGGTTTTTGCAATGCTCAAGGCTTACCATGAGGGACAGGTGCAACCCTCTGACCCGGTCATGCGTTCATGCCAGCCAGTGTAAGTGAGCAGTCGGCCAGGGGAAACACATCAGCTTCGTCGGTGAACGTGTGCGTGAGCCAAGGACAGGACACAGTTGAGGAGTATTTTCGCGCATTCGTTACAATGAGACAACAACTAGAGTTTGTGTTTGAAACCGAGGAGATGAAGATCAATCGATTCTATGATGGGCTCCGTCAGGAACTTTTTTTCTTGTTGATGGGTCCTAAGCTATTGGGATTCCATCCATTGGTGGAGTCAGCTAGACTATTGGAAGTGGACTTGATAAGAGCCCAGCAAATGCCTGCGGGAGCCCAGCAAATGTCTGTGATCAGGGAAGTGAGAGCTCCAAGGGTTGGAAAGTCTGCTCACCGCAAGAGACAGAGACGTGAGACTCGCACTTGTTATACTTGTGGCAAGAAAGGACATATTGCCTGAGACTGTTGGGATGGTGCTCAGCAGCCAAAGAAGCAATACAAGTGTTATGTATGCGGTGAAGCAGGACATAAAGCCCGAGACTGCCGAAGTGACTCTTAGCTAAGGAGGAACTGTCGACTTGATGTATATAAATAACTGTGCTACTCATGTACTTGTGGACTAGGCATGTGTTGTCTGGACAATAATTAGTGTTGCATGGCAGTTTCCACTGCTATGTTTGTACTATATGCGTACAATACATGTATGTGTGGAATAAACGTGTTTGTACGGTAATCGTGAATACGAATAGACAGTGATTTTCTATTACATGGGGACAATTTCGCCCATCATTATCAAGAGTGGTTGCCAAATGGTTGAACACAATATAGGAGCGTCTTATGTGGAAGCGGGAAAAGCAGTGGTGAAGTCCTCTGCATCCCAGGCGCACTCCTACGCCTTTACTCCTTGCCATGAAGCATAGTGAAGTTGGCACAAGTGGTGACATTGTTGCTTGCTTTTCTAATTGCATACTGTGTATGTAACTTGTGTGTGTGATGTATGCGCCATAGGCCTTGCTAGGACTTGGAATACACTGGTAAGAACCTTTTTGATCATGGATGGATGTTCATACCGAACGAATGGTTTGCAGCGAGGTTGCACTATAGCGGTGCAACTTGGACATCGAGAATTGTGTTTGGACGCATCTGCGCTGCCGATATGGGAGCTTGCGGATGTGTTGTGTTTCTTAAGGATCTTCCTGGGCTACCACCCCAGCGAGAGATCGATTTCTGTTCTATTGGTCCCAGGTACGAACCTATGGCCCGCTCGCTGTATCACGTCACGTCGAAGGAATGGCTGAGTTGAACATCCAATTGCAAGGGTTGCTGGCGCAAGGTTATATACGTCCAAGTATGTCACCTTGGAGCGCACCCTTCTTCTTATAAAAAAAAAGACAGACGGTGATTGGCGAGTATCTTTTGATTATCTTGAATTGACTAAGCTGCAAGAAGCGAGGAAGTAGCTGATTCCACGAATTGGTCGATTAGCTGGTGGGATCAACCGTCTACTCCATGTTGGATGGGAAATCTAAGGAGTACCCGTGAAGCATGCGGGAAGAAGACCTTCTCCAAACCGCATTTGGCCTACGATATGGTCATTATGAACTCACGGTAATGTCGTTTGAGCTGTGCAGTGCGCCCTCATTGTTTATGGACCTGATGCACCAAACGTGCCGAGAGTACCCGGACTTGTTTGGGATCGTGTGCATTACTGATCTTTTGAGGTACTCTCCTCTTAATCTGACGCTGATCATGAAAACCACGTACAGTTGGTGTTGTAGACGTTACAAAGTAATAAACTCGATGCCAAGGTCTCGACGTGTGAGTTTTGGCTATCGTCGGTGACTTTTCTGGACTATGTGGGAAGGAGAGAAGGCATAGCAGTGGGTCCGTCAAAAACAAAGAAGGGCCATACAGGAGGGGCCAGTGTTGTCTTCTGTGGCTGAAGTCATGAGCTTACTTGGACTAGCAGGCTACTATGGAAGATTTGTTGCGAACTTCTCGCGGATCGCTTTGCCACTAACCACACTGATGAGAAATTATCAGAAGTTTGTTTGGACGTCGGAGTGCGCACGAGCTTTTGAAGAGATGCAATGTCAGTTGACCATGGCGCCTGTGTTGACGTCGCCATGTGGTACAATCTACAGTGATGCGTCAGGAAGCGGCTTAGGCTGTGTTCTTCTGCAAAATGGGAAAGTGATTGCTTATGTCTCTCGCCAGTTGAAAGTGCACGAGAGAAAGTATCTGTGATTTTTGCACTGAAATTGTGGAGGCATTATCTGTATGGCGTGAAAGTGGAGATCTATACAGACCACAAGTGCCTAAAGTACCTGTTAGAGCAGAAGGACTTAAATATGCGACAACGAAGGTGGTTGGAGTTCCTCGGGGACTACACCTTTGCGATTAATTATACGCCCGGAAAGGAAAATGTTGTCACGGATGCCTTGAGTCGGAGAGATCCGACAAGGGCAAGCTGGTTGCAGAGTAATGAGGAACGTCTAATCCAGAAGTTGGAAGCGCTAGAGATTTCTTGTGTTGACAAGAATGCTACAGCCGATGCATGTTTGAACTGGACGAAGGTGCAGTGTGACCTTGCGGATAGAGTTCGACGAGCAACGGAGCTAGATGTGAGTCTCCAACGCTATGCCAAGGATGGGACAGAGGGCAAATTCTCCTGCGATGACGGGCTTTTGAAGAAAGAAGGCCGTTTGTGCGTCCCGAGTTTGGGCAAATTGAGGGAAGAGTTGATGTACGAAGCGCATTATACGTAGTACTCCAATCACCCTGGGAGCACAAAGATGTTCAGGGATATGACGAAGTTGTTTTTGGTGGCCAGAACATAAACGGAGATAGAGTGTTAGCTAATGCCAAACTTGTGTGTTGGTGACAGCGGAATGCCAGAAGCCTGACGATTTCTTGAACTCGTTGCCGATTCCGGAATGGAAGTTCGCTATGATTTCAAAATGGATTTCATGCACGAGTTACCGAGATCTCAACACGGGACTGAGTCAGTCTGAGTGATTGTAGACCGGTGGACGAGAGTGACATACTTCCTTCTGAGCAAACAGGACAATTCCGTGAAAAGTTTGGCACAATGTTATGTTGAGAAGAGTCTACGGCTACACGATGTTCCCCAGAGCATCGGAAATGACTGTGATGTACGGTTCACATCATCTGATTGGAGGTTAATCCATCAGTTGTGGGCATAAAGTTGACGTTCAGTACGGCCTTACATCCCCAAACGGATGGCCAAACGGAAAGGACCAACAGAACGATGGAGTATATGCTCCGGATGTGCGCCCTGGACTTTGGGAAGAGATGGGAAGATCATCTCTACATGGTGGAATTTTCCTACAATAACATCTACCAAGCGAGCATCGGTATGGCACCGTATGAAGCTCTGTATGGACGAAAATTCCGTACTCCTTTGGCTTGGGTAGAAGCAGGCGACTCCAAGTTGTATAGGCATAATGAAGTCGATGAAGCGAACTCGACGATACGCACTATTCGAGAAAGCCTACTGATAGCCCAAGATCGTCAAGCGAAATACGACAACGCCAAACACCGGAATATGGAGGTCGCGGTGGACGACTGGGTATACTTGAAGATCAAATCATTCAAAGGCGTATCCAGGATTCGATGTTTGAAAAAGTTGAGTCCACGGTACCTTGGTCCATTTGAAGTGGTGGAGCGAGTCGGGGAAGCTGCATATCTGCTAACTCTGTCGGCAGACTTGAGTGGATTACATGATGTATTTCACATCTCAGTGCTGCGAAAAGCCATGAAGGATCCAACTCAAGTGATCGAGAATGATTGTATGCCGGTGGAGTATGGGCTAACGATGAAGGTTAGGCTCATTCAGATCAAGGATCGTGCCGAGAAACAGTTGCGGAACAAGACGGTCGGGATGGTCAAAGTCCGATGGGACAATTGCGGTCGTGAAGAACTCACATGGGAGCGAGAGCAGACCATGTGAGTTTAGTTTCCCGAGCTCTTTGTGTAACTGTTATGCATTGTATATTACGGTGTAATGTTATTTGAGTCCTTACTTTCTACGAATTTCGAGGATGAAATTTCTTGTAGGAGGGGAGGGTTGTAACAACCCAAATTTCAGAAAGGGAAATTTTTGGGTGACACGGCCTGGGACACGGGCGTGTCCCAGGGCGTGTCCTGCTCGGGTGCGTAGACATCGCGAGTTCGGCAAAAATGCGTTCGACGAAGTGTTCGGGAGGTACACGCCCTGTGACACGGGCGTAATTTAGGGCGTGTGCCCCCTGGTCGACACTAGCATGCTTTGGTCGACGAAAGTGGTCGACAGAGGGAACACTCCATACTACGCGGGTGTGTACCGTCCGACACGGGCGTGTCGGAGGGCGTGTCCCCCTCTAGTCGACCAAATAAGCTCGACAATCGCCGAGTGCAATCACACGCCCTGTGACACGGGCGTGACTTGGCCGACACGGGCGTGTACCCTGGTCGTGACTTGTGTCGGGGTAAAGCGGTTTAAGCACCGCTTAAAGTACACGGCCTGTGACACGGGCGTGTCATAGGGCGTGCCGGACCCGAAAAGTGATTTTGCGGTTTTTTCGTGGCCGTCCATTTTCTTCAGCTAGGATCTAACAGCTGAGAGTCCTCCCTACTTTCTTAAGGCAGAAAACTGAGAAAGAATTCTCATAATGATTATTGCCTTCATCTTTCTAAAAACGTAGCAAGAGAAAGGGAGTGGAAGAAGGAGGAGGAGGAGGAAGTGGGGCTGATCACTGATGGAGCTTGAGAGTGTCAAGCTGAGATCCGAGGCCATCTTTGCGGAGGAAAAACTGTTGCAGTTCTTTCTAGCGAGCTAGGAGCTCATGGCACCGAAGCGGTCTATAAGGGTAACGGCCTTTCTTCCTAGCCATGTGAAAGCTTTCTTTTTAGCATGTGCATAAGATTCCCCCGCTAGAGGGTGGCGTGTTATGAGAGTCTCTTGGGTTGATTTATGGAATCCCCAATCATTTGGCATATAGATCCAGAAAAGGAGTACGGAATAGACATGGTGTGTGAAGCCCATTTGGACAGGTTGGTCCGGATTGGTGATGTTGCATATACGTATCGAAGAAGACTCCGTGATAAACGTGTAGCTCAGGAGTCGATGGGTTACACCTATGAAAGGCAGTAGCAGGAAGTACTGGAGTGGTAGTCCAGTAAAATACCCTTATGATGCTTGTGTTATTGGGTCCTACCTGTGAAAGGGGGTAGCAGGAAGTACTGGTGTGACCAGGAAATACCCTTTGTAATGCTTGATGATCATGGGTGGTACATGTGAAGGGGAGTAGCAGGAAGTACTGGCGTGATAAGTCAGGAAACTACCCTTGACATTTGTGATAATTGTGGGGTTGTACCTGTGAAAGGGAGTAGCAGGAAGTACTGGTGTGCCCAGGAAAGATCCTCTGATGTTGAAATACGAATGGGTGTGATAGTAAGTACTGGTGTGCCCAGGAAAACACTCAGGCTTGATGCCAAACAGGAAAGGTGAAACCGACCCGCGCCTTTGATTTAGCCTCGAGTACGCCGTACTCGATGATGGCAAGGCGAGTTGAGCAACGGGGGGTGGATGATCCGACCTGCGTTATGTCCGTCCGACGTGAGACCTGAAAGTACGGTTTGTTGGAGCGCATAGTGAGAGTCTTAGGCCTACGCGCCGTGATACAATGGGGGGCTATAGGCCAATCCCGGTTCACTAAGACTATAATCTCCGGTTGCACGGCATGGAGTAAATGCTCAATGTTTTTCCGTTAGGTTGTGACCCTGATACGGTGGTGGGCAACTGGTTCGCCGGTACACCAAGAATGTGCCCTGAGTGCACGGACTGTCGGGCCGCATGGCTGACGGTTGTGATGGAATGTATGTGTGTGTGAGCACAATGTATGAATATACATATATATATATGCCTGTGAAATGCTATGCCTGCATGGAAGAAATACCACTGCCCCGGGAAATGGGTAGGGTCGTTATAAAATTGGTTAGCTGAATGCTGCCCGTTGCCTTGTTTGCCAGCATTGGGTGGAATGTCCTTGCACAGGTGCTGGAGAACCAAGCGGGACACGTAAAGGCTGAAGGCCCTGCTATTGCTACTGCTGCTGCTAGCCCTTGAAGGCGAAGCAAATGTTGTGTTTTATTTATATGTGGCTGGCCTGCGCGCCAATGTTCAAAGCCGCAGTTGTAAAGAGACTTGTAAGTCCATAAGGCCACTTGACTTTGTATTTGCTGACATTCCTGTTTTATATAAATGTGTTGTTTATATGGTGGACATTCAGGGGGCGTTCAAGTTATTTGTTATAGTCTTCCGCTAGCATGCATATGTGTTAGGATGCGCAACTCTGGTATCACTCCGTAACTTCACCTCTTGTTTTGTGATCTATGATGTGGGGCCCCGGCCGGACCTTCTAGTATATACTATATGAACGGATGAGGTTGTTACATAGGTTTTGAGAGTCTCCTTGTGAATGGACTGAGAGTGTATTGGTTCAAGATCCCTTATCAAAAGATCTAGTGATTAGTTCTAAGAGTCTTCTTATCAAAAGACTCAGGCACAGTGATAGTGAATTCCTACTAAGAGGGTAGAAGAGTGGATGCACCCAGATTTTGGAGAATAACTATATTTCTTATGTCTTCTGTGATTGTGCATTTTTTATGATTACTTATTTGATGTGATGTGTTTATAATTAATTAGCATAAATTCTAGTTGATAATTTAAGTATATGCAAATTCTATGAAAAGTATAGTTAAAATAAAAATAAATTTTAATCTCTATTCATCCCCCCCCCTCTCTAGAGAAAACTCTGAGGATTTAGTCAGCTGTTCACCCATTTCAATGACTTTGAGCAAACATACTATTCAAATGCGGACTTTGCAGGATGCAAAGAAGACAAAAAAATTACATTGGAGGTGTCGAAATCGAGTGCTAACTTCTATGGAGTTCGGTCCCTTAGAGAAGGGGTGACCACACACCTACTTCTCCTGGCAAGTTTGGCTGACTGAAGACTTAGAAGTATAAACTGACACAAGGCTTCAGCACGGAGATCCCACCACACACCCGAAAGATCTTAAAGTGCTTCCCCTCCTTAGCCAGTGCTGAGCTAAGGGCACCTCAGAAAGCGCTAGAAGACCAGAGAATGAGAAAGCTTGCCTTCGGAGGTACCCCCTTGGGTCTATTTATAATTTTTCGAATCTGGTCTGCAAATAGCATAGCCCTGATATTCTAAAAGGCTATATGCAGCCCAACTAGGTCTGCCAACAACATAACTCCGCTTTTCTATGGAGCTAAATGCAAAACTATAAGGACATGAAAGTAATTTTTCCTCTGGGTCTCACTAGGCGAGTGGTCCATGAAGGCACCACTCGCCTAAAGGAGTGAATGCTGGGAGAGCCATGCATTCACCTCTAGGGCTCTTTCTGAAGGGCGAGTGCCCTCTTAGGCGACCATTTGCCCATCCTGGCGAGATGCCCTCTTGCATGCGCGCTGAGGCGCGAGTAAGGGGTGAGTGCATGATGAAGATCACATTCTCCTAAGGGCATGATTCCCCCCCCCCCCCCCCCCCGTTGATTTGTGTGAATGCCCCTTTGGGCATTGGGCGAGTGCAGGTCAGCATACCTCACTCACGAATCTGGTATTCATGGGCCTGAATGTCCTACAAAGTCCTGATCCTGCCGGTGGGAGCCCACTCAGCGAATACGGGGTTGTACACAATCCCCGATCTTTGCATGCTTTTACAAAGCTCTGAAAGAATCATTCAACCCCAAGTATTTGATGAGTGCTTGCTGACCTGTAAGAGAATCCTTCGTGGGCCCCACCATGGCTCTATAAATATCCAATCATGGACAGATCAATTTTGACATATCCATTTCTTTTTTTCGGTTTTCTTGCCTCCAACTCGATGTCGCTCTCAAAGGAAGCCCAAGAGCAACTCAACGCTGCTCTGGCCAAGACTAAAACCCTGATGGGCTCATTCACCCCTTAGCTTGCCCGGAAGTCCCCGAGCTCATTTACCAAAATGAAGAAGTCCAAGATGGTCAGGCGCGACTTGACCAGGGACGAGTCCATCTCGCGGACTCCCTCCCAGCCCAGGATCCCTCAGGTATCCTCACTCGCTTTATATTCGCTTGAGTCCGACGACGACAAGACGGCCCCTGAGATAACCTCCCCACATAAACCGAATGATCTCTTGCGGTACAATGGTAAGTCCTATTTTATCGATTCGCCTCTTATCAGTCTGCTTACCCTTGTACCTTGCATCTCCCGCCTTTAGGACCATGAGACTGGGTTTTATAACACCCAAATCTCCTACTCGCCTGACGCCCCTGGATCCCGCCTTGGGCCGACTACCTCCAGCGAATTACGTGCCCGACCTTACTATTCAAGACAACGTTCTCGTCGTTGAGAAGACGAATCTGCGCCCAGGGATCGAGAAGGCGCACATCACATTCAATACTCCCTTCGATGGGAGGCCCAACACTTCCTGCCGTCACTCAGGCAAGGATGTGGATACCGGGCCAGGTAACCAATCACACTTGCCCTCTAAAAAGAATGAAGATCACGCATATCTAACATCATCCATTGCAGGTTACCGCGAGATCTCGTCAACCGATGTCGACATTGATGAGGAGGATTTCTCTCCTCCCCCATCGCTTGACTCAATCGTGGCCTTCCTGGGCGATCCGAAGGATGTCGAGGTGCTGAAGTGGTCGACGGTCGAGGTTTTACGGAAGGACGCCCTAATGTTGCACGAGCTCTATAGCCAGGTTCGCGAGAACCACAAATCTATCGAGGAGTGGGTGCTCTGCCTAGAGAACAACTACATGCAACTGATTGCCAAGATGGGGGGAGATGCTGGCGGAGGGAGGGACTTTCCCGGTGTCCATGTCGTGCGAGCAGAAGATCAACTGCGCCTTGCCCAACAAAAGCTACACACCATTCGTGCACTGCAGTACTCTCGCATGATGCTTAGGGCGGGAAGGGGTGGTCGGGGACGGTGGTGATGGCCCCGGGTGGGCCTACCAGTACTCGTCTTCCTGCTCTCTTCTTATTTGCTTGTAATAACAAATCGTCGGCTTATTGATGCCAAATGTGAATGGATAATGAAACTGTGCTTTTCCTTTTTATCTCGATTAAATGTTCTCGCTGTCTCTTATTTTCCGATTTTGCCCATGTTCTATCTTTACTGCCAACCTTATTTTAAAGTTCTATAATACTTAGCTTTACCTCGATGGCGAGTGAGGGAGTGCGAGATCTCAACAGGGTTTTATGCGGGAACCGAGGAATTGGCAATCCATACTTTCCCTGCTTGGATCCTTTCCTACCCAAAATTCACTATAAATAGACCTCTTACCCACCACATTAATCACTGCTTTTAATAGCTTCTGACCCTTCTTTCTGCTTTTCCTTCTCTTGCACTCGAGCTTATATGTTTTCTTCCCACTTCTCTCGAGATGACAGAAGACGTCGATGGTCGAACCAAATGCGCAGCCGCATTCGCCGACTACCCTTTCATGAAATGCAACCTAACCGAAGAGGAGTACCACTCGCTCGTTGGTCTTTATGTCCTGTCACCGCGCAACACCCGGGGAAGGACGAGTCTATCCACCACTTCTCGCCCCACGAACTTGCCATTCCTGCCGAACATTTTGAGGTGGGATTTCATCTCGCCATCTGGTCGGAGATTCGCTAGACCTTGTGCTACTTCGGTGTTGTCCCCGTAGAGCTCAACCCCAACTCCATCTCCTTGCTAGTAGCATTCGTCTACTACTTGCGGGAGGAGCGGATTAAATTCAGCCTTCCTGTCTTCAACAAACTCTTTAACTTCCCCGCCAAGAGGGACAGGATCACGTTCTTCTCCGGCAAAAACCTCAAAGACAAAGGTCTCGCCAACAAGAATCATCACTGGATTCGAAAGTTCATCTTCGTCTCCGGGGATTTCAGCAACCTCCCCCTCTCGCCAATCCAGCAGGCGGAATCAACCTACCACCCTCCATCTCTCGGCGGACACAAATCCAAGCTCCACCAATCCTTTTTGGAAAGGACTTTGACATTCCTTATCTGAGGAGGAACGTCGACTTACTCCTGTATGTACTCATCAGGGAAGGTAGTTCTCGCAATTACTTATCCTAAGGATTACAAAATTCTGCTAACTTATGATACATGTGCAGGGGCGCGAGATCTTCCGCTCAACCTGCTTTTGCGAGCAGCACAACACTCGCTTCCGAGAAAGCTCACGCGGAGGCCGTCGCCGCGGCATGTAGAAGCGAACCGAAGTCGCTGCCAAACTCCAGCAGCCAAAAGCAGAAACTTGATACACTTCCTCCTCCGCCACCTCCCAAGAAGCCAAAAACCGCAGATCTCGGCAAAGGCAAGGAGGTCGAGAAGGCTCCTCCTATGAGATCTCCTGGCGCTAGCGGAACCCATGAGGAGAAGTCCCGCGAGGTTGGCGGAACCTCGGCTGCGACGGAGAAGATATCCCCTAGAGGCCACAGGAACTACAGCCTGGGCGAGAGGCAACTGGAGGATGCCAGCGAGCCCTTACTAGTGTAGGACCGAGAGGCCAACATGGCTTCTATCTCTACTATCCTCCCCTCCTGGCAGGAGGGAGAGACTGTCTTGTACAAGGCCTATGCATTCGACTTCGGTCTATATGGGCGGGATAACACCGCCTATTATGACGACGCCCTCATGCAATCTCTCGCCTACGAGAGCTCGCAAGCTCAATTCCGCGCCATCGAGCTCGCTCACATAACGGCTTGCCGCGACATCTGCCCATCGCGATAGATGGAAGATTACAGTGCCTCGCGGTCTGCACTGTCCAAGGAAGTCACAGATCTGAAATAGAAGCTAGCCGATGTCGAGAATGAGCTCGCCGGGCGAGTAGGTGGAGTGGTAAGCTTTCTCCCATCCAGTTCATTCGTTGAACACCTTTCTCCCTCTAACATTGATTGACTTGCAGGATTTTGCGGCTGCTGCTCAAAAGGACGCGTGCATTGTCCAGCTCGAGGAGATAACCGGGGGCTAAAGGCCCAGAATCAGCAATTGATCGGCTCGCGGATTCTCCCTCCCCCGACCGAGAAGGAGAAGGCTCTACTGTACTCACAACGCGAGCTGGATCTAATGATGTAGCAGAACGCCATCGCAGCAACAAAACATGCGCTCCAGACGATGCAGAGAGCTGTATTTCTTAAAGGCTAGGGTGAGAAGGTGACTGCCGAGACCTTAGTTCTAGAGCTCTTCCTTCCCATCCCTGAACCGGAAGACGGCGCCGACGACATCTCCGGCAAGAGCGAGCAATCGACATCATCTCCTTGAAATTTTTGTCTTTCAATTCTCTTTTATTTTTTCTGTTTAGGCCTTGCCCTTCTTTTATGGGATGTAATAACCGACTCATGAATGAAATGGATAAGATTTTGCTGTGAAATTTTTCTATCTTCTTTTTTTTGCTTCTCTTTTTTTAACTTTGAATGATGTCATGCGAAAACACACTCCACCCGCGCTTCAACCTAGGTAGCCCATGGTCGAGACATCTCGTGAGACCATGGATCCACTTTTCGACGCGTCAACCTGTAGACCATTGATTTTGCTAACTTAATATATAGAATTAGGTTTCGCGTCATTCTCACCCCATTGGCTCACGCACGCTTAGAGTGTTCGACTTCTTGAACTCACCGCTTAGAATAAGGCTTTGCGTCGTTCTCGCTGTATTGGCTCACGCGCGTTTATTGTGTTCGACTTATCGAACTCACTGCTTATAATAAGGCCTTGCACCGTTCTCGTCGTATCTGCTCACACGCATCTAGAGTGTTCGACTTCTCGAACTCACCGCTTAGAATAAGGCATTGCGCCGTTCTCGCCGTATTGGCTCACACGCGTTTAGAGTGTTCGACTTCTCGAACTCACCGCTTAGAATAAGGCCTTGCGCCGTTCTCGCCGTATTGGCTCACACACGTTTATAGGGTTTGACTTCTCTAACTCACCGCTTAGAATAAGGCCTTGCGCCATTCTCGTCATATTGGCTCACGCACATTTAGAGTGTTCGACTTCTCGAACTCACCGCTTAGAATAAGGCCTTGCGCCATTCTCGCCGTGTTGGCTCACACGCTCTTAGAGTGTTCGACTTGCGAGATCTTCTTCCGATAATTTGCAATCGCTTATAGACCTTGTCCCGCCCTCAACACTTTGCCCCATAGATACCCACGAATGCCTTCGATTGACTGGCGAGATCCCTGACGTCGATATCCCCTTAGGATTCTCTAGTGACTCCAATATTCCAACGAGGACCTTCCAGACTTGTCAGCTAGGTGAGAGCCTGACAGCGGGAGCAACTCCGACCCTAGCTTCAAAGATTTTTATAACGCCCACCAAGGGCCCAACAGCTCTGTCAGATAGGTGAGAGCCTGATAGCAGGAGGGGAGCATCAACCAAGTTTTTTCTTTAGACCAACCACCGGGCGCTACCAACGGCTCAATCAGTTAGTGGGAGCCTGACGTTGGGTATTGAGCATTAACCGAACATATCTCTTTGGCCAGCCACCAGGCGCTACTTCTGGCCCAATCAGCTAGTGAGAGCCTGGCAACGAGTGTTGAACATCAGCCGAACATATCTCTTTGGCCAACCATCGGGCGCTACCACCGGCCCAATCATCTAGTGAGAGCCTGACGGCGGGTGTTGAGCATCAACCAGACATATCTCTTTGGCTAGCCACCGGGCGCTACCACCGGCCCAATCAGCTTGTGAGAGCCTGGCGATGGGTGTTGAGCATCAACTAGACATATCACTTTGGCCAGCCACCGGGCACTACCACCGGCCCAATCAGCTAGTGAGAGCCTGACGATGTGTGTTGAGCATCAACCAGACATATCTCTTTGGCCAGCCACCGGGCGCTACCACCAGCCCAATTAGCTAGTGAGAGCCTGACGGCGGGTGTTGAGCATCAACCAGACATATCTCTTTGGCTAGCCATAGGGCGCTACCACCGGCCCAATCAGCTAGTGACAGCTTGACGACGGGTGCTGAGCATCAACTGGACATATCTCTTTGGTCGGCCACCACTAATATTTCTTATGTCGAACAAGCATCGATGTCAGGTAGGCATGGGGGAAAGCACTGTTATATTATTTTCTTGTGGATAGAAGCGTTTTAAGTCATCACCGCTCCAGGCATGACTGAGGGGCTCTCCCTTTACATTCTGGAGATGATAACCCCCCGACTTCAATGCCTCTTTAATTACATAGGGACCCTCCCAATTGGGATTCAACTTCCCGACGGCTGCCGATCACCCGACCGCATCGACCTTTTCCAAAACCAAGTCTCCCTTTACGAACTGCTTGACCTTGATGTGCTTGTCGAAGTACTTGGCTATCTGCCGCTTGACCTCTTCCTATCGGATGGCTGACAAGTCGAACAGCTCCACCATATCTAGGGAGAGCCACAATTCATCTTCGTTCTCAGCCCTCCACTCTTCTCTGCCTTCCTCTGCCTCCACTTTTCATGGTGTCCGGACCTCGAACTCTATTGGGAGCACAGCTTCGCATCCATGGAAGAGCTTGAAGGGGGTCTCCCCCGTGGTCGTGTTAAGAGTGGTTCTCAGGTCCCAAATGACTGAAGGGAGTTGCTCCACCTAGCTTCCCTTCAGATTTTCCAACTTCTTTTTCAATAAGTTTACAATTATCTTGTTCGCCGCCTCCACCTGCCTGTTACTCATACGGTGGTGGGCTAATGCGAACCGAAGATCAATCCCGATCTGACTACAGAAACTGATGAACTCCGTACTGGCAAACTATGGCCCATTGTCCGTGACAATGGCCTGAGACAACCTGTGCTAACAAATGATCTCCCCCCACATAATGTTTTGAATCACCTTGGAGGTCATCTTCGCCAGCACCTTAACTTCCAACGACTTGGAGAAATAGTCGATCATCACTAGAAAGAATCTTCTCTGTCCGCTGGCCTAGAGGAAGGGTCCCACAAGATCTATTCCCCAAATGGTGAAGGGCCAGGGGCAATGATGCTTATGAGCCTTTGGTCTGGTAGCAGTTGGAGAGGGGCGAACAGCTGGCACCTCTGACACTTCTTTGCGAACTCGGTGACATCCCGACCAAGGGTGGGCCAAAAATATCCTTGCCTTACTATCCTCCCCTCCAGGGTTCTTCTCTACGAGTGGCTCCCACAGTCCCTAGAGTGGACTTCTTCCAGAATTCTCGGGACCTCCTCCTCAATCTCGCAACGTGCAAGCAATCCTGAGAGGGTCTTTCTCTATAGCTTCCCATCGCGCATTAGGTGATACACCGACTTATGCTTGATGTGATTTTTGTCCAAGCCTTCTGGGAACTCCCCTGTGGATAAGAAAGCTGTGAAGGGATCCATCCAGGAGGGGCACCGATCCACTTCCATCAGCTCCCCTTATTGAATAAAAGGGCAGAATAGGTCGGTCAAGGTCCCCCCACCACCCACGGGGTCTGAACTTGGCTAGTTGATCTACTTGCATATTTTCTTTCTATGGCACATGTCAGATGGAAAATGTTTGGAACATGCCGATGACTCCCTTCACCTTTGCCAGGTACAACTAGAGAGTGGGCTCCCTTGCTTCGAACTAGTCGCTGATTTGAGAGGATACAACCATAGAGTCTGTGAGCATTTACATGTCGTGCAACCCTAGCTCCCTTGCCAGGCGCAACCTTGCTATCACAGCCTCATACTCGCTTGGTTATTGGTAATGGGAAATGGATAAACACCGTCTGCTCTATCCTTGTCCCCTGGGGGGCTCTCCAAGATAACTCCTACTCCCAAGGAGTGTCTTCCCGAGTAGCCATCCACCATCACCTTCCTGGGAATTGGTCGAGTGAGCTCTGTCTCTGCCACCTCGACCACATAGTCGGTTAGGAAGTCGACCATTGCCTGGGCCTTGATTGAGAGGCGAGAAACAAAAGATATATCAAACTCGCTCAGCTCTACTGACCACTTTGTAAGCCTTCCAGAGTGCTCCACCCCCTCACAGATGTTGCGAAGGGGATGATCAGTCACTACCCTGATAGAACGCGCCTGGAAGTATGGTCAGAGCCTCGAGCTGAGATGACCAGAGTGAAAGCCAACTTCTCCAAAATTGGGTAACGAAGCTCAGCCTTCCTCAGGACCCTACTCACATAGTAGATTAGCAGCTGCTTCTTGCCTTCCTCCTGGACCAAGACGGAGCTCACGACCTCGGTCCCAACCCCAAGTTATAGGGATAAATCATCCCCCTCCTTCGGTCCCTGGAGTAGCGGAGCCCGAGTTAGTTGTCTCTTTAAGGCTCAGAAGGCCTTCTCGTATTCCTCAGACGATTCAAACTTTTGGCCCCTCTCAGCGCTTTGAAGAAAGGCGGGTACTTCTCTCCCGCCCGTGAGAGGAACCTACTCAGCCCCGCAAACTTCCCTGCCAGGCGCTGGACTTCCTTGGCATTCCGAGGTGACCTCAACTCCATGATTTCCATCACCTTATCAGGGTTGGGTTCTACCCCCGCAGGAGTAAGGAGGTGACCTAGGAACTTTCCCCTTCTTGCCCCAAAGACAAACTTTAAGGGGTTCAGCCTCATATTATACTTCCATAGGGTGATGAAGGTTTCCTCCAGATCTCAGACGTGAGAGTATACGTCCAGACTCTTGATCATGAGGTCATCCGCATAAACCTCCAAGTTCCTTCCGCTCTCGGAAGACTCGGTCCATCTTCCTCTGAAATGTCTCCCCTGAATTTTTCAGCCCGAAGGACATCATTTTGTAATAGTAGCACCCCTCCCCTGTGATGAAGGATACATCTTTTATGTCGGGCGAGTGCATTCTGATCTAGTGATAACATAAAAATGCATCTAGAAAACTCATTAGAGAAATAACGACGACTGTGTCAACTAGCGCGTTAATTCGAGGCAAGGAGTAACAATCATTGGGACATGCTTTATTCAAAAGAGAAAAATCAATACACATCCTCCAGCCAGTACCTAAAGGAGTTCGACATCTCCCTGATCGAGACCACATCCTCGCACCATTGGATGTGTTGGACTCAATCATCCCTTCTGGTGTAGTAGGACATCTCTGGCTCGCGGAATCCCTCTGGGACAGGGGTGGATGCAACTAGCTCACTGAAGTTACTTCCTTCCCCTGCCAGGCGAGTTGGACGATCTCGCGCATCCACCTGACCGGTCCTTCCCGTACTCTCCAAGCCGAGGAACAAGGCTTGCCCTGGGAGATCCCGCTCGTTACCCTCCTCCGCTACTTCCATCCCAGGTCGCTAGACGGGCGCATTCTTGCCAAGAGCTGGGGCAGCGACTCTTGGGATGGAGGGTGTTGAGCACTCGCCGCGAGCTCCGAGTGCGAACATCATGAGATTCTGCATTTCCTGCATGAAGTCCTTGAACATTCCGAGGGTGGAGAGTGGAGGGGGAGGTGGCGAGTTGGCCTGGTAAGATCCTTGTCCTTCGCCTCCTGTCATTGAGCTCACTTGAATTTTCTGTGCTAGTCACAATCCACGCTCACCGCACCGAGATGTTGAAACCGGGAGCCGTCTTCTGTAGAGTTCAGACCCTTAGAGAAGGGGTGATCGCACACATACTTTTCCTAGCGAGTTTAACTGACTAAAGACTTAGAACTCTAAACTGACCCAAGGCTTCAGCACCGAGGTCTCACCACACACCTGGAAGATCTTAGAGTGCTTTCCCTCCTTAGCCAGTGCTGAGCTAAGGACACCTCAAAAAGCGCTAGAAGAATAAAGAATGAGAAAGCTTGCCTTCTGAGGTACCCCATTGGGTCTATTTATAGTTTTTGGAATTTGGTCTGCAAGTAACATAGCCCCGCTGTCCTCAAAGGCTATATGCAGCCCAACTAGGTCTGCCAACAGCGTAACTCCTCTATTCTGAGGAGCTAAATACGGACCTATAAGGGTATCAAGGTAATTTTTCCTCTGGGTCCCACTGGGCGAGTGGTCCATGAAGGCACCACTCGCCTAAAGGAGCGAATGCTGGGAGAGACATGCATTCGCCTCCTGGGCTCTCTCTGAAGGGAGAGTGCCCTCTTTGGCAACCATTCGCCCGACCTGGCGAAATGCCCTCTTGCATGCGCGCTGAGGCGCGAGTACTGGGCGAGTGCATGATGAAGATCACATTCGCCTAAGGGCCTGATTCCCCCCTTGATTTGTGTGAATTCCCCTTTGGGCACTGGGCGAGTGTAGGTTAGCCTACCTCACTCGCCAATCTGGTATTCATGGGCCTAAATGTCCTACAAAGCCCTGATCCTTCCGAAGGGGGGCCACTCAGCGAATACGGGATTATACAGGAGGCCTGCCAATTCTTGGAGAAGAGGATGATGTTGGGTACATTGGTTTAAATGTACCTGATTTGAAGAAGCCTCACCCAACTCAATGATATACATCAAAATGTATTTGATGTGCTTTTGAGTTACCTTGTGCAGGTTAAGTATTTGCAGGAAAGAAAAAAAGTTTCTAAGTCCATGTGTCGACACCCAGAGGGAAAGTGTCGACACTTAAGAAGACTTGTGTCGACACCCAGGCAAGCTGTGTCGACACTTGGAGTCATTATGTCGACACCAGGGATGCTGAGTCGACACCAGACAGAAAGTGTCGACACAAGGAGCTGTGTCGACACTTAATGAAGAAAGTGCAGTGAAACAGTGTCGACACTTAACAGTTGTGTCGACACCCAGTGAAGCTGTGTCTACATCAGAAAGTGTCGACACTTGGAGCTGTGTCGACACTCAGCAAAAGTTAGCAGAGACTAAGTGTAAGTGTCGACACCCAGAACAATGTGTCGACACTCAACAGAAGAGTCAACACTTAAAGAAAGTGTCGACACCCAGAACAATGTGTCGACACTCAACAGAAGAGTCAACACTTAAAGAAAGTGTCGACACCCAGAACAATGTGTCGACACTCAACAGAAGAGTCAACACTTAAAGAAAGTGTCGACACCCAGAACAACGTGTCGACACTCAGCTGAAGACTCAACACTTGAAGAAAGTGTCGACACAAGGAGCTGTGTCGACACTTACCAAAGATCAGCAAAGATCATCAAAAATATTCTAAGTACAAGTGTCGACACTAAGGGAATGTGTCGACACTCAGCCAGAGTCTCGACAGAAGAAGAAAGTGTCGACACCCAGAGCAATGTGTCGACACTCAACAAGTATCAACACTGAAGACATGTGTCGACACCAAGAAGCAGTGTCGACACTTAACAGATTCAACACATGAAGATGTGTCGACACAAAGGTGTTGCGTCGACACTTAGAAGAATTCAGCAAAATACTGAAGTACAAGTACTTGTGTCGACACTCAATTTCAGTGTCGACACATGAAGAAGAAGCTGTGTCGAGACATAGAATTTACAACACAAGGAGTTGTGTCGACACCTTGCAGGCTAGTGTCGACACTTAGACAACTAGTGTCGACACTTGGTCTATAAGTGTCGACACTTAAAGGCAGAAAGTCTCGACACTTTCAGACAGTTAGAGAATTTTCAAGAACTGACTGGATGACTTGACAGCTGCCATTCCAGTCGGTCTACAGCACCTGTCAGAATTGTCAGAATTCAGTTATGGACCGGACCAGCCGGTTACCATGAAGAAGGCCTATAAATAGGCCTATGCTGTCTACAGAAATTGATTGATGAAGTGGTTCAAGTGATCATTCATAAGAGAAACACACAAGAAGATCTAGCTTTCAAGTGAAGATCTAAGAAGTTGGAGAGAGAGAGCTCCATCCAAGAAATCAGTTGTTGGAACCAGACTGAGAAGAAGGGTTCAGATTTATTCTGAATCTTAAGTAGCAGAGATCAAGGATCAACTGCAGAAGGAGTCAATCTTATTGAGTTCTACTTTCAAGAAGCTTTGAAGAAAGCTAAGTCAGATTGAGTCCAGCTGAGTTCTTCCAAGAACTCATCAAGAAACTCACAACTCTTCTCTCTCTTTTCTCTGAGTTGTTGAGTCACAATTTTGTAATCATTTTATCTTGTAGGATCCTTTGGATCTGAGTCTTGTAAGCCTGCAATTATAAAGGCTAAGTGTAGGGCTTGAGTGCCTGAGTGTAGGAGATTGAAATCTCTGAGTGTAGGTCTTGGTGGCTGAGTGTAGGCCTTGGTGGCTGAGTGTAGGCCTTTGTGGCTGAGTGTAGGCCTTTGTGGCTGAGTGTAGGCTTTGTGGAAAAGCTGAGTTGTAGGGCCTTGGGCCTGAGGTGTAGGAGCCTGTTTTGGGTTCTGAGATAGTGGAGAAGTTTGGCCGAATCTAGTACACTGCTAGATAGGCGAAGGGGGAAAGTGGATGTACTCAAAGCTTGTGCAACCACTATAAAACTCGGTGTCTACTGTGTGATGTGGTTTGCTGTGATTGCTGTGTGATTGCTGTGCAAAAGTAGATATAAATCTATGTTAGAAACTGATTGCTGCCATATAAAGTTAAAAAGATTCAAGTCACCTATTCACCATCCCCCCCCCCTCTAGGTGTTTAGGTACAATATCTTTCAGCTGATCTCATGGAGTAGCAAGAAGCAAACAAGTATAGTAATCTCCACTGCTAAGTCAAAGTATTTCTCAGCTGGTAGTTGTTGTAGATAATTACTTTAGATATAATATTAGTTGGAGGACTACCATATCAAGATTACCAAGACAACAATATACTATGACTCTTCCAGTGCAATATCAACTGCTAAAAATCTCATGTTACACAATAGGACTAAGCATATTAAGATCATGTATCTCTTCATCAGGGAGCATGTAGAAAAAGAAGATATTTATATTGAGTATATCCCACTAATAGCTAAGTAATAGGTATCTTTACTAAGCCCCGTGATAAAGCCAATTTAATTTCTTTAAAACTGAATTAGGAATGCTAAATATAGAAAATTTTCTATTTAAAATTCTTATCAAGATCAATTCCACCAAACAAAATATTGACTAAATAAATAAACAACACAATAGAACTAACCTGAATGGATCCAGAAAGTATTCTAAGTATTGACAGAATTCAGGTGGAAGTTAAGTCAGATGCCAGGAGATATAGTCGAATTTATGTTGATACAGCTCGACGCACCTTCTTCATGCTGATGAGATTCAAGTGGAAGTCAAGAAATCCATGCAGATATGTAGGAGAATTGAAGTTGATTCGGCCAAAAGCGCCAATCATGCAGGTTCACATCCGTTAGTATTCTGAAATAGATATATATAAATGGATGATGTGAACTTTGCCCACAATATTTTGGATTTGAAGAAGTCTTTCACTCAATGATAAGTACATCTTGTATCTAATGATTATCTATTGTGACACGTGCACGAGTAGTATAGACCAAGAATATACATGTTTAGAACTCGGATTTGGTCCAAGTACAAAAGCGTCTGGTTCACCCTTATTAAGCATCGTATTCACCCTTACAAAGAGTCGTGTTCAACATTACAAAGCATCATGATAACAGCCAGCAAAGAAGTAAAAAAAATACTCCAAGTACTGGATCGTTGTGTTCACACAAAAATATCATTGTGCTAGCAAACCTCACACAATGATATTACTGTGAGCTCAATAAAAGACTTAAAGTCAGTTATATGAATGATTTGTAGTATGTCCTATCAGAAATATGAAGTGTTTGTGTTCTATTCAAATGCAAAGATCAGCTCATCTCAAAGTTTATCAAAAACAAGTTTGGTGGAACCAATGTGAAAACTAGCTCCAGAAAGCTTGCCAATGTATTACACTTGCCTCAAAGTTGGTGAAAAAGAAGGTGATGAAGTAAGAGGGAAGAACATCAATGATGCCCTGGACTGATGTGGGTATTCCAAGAAGTCAAATGGATTTCTAAAAAGAAGGAATGATAATCAACATGGGAAGTTCTTGGCTGACATGATTGGATCAAAGATTATGTTTAAGCTGATGGCAAGGGTGGTGAGTCTTTTAAAGCAGTAATTCACTCTAAATCCAATACCATTATGTGTGCAACACTCACACAAAAATATCATTGTGATAACACTCAAAGGAAAGTAGAATTTCACTCTAGGTCCAATATCGTTGTGTGTGCAAACACTCACACAATGATATCATTGCGATGACACTCAAAGGCAAGCATAATTTCATTATAAGTAAAATACCATTGTGCGTATAAACCTCACACAACGATATTATTGTGTAAACAAAAAAGTGGAATTTCAAATTGAGGAGGTGCCAAAAGCAAATGTCAAATCAATCTTTTCTTGAAAGTGATTTGACATGAATTTTCTAAGGATTTGAACGTTAGAATTGTCAGGGGTATAAAAGGAGAAGAAAGGGCAAGTAAACCCTAACATTATGAACTTGGAAAGTTTAGCTTGTCGACTGTCAATGAGCAAGACAATAATAAACTCTATTATTTGAAAAAGCAAGCTTTCTGAAGAAGTTAAACAACAGGAAGGAAGAAATCCCTCATTCTAGATAGAAAAATGACTTATACTCATAAGGAAGTTCAGCATTGATCACCTGCTATTAAGACAAACCTATTACTGATCATGTGTTGATTCTGAAGAAGGATTTTATACTGTAAATCCTAAGAATACTCAAAGACTTAAGTTCTATATTTATTGAGTGCGAGAAGACTTTGCCCCTCACCGCCCTCACTACCCTCATCAGAAAAGATACTGTGTTTTGTTGGACAGTGGAGTGCAAGACTACATTTGTCGAGTTAATTAACTGCCCGATTTCTTCTCAGATTCTTATGATACCCTCAGGAACCGAAGGGTTCATAGATCTACACTGACGCATCTCTGAATGAATTGGGTGTTGTACTATAAAACAGAGCAAGGTAGTCGCATACGCGTCACGACAGCTGAAGCCACACGTGCGTAACTACGCGACCCATCACTTGGAGTTGGGCGCAATAGTGTTCGCACTAAAAATATGGAGGCACTACTTGTATGGAGTAAGATGCAGATCTTCTTCGATCATAAGAACATCAAGTACATCGTCACTCAGAAGGAGGTGAACCTCCGACAGTGCCGGTGGTTAGAATTTTTGTGTGTCTACGACTTTGCTCTCAAGTATCACCCCGATAAGGATAACAAAGTTGCAGATGCATTGATCCGTTAGCCCTTAATAGTCGGGAGCTGGATGGAGCTGATACTAGAGGAATTAGTCTGATCCTTAGATATTTAAGCATTATTCCTATCACTCATAGAGACACGGTAGAGTATCAAACCCAGTTGTACTGGATGGAGATAGTGTGATATCCAGGACCGAATACGCGAGGCGCATAAGGTCGATGCAGAAGCAGCCCCAATCATCTAGAGGCTACAGGATCGAACGTAGGATGACTATAACCTGCATGATGGCATATTGCAATACAGTCACCATATATTCATCCTCATTCAACGGGGGAATTCGAGAAGAGATCCGTTGTGAGGCACACCTATCGAGGTACTCTATCTACCCCGATGTGGTAAAAATATATACTAATATACCCAGGACACTGTACTGTCCAGGCATGAAAAGTGACGTCACCGACTTTATAGCTCATTGCTAGACCTGCCAAAAGGTCAAGGCCGAGTGCTACAACCTAGGAGGCTTGTTGCAGCGTTTACCCATAATAGAGTGGAAATTCGAAGACAACTCCATGGACTTTGTCCACGACTTACCTCGGTCTCGAGCTAAAAACGACTCTGTATGGGTCGTTGTGGACCATCTCACAAAGGTAGCCTGATTTATCCCGAACCGGCAGAGCAATGGTGTTGACATTCTGGCTAAGCTTTTTATGGAGCAGATAGTCTGATTCCATGGAGTGCGAAAGTATATTGTGTCTGACCACGATAGGCGATTTACTTTGAAGGAATAGAGAATGGTACAGGCTTATTTGGAGACCAAATTAGCCTTTAACACCGCTTCCCACCCCCCAGACTGATGGACAGATAGAGAGAACGAATCAGATGATGGAAGATCTTCTCCGACTGTGTATAATGGAGCACAGTGAGCCTTGAGAGCAACTGCTACAGTTGGTTGAATTTTCGTACAACAACAAATTTCAGGCTAGCATCAAGATGGATCCGTACAAAGCTCTATATAGAAGACATTGCCAAACTCCTTTATCTTGGGCCTAGGACGAGCACCCTGAAGCCCTGGGAGTCGATTTTATAGATGATACCACGATTTCTATATGGCTAATCCAAGATCCGATGCAGGAAGCACAGTGCCAATGGGATAAATATTATGATGTGTGACATCGACTAGTGGAGTTTAGCGTGGGAGAGATGGTGTTTTTGAAAATCAAACCCATGCACGGTATCTCCCGGTTAAAGAAGAAGAAGCTGGATCCCCGCTACTTGAGCCTTAATTTTAGAAAGTGTCGGCTTCATTGCATATCGATTAGCCCTGCCCCCAAAGTTGGGAAACCTTCATGATATTTTCCATGTCTCTTCACTAAGATGTGTCCTTCGGCAACAAAATCAACACTTTCCCACACCACCAACACCAATACAGTCGGACAGATCTATACAGTTAAAGCCAGTACAGATAGTGGATTCCAAGGTTAAGAACCTACGAAACAAAGCTATCATGATGGTCAAGATTTTATGGTCAAACTGCGGACGGGACGAGTACACGTGAGAACTAGAGAGCCTTGTCCGATAAAAGTACCCCAAGCATTTTCCACAGGTATGTTACACTTACACCCCTACTTTAAGCAAATTTTTGAGAACGAAAATCATCTTATTTTTATTATATTGTAACATCCTGATTTTTATTGAGCCACTAGAACCCTAATGGACCCAAAAAAAGTGACCTGAACCCCAACCAGAAACCTTAGAAGGAAGGAGATGACCCGATTTTTAGGAAGAGAGTATGCGAACTCCAAATTGAATTTGTCAATTCTTCTGGACTCATATAGTCAATACGAGTGCAACGAGACTCGTTTCATTTCAATCCAAGATCATATGATGAATATTGTCGTTTTGTATTTCATAGCACGTCGCGACGCGTAAATTTTGAATATTAGGCAATTTCCCGGTCAATGGCATTGGATTTGTATGACTAATACGAGGCCAACAAAGTTTGTTGAGGTCAACCCTGATGACAAATGGTCAAACCTAGTCTTTTGTGCACTAAAAAGCGTGTACACACATATTTTATCACAATACCCCAACATTGTTCGTCCCCCAGATGACTTGAACTCGTTTTGACCTTGACCCATGCGGGAGACCCAACCTATGGTTGACTTTGGTCAAACCCTTAAAAATTCATGTTATTGAAAATTTTCAAAAATAGAGTTCATCTCCCCATCTCCAAACAAAACAATGGGCCTTTCCCCAGCCTTGTCAAGGCTTAAAAATATTTACCCCCCCCCCCCCCCCCTCCGATGGAGTATGGGTTTTGGGCCTAAAGAAGGCCAAAAAACTTCTCCACTCCATCTATTCCTCATTTTCAAGCCCAACAAGACCTCCCTCGCTCATGATCTGGTTGTACCATTGCCATGGATTAACTCCAGCTGTCCTAGACAGCTGGAGGGTGCTGATTAATCCATCAATATGGAGGGATTAATCCCACACCAGCGATATGAAGGGAAGGGGGCCTTCTCCTAGCTATATATAGGCCCCTCCCCCAGCAATTAACTCACACCTCCCTAAGCTCTAATGAGCATGCCGCTCCAGGACCCTCCAGAGCCCCTCTACCACAGGTGGAATCTCACCCCCACCTCCTTCCCTATTTTCCAATCGATATGCATGCGTCTCCCGACTGCCATAGCGCTGTCGCCGCCACGTGAACCATACTCCAGGTTCGGGTGGAGGCCATGCAGGGTAAGCCTTGCCCATCGCAGGTGGTGCTTGGAGGGTTCTACCCCACTGGTGGAACCCTCATCGGGCAGTGGAAGGCGATGGTGCCGCCAGAAAATATGTCTTTGGTGGTACCCAAAATTTAAATATTTTTTATGTCCACTGTTACGATTTTCCAGCAGCACCATACTCCAGGTTAAGGTGTGTTCGCAGACCGTTCATACCGTTATGAGAAGGTTGACAACTCACGATGACATGGAGATGCGTACCACGACGATCGACCATTTTATAGCCCATTGGATTCCCATGCTGGTCGACCTAAATTTCAGAAATCGACAGATGTCGCTCACATCCAAGAGTACACCTGATTGTATGTTGGGCCTGGGTAGTGCGGTACGACCACACCCAGAAGTGGCAGGACTGGCCACTGTCACCGATCGCCACATCAGTGAGGCCCGCGTGGTTCGTTACCCTCGTGGAAGAGTTGCGATCCAAACTATGTCAACATAGGGCGTGATGACATGTTATAAACACTTGCGATGTGAATACGTGCTTAATTGTGTGACTACTAATTGAACTCATTTTAAATAATTGTTGTTTATACTATTGTTTTCCAATTATTGATATGTTGCACTCTATCAATTTACTGCTCCTAGCATATTATTTGATAATGCAAATATATAAAATGTTGTTACTAACTCTTTTATTGCTTTAGCTATTTGGTTAGTTTTAGTGCTAATGCTCGTCCCCAAGATATGGATCCAGGAAGATGTGTTTCCACTTAGCTCTGTGCCTAATGATTATTTAAATAACCATTCACAGGAGACGGATCGCCGCGAAACCCAACTGTTGCATGATGATGTACCTGCAGTAAAGACCACACGAGCAGAAGCACCACTTTCATCTCCAGACTTTCGAGATGTGAGTTCCTAGAGCATAAGGAGTGAGTTTCTAGCTGTAGTTATTTTGAGCCCCTGAGGCATAGTTGTATAAAGACATTTGCTTATTACTCTGATATGTACACACACACACACACATTTGGATGACATTCTGTGATTTGCTTCTGCAATGTGATATGAAGTGATGTGTTGTGATTCTTGTCGGTCAAAACGATCATCATGTGCTTGAGAGTGGGTCATTGCCACTCGGGAAGCACTGGGGGGACGCCTTGAGCAGTAAGACCCGTCTTTAACTCGACCCAGGCAAGGGTTGGCAGAGGGGTCCTTACACGAGTACCCTGCCTAGACACCAAATTTGAGAGCCGCAAGCCGCCCCATTGTCTCCGTCGGAGAAGACTCAGAGGGCACGACAAAATCCCAAACAAACCCAAAGACGGACGCAGAAAGTTCCTAGACCGAAGAATACCATGAAAGAGTAATGTTGATAGCACCTATGATGTCACTATTAGTCATCATTTTATAATGACATTTCATAAAATTATATTTTTACATCATGGAGCTATTAGTACATTATCCAAAAATAATAATTTGTTTTTTAAGAAATTCATTATTTTCAAACCACAAAACATTGAATCAACTCCTCACAAAATATTAAATGATGTTTGCAACGATTGGAGAAGCTGATGATTTGCAAAGTAGTGAGAAAATCAGCTAATTAATGATGAAAAAATAGTGAAATTGTTTGAAAAATTTATAGACTCTGAACTGTACATCAATAATTTTATTGTAAATGAAATAATATATTACTTAATAAATAATAAATTGTCTGTTCACTAATATAATTTAAACAAAAATATATTATTTATAAAATAATAGTTAATATACATTATTATAAAAAAATAATATCTGTTAATATATACATTAATAGATATAAACGATAATGTAAATCAACCTAACATATATTTCAAGAAAATAAAATATAATGCTCATTTGAGTAATTACATCATATCCCTAAATTAAAAATAACGATGAAATTTCAATAAAAAATTTAATGGAGCTCTAGGACCTATTATATTAGGCTATCATTACACATGTAATGTCGTCTTTTTGAGAAAAATTGTAATTTGACATGTCAGCATTATTTTTGAGAAGCTACCATTAAACTCGTCAATTTTATTTAAATTAATTTAACATCAATAATATTATATGTATAATGGTAAAATAATTGATACAGTATTTAATTTAATAAGAAGTATTAACTAATTAATAGGGTCAGAGCTCCGTATATGTTAGGCTCGAGTTACTGGCATGATTGGTCATAGGGGCAGAGCCCCGTATATGTCAGGCTCGAGTTACTGCCATGATTGATCGTAGGGGCAGAGCCCCATATCTATCACTTGTATATACATATATATCTATTTTATACAAAGAAATTTTTTTGGGGCATTCCATGTAACCTTGGAGGACCATCCAATCAAATCCAACCATTAAAGCATTTTACATCATAACATTTTAGTCGTTCATGTTAAATTTAGTAGGGCTCCTACACCTAAAATAGTAGGATATCCTAAATCTATATTTTGAGGACACTGTCTTACAACATGATATTATAATTTTATACTTTTGAGTTTAAAAAATATTGCTATAAACTCAACCATAAGCCCAAGATGCAATTAAACCAGCAATATGAATGCACTATCAAACTATATATACACTTGAACAATAAAGCTATCTGTGGGGGGGGGGGGGGGGGCCTAATTGAGTATATGGAGGAAAAAAATTGAGAATATACCAAAGAATATACCTAGGAAGGTGGGAGAAAGATGGGAGGAAGATGACATCTTCAATTTCGCATGCTATACAAGAACTCCTTGCCTCATTAGATTGGTCATCAATCTCTCAAGCACTATTTTTGAGTTGAAAACCTAATGGAAGATCATCAAGAATCCTATAGGATCCATGGCCGATCACCTCATCCACCCCGAGGACCCAAAAACAAAGCTAAAAGGAATTGACATCTAAAATTAAGATTTCTTCCTCATCCGCTTATTTCATTTTTTGGGCATGATCCATCCAAATTCAATCTTTAACTTCAAAATGAACTTTGTAGTCCTTGAAAAGACCTTTCCAAATTGGGGAAGCTCATTTTTAGGGGTTGAATATATATTTCTAAATTCCATTTTTATATTGTCATAAAATTGTGTTCTTTTTGTACATGATGTATTCTCCTCATTTCTGTGCATAAACCACCAAGATACAAGACTTGTTCAACATCAATATTGTAACCCTTAAAAATACCTTTCGAAATTGTGCTTGCTCAAATCTAGGGGTCAAGTATATCTCATTATATTCCATTTTTAATTATTGTCACAAAACAATATTGTTTTTGTATATGCTCTATTCTCTCCAATTTCTGGTCATGATCCACCAAAATCCAAAACTTTGACTGAACATCAATATTATAGCCTTAAGCTTAACATCAATGTTGTAGCCCTTAAAAAAACATTTACAAATTATGGTTGCCCAAACCTAGAGATTGAGTGTAGCACCCTATATTACGTTTTTAATTTGCTATCACATAAGCCATGTAGTGTTAATATTTTATATATATTTCTTTTTCCAAACAACTTTGATGAGTACCATTCAATACATAAGTGTTGAATATGATAACAAACACCCACAAGAAGTTTCATAATTTTTGGTGCTGATTTTTTTATAATTTTATCAAATATTTGATAACTATACATTTATAACTTAAAAATGAAATAAAGGAATACACTCAACCCCTTGGTTTGGGGAACCACAATTTGAAAAAATCTTTCCAAGGGCTGCAACATTGATGTTGAGACTAATCCTTAGATCTTGGTGGATATACTAAGAAATTAGGGAGAATACAACAATATATACAAAAACAACACAATTTTTGTGACAACTTAAAAAATGAAATAAAGGGTGCTACACTAGAACCCACAAATTGAAAAGATCTTTCCAAAGGGTTTAGGGAGCTCAACATTGATGTTGAGCTCAAATCTTAGATATTGGTGGATCATGCCCAAAAATGAGAAGAATACGACATGTACAAAAGCAACACAATTTTGTGACAACTTAAAAATGAAATTTCGAAAGAAGTTACTCAATTTTAAAAGATGCTTCCAAGAGCTACAAAATTAATGTTGAGGCAAAATTTTGGATACTTAAGGATTATGCCCAAAAAAAGATATAAGGAGAAGAAATCTCACTTTTGGAGGTCAATTCCTGCAGACTTTGATTTTGATTGCCAAGGTGGTGGAAAAGGCGATCAGTCATGACTCTTATAGGATTCTCGAGGTTATTCCATCATGTTATCAACTCATAAATAATGCTTAGGAGAAGGATGGACAATCTAAAGAGACAAGGGGAGCTTTTATAGCTAGAAAAAAATTGAATATATCAACTTCACACCTTCCTCCCACCTTTCTATGAATATTCCTTAATATATTTTTTGGTGCTACTGACATGCTTATCCCTTTATTTCATAGCAAAGTAATACTCATCCTAAGCGTTGAAACTGAAAACTCGGTCTCTTGTAGAGTTCACCCTTGGGGAAGGGGTGATCGTACACCTACTTCTCTCCTGCAAGCAAAATGACAAAGGAAAACTGACTCAAGGGCTCGGCGTGGAGGACCCACCACACACCCGAAAGATCTTTTGAGCGCTTCCCCTCCTTAGCCAAAGGCCGAGCTAAGGCTACCTCAGAAAGCGCTAGAAGATTCGGGAACAAGTGAGCATAAGAAGCATGCCTTCTAAGGTACACCTTGGGTCCTATTTATAGATTTCTGAAAACGGCATTCAAATAGCCAACCTCCATTGTTCCAAACAGCTATGTGCAGTCCAGGTTGGCGTGCCAACAGCGTAACTCCGTTGTTCTGAAAGACTATGGGCAGGCCAGCGAGGGCAAAATGGTAAAAAATACCTCACAGATCAATGGGCGAGTAGCCCGCAGCAACCTCTACTCAGCAAGGGCAGCGAGTACAGGTCTGGACTGCTCTGCTCGCATGCCGTGAGTTCGTTCAGCGATCAGAACTCAGCGAACGGCCTGGGACTCGACGAAAGGCTTAAAGCTTGGCGAACACCGAGTTCCGTTCGACGAACGCCGAGCTCCGTTCGACGAATGCCGAGCTCCGTTCGACGAACTGAGTGGACTGGGCGAGTGAGGGCCCGGCTCACCTCCCGACGAGTGCGGGCCCGGCTGGCCCTGCTCGCGTGCCACTAGCCGGGCTCGCCTGGGCGAGCCGGAGGCTGCCGAGCTCTGGCCCCCTCGGTGCTCGGCCGAGACTTGAGGAAAGAGAGTCGACCGGTCTGGTTCCTGGCGATCCCACTCGCCGGATACGGGGTTGTACACTAAGATAATAAGAATCTGTGTATCCATTATTTATCTTGAAGCCTCGCCATAATTATTCCAAGACTTCTTTAAAAATTTTTACATTTTTTTGATAATTTTTCCTTAAGTGAGTTTGAACTTTTAAGCTAATTTAATTAGACTAATCATTAGATCTGATTTTGATCATAGGTTAAGATTTTAAATGTGATAAAATTTAATTCAGAGATATAAGTTAGTGTGAGATTGTTAGTTGTGATAAAGAATAATTAAGTCAATTGGCCAAGGATGAGACTAATTGAGGTGATTTGATCAAATTTAGCTAGGTGCACATTTTTACCTCTTTAAAGATTTTACCTTATTTTCAAGATTGACTTAACCCACTTAGGTCATGGGAGAAGGTATGGTTAGTTCAATAGGTCAAGGATGAAGTAAAGGAGTTTGAATTGGCTAGCTTGACTAAGCGCACCTTTTGCCCCTTTTAAGGCATTCATGTTGTTTCCAAGATGATGTAGCACACCTATTTGTGTCAATACTTCCAAAATCCCCATTTAAAATTATGATGTTACAAATCATATTAGAGTCAAGAAATATTTTGTGTTTAAAAATGATTTCAAAAAATTTAATTATTCAGAAAAGAACAAGAAAACCCTTAAAATACAATTAATGGATGGTGTACCTAAATTTCTAGACCAGATAATACATCTAGGGGCTAAATATTTCCACATACAGTAATATATCTAACCATAACATAGAATTTAATTGTACATGCTAAAAATTAGGAGAAAACTTTAATATTTATTCCCACACGAGTTTATACACAATCAAATCTTTAGGTATTCATACTTTCATTTACATTACTCGGATATGCTAAAAGGAAAATACACATTCTGACAATGGAAGGTATAGCAAAATTCAAACTGCAAAGGCAAAACAAAAAAATTATTGAGCCAAACACAATTACGTCAAATCTTACCTTACATACTCACATTTGACCATGCAAATTTATGTATGATGGCAGATTTCACATTTGAGTATCAAATAAAGCATAGACATTGCATACAAATTCACATTAGCATATACATTCTGACAAGCAATCTCATAATTAGTCATATTAATTTGCATGCAAGCATAACGATTTCACATCTTTATATTCATACACAATTCAATGGGGAAAATTGTTTGCAGAAATAGAAGCATAATACTATGCTTGAAAATTGAAATACGTCTATATCTTAGATCAATCACACATAAAAAATACACAGAGATCTTTGGTGCATTACACACGCTGACACGCAAACATCCATACAAACACTTGACATTTTTGAGCAACTTCGTTATGGTTTAACACAAACTGAAATCAAGGGCAACACAGTGAAGCATTATTTTCAACTCAAGCATTTAAATTCTCAAAACTATGGGTTTCAAAAATAGACCCAGAAATTGGCAAAAACAGAGGAGCTGAAGTTGAAAGCTAAAATATGAATCCATATATCAATCGCAAATATTTTTCATCATATCTCATTAATTTTTAACCATAATTAAAAAAGGGAAAAAAATGCTAGCTTACTTGTGAGGCATAATTTTCAGTTTTTCACTATACAAAAAAAAGTATATGTCTATCAAGATTTTCTAGTGGATTAAAGGGGGGTAAATCTTGTTGGATTTCAAGAGAATCACATAAACTTCAACTGCCAACGTTAACAGATTATTACGGCTCTGTTTGGGACAACTTATGATAATGAATAATCCGTTAATTGAAAATTGATGTTTTCATATATATTTTATAAAATCAATGATGAATCAGTAGTCGACTGTTTGCATAGTTTGTTCATAAGTGATTATCTAAAATTTCATTCATCCATAAGAGTCCGTTCGGTTGGACGCGTTTCTTTCGCCCGAGTGCGATTTATTCGTCCGTGCACGTTTTGTTTGCGTGGTCACGATTTTTTTCTCCCGGTCGCGATTTTTTCACTCGGGCTCAATTTTTATCGCCCAAGCTCGGTTTTTTCGCTAGCATGCTTTTTTTTGCCCGAACGCGATTTTTCGCCCAGGCGAATTTTTTCGTCCGATCGCGGTTTTTTTCGCCCAAGTGGTTTTGTTGCCCAGACATGTTTTTTTTCGCCCGGTCACGGTTTTTTGGCCCGGACGCGTTTTTTTCGCCCGGTCACTTTTTTTTGCCCGGGCACATTTTTTCTCCCGAGCGCGTTTTTTCGCCCAAACGCGGTTTTTTTTTGCTTGGGCGCGTTATTTTTCGCCCAGGCGCATTTTTTTTGCCCGAGCGCATTTTTTTCTCCTGGACGCGTTTTTTTTCTCCCAGCCTCAATTTTTTCACCCCTGTGCGATTTTTTTTGAAAGGATGGGTTTTTTTCTCTCGGACGCGTTTTTTCATCCCGATGTAATTTTTCTCCCGAGTACAATTTTTTGTCGCGGTGCGATTTTTTCGCCCAAGAGAACAAGAAAATGAGTTCGGGTGAAAAAATCATGCCTAAGCGAAAAAAATACGCCCGGGCAAAAAATACAAGTCTGAGCGAAATAATCGCGCTTGGGCAAAAAAATCGCTCCCCGCTGCGCCGGGAAGAAAAAACCGCATCCAGGAAAAATATCGCTTCCGGGGAAAAAAAATCGAGCCCCGGAGAAAACAATCGCGCCCGGGCGAAAAAACCAGCTTGGGCGAAAAACACGCCCGGGCGAAAAAAACGCGTCGTGGCGAAAAAATTGCGCCGGGGCGAAAAAATCACGCCCGGGCTAAAAAAAATAGCGTCCAGGCGAAAAAACGCGCATAGGCGAAAAAATCACGGCCGTGCAAAAAAACCACACCAAGGCGAAAACTCACACGGGGAAAATATTTCGCGCCTAGGCGAAATATATCGCGCCCAAGCGAAAAATATCGCGCTCGGGCGAAAAAATGCTCTGGGGCTAATAAAACACGATATGGCTAAAAAATTACGTCAGAGAGAAAAGATCGTGCTAGGGCGAAATGTTCGCGCCCTGGCAAAAAAAATCCCGACCGGTCGAAAAAATTGTGCCCGGGCGAAATAATCGTGCTTGGTCGAAAAAACCGCTCCCTTGTGAAAAAATTTCGCCCGATCAAAAAAATCACGCTCAGGTGAGAAATTCTCTCGCGGACGAGAAATTCGCATCTGTGTGAAAAAATCGTGTCCAGATTAAAAAAAATACATTTGGACAAAAAAAAATCACGCAAATGACTTTTTAAAGAGATAATCGATTATGAGAAGCTATAAGCTAGACCCCAGTAGCTTATGAAAAATCAACTTATCATCAATTTAAAATAAGTGATTTTTTATAAGTTGCACGAACAAACAGTTATAAAACTACGTTTGCGTTTTAAATAGAGATTTTTCATCAGCATAAGTTGTCCCAAACTGAGCCTACCTCTTATGTGTGAAACCAAATTATCTACAATGGTAATGTTGAAATTTTTTATAAATAATTAAAACTATATTTGAGCACAAAGAAATAAAAAAGTATACTGGAAGCACCAAACACATCAAAGCATAGAATAAAAGGAATGTGACCTGTTATTGTGGCATATGGATAAAGAAATTAAATCAAAAGGCAATCTTCTGACTGATCAATAACATTTCATATGGGCTCCGCATGACCATATATTGGCAACCCCACTGTACAACCTCGTATCCGGCGAGTGGGGTCAGCAGGAGTCGGTCCAACCATTTTGACGCAGTCCAAGTCCCAAAAGAGTTGGAAGGGAGGCGAGGGCTTTGCAGCCTCACTGACTCGCCCGTGTTCCATTTGTCACGCCCGTGACCTCACCCGTGACCAAGCAAGAAGCCAATTGTCATGCCCAGAAGATGCCAATCTGCCACGTCATGCAGACACACCCAACCTACACGCCCGTGACCCAAATGTCACGCCCGTGTACTTTCAATCCAATCCAGAAATCAGCGAAATTATATCCACAGCCGCCACGTCAGCGTCACGCCTGATGAGGGCGTGTAAGGGTGGCGTGTACTTCAAATTTTTCGGCTATAAATAGATGGCCAGGGCTGATGTTTAGAGGAGAACGGGTAAAGTTCCACATAGTTATACATAGTAGTTAGGAGTAGCTTTTGAGTTTTATTTTCCTAACCCTAATTTGTGTTTCCAAGTGTGTAACACTTTTTTAAGTAATAAAATTTCAGTTTTCATGTACTTTTCCATCTCTTATTATTTTTAACTTAGCTTTCATTTCTGTTGAGAACGGGTGTGTGCGTAGTACTTTTCATTTTTTCTTCTTCTTTTTTTTACTACCACCCCCATCCCGAAGGAGAGGCTAAGAATTTTTTAGCGCTTGATTAAGATAATTGAGACAGATATTATTTTTGCACCTTTATATATCTTTTACTTTTTTACTATCACCTCCATCCCGATGAGAGACTAAGAACTTTTTAGCACTCGATTGAGATGAGTTTGAAAAGGATATTATTTCTGCATTATAAAAACTCTATTTTCTAAATTAAAAACTTAAGATTTACCAGGAAATTGATCATTCTCAAGTAAAGAGAAATAACGCCTCATACTCGAAAGAGATGAACGTAAGTCTCCCGAGTTGAACCTTCGAAGACTAGTAGGAGGTCAATATAGGGGTTCACCACGTAAATCGTACATTAAAGATATGTTTGATTTGATACAAAAGTTCAATCAAAATATGTAATCACAGGTGGATGTATGCTCGATAGAGATACACTCATATTTAAGGAACCTCACGGTGAAGTATTTTAATTAATCAAGCAATAAAGTTTTTATTATTAAAAAAGTATTTTCCAAGTAAGTCAAAATCGAGGGCTCTATACCTCATCTAATTTCAAAACCCCTACGCCTTATTTTTACTTTAAAAAAACCATAAACTTTTTTCGATAAAATAATAGTTTCATTCCTTAAAGAAGTACTCAATTCAGATCTGTGAAAAAATACAACTTTGATATTTAAAAAAATAATATACTACTACGCGATAGGTGCGCTTGCATTAATCGACGTATATAAGTAAAAAAAGATAGATCACGCAGAATGCCTAATTTATAAATGTAACTTACTTTCAATATTAAAACTATCTAACACATTTTACTTATCAAGCTTTTCGCGCTGTTGTCGGAGATCATTTTGTGTTAATATTTAAAATAAAAAGGAATCACTATTACTTTTATCTTAATTATTATAAAAATAAAAAAAATTAAATTTTTTTTTAAAAATATTGTTTTTATAAAAATAAACAAAGCACAAATTCTATGTTTATTACAAAACCTTAGTTTTTATAAAAACAATATTTTTATTAAGCACTTTTATTTCTGTCATTTTATTTTCTAAAAAACAAACAAAACCTCAAAAAAGTTTTATATAATAGTTTCTTTTAGTGCATGACCCGATGAAACTCTCCAATCGATCATAATCTCGATTTTGATCCTGAAATCGACCGCACCTATACAGGCGTCTTCGATCTCGTGATCAAGACCCGGCATTAAATCTGGAATAGTCTATCAGAACCACGTACGTTGAAGCTATGGCAGATCAAATTATAGTCACGGCCCCACAAAGGACTATGTCTTATTATGTGAGGCCGAACTTGGATGACACCGGGTCAAGTTTAGTTCGTCCCACAGTTGCTAATAATAATTTTGAAATCAAACCTAGCATAATCCAAATGATTCAAAACTCAGTACAATTCGATGGATTGCCAGATGAAAATCCTAACATGCATTTGTCAAATTTTCTAGAAATATGCGACACTTTTAAAATAAATGACGTCACTGACGATGCCATTCATTTATGTTTATTTCATTTTTCATTACGGACGAAAGCCAAGCAGTGGTTAGGTTCTCTACCTAGAGGATCCATCACTACCTGTGCTGAGATGACTGAAAATTTTTTAACAAATTATTTTTCGCCTGCTAAAACTGCTAAATTACGTGCGGATATTTCTTCTTTTGTTCCAGGCGAGTTTGAGTCTTTTTGTGAGACTTGAGAACGTTTTAAAGAATTTTTATGTATGTGTCCACATCACGCACTGCAGGCTTGGCTTCAAGTGCAGACATTCTATAATGATTTGAATTTCCAAACCAGACAAATGATTGATGCTGCCGCCGGGGGAACGCTAAATAATAAAACCCCCGAGACCGCTCAAGCATTGTTTGAGGAAATAACCATGAATGTCTACCAATGGAACGTGCCTAGGTCACGCCCTAATAAACCCTCTGAGCTTTACGAGCTTGACGCTTCTTCCAATTTAGCATTGCAAGTAGAATATCTAACTAGGAAAGTAGCGAAGATGTCGACTTCTACCACTACCCATACTTGGAATTCTAATAATAATATAATAGAATAGCGCATTGATTATATGGGGAATCCATTTCAACCGCATTCATGTAACCCAAATATTAATAATAATAATTGCAATTTAGAGTTTAGGAACCATCCAGATTTATCATGGAGCAACCTCAATAATGCTCAACGTCCACCTAATGCAAGTCCAAATGGATTTGCACCACCACCACCATCACAATTACAACCACTACGACCATCCCCGATAGAAGACATCTTCACAAAATATGCCGTTACAAATGAGTCCAATATCCGGAATCTGACCGGATCAATTAAAAATCTGAAAACTCAAATTGTACAGATTTCAAAGATGCTGTCGGAGTGCCAACCTGGAGCTTTACCAGGAAACACGGTAAACAAAGTGCTTGTGGGAGACACCTCATAGTTATCTGGTTTTTTTTACTTGTCCTGTATATTTTTTTATAGGTTTTCTTACGGCCTCCTCAACCTCCAATCAGGAAAGCTTCTTTATTTTATTTACTTTCAATTTTGTATATATTTCTGCTTTTTTCATACTTATGCACAACATAAGTATGTGGGAATATTTCCTTAAAATAAAAAAAGGGAAAAAAAATTTATATATCCATAATATTTTCTTATCAATATTTATGTATATATTTGCAAAAAAAAATAAAAATAATAAAAATAAAAAATAAATAAATAACAAATCTATTTCCTTTTTTGACTTCTTTTATTTTTCTTAAAAAATAAAAAAAAAATATACAATTTTGTATATATGTTTGCTCAATCATCCAAAAGAATTTTAAACCCCAACTTCTTTTATAAAATCAAAAAAATAAATATTTGAGTTGATATATAAATAATTATCTAGTTTTTCAATTTACTAGTCATTTATTTATCATAAATAGATGGATCTAAATATCTAAGGTTAAGTTTTAAAGAATATCTTGTGCATTTTATTTTTTAGAGATTTTGTTTTGCGTCATTATTCTGGTTTATTATAAAGAGACATGTGTATTATGTTAGCCAAATATATGTAAACTGTAATTATCTTACTTCACTTATTGAAATATAGGAATTTTCAGGTTATTAAAATTATGCTCAAAATTTTTTTATCAAAATTTGAATTTTCTTTGAAACCCCTACCTATTTACTTTTTGCTTGACATGTTTACTTACGCAAACAAGCTTCTAGGAGTATGTGCTCCTAGAAAAGAAAAGATCTTATGTCAATGGGAATAAGATTTTATTTCATAAACAAATGCATCCAATAATTATGAAAAGATTATAAGAAATGGAGTATGTGCTCTTAAACATATACATTGGGTTAAAATAAAATTTAATTTTTGCTATGTTTTTTTTTCTACCTTGGAAAATATTTTCCTAAACAGTTGTAACAAAGCAAGAACAATGAAAAAAAGTGAGAGGATAAAATTCATCACCTTCTACATCATAGCCTGCTTTATAGGCAAACACAAGTTTATATATCATAAAACCACTACACATTGATCTAATTTTGTTTAAAATTTTGAGATCATATTTAATAGGTTGTCTATTTTACTTCATATCTTTTTCAAGATACGGCTTTGATAATGTCAATTTACTTGTTATTAATGATTGTAATGTTGCTTGTTATTTGGTTTTCTCAAGAAGACTTTTGGCTACGAACATTTATCTCTAACAAAATAATTTGCATAATATAGGACTTAACGCTTTATACTCAAGATTTTTTATGTCTCTTTTCCCTTGATAAAATAAACTGATAGTTAAATTAGAAATTTTAAAACTGCTTGTATAGTCAGCTCGTACTTTTGATCTGGAATAGCAAAGGTTAAGTATGGAGGTATTTGATGAGTAGAAAAATATATATTTTTAGTGTATTTTTTGTATTGATTTAATAAAATATGTAATTATATTAAGTACATATCTAAATAAATTATTTCTTTTTTATTTTTAGTTCAAACTTAATCTGTTTTTGCGCCCTACAGATATTTCTGGAGATTTGGGGCAATTCGGCAAAAAATTCATAAGTCACGCCCCTAGGTCACGCCCGTGACCTAGGGAGTGTAACTTTAAATCCAGCAATTCCAACATTTCGACAAATTTCGAGCATCAAGTGAAATCATGCCCGAGTTACACGCCCGTGTTTCAGGTGTCACGCATGTGACATCACTCGTGACCAAGCAGAAGGCCAGCTGTCGCGCCTTGCCGAAGTCTAAATCCAGCAAGCTCGAGTCACGCCCGACTTACACGCCCGTGTTCCAACTGTCATGCCCGTGACCTCACCCGTGACCAAGCAAGAAGCCAGTTGTCACTCCCAGAAGAAGCCAATCTGCCACGCCATGCAGACACGCCCAGCCTACACGTCGGTGACCCAAATGTCACGCCCGTGTACTTTCAATCCAATCCAAAAATCAGCCGAAATTCGATCCACAACTGCCACGTCAGTATCACGCCTAGGCGACACGCCCGAGTTGGGCGTGTAAGGGGCGTGTACTTCAAATTTTTCGGTTATAAATAGATGGCCAGGGCTGATATTTAGAGGAGAACTGGTAGAGTTCCACATAGTTATACATTGTAGTTAGGAGTAGCTTTTGAGTTTTATTTTCCTAACCTTTGTTTGGGTTTCCAAGTGTATAACACTTTTTTAAGTAATAAAATTTCAGTTTGCATGTACTTTTTCATCTCTTATTGTTTTTAATTTAGCTTTTATTTCTGTTGAGAACGGGTGTGTAAGTACTTTTCATTTATTTTCTTTCTTTTTACTACCACCATCATCTCGGATGAGGGGCAGAAAAGTTTTTAGCGCTTGATTAAGATGGTTGGGACGGATATTATTTTTGGACCTTTATATGTCTTTTACTTTTCTACAACCACCCCCATCCCGATGAGAGGCTTATAACATTTTAGCACACGATTGAGATGAGTATGGGAAGGATATTATTTCTGCATTTTAAAAACTCTATTTTCTAAATTAAAAACTTAAGATTTATCAGGAAATTGATCATTCTCAGGTAAAAAGAAATAGGGTCTCATACTCGAAAAAGATGAACGTAAGTCTCTCGGGTTGAACCTTTGAAGACTAGTGGGAGGTCAATAGAGAGATTCACCACGTAAAGCGTGCATTAGATGTATGTTTGATTAGATACAAAAGTTCAATCAAAATACGTAATCACATTGGATGTATCCTCGATAGAGGTGCACTCATATTTAAGGAACCTCACGATCAAGTATTTTAATTAATAAAGAAATATAGTTTTTATTATTAAAAAAAAATTTCAAGTAAGTCAAAATCGAGGGCTCTCTACCTCATTTATTTTCAAAACTCCTACATCTTATTTTTACTTTTAAAAAAAATCATAAACTCTTTTCCATAAATGAAAGATATGGTACCTAAGCACCTAGAGGAGGGAGTGAATAGGTGACCTAATCCTTTTCTAACTTTGTTGGCAGCCAAACAGTTATATCACAGATATCTAACTACTTTTGCACAGCAAACAGCAATAACAAAACATACACAGCTAATCCACAGCACAATCACAGCACAGCACACAATGTTTTATAGTGGTTCCCCAAGATATGGGTACATCCACTTTCCCCCTTCGCCTATCTAGCAGTGTACTAGATTCGGCCAAACTTCTCCACTGTCTCAGAACCCAAATTGGTTCCTACCTCAGGCCCAAAGCCTTACAACTCAGCTTTCTCCCAAAGCCTACACTCAGCCACAAGGCCTACACTCAGCCAACCAAGGCCTACACTCAGAGATCTTTATCTCCTACACTCAGGCTAACAAGCCCTACCCTCAGCCTTTATAAATATAGGCTTACAAATCACTCAGATCCAATGGATCCTACAAGATAAAATGTAATACAAATACTAACTCTACAACTCAGAATTAAAGGAGGGGAGTTGAGAGATTCTTGATGAGTTCTTGGAAGAACTCAGCTGGATTCACCCTGACTTAGCTTTCTTCAAAGCTTCTTGAGTAGAACTGAATAAGGCTGAATCCTCTGCAGTTGTTCCTTGACCTCTGCCACTTAAGATCCAGACTGAATCTGAATCCTTCTTCTCAGCCTAGTTCCAAAGGCTGATTTCTTGGATGGAGCCCTTTCTCTCCAACTTCTTAGATCTGCACTTGAACTGCTAGATCTTCTTGTGTTGATTCTCTTTGTATTACTTCAATAATTACTTCAACAACTCTTAACCACTTTTCAACAACTGAACAACAGTTTCTGTAAACTGTAGGTGCCTATTTATAGTCTTTCTTCATGGTAACCGGCTGAACCGGTCCATAACTGACTTCTAATATCTCTGACAGGTGCTGTAGACCGGCTGGAACGGCAGCTGTCAAATCATCCAGTCATTTCTTGAAATTCTCTAACTGTCTGAAAGTGTCGAGACTTTCTGTCTTTAAGTGTCGACACTTATAGACCAAGTGTCGACACATGTTGTGTAAGTGTCGACACAAGTCTACACGGTGTCGACACAACTCCTTGTATGTCTCGACACAGATTCTTCTGCATGTGTCGACACTGAAATTGAGTGTCGACACAAGTACTTGTTCTTCTAGCTTTTGCTGAATTCTTCTATGTGTCGACACATCTCGTTTGTGTCGACACATTTTCTTGTGTTGAATCTGTCAAGTGTCGACACTGCTTCTTGGTGTCGACACATAGTCTTCTATGTTGAATCTTGCTGAGTGTCGACACAGCTCCTTGTGTCGACACACCTTCTTCTGTTGAGACTTCAGCTGAGTGTCGACACATGTCCTTTAGTGTCGACACTTGTACTTAGAATATTTTGGAAATAATTCTGTTCTTTGCTAAGTGTCGACACAGTTCCATGTGTCGACACTTTCTTCCAGTGTTGAGTCTTCAGCTGTGTGTCGACACATTGTTCTGGGTGTCGACACATACTTCAAATGTTGATTCTTCTGTTGAGTGTCGACACTTACTTCAAGTGCTGACTCTTCTGCATAGTGTCGACACATTGTGTTGAGTGTCGACACTTGTACTTAGACTCTGCAGACTTTTGCTGAGTGTCGACACAGCTCCAAGTGTCGACACTTTCTGGTGTAGACACAGCTTCACTGAGTGTCGACACAGCTCCTTGTGTCGACACTTTCTGTCTGCACTTTTCTTCACTGAGTGTCGACACAGCTCCAAGTGTCGACACTTTCTGTCTGGTGTCGACTCTGCATCCCAGGTGTCGACACAATGACTCCAAGTGTCGACACTACTTGTCTGGGTGTCGACACAAGTCTTCTTAAGTGTCGACACTTTCCCTCTAGGTGTCGACACATGAACTTAGAAACTTTTTGCTTCAGTCCAGTACTTTCTTAACCTGCACAAGTAACTCAAACATACATCAAATACATTATGATGTATATCATTGAGTTGGGTGAGGCTTCTTCAAATCAGGTACATTTGACCAATGTACCCAACAATCTCCCCCTATTTGGAGAAGTCATAACCCTTAGTCAATGATATACACCATTCATAATTAAAGATTACAAAATGATGTACAGCAGATTATATTCAGCAGGGTAAACATAAACATGTAATATTTCACACATGTATACACATTCAACATTGCAGAACAAACAAGAAATAGACATATTCTCAGAACAATCATGAAATATATTTATCATATATTGTTCTAACATTTTTCTGATACATCTTCAATGGTTTACAAAAATGTATTTCATTCAAAAGATTACAACAATCTTCAAGTCAATTCTTAATCTATTTCTGGTCTGGTTCTTTGATAACAATGCCTTTGCCAGATTGGACTTGAGCTTTGACAGTGGCTTCAGTAGTTGCAGCATCAGCATGCTTCTTGCCTTTTAAGTCCTTCTTCTTCAACTCTTCTGCTTTGATTTTCTGCCTCTCAAAATAATGATATGGCTTAGGGAAGTACTTGCTAGGCTCCACTGCAGTAGGAGGTAGCTTTCCCATCTTAGCCTTCCTTCTATATTGAACAATGGCCTCTTGTTTTATTTCATGTTTCCTTCATTCTGCTTCAGAGAACCACTTGTTCCTTTCATGAGCATTGTCCTTGGCAGCTTTCCAGGCAGTTAAAATTATATTCCTAGAGGTAGGGCTCCACTGTTCAAAATCTGGCTTTTGTTCTGCTTGTTCCCTAAACCTCTTCTTTGACAGCCTTGTCTCTTCTTCTTTCTCTAATGCCTCTTGCATAGCTGCAGAAATAGGTTGAACAACCTTGTCCAGAACAACATTTGACTTCCCAGCAGTTGGGCTATACATCTGGTGAATATCAGCTTGCACCATGTCAAAATCTGGTGGAGGATATATGACCTGAGCTACCTCTGGTTGCTCACCTCCAAGATATGCACTTTGAATCTGGTGAATATCAGCTTGCACCATGTCAAAATCTGGTGGAGGATATATGACCTGAGCTACCTCTGGTTGCTCACCTCCAAGATATGCACTTTGAATCCCAGATTCAGCAACATTGTCATCATCACAGAGTGGAGGATAGCCCAGTGTAGCTCTGATGGAATTAGATATCCATTTTGCATGGTCAGAGCTAGCTTTGACTAAAACTCTCTCCTCCTTTATGACTTCTTGGGCAACATGATCTCTTACATCATCCTTTTGAAATCTAATCTGACTATCCAAGTACCTGATTCCCTCTTTAAAGTAAGGTCTGAGCTTAGTGAGCTGTTCAGAGATGGCCTTCTGGGAATCTTGAATTGCAGTCTTGACAGCAGTAATCTCAACTTGAAATACTTTATCAAAGTCAGCCTTAACTGCAGCAGCAGATGTAGAAGGTTCAGCAGTCTTATTCTTCAATTCAGTGACTATAGCATTGTGTGAAGCAGTCAAGTTGTCATTCATCCTTAACTGATTTTCCAGTACATACCCTTGCTTCAATGCTATATCATCTACTTGGGCTTTGATCTTCTCTTGGTGTGTAGCCAGATACACCACTACATTGCCACCCTTGTGGAAGCAGTCTGTCATCTCTTTCTTGTTGAGATTCATCTCAAACCTATAGATTTTATATCTTGGGCAAGATCAAACTGTAATGATCTGTGCCCTGCATCAACATAAGCCTCTATGGCTTTCCTTTGTTCATCCATTTTTATCTGCAGTGCAATCAGTAAAGCACTATAGTCAACAGTTGGAGCTTGTTGAACTATAGGCTGTGGGGCTATAGATTGCAAGGCTTTCTTATAACTCTGACTTCTCCTCTTGAAGACATAGAGTTTCTTCTTCTTAGCCTTTGCAGCCTCATCTTCTTCAGATTCTGAAGTGCTGGCTATTTCAACCCTTTCCTTAGGGCTTGGAGGTTTGTCAGCTTGCACATCAGGTGCTTTCTCACTTTCTGGCCTTAAAGGCTCTTCCAGAACTATCAGTTGCTTCCCCTCAGCAGCAGCACTCTTATCTTCAGCAGCAGCATCCTTGTCCATGTTAAAATCTTCTTGATCTAGATTTAGAAACAAATCTTCCATTGTATATTCAGGTGGAGACTGTGCAGGAGAAGTTCTTGGTTCTTCAACTACTTGATCAGGAACCACTTCTAGTACAACAGATGTGTCTTGGATAACAACATCTGGTTCTTGGCTAGGCAGCTGAGTTTGCTGAGGAACATCAGACAAATCAGCATCTTCTATAAGATATTCTAAAGTTTTTAGGTCAGTGAGTACCTCTTGGATAATGATGGTGGCTTGCTCACTGTCCAGAGTAGAGGGTTCTTCTACTACTGGAGGCTTCCCCTGGTTTTGATCCCTGTGGATGGGGCTATCCTGTGGTAGCTCCCCCTGGATCTCAGCTACATCTTGAGCAGCAGGGGTCTTCTCTGCAGCCACTTCCTCTTGATTATCAGGAGTGAAAACAACTTGTTCTTCACTCCCTGAACTGCTGGAGGACTCCTGTGTCACAGGAGCTGTCTTCCTTTTCTTCCTTGGAGGAGAATCTTTCTTAGTAACTGGCTTCTCTGGAGTTGGCATTTCCTTGGACAATACCCTGTCCCATCTGGAAAAGATCCTTAGATCCATCTTCCTCATGTGGTTTATCTTACTTCCTGCAGCTGTATTCATTACCTCTGGTATGGTACCAGCTAGGTAGAGACTAAGTATTCTGCCCAGGTTGGGCTTCTTCAGACTCTCCTTGATTTTCTCATACACCACTTGAGACCAATCTATTTTCAGAGTGAAGATTATTCTTGTCATGATTTCAAACATGTAGGCAGACACTCTGTCATGCCCTCCAGTCTTGCTGAGTAATACTTTTCCTACTATCTCAGACATGAACTTTCCTTGGTTATTCATGCCTTTTCTGTTGAATACAGATCCTATCTTCATCTTAGGATCAAGACCACACCAGGTTAAAGCCTCCCTGGTCTTTGATGCAGTTACTTCTTCTTCATCTTGTGTTTTAGGTAGCTGGAGTACCTTCCTCAGACTTTTTGGTGAAATCTTGACCTTAGATCCATGAACTCTGGATTTAATTCTGTATCCAGATTCATCTACAGCAGCTTCATTAAGGAATTCAAGAACTTCCTTTTTCCAAATCTTTGTTGGTTCTGAAACCAAGTATTCTAGTCCAGAATTGGCGACTAGGGTTACCACCGACTTGATTTCTTGATCAGCTTCATCGAACGCGCCGCGCACTAGCTCATAGCCCTCGTTAACGTTCTCCTCAAGCTTAGGAGCCATTAGGGTTTGGAGAATTAGTCTTTAGAAAAGAGAGGTGTCGACACAGTAGTTTTGGTCTCGAAACTTTGAGAGCGTGTCGACAAACAAAGACAGACCCCTATTTATACCTGTCTAATTTTGAAGATGAACAGGCGGGACAGCTAGCTTAACATGTGTCGACACTGGCTATAAGTGTCGACACTGACTTATAATGTCTCGACACTCATGTGTCGACACAAGTTTAGTCAACAGATTTTATGTGTCGACACTTGGTTATGTGTCGACACAACATAACTCGACACATTGTCGAGACTTTACTTAGAAAAATTCTGAGTAAAACTTAAGTGTCGACACCATATTGGATGTGTCGACACCTACTTGACATGTGTCGACACTAACATTCTGAAGTGTCGACACCACATTCCTAGATGTGTCGACACCTTTCTCCTGAAGTGTCGACACCACTATTCTGTGTCGACATAGACTTGTCTATGTGTCGACACTTTTTACTTAGCCGATTTTCTATTCTGTAAACTTAGTCTAAGTTTATCATTCCTAGTTCAATTTTGAATCTATTGAACTTAGCTTCTTCTAGGGGCTTAGTAAACATGTCAGCTATCTGATTATCAGTTTTAACATATTCAAGTGAAATATCTTCTCTTTCTACATGTTCTCTAAGAAAGTGATATTTAATCTCAATATGTTTTGTTCTACTATGAGATACAGGGTTATTAGCTATTGAAATAGCACTTGTAGAATCACAGAAAAGTGGAGTTCTACTTACCTGAAATCCATAGTCCTCTAGCTGATGTTGAATCCACAGAAGTTGAGCACAGCAACTTCCTGCAGCCACATACTCTGACTCAGCTGTGGAGATAGCCACACTGGTTTGATTCTTGCTGCTCCATGAAATTAGTCTCCCACCTAGGAATTGACAGGTTCCAGTAGTGCTCTTTCTATCTTCTTTGCATCCTGCAAAGTCTGCATCTGAATAACCTGTTAGATCAAAGTCTCCATTCCTAGGGTACCAGAGGCCTAGATAGGGAGTGCCCTTTAGATATCTCAATATTCTTTTGACTGCAGTCAAATGAGACTCTTTAGGGCAGGCTTGATACCTTGCACAAACACATGTAGCATACATGATGTCTGGTCTACTAGCAGTCAAGTATAATAGGGAGCCAACTATCCCTCTATACAAGGTTTCATCTACAGGTTTCCCTGCATCATCCTTGCTAAGAGACATACTTGACCCCATAAGAGTCTTCATGGTGCTGGATGAATCCATACCATACTTCCTTATGAGTTATAGGGTGAACTTGGACTGACAAATGGACAAACCACTTTCAGTCTGTTTAACTTGGAGACCCAAGAAAAACTTCAGCTCTCTCATACTACTCATCTCAAACTGACCTTGCATAAGTTTTGCAAACTTTTTGCAAAGGCTGCTTTCAGTAGACCCAAATATTATGTCATCTACATATATTTGGACTAGTATGACTTTGCCTCTAGATTCCCTAAGGAATAGAGTCTTATCTATTTTCCCCCTTGAGAACTTGTTCTCAATGAGGAAACTAGATAGTGTTTCATACCAAGCCCTAGGGGCTTGCTTCAACCCATATAAAGCTTTCCTAAGTCTATAGACATAATGAGGTAGAGTTGGATCAACAAAACCTGCAGGCTGTTCCACATAGACTTCTTCCTTAAGATTACCATTCAGGAATGCTGACTTGACATCCATTTGGTATACCTTGAATCCTTGATAGGTTGCATAAGCCAAGAACATTCTTATGGCTTCCAGTCTGGCTACTGGAGCAAAGGTTTGATCAAAATCAATACCTTCTTCTTGCCTATATCCTTTAGCAAACAGTCTAGCTTTATTCTTAATGATGACCCCTTGTTCATTCATCTTATTCCTGTAGATCCACTTAACTCCTATTACATTGTGGTCTTTAGGTTTAGGAACCAATTCCCAGACCTTGCACCTCTTGAACTGATTAAGCTCTTCTTGCATTGCTTCAGTCCATTGTGGATCCATTATTGCTTCTTCAAACTTCTTAGGTTCAACTTGTGACAGAAAGCTGGAATAGATTGCAGCATTCTGATTTCTGCTCCTTATTTGAACTCCTTGTCTTGGATCTCCAATAATCAGCTCTACTGGATGATCTCTAAGATGCCTGTGGGCTGGAGGCATCCTCACTTCAGGTTGAACCACTTCAGCATCTGCATCATGCTGTATTCCTTGGATTTCTTCAGCTATTGGCACATGTAGTTCTCCCCCTGGACAGCAGCTACTCTCCTCTCCTTGCTGTCTTGCAGCAGGCACCTCTTCTATAGTAAGCTTGTCCATTTTCTTTGTCAAACCTGTGGGGCTGCATACATTGCTAGACAACTCATCATTAATAAGTTTAGTCTCATCAAAAACTACATGCACTGATTCTTCTACAACTTGTGTAGTCAAGTTGTAGACTCTATAAGCCTTACTATTATTGTTGTACCTAACAAAAATTCTCTCTTGGGACTTGGCAGCAAACTTAGTTATGTAAGACTTCCCATTGTTAAGTATGAAGCATTTGCAACCAAAGATCCTGAAGTATGATAGGTTTGGTTTCCTGCCTTTCACAACTTCATATGGGGTCTTGTTTAGCCCTTTAGTGATGGTAGCCCTATTTATAACATGGCATGCAGTGTTAACTGCTTCAGCCCAGAAATACTCAGGCAGTGATGTATCACTTAGTAGGGTTCTACCAGCCTCTATCAAAGTCTTATTCTTCCTCTCAGCAATGACATTTTGCTGAGGTGTTCTAGGTGAAGAGAATTCTTGAAATATCCCAAAGTCTTCACATAGTTTTGTCATGCTTTCAGACTGAAACTCAGTACCATGGTCACTTCTAATCTTGACCACAGTACTATTTAGTTCATTCTGAATTTGTTTGACAAAGCTGTAGAAGACACTAGGTGTTTCAGATTTCTGTCTTATGAAGAACACCCAGGAAAACCTTGAGTAGTCATCTACAACTACAAGGGTATAGACCTTCCTACCTAAGCTGTGAACTGGCATTGGACCAAAGAGATCCAAATGCAAGAGGTACAAACACCTCACAGCATCTTTGTTTTCTATGCTTTTAAAGGTGGATTTAGTCTGCTTGCCCTTTTGACAAGCTGAGCAAATGTCATCTTTAACACACTTAACTTGAGGACCATTTCTCACTAACTCTTTGCTAAAGAGTTTGCTAATAGTCTTGTAGTTAAGATGGGCTAGCCTCTTGTGCCATTTGACACAATGAGAGACTGTCTCATCAGCTACAAGACAAACTGGAGAACCATTGTTCTCAATCATAATGTCTAGGCAGTAGACATTCCTCTTCCTATAACCTGTCAAAATGATCTCTTGATCACTTGACCTCTTGATATGACAACCATTTTTAACAAATGAGATGTCATACCCTACATCACTTAATTGACTTATACTTATTAGGTTGTGTTTCAACCCTTTAACATAAGCCACTTGAGTAATGGTAACTAAGTTTGAAGAAATGTTACCAAACCCTTTGATGATTCCTTTTTCAGAACCACCAAAGGTCACTTTAGGACCATTTTTGATTGGAATGTAGTCCTTCAGTAGTCCCCTAGTTCCAGTCATATGTCTGGAACATCCACTGTCCAAGTACCATGTAGGGGTATGGCCACTTGGACTCACCTGCAAAACAAATTAATGAACCTTAGAACCCGAAGTATTCTTGGGTCCTTGGTGATTGTTAGTTTGCAATTTGACAAACCTACCTACTGGCTTTCCAACAGGTAGTTTGGAACTCACTTTGGCACTCACATTGTGCCAACAGTCTACTGCAAAATGGTCAACTTTGCCACAGCACCAACATTCAAATTTATTGTACCTTTGCTTAGGTACTGCCTTGGCTGTCTTGACTACAGCAGGCTTGTTGAATGTTGGGGCTTTGCCCTTGGACTTATATTTAGACTGCTCAGTCCCTGCAGGTCTAATAAAGCCCAGTCCAGCTTTACCCTTGTGATGAACAAATTCATCAATTATAGGTAACACTGACTTAGGTTTAGAAAACCTAGCAACCAAGTCCTTCTCTTTCTGAAGATTGTTCTCCAGACACTTAATTTGATCATTCTTAAAAGTGATAGTTCCCATCTGAATCACAGTAATGTGTTTCAGCCTGGCTACCTCATTCAGTTTTTGATCAAATTGCTTCTCAAAATCTGTTGCAGCAGCTTTAAGATCAGCAATTTCCTTTGCCTGACTTTTGGCTAGGGTCTTGCTTTTCTTGTAGGCTTGCAACAGTACCTTATATTCATCTATAAGCTGATGAATATCTTCCTCAGACTCAGATACATTCTCATCACTTGATGAAGAAGAATCTGAATCTGAACTAGAACAAGAAACTGAACTTGAACATGAACCTTGTACCTGACTGGGTCCTGGCTGCTCCAGGATTTTGGCACTGTCTGTCAAAGCCATTAGTCATTGGCAATGACTGTCTTCTTGTTCATAAATTGACTCCAAGATCTGCATGAATTCTTCCTCTTCTTCTTCAGCAAACAGCCCTATGTAGGCTTCAGCCTCAGACTCAGTTTCTGAAGAAGAGATATCTGATAGAGTCTTCTCCTTCTTAGCAACAAAAGACTTTTCTTTCTTCCCTTTGAAGTGAGTCTTTTTCCTGTCACCAGATTCCTTTCTCTTCTCTGGACAATCTGCAACAACATGGCCCTGTCTATTGCAGCAATAGCAAACAATCTTTGAACCAGTTGCCTTGCTTGATTTTGTACTTTTCTTGTCATTCTTTGAAGACCTCTTTTTCTGATAAGAGTCTTCCTTTCCTTGTGATGTAGAAGGCCTTGACCTCCACTGTTTCTTTTTCAAAAACTTCTGAAAGTGTCTAGTGAAAGCAGCAAAGTCTTCATCACTTTCACTGCTCTTAGACTTTGTGCTGATAGACTCATCAGACTCTGATTCAACTACCTCTGGAGGTGGAGTTGAAGACTTGTTCCTGCACTTTCTGGGAACTTCTGTTTTGAAAGCAACAGTTCTTTCTTTGTGCTCAGTCCTTGTTGATTTCTCCTCCTCTTTTCTCACTGTTAACTGCATTTCATAAGACAATAGCTTGCCAAACAGTGTGGGAGGAGGAATTTCCCCCAACTTAGCCATTTCTCTTATGGCACAGATCTTGGTGTCCCAATCTTTGGTTAGGGACCTTAGGAACTTGTCATTTAGTTCATAGTTACTGAACTCTCTTCCATAAGACATGAGTTCATTAACTATTCTGTAAAATTTCTTATAGCACTCAGTGATGCTATCACCCTTTCCTTGCCTAAAGCTTTCATACTCCTGATTTAGCAAGGACTTCCTATCTTGCCTAACTTCTTCAGAACCTTCCATATAAACAATGAGAGTATCCCACATCTCTTTTGCTGTTTTACAGTGAATTAAGTTCTGAAAAGTTGCATCATCAATGACACTCACTATTATGTTCTGTGCCCTCTTGTCCATGGTGGCCAGGACAATTTCATCTTTAGTCATCTCAGAGAAATCCTTTGGAGTTCTCTGGTTTGCATCTAGAACTGAAATCTTCATAGGCACATAAGGCCCTTCCTTAACTGTGATGTAGATTCTAGGGTCAGAGGCTTCCATAAATAGTCTTATCCTTTCTTTCCAGATCCCAAAGATCTCCTTTCTGCATATGGGTAATTTCATGGAACCCAATTCCTTGTGATTCTCATAAGAACCCATGTTTCTTGATTTTCTTGAAACTGTGTAATGCCTTACACTGAATCTGCCAATCAGGATCTCCTCAGACTGTTAGTCCTTGTTTTGAGGAACCTGGCTCTGATACCACTTGAAAGATATGGTACCTAAACACCTAGAGGGGGGTGAATAGGTGACCTAATCCTTTTCTAACTTTGTTGGCAGCCAAACAGTTATATCACAGATATCTAACTACTTTTGCACAGCAAACAGCAATAACAAAATATACACAGCTAATCCACAACACAATCACAGCATAGCACACAATGTTTTATAGTGGTTCCCGAAGATATGGGTACATCCACTTTCCCCCTTCGCCTATCTAGCAGTGTACTAGATTCGGCCAAACTTCTCCACTGTCTCAGAACCCAAATTGGTTCCTACCTCAGGCCCAAAGCCTTACAACTCAGCTTTCTCCCAAAGCCTACACTCAGCCACAAGGCCTACACTCAGCCAACCAAGGCCTACACTCAGAGATCTCTATCTCCTACACTCAGGCTAACAAGCCCTACCCTCAGCCTTTATAAATATAGGCTTACAAATCACTCAGATCCAATGGATCCTACAAGATAAAATGTAATACAAATACTAACTCTACAACTCAGAATTAAAGGAGGGGAGTTGAGAGATTCTTGATGAGTTCTTGGAAGAACTCAGCTGGATTCACCCTGACTTAGCTTTCTTCAAAGCTTCTTGAGTAGAACTGAATAAGGCTGAATCCTCTACAGTTGTTCCTTGACCTCTGCCACTTAAGATCCAGACTGAATCTGAATCCTTCTTCTCAGCCTAGTTCCAAAGGCTGATTTCTTGGATGGAGACCTTTCTCTCCAACTTCTTAGATCTGCACTTGAACTGCTAGATCTTCTTGTGTTGATTCTCTTTGTATTACTTCAATAATTACTTCAACAACTCTTAACCACTTTTCAACAACTGAACAACAGTTTCTGTAAACTGTAGGTGCCTATTTATAGGCTTTCTTCATGGTAACCGGCTGGACCGGTCCATAACTGACTTCTGATATCTCTGACAGGTGCTGTAGACCGGCTGGAACGGCAGCTGTCAAATCATCCAGTCATTTCTTGAAATTCTCTAACTGTCTGAAAGTGTCGAGACTTTCTGTCTTTAAGTGTCGACACTTATAGACCAAGTGTCGACACATGTTGTGTAAGTGTCGACACAAGTCTACAAGGTGTCGACACAACTCCTTGTATGTCTCGACACAGATTCTTCTGCATGTGTCGACACTGAAATTGAGTGTCGACACAAGTACTTGTTCTTCTAGCTTTTGCTGAATTCTTCTATGTGTCGACACATCTCCTTTGTGTCGACACATCTTCTTGTGTTGAATCTGTCAAGTGTCGACACTGCTTCTTGGTGTCAACACATAGTCTTCTATGTTGAATCTTGCTGAGTGTCGACACAGCTCCTTGTGTCGACACACCTTCTTCTGTTGAGACTTCAGCTGAGTGTCGACACATGTCCTTTAGTGTCGACACTTGTACTTAGAATATTTTGGAAATAATTCTGTTCTTTGCTAAGTGTCGACACAGCTCCATGTGTCGACACTTTCTTCCAGTGTTGAGTCTTCAGCTGTGTGTCGACACATTGTTCTGGGTGTCGACACATACTTCAAATGTTGACTCTTCTGTTGAGTGTCGACACATTGTGTTGAGTGTCGACACTTACTTCAAGTGCTGACTCTTCTGCATAGTGTCGACACATTGTGTTGAGTGTCGACACTTGTACTTAGACTCTGCACACTTTTGCTGAGTGTCGACACAGCTCCAAGTGTCGACACTTTCTGGTGTAGACACAGCTTCACTGAGTGTCAACACAGCTCCTTGTGTCGACACTTTCTGTCTGCACTTTTCTTCACTGAGTGTCGACACAGCTCCAAGTGTCGACACTTTCTGTCTGGTGTCGACTCTGCATCCCAGGTGTCGACACAATGACTCCAAGTGTCGACACTGCTTGTCTGGGTGTCGACACAAGTCTTCTTAAGTGTCGACACTTTCCCTCTAGGTGTCGACACATGGACTTAGAAACTTTTTGCTTCAGTCCAGTACTTTCTTAACCTGCACAAGTAACTCAAACATACATCAAATACATTATGATGTATATCATTGAGTTGGGTGAGGCTTCTTCAAATCAGGTACATTTGACCAATGTACCTAACAATAAAATAATAGTTTCATTGCTTAAAGTATAGTACTCGACGCAGAACTGTGGAAAAAAATACGATCTTGATATTTTAAAAAAATAATATACTACTACGTGATAGGTGTGCTTGCCTTAATCGACGTATATAAGTAAAAAGAGATAGATCACGTAGAACACCTAATTTATAAATCCAACTTACTTTTCAATATTAAAACTATCTAACACATTCTACTTATCAAAGAGGCAGCTGAGCCAGGCTCTGCTGCTTCAGGGATCGAAGGAGGGGGAAGACCTATCACTATATCTTGTGGTTGGGGCCGAGGCCCTGAGCTCCGTCTTGGTCCGGGAAAAGGGAAAGAAAATACTACCAATCTATTACGTGAGCAGAGTCTTGAGGAAGGCGGAGCTCCGATACCCAATTTTAGAGAAGTTGGCCTTTGCCCTGGTTATCTCGGCTCGGAGGTTCCGAACCTACTTCCAGGCACACTCCATTTGAGTGGTGACTAACCATCCCCTCCGCAACATCTTTGAGGGGGTGGATCACTCAGGAAGGTTGGCAAAGTGGTCGGTGGAGCTGAGAAAATTTGATATATCTTTTGTTCCTCGTCTCTCGATCAAGGCTCAAGCGTTGGCCGACTTCCTGGCTGATTATGTGGTTGAAGTGGTGGAGGCAGAGCTCACTCGCCCAGTTCCTTGGAAGGTGATGGTAGATGGTGCCTCGGGCAGGCATTCCTTGGGGGTAGGAGTGATCCTGGAGAGCCCCCAGGGAACGAAGATCGAGCAGACGGTGGTTGTTCACTTCCTCATTACCAACAACCAGGCGGAGTATGAAGCGGTAATAGCAGTGCTTCGTCTAGCAAGGGAGTTGGGGGTTAATAATGTGGAAGTGCTCACGGATTCCATGGTGATGGCCTCTCAGATCAACAGGGGGTTTGAGGACAAGGAGCCTACTCTCCAACTATACTTGGCCAAGGTAAAGGGAGTTATCGGCATATTAAAAATGTTCTCCATTTGGCACGTACCGCAGGAGGAGAACGGGCAGGTAGATCAATTGGCCAAGCATGGACCGCGGGTGGGGGGAACCATCGCCGACCTTTTTCACCCCTCTATCGAAGAAGGAGAGGTGATGCAGGTAGACCAGTAGCCTTCGTGGATAGATCCCTTTGCCGCCTTCTTGTCCACAAGGAAGTTCCTGGAAGGCCTGGATAAGAAGCGTTCCAAGCACAAGACAGCCTACTATCTTATGCGTGACAGGAAGTTGTATCGCAAGACCCTCTCAGGACTCCCAGCTCGTTGTGTGGCCGAGGGGGAGGTCTAGAGGATCTTGGAAGAAGTTTATGACGGGGAGTGCGGGAGTCACTCGGGGAGCAGGACCTTGGAGGGGAGGATAGTAAGACAAGGGTATTTTTGGCCAACTCTGGGTCGGGATGCCGCCGAGTTTGCAAAGAAGTGCCAGAAGTGCCAACTGTTCGCCCCGCTCCAGCAACTACTAGCTCAATGACTAAGGAGCATCACTGCACCCTAGCCCTTCGCCATTTGGGGAATGGACTTAGTAGGGTCCTTCCCTCAGGCCAGTGGGCAGAGGAGGTTCTTATTGGTAATGATAGATTATTTCTCTAAGTGGTTGAAGGTGAAGGCGCTGGCCAAGGTGACCTCCTAGGTGGTTCAGAATTTTATGTGGGGGGAAATCATCTGCCGACACGGGATGCCTCAGGGCATCGTCATTGACAATGGGCCGCAGTTCGTCAGCGCTGAGTTTAACAGCTTATGTAGATAGCTTGGGATTAATCTCAGGTTCGCGTCAGTCCATCACCCCAGGAGCAACGGGCAGGTGGAGGCAGCGAATAAGATCATTATGAACTTGTTCAAGAAGAAGGTGGAGAACTTGAAGGGGAGCTGGGTGGAGCAGCTTTCTTCGGTCCTGTGGGCCCTTAGAACTACCACCAATACGACCACAAGAGAGACCCCATTCAAGCTCTCCCACGGTTGTGAGGTTGTACTCCCAATAGAGTTCGAGGTCCGGACACCTCAGGTAGTCGAGGCAGAAGAAGGAAGAGAGGAATGGAGAGTCGAGAACGAGAACGAGCTGCGAGTCTCTTTGGATCTAGCGGAGGAACTTCAAGATGTGGCTGGTGTTAGGCAAGAAGAAATTAAGCGGCAGATGGCCAAGTATTTTGGCAAGCATGTCAGGATCAAGCAGTTCACGGAAAGGGACTTGGTCCTCAAGAAGGTAGATGCCGCGGGAAGATCAGGATCCGTGGGGAAGCTCAACCCAAACTGGGAAGTCCATACATTGTCAAATAGGTATTAAGGTCAAGGGGGTATCACCTCCAAAATGTGGAGGGTGAGGCCCTCAGTCACACCTGGAGCGGTGATGACTTGAAGCGCTTCTATCCATGAGCAAAGTGTAACATTCTCTTTTGTAAATATGAGATAACGCGTCTTTTTAGATCTTTTTGCATATTTTTGTGACAGGTGATGTCCACGAAGTAGACACCGAGAAGATCTAGTTGTCAGGCTCCCACTAGCTGGTAGACCTGAATGTCACTCGAGAGAGTCTCCCCAGACCCTGATAAGATCCCGTTGTCAGGAACCCACTAGCTGGCAGGGCTGGATGTCAATCGAAAGTCTGTCCCAGATAACAAGAAAATCCCGCTGTGAGGCTCTCACTAGCTGGCAGACCTGGATGTCACTCGAGAGAGTCTGCCCTAGATCCTGAGAAGATCCCGCTGCCAGGCTCCCACTAGCTGGAGGGTTGAATGTCACTCGAGAGTCTGCCCCAAAACCCGAGAAGATCCCGTTGTCAGGCTCCCACTAGCTGGCAGGACTGGATGTCACTCGAGAGAGTCTCCCCAGACCCCGAGAAGATCCCATTGTCAGGCTCCCACAGCTGGCAAGGCTGCATGTCACTCGAGAGTCTGACCCAGACCCCGAGAACATCCCGCGGCCAGACTCCCACTAGCTGGCAGGGCTGGATGTCACTCGAGAGAGTCTGCCCCAGATCCCGAGAAGATCCCGCTGTCAGGCTCCCACTAGCTGGCAGGGTTGGATGTCACTCGAGAGAGTCTCCCCAGACCCCGAGTAGATCCCATTGTCAGTCTCCCTTTAGCTGGCAGGGTTGGATGTCACTCGAGAGTCTCCCCAGACCCTGAGAAGATCCCGCTGCCAGGCTCCCACTATCTGACAGGGTTGGATGTCACTCAAGAGTCTGCCCCAGACCCCGAGAAGATCCCGCTATCAAGCTCCCACTAACTGGCAGGGCTGGATGTCACTCGAGAGAGTCTGCCCCAGACCCCGAGAAGATCTCGTTGTCAAGCTCTCACTAGCTGGCAGGACTGGATGTTACTCGAGAGTCAGCCCCAGACCCCGAGAACATCCCGTTGCCAGGCTCCCATTAGATGGCAGGGCTGGATGTCACTCGAGAGTCTCCCCAGACTCTAAGAAGATCCCGCTGTCAGGCTCCCACTAGCTGGCAGGGCTGGATGTCACTCGAGATAGTCTGCCCCAGACCCCGAGAAGATCTCGCTGTCAGTCTCCCACTAGCTGGCAGCGCTGGATGTCGCTCGAGAGAGTCTGCTTAAGTCTCGAGCTTCTCCCGCTGTTAGGTTCTCACCTCGCTGACAGGGCAGGGGTCCTCAGTGGACGTTGATGTTGCCCGGGAGCAAAGTCCCGAGTTTCTCCCGTTATCATGCCCTCATCTAGCTGGCAGGGTTGGGGCACTCGATGGACGTCATTGATGCTCTGGAATCGAGTCTCGGGTTGCTCTTGCCATTCAACATGAAGCATTCGAAGGTGAACTTGGGGCAGAGGGAGAGGGTAAAAATCATAAGGGGAACAAAAGGTCATACACAACAATCTCCAGACAAACAGGTAGCGGCGAGTCGAGATCTCGGCAACTACCAAGGGACGACGGTAACTCAGCAAAGCAATGCCGAAGGTGCGAGTCGAGATCTCGGCAACTACCAATGAAGGCGAGCTAGGGGTGTTCTCGGCAGTTGAATTCCACCCCATTAGGTTTTTACTTATGAAAATCCGGTCTTGAATAACCTTCTAAAGGGAAAGAGATCTCGCACGCGAACAGAGAAGTCGCGGGTCCAGCACTACGAATGGTATAGCCTCTACTGGTAAGAGATGGCGAGGTCTCGGTAGCCCGGGAAGAGTGTGGTCTAACACAACTCTACTTTCTTGTGGCGAGTTCTACCCTTGCGTGGTCGCGCGAAAAAGTGCAACATGCGCGCACGGGTGTAATAAATACGGAGCAGTATTGAACAAAGAAAAGTTGCTAAGTCAGAATTTCATTAATATATATATATTATTACAAAAGGAACTCGCCTTACAACGAGCTTACAAAATTAGGGGGGGTCATTACAAGAAAATAAAAGAAAAGTGCAGGTCAGCTCTCGCCCTCCCCCCAAAAGGATCGTCCTGAAACCCGACACTTCTTTGAAAAGCGAGTCGAAGCTGTCTTCCGGCTCGCCAGGGGTAGGGACAGGGAGGAACAGCTCCGACACCAGGTCCTTGGAGGTCACCTTCTCGCAGTCCGCCGTCAGCACCTGTAGATCTTGCATGACCTGCAGGGTATGATCAGTAGCTTTGATGGAGTTGAGCTGCAACATTTCGTTGACCTCCGCCTGGCTGAAGATCTCCCTGTCCTTGCCTTGGGCGCTCGGCTCGCCGCGAACTGGAGGGAGGAGAGTGTCCATCAGGCGGCTGACCTCACCATGAAGAAGCTTATTCTATTCTTCTAGCCGCTTGTTCTTCTCCTCAAGGTCATTCGCCCGTCAGGGTCGGCGGCCGGTACACCTCCTCGCCCCGCTGGATTAGCGAGAAGGGTATGTTGTCGCGTACATCCTTGATGATGACGAACTTCGTGAACCAGTTATGGTTCTTATTGGTCGTCTCGCGCACCTTGAGCTGCGAGCCGACAAAGAATGTGACCCCGTCACTGGTGGCGCGGTAGATAAAGAGCTTTCGGAAGACAGCGAGATCGAATTCAATATGCTCCTTACGAAGGAAGCTCGCAAAATCCACTAGCATGGCGATCGCGTTGGGGTTCATTTGCACGGGGATGACCCAAAAGTACTTCAGCACCTGGCGGACCTCCAGCCAGAGGGGCATGCACAACCCCGCCCCAAAATGTGAGATAGGGAAGGCGAGTTCGTCAGTGTAGATTGTGTTGATCGACTTGCCTCTCCTAGGTCGGCGCGCGGTGAACCATGACGGGACATAGTCCGCAACGAAGTCATTACGTTCCTCCTCTGTGGTATTCCCGTCAAAGAAAGGGTATTCTGATAACTGTTTAGCGCATTTGGACCTTCCATCTGCATCGGGTCGCGTTTTCCCCATTTCAATAAATCTTGGCGCGAGTGCAAGTGGTGAGAAGGGCAATAAGGGGGGTATACGGCAATAAATGTTATATGCCAAGGGTAGGTAAGGGGTCTTATTTATAGAAAATGGATTAAACCTGCCGAGCCGACTACTACTATAGTCCAGCTCATGGGTCCCGACTCGCCAGACCCCGCTACCTGTTCTACCCTAATGCAAGCCCATGTCTGAAGCGGAACGTAATTCGCGAGCAACAAATATTGGAAATCAGACTTAAAAATAATAGTTAAACTTATTAAGCAGCAACGTCAAGTGTTCATAAAGTACAGCAGCAGAGAAATTATCGTTATTACATGTGCGAGCTGGGGGTCTGGGGGACGAGTGCCGGTAGGCTCGGCTAGGGAGCCATTTCCATCTACCCCGGCCTCGCGTCCCCATCCCCGGAGGTCGGCGCGAGTTGTTAAACTCGCGGACCAGCTATAGATCCTGGTGGATGAACCACATATTCTCGTTGATCCGATCCATGAGGGGTCCTGGGAAAGTCATTCCACTTGCCGAGCTACGCCTCACCTCATCCGCCAGCAGTGAGTAGTCCCGTTCCAGAGTGCCCATCCGCACGCCGTCAACAGCTCGCTCTTCTTGGATCTTGCGCAGCGTGAGTCCATAATTCCTGAGAATTCCAATGGTTTTCCTCCTCATCTCGGCAGGCTCTAGGGAGGCGCCCAGAAAACCTTCCAGCGCGTTGGGAGGAGGAGTGGCGAGTAGACCCCTGGATCGGAGGAGTCCCTAGCTTCAGATTGTCGAAGAAGGCCTGCGATGATAAATTAATTTTGGTAAGAAACCTGGGGTCCAAAATAGGGTCAACACTCCAACTAACTGTGTGAGGTGGATGCCCCCTAGAGGTGTGGTTGGCAAGCAGAACTCAGCTGCCCTTGAAAAGGCCGAGAGGGAGCAGAGACGAAGATCTTTCCGCGACCTGGAAGGTAAGTGCCGGGGGTGTTGACCAACTCGAAGGTGGGGACGGGGATGTCTTCAACTTCCTTCCCTTTATGACCGTGAGCCGGCGAGTTCGACGGTGGTAAGCCCAGCCCGGTGGTCCCAAAGGTGGGCGTCGGGCTCTTCGCACGAGAATTAGTGGCAGGTTGGAAGTAATGAGAATTGACTCGCACCGGAGGGGTACCCGCGTCGCCTGGGTAGGTATCAGGATCAGCGGGGATGCCTTCAACCCCCTTCCCTTTTGGTTCTACGGTCGGCTTGGAGGAAGAGGCGAGTCCATGTTCCGGCATAGGGACCAGATTAGCATGGACGGCCTCGCCAACCTTGGGGTCAGGTTTGGCCTTTTTTGCAGACTTATGTTGTGGAGACCAACTCGGCGACAGGTTTGAGAGCTAGGGGCTCAGCTCGGTAGCACGAGAGTCATTGAGCGCCCTGACGCGGTTGAGCTTCTCTTGGAACTCCTTTGAAAGAGACATGATGGTAAAAAGCAAGAAGAGAGGGGATTGGCGCCGCTCTCCCAGACAGTCGGGCATATATATAGCAACTTGTGGATCCCACCAAAAGATTCCCTGCTCGCTGACCCACTCGCCGATCTCTTGGGGTTAGATGTTTCTTTCCGAGATTGGGGCAACCTCGCAAAAAGCGGAGATTGTGTACAACCCCGTATCCGGCAAGTGGGGTCAGCAGGAGTCGGTCCAACCATTTTGGCGCAGTCCAAGTCCCAAAAGAGTTGGAAGGGAGGCGAGGGCTCTGCAACCTCGCTGACTCCCCTAGGAGGGGTGGAATGGGTATGGGGCGTGTGGAGTAGGTATGCTCTCACTCGCCCCTAGGTCTCGACAATGGCAGGCGAGTGGAGCAGGTAAGGCCCGCGCTTGCCCAGGGACATAGGGAGGTGGCGAGTGTCAGCCCCATCGAGCACTCGCCGCCCCAGACGAGTGGAAGCTTCAAAGACCACTCTCCCAGTAATATGTGCAATCCATTATTCGTCGAGTGTTGTCGACGCCTTCAGCTCGCCTGGCGTTGAGTGAGGCTGGCTCTGTCAATGCCTTCAGTTCCTTGACGTTGAGTGATTCGAGTGCTGTCGATGCCTTCAGCTCACATGGCGTTGAGTTCAGCTCGTTCTGTCGACGCCTTCAGTTCCTTGGCGTTGATTGAGGCAAGTGATGTTGACGTCCACAGCCCGCTCTGTCGACGCCTTCAATTCCTTGGTGTTGAGTGAGGCGAGTGCTGTCGAGGCCTTCAGCTCTCCTGGCGGTTGAGTGAGGCTGGGTCTGCAACGCCTTCAGTTCCTTGACGTTGAGTGAGGAGAGTGTTGTCGACGCCTTCAGCTCGCCTAGCATTGAGTGAGGCTAGCTCTGTCAACGCCTTCAGTTCCTTGGCGTTGAGTGAGGCGAGTGTTGTTGACGCCTTCGGCTTGCTTGGCGTTGAGTGATGCGAGAATCTTCCAGAACACCATTCGCCCATAGTGGGGTGCCACAGAGGAGAGTGCCTGGTTTACCCTAGGACTCGCCCCTTTAGGGTGGTGACGCCTTCATGGGCCACTCGCCTAGTTGGGTCCAGAGGTATAATTATCTGGATGCCCTTACAGGGCTGCAAGTGGCCTCCCAGAACAGCAGAGTGTGGCTGTTGGCAGACCGCTTTTGGCTGCATATAACCATCCAAAACAACGGAGTTACGCTATTTGCAGGTCATGTTTTAAAAACTATAAATAGGCCCAAGGGGGTACCTCAGAAAGAGAGCTTTTCAGTTCTCTTACTCTCTTGTCTTACAGCGTTTTTTGAGGTGCTCTTAGCTCAGCACAGGCTAAAGAGGGGAAGCGCTCTAAGATCTTCCGGATGTATGATGGGACCTCTGCTCTGGAGCCTTGGTTAGTTTCAAGTTCTAAGTCTTCGATCAGTCAAGCTTGCTAGGCAAGGTAAGTGTGCGGTCATCGCTTCACCAAGGGTTCAGACTCCACAGAAGCCGGTTTCTGATTTCAACACCCCCTATGAACTCTTTATATATGAGCCTGATAAATACATTATAGGAAACTTCACATTTGATATATCATTAACATTTACTAATTTAATTTTAAGAAATTTAACTTTCATTTAAAAGACTACAAAATTAGTCATTGACATTTAGATGTATTTTGAAATCCATCATGAACTCATATTTAAAGCTCATGAATTAAATAAAAGCTGAGCAACAAATTTCAAAATACACTTGTTTTAAAATTGTTTGAATTTTTTAGAAGACTAAATGAGGCTTATATACTCATAATAGTAATTACAAATATTTTTATTAACAATAATGTGCTTAAAACTATAACAAATGAATTCAAAAATTGAACTGGATCAAACACATGAATAAGTGCGAGAAATACCTTTGCCCCCACTACAAAATGGGGCTGAGTTGAAAGAACAAACCGGGGAAAAGGGAAGGAAAGATCGAAACCATTGGCATGGGTGGCATCAGAAAGCGCTGCCACTCACCATTATGCGAAAATGGGAATGAATAGTAGACCAATCCAATCCAACCATGCCAAAAGCTTCTGTCATTTCATTCACATTTCCTTCTGCTCTACTTTCCTGAATTTATAGGAAAAAATTTATTAAAAAATTTAGGATATTAAAAGAAATTTCAGGAACATAGAGAAATAGGTCTGAAAGAGAGAAGAGAAAGTAATTAGTTACTGACAGAAATGATCTGCTTAGAGAAGTAGAAGAAGTATTAAACAGTATTTAGTAACTGAATGGGAATCACAAATACTAAAGGAAGCCTCAGGCATCCAAGGAAGAACTTGATAGCAGCACAAGCTCTCAAGCTTGGCAAAGCAAAAGCTCTCAGGCGGCCACTGCAAATGTTTGAGAAACAAGCCTTGAGTTTGTCATCACAAGCAAAATACGGCGTTGAAATATTTCAAAATACTGCTGATGCAGGGAGATAACTACTCAAGACAGCAAAACAAGGTAAAGTCACAAAGCCCAGGAGGGAAGGAGAGGTGACACGAGATTAACAATGAAGAAGTAAAAAAGTATAACAAATAAAGTAAATAAAAGAACCTGAAGCGCATAAGGAGGAGAAGATGAACTAGTGCGTTGAGAATCATGGAATGGGAAGGAGGCGAAGCTTCAGGAAGAGAGGCACAGATAAATAACGGGTTTATATAGGGAAGTAGGGAAAGCAAAACCCTAAATCAAAGGGTTCAGAATACCCTCAAAAGCAAGGTTTTGAAAACCGGACCGGACATCGAACCGGCGGAGGGAGAGGTTCAAGGTTGAACCGGTCCAACCGGTTCAACCGGGATTGAACCGTTATATATATAATATATATCGCAATAAGGGAAATACGCATAACGCGTATTTTAAAATGTACGCGCGAGGCTCGCCGACCATGAAATAAATATATAATAACATAATTTTTATTTTATACGAAAAAATATAATTGAAAAAGAAATAAAAATGAGATGATTCGTCATATTTGATCATTTTTTATGCAATTTTTAACAAATTTTATAACTATTTGAAAAAATATGTACAAATTAAATAATATAGAATGAGATAATATTTGATAAATATGACCGTCACACGTCTGTCTTGGCTGTCAATTATACATTAATATACATGTGTTTTTATTATATAGATTATTTTTTATAAATATGTATTAATCTATATGTATATAATATATTTTAAAAGCATTCATCAATGACCAAATGGCTGAGTGACTTGTTTCCTTCCTTGATTTCGAAGTGGTATGGGTTCAAAACCTGCCGCCCCCCTCATTTTCGGTATTAAATTTTGGGCGTCATGGACCGCCAGGTTTTAGGAAAACCGGTCCGGTTTTAGGTAAACCGGTCCGGTTTACAGTTGGACGGTTCAACCAGCCGGTTTTTCGGGTTTTACCCGGTTCTGAGCTGGGCCGGTTTTAGAGGCTTGACCGTACCGCCCGGGTGACCGGTCGGCGGTCCGACCGGTCGAACCGACCGGTCTGGTCCGGTTCTTAAAACGCTGCTCAAAAGAGAAAATGTAAATCTGGGTTGTCCATTTGAATGCTTAATTACTGATATGTTTTGAATTTATATATATATATATATATATATATATATATATATATATATATATATATATATATATATATATAAAGGTTTACAATTTATTAATTACTTGTGTAGTACTGTTAAGGTCATGAAATAGGAAAAAAAATTGGGTCCGGGTATCCGACCGTGAAAACAGTCCGGGTTTAAATATCGCGGAAACAGTGTTTCGCGAAAATTTTGTTTCCCACCCAAGCTTTCCTCCCTCCCTCTTGTACTGTGCATTACCTATTTCCCTTCTCTTTCAGGGTGCTGCGCATATTTTCCCTTCTCCTTTCCGGCGAGCTGCGCATTCTGTTCTTCTTCTTTCTTCCGGCGAGCTATGATTCTTTAAACTTCTCCTATCCGGTGAGCACACATTTTTCTCCTTCTCCTTTTATTCCGGCGAGCAGCGAACCTTACTCCTTATTGTCTTTCAACCGGCGACAACCGTTGGTGCCGTCCTCGCAAACTTTGTCCAAGCGATCGTCATCCAATATTCCGCAGAGAAATGCATATCCGCTCCGCCACCATGAGAAAACTGGAGAAACTTTAGAGAAGAACATTCCGGCAGTTAATGTAAGCGGTCGTCGTCCTGTCTTTGTCTTTTCTGTAGTTCTGGTTATATGTTTAATCCTGTTGATAGTGTGATCGTATGGTTTTGCCATGTTTTTTTGTTGATTGTGTAAAATCCGGTCGGAATCTGTTATTTGTTTTCTTCTTGGGCTATTCTTCGGTCAAATTTTACCATAAATTTTATGATGCAGTTTTCTTTGTTTTGGAATTAAAAGTCTTTTATTTCTTAAACTAAAGACACTTTTTAATCCATAGGAGAATGACGTTGTTGTCTTTCCGACCGTGCACTCTGATAAGAAAGCCTACAATATGTACAAGGAGTACGCTCATAAAGTTGGATTCAGTGTGCGCAAAGAATGTATCTTATATTGGACACATATTCAGATTGTCAAGGGAAGAAAATTTACATGTGCAAAAGCAGACTATAAACGATTGAATCCAGAGAAGGATGTGCAAAGAAAATTTCGCAAACTTGACACTATACAGGGTGCTTGACTTGCTTGCATTTTGTTGTTGATATTAAGGAGAAGAACTGAGAAGTGGTGAGATTCGTAGAGGAACACAATCACCCACTCGCTCCAAAAAATGGCAGTCATTTGTTGAGATCTCATCGGGATATGTATAATGTCCAAGGAAGTCTTCTAAAGAGTATGACCGGTGTCATGATCAAAACAATTCAAGCATACAACTTTATGGCGGATGAGTTGGGTGGATATAGAAACATTAGTTTTTTTGTAAAACAGATGCGTACAATTACGTACAACGAGAACAAAGAGCACTAATAGAAGCGGCAATGTCATGAGTTTGCTGAAAATATTTAAGGAAAGACAAATGAAAGATAACATGTTCTCCAACGATGTCTAAACAGACAAGTTAGGACGTCTCACTAGTTTTTGCTGCATGGATGATCATGAGAAGATTGATTATGATACATTTGAGAATGTTATTATTTTTGATACTACGTATCGGTTGAATAAATATAATTTGGCCTGTGCTCCATTTATTGAGATAAATCATCACTAGCAAAATGTCTTTGTAGGTGGTGCCTTCGTTATAGAGAAAATCATTGAATCTTTTTGTTTGGTTTTTGATACATTTTTAAGATTTGTATGTGGAAAGCAACCGAGCACTAATTTTACATATCAGGATCAGACGATGGTCGTTGCAATTGCGCGGGTTTTTACTGACACTCGACACCGCCTTTATCAGTGTCATATTTCGAAGAAAACTCCTTCAAAGGTTTCATCCTTCAACAGTGATAAGAGTGTCAGAGTTTTATTCTATCATTACATGAGCAAATGCAATAATGAGGTTGAGTTTGATTTACATTGGAATGAGATGATTTCAAGAGGCAACATGAAAGCCAATAGATGACTCTCTGATCTGCACAAAATTAGAAATAGATGATCAACTATGTTTAATAAAGACATTTTAGACCTTGACATTTTATCTGCTCGAAGAAGCGAATCTGCGAAAAATGTTTTACATGGGTGCGCAAAATCAACAAGTTCACTTGTTTAGTGTTATACCAGAATGGAGAAGATTATATTGGCGTATATCTGAACATGATAAAAATTTCAAGTGCAAGTATGGTACCATCACTTTGAAATTTAAAAATTGACCTTTATTAAAACAAACTTCCACAGTATACACAAGAAAAATGTTCTCCTTTTCCGAAAATAGATTTTTATGGATGGAGCTATTAGTGTGTGCATTAGTGATGAAGTTAGATATGAGGATGATCATACTTTATATGTCACCAGACATTGTGACGCTTCTGTGACGGACAAACAATGGGTAGTTAAAGTTAACACTAACACATTCGAAGTTATGTGTTCATGCAAGAGTTTTGAAACAAGAGGAATGTTGGATCTTACGGCGCCCTTAGAGGGGGGTGAATAAGGGTTCTTCTAAATTTTCTTAAACAATTTGAGCAACCTTTACAAAACGAATAACCACAAAATAATAGAAGAGAGCAAATGGACACAAGCTAGAAACAATAATAATATATTTCAAAAGAGTTAAAGTGAATACAATGTGTCTCTATAGAGCTAGAGACAAAGGCTCATGAAATAAATAATTTGCTAGTGTATTCGTCGGTTCTTCTACCAAGAACCGGCAGGCTGAAGCGTATCTCTCCCTAGATCTTGCTACTAGCCTCCCCTTATATCTAACCCCGATCTAGACGCTGCACATAAGGCAACGAGTTCTCCCTGAGCCACACAAGGACTTGGACGTCACTCACAAGGCGGCGATTTTCCCCTAAGCCACACAAGGACCTAGACGCCACGCACAAGGTGACGATTTTCCTTCCGATTACAATGAGGAAATAAATGAAAAATAACAAAAACAAATTGAGCACTTTAGGCTAGACACTCCCTTCAAACAAAGCGCTGAAGATGCCGATGAATTCTTGCAAGAGATGCTTTGAATGCTTCGCACGTGCCGTCAATCTTCCGTGTTATTTGGCCTTCTTAGGAGTATGGAGTATCTCTGGGTTCTGGAGCTTTCTGGAACGTCTATGAAGGTAAGTGCACTACAGGTAATGAATTTCGTAACTTTCTCAGAAAATGAGAGGCTTTTATATTCTGGCGCTATCGTCGGGCGATACTGGGTATCGCCATCTAGCGATAGTGGTAATTGCTGCCACGTGTCCCACGAACTTCTCATTTTCGCATCGCACAAACATTGAGTGCCGAAATGTGCACTATCGCCACGTGATACCAGATATCGCCATCTGGCGATAGATAAATAACGGTAGCCATGATTTTGTCGACCGTCGAGCAGAAATGCGTCGAGTGGCGCTATCGCCTGTGGCAATACCTACTATCGCCTGGCGATATCTTTGCGTCGAGTGTTGAGTGTCGAGTGTCGAGTGGCGCTATCGCCTGTTGGTGATACCCACTATCGCCTGGCGATATCGCCCGAGCTCAATTCTGATCCGATTCACCATCAAAAAGATATGTGATATTAACATATATTACTTGCACACCAATAACATCCAAATATCAAATACAAACAAGATTTGTTATTAGCAAACTAGGAAGCGTGGAATGCATGCTCCAACAATCTCCCCCTTTTGATAATAACAAATCCATTAAGAAAGAAATCATGAATGTTAAAAAGGTCCACCCTATTTGAGTATCAACACGAAACAAGTGTATGTGCACAAATTGCTCTTGGATGAAACACTCCCCCTACATGAGATCTCCCCCTAAATGGAAGTATATTAAAAGTCATGTAGTTTAATTAAACAAGGTGAGAAATAATTCAAACAAATAATGGTGTTTCCAAGTGTGCACAAAGATAGAAGAACAGACTTCGGTGAATGATTGCTTTCGTAAAGTTTCTCCCCCTTTTGGTATTGTCAAAAGAGATCGAAGAGTACGGCGGAAGCGAAAGAAAGAAGAAACATAAAAGAGAGACTCAGAGAGGGTAGGTGAGTAATGTAGGATAAATAAAATGAGTAAAGAGTAACTACGACAATGTTCAACAAACTATATCATAAACACATGTGCTAGTGAAATGGGGGTGGTGAAACAGTTTTCAGTCCAATTCTCATAAGAAGAACGTTTAGAGACGATAATGTGGTGTACATGTGAGGTGGTGTGGCGAAACTGATGCTTAGTCTTACAAAAAACATGAACATGCGAATGTTAAAACACAACATAAGAGAGTGGTTACATGCGGAGCTATACTTGTACCCAAGAGGTCAGCACTCATAATAAAGAAATTATTCATGTAAAATTCGCACAAGACACTTTAAATTCTTGACAAGGTGCTCAACCTCACAATGCTCATGAAGACTTATCAGGAGGGTAAGTAGTGTTTGGTGGAGGTTCCTTGTCAGCCCTTTATTATTTGAGTGTTTTTTTTATTTGTTTTGTTTTTGTGTGAAACTATCACCAAAGGTTTATACTTTTGGGATGAGACACTTTTCTACTCTCATATATATATTTTTTTGTTGAGCTGAACAAAGGAGTCTGAATTCATTTGTGAGAGCATACAGAATAATTTAATATGATGGTGCACGATACTAAACTAGGATAAAGCAGAAGCTGAAAACATGCATCACAATTGGTTATGGTAAAAACATGCACAATTTACATTTTGTAAGATGGAGGCATACGAAGATTTGCACAACCGTGTGTAAAATAACATTATCATAACTAAAAGATTTCTCATACTTAGAGGCATGCGAAAACAATTTTACGAGGTGAAGAACACTAGTACTGAAATATGTATAACAGATATAAGAGTAGTGAACAAGAGAACCAAATTAGTATAAAACAAAAAAAAATATTACACCTAGCCGTAAACTTAGTCAGCAAGACAAGTTGAAGAAACATGAAAATGACACTAACGCCCGGGGATACCGGGTATCGCCGGTCGGCGATAGTGGAAAATTGTTGAAAAACTGGCGCATTCAGTCAAAGCCTACAAAGTGAACCATTTTTCCTGAAGATTGAGTGCGGAACTCGGACGAGAAGGCGGCGAAACCCTAAACCTAGGTATGAAAACTTGAATTTTTGCTTGGAATCTTTGGTTTTTTATGGATCTAATTGGAAGGATAGTGTAGTATGTTAGCTTAGAGCAGAAATTTCCAGGTTTTCAAGTGTTAAAATTTGGTTTGGGGATCTTGATTTACTAGGGTTGTATGAGTGAAATTTGTGAAGATTTCCTTGAATTTAAGATGTGAAAAACTGATTTGAAGAACACAAACTTGCAGATCTGATATTTTGGATGAAGGGGGAAACCAGATCTGTAGTCAGAAATGAAGAAAAAAGATTTTCCGATATCGCCCGGCGACAGTGGGTGTCGTCGGCTGGCGATAGCAAAAAAAAATGTTTCTGTTTCTGAAACAAAAATATTTTATATGCAGAAATGGCTTCCAGTTCCAAGGCACGAAGAAGCACAGGGAGTGACTCATATGTATCATATCAAACATTCCCTGGAATAGAGAACGCTAACATAGGGATCAGACGTGTGATTGAATTCGACCCGGCCCGGCATGCACATATTCATGACTTGTTAGCAATGGCAGGAATAATGTCACTTATTATTCCAGACACATTATCCTCCCTACTCATCCGAGAATTTTACAATTACCTCAAAGATCCGCGTTTCACGGAATTGAATGGCGGAGTTCGATCGAAAATTCAAGGACAAACGGTAGAAATAACACATTATGACCTAAGAGATGAATTTGGAGTAATAGAGCATGACACCACTCTAGACGTCATAGAGAACAATCGGAAGGAGAGGGATTGGACATTATTGAATATGGTTTTGCATGGAAATTCCATCAAAAATCTAATCCAATCAACGACCACCCTGACGGAGGATGCACGGCTAGTGCAAGAAATACTAAGGCATACCGTCCTATTGAAATCCGGAGATACACGAAAAATAACGGCTCAACTTAATTATGTGACGTATATGATTTTGGAGCGAGAGTCGTTTGATGTGGCGGATTTTGTCCTCTCGATAGTACGATACTCATTTAGATTGAAAAGTCCTAATTGGAAGAAGTTGAACACCCTGCCACTTGGAGCCGTCATCCAACGGATCTTATATAAGAAATATACGTGGATTGACCCCAAATTGTACTTCAATGATTGTATCCCAATGATATATTCGACGAGTGGAACACCTTCCATCGGCCGATCAACACGAGGAGGGTCATCAAGGAGGAGTGAACCGGTGTCCACTATCCGAAACCCGCCAATTCCTAGAGGTGGATCGTTGCAAGAAGGGTTAGACGACTTGCGAGAGTCGTTCGAAGAACATAAGAGGGATGTAAAGAAAAACTTTTTGGGAATTCAGAAATTCTTTAAATTTCTGACCAAAAGTTTGAAGTTGAAGCCCACTCCAGCCGAAGTAACAGAATGGGAAGATCCGGTCATGGAGCCGCCCCGTACATCGACCCGCAGAGCACGTCGGACGCGAAGCAACGAGTACAGTTCGGCTGATGATCAAGGAGAGACTAGTGGAGGTGACAACAGAAATTTTTGAAGATTTCTGGAAGGCTGGACATTTTGCCACTATCGTCGGGCGACAGTCACTATCGCCGGCGACAGTGAAATTTCATTAATTTCCTTAGATTTTGATTTCATGCTGTAATATTATCTATTATGTAATGGTATGTCGTATTTCTTCTGGAAGAATGTAAGACTTAATATGGAATGTTAAAAATTGTGGTGTTTCTACTTACGATTAATGGAATGCTCATTTTGGTTTATTGTTCATGATGTTAATAATGAAATTATGTTAATTTTTTGTGTGGCTTGCGATAGTAATTTATTAATTTGACAAGTCTAGAATTCCTAGGTCTAATCGTAAGAACAAAAAACAGGAATCTGGAAGTGGTTTAGTGAAAATATCCGCAAGCTGTGAATCGATGCTTATAAAATTGACTTTAATCGTATTTTATTTTATGTGATCTCTTATGAAATGGTGATGTACGTCAATGTGTTTGAATCTAGAATGATGAACTGGATTATACGTTAAGTCAATTGCACTTTTATTATCACATTTTAATTCAATGGTTTCATGAACTATACCAAAATCTTTTAATGTTTGCTTCATCCATAAAGCTTGTGCACAACAACTGCCTAGTGCTATGTACTCGGCCTCAGTGGTAGATAAGGCAACAGAATTCTGTTTTCTACTCGACCAAGAGATAAGTGAAGGGCCAAGAAAATGACAGGTGTCACTAGTGCTTTTACGATCTAATAAACACCCAGCATAATCAGAATCAGAAAAGTCATGTAATATAAACGTATTGTTATGTGGATACCATAATCCTAATTTAGATGTGCCAATAAGATATCTAAAAATGCGTTTAACTGCTTTTAAGTGAGATTCTTTGGGATTAGCTTGAAATCTAACACATAAACATACAGCGAACATAATATCAGGCCTAGAGGCAGTCAAATATAATAGTGATCCTATCATTCCTCTATAAAGTGTTTGATCTATGGATATTTCACTCTCATCTTTTCCTAACTTTAATGAGACACTTATGGGGGTATTTGCTTGTTTTAGATTTTCAAACCCAAATCTTTTTAAAACATCATGAATATATTTAGATTGGCAAACAAAAATTCCATCATGCTTTTGAGTGATTTGAAAACCAAGAAAATAAGTAAGTTCGCATACCATGCTCATTTCAAATTCATTCTTCATAATTTCAATAACACTATCACACAATTTCTCATTTGTGGATCCAAAAATAATATCATCAACATATATTTGTAAAACGATAAGATCGTCATGGATATCTTTAACAAATAAAGTACAATCAGCACTGCCCATTTTATAATCATTTTTTAATAAATAAATAGTCAATCTATCATACCATGCTTGGGGTGCTTGTTTCAAACCATACAAGGCTTTTTCTAATTTATAAACATGATCAGGAAATGTAACATCAACAAAGCCTGGAGGTTGTTCTACATAAACCTCCTCCTTAATATACCCGTTAAGAAAAACAGTTTTAACATCCATTTGAAACAATTTAAACTTCTTGAAACTAGCAAATGCAAGAAATATTCTAACTGCTTCTAAATGTGCTACAGGTGCAAAAGTTTCATCAAAATCTATTCTTTCTATTTGTAAATAACCTTTCGCTACGAGTCTAGCTTTGTTCCTAGTGACCCTAGATTCACTATCAAGTTTATTTTTAAAAATCCATTTAACTCATACAACAGGATAATTTGACGGTCTTTCTACTAACTTCCAAACTTTATTACGTTCAAATTGATTAAGCTCGTCATTCATAGCTAAAAACCAAGAATTATCATTTAAAGCAGTTTCAACGCTTTTAGGTTCTATATCAGAAATAAAGCACATATTTGAAAATAATTCTCGTACGGATGAACGAGTACTTACTCCTCGTGATGGTTTTCCAATAACCAAATCTTGGGGATGATCTTTTGAAAATCTTAGTTCGCTTGGAGGCACATATTCTTGCTCTTCTTCTTCTTCATCATCTTGTTCGACTCCTTTTTCTTCATCTTTGTCTCCAAGATTTTCATCGTCATCCACCCTTTGTAGAGGGGAGAGCTCTTCATTTTTTACATGTATTATTAGCTTCTACACAAGAAGAAAACTCATCAAATTTAACATGTATTGATTCTTCAACTACTTTTGTCCTCTTATTGTAAACTCTATAAGCTTTACTTGTAGAAGAAAAACCAATAAAAATGCATTCATCACACTTCTCATCAAATTTGCCAAAATTATCCTTAGTGTTCAAAACAAAACATTTACATCCAAAAACTTTAAAATAAGACACATTCGGTTTCTTTTGAAAATATAACTCATAAGGTGTTAATTTTAAGATGGGTTGAAGCATAACACGATTAATAACATAACAAGAAGTACTAATAGCTTCAGCCCAAAATGATCGAGGTAATTTGTATTCAGATAACATAGTGCGAGCTAATTCCTGCAAAATTCTATTTTTCCTTTCCACCACACCATTTTGTTGAGGTGTACGAGGAACAGAAAATTCATGTTTAATTCCTAACTCATTGCAAAAAAAAAACAAATTTCTCATTATCAAATTCACCTCCATAATCTGAACGATTGCATTTTATTTTTAAATCTCTTTCATTTTGAACACGTAAACATAATTTGGAAAATTCTAAAAATACATCAAATTTAGACGATTAGAAAATTGTCCAACTAAAACGAGAGAAATCATCAATCAAAATAAAAGCATAATTTCTACCTCCTTGGCTTAGTGTATTAACAGGACCAAACAAATCCATGTGTATTAATTCTAAAGGCCTAGTGGTGGAAACGATATTTTTACTTTTAAAAGAATACTTTGTAAATTTTCCTTTTTGACATGGTGAACATAAAGATGATAAATTTCCATGCAAAAAAAGTAAACTTTTAACAAGTTTATTTTGAGACAATTTTATGATAAGATTTGAACTAGAATGTCCAAGACGTCTATACCACAAATCTAATTCCTCATTTTTAGAAATAAAACATTTTAACGAAAAATGTGATAAATCATTAAACCTAACCATGTAAATATTTTGAAATCTAGGAACGGTAATAACAATATCATTTGTTTTAGAGTTAATAATTTTGCATTGGTTTGAAGATGAATCAAACAAGACATTTAAGTCAATATCACATAGTTGACTTATTGAAATTAAATTATACTTCAAACCTTTAACATATAAAACGTTTGAGATAGAAAATGATTTGTTACCTACTACTCCAATGCCGATGATTTTCCCCTTTCCATTGTCTCCAAAAGTAACTACTCCTCCTTTCTTCATCTCCAGGCTAAGGAACTGTGATTTATTGCCCGTCATTTGCTTGGAACACCCTGAGTCTAAGTACTACACGTCTTCTTTGTCCTTAGCCTACCAACACACCTAGAAAGAGGATGAGAGTAAAAATCCGGCTACCCAAGTGGTTCCTCCCATAGAATAGGTGGAAGCCTTAGGCACCTAGATTTGTTTGACTGAAAAGTATCCCATCTTCTTACAAGTATGTGTTGGTGACCAAACTTATAACATTTGGCACACTTGATGAAAGAAGATGACAGATTCTTTAAAGTAAATTTTGATCATTTGCTTGAAGCTACAGGGACATGTGATTTATTGTTTTTAACCTGAAAATTAACATTCCTAGAATTTTTCTTATCGCCGGCGACAGTGGCTGTCGCTGGGCGATAGCATTCAGGAGAGTATCCAAGTCCGAATTTTCCAGAACTATAGTACTGGTTTCCCAAAATCATATTTAGAGATTTTTGGCCCACTCAAAATTTGTTAGTGTCCATTTCTAAATTTCGGACTTGTCCCCTTAGTACATTATTTTCGGCAACTATGGTGCCACAACAATTAGCGAAGGACTTCTTGCTGCCTTCCACTTAAGATTGAGAGAATTTTAGAGATCTCTCTAAGGCCTCTTTCTCAACCCGAGTCTGAGTCTTACAGAGATCTTTCTCAAGTTCCACTATCTTTGTCAAAGATGGACAATCCTCTTGACAAGACGCTTTCTCTTTTCCAAAAATTTTTACTTCATTTTTTTGTTTTTTATTTTCTTTATTTAAAACTTTATTTTCAGATTTGATCAACTTAATTTCATGCAATTTTTTATCTAAATACTCACAAGTACTCAAAAATTCTGAAAATAAATCATCATAAGTTTCAGGAGTTACCTCAGTGTCGCTCTGGACAATGCTTCCTTCATCATAAGATGAAGCGCTCTTTCCCATCAAGCACATGTTGGCCTCCTCTTCATTTTCTGACCCTGAACTGCTCGACTCCTCAGAAGTGGCTTCATCCCATGTTTCAGCCTTTAGAACCTTCTTCCTATCTTTCTTTCCGTGCCTCTTCTCCTTCAGCTTTTTCAGATACTTTGGGCACTTGCTCTTTATGTGACCAATCTTCCTGCAATGATAGCATTCAGGTGGTGGTCTATCTTCATCATCCTCTTCTTCAGCTTGGGATTTTCCTTTCCTATTCTCATATTCTTTCTTCTTGAAAAATCTCTTGAAAGAATTTATTCTTTCAGGATTTCTCATAAACCTCATGAACTTCTTAACAAACAAACTATCTTCATCTTCATCATCACTTTCATCAGACTCACTTTCCTTCTCCTTCTTGGACTTCAATGCCAAAGCTTTCTTTCTTGGCTCCAAGCTATATTCTTATTGTTGAATCCTCAACTCTACTTCATGAGTTTTTATGTTTCCTATGAGATTCTCAATTTGGAAAGACTTTAGATTGTGTGACTCCGAGATGACAGTCACTTTAGGATTAAACTTCGGGGGAAACGATATAAGTATTTTCCTCACCAAATCTCCATTTGAGAAATTCTTCCCTAGAATCCTCGAGTCATTTACTATCTTGCTAAACCTCGTGTACATGGAGTCTATATCTTCATCAACCTCCATCTTGAACTTCTCAAACTCCGATTCTAGATGGAAAACTTCGAATCTTTTACCTGTGATGTACCTTCATGAGTAACTTCAAGAAGATTCCAAATATCATATGCAGTATCACATGCACAAACGCGATTAAATTCAGTCATATCTAACGCACAGAATAAAGCGTTCATTGCATTAGCGTTATTTTTACAACGAAGCTCATCAGCTTCGTCCCATTTGTCCTTGGGTTTCTCCACAGAGACACTTCCCACAACAGTTATAGGAGCAGTGTAGCATGTTTCTACCATGCCCCAAACATCGATATTTAGTGCTATTAGAAAGCATCACATTCGAGCTTTCCAATAATTGTAGTCAGTGCCCCTGAATAAGGGAGGTCTACTAATACCTTGCCCCTCAGAAAACGCGTGCGTGTTTTGCGCCATTACTCCTGGTGGTGAAACCGTTTTTGGAGTAACCTACCTCGGATACCAAATGTTGGATCTTACGGCGCCCTTAGAGGGGGGGGGGGGGGTGAATAAAGGTTCTTCTAAATTTTCTTAAACAATTTGAGCAACCTTTACAAAATGAATAACCACAAAATAATAGAAGAGAGCAAATAGACACAAGCTAGAAACAATAATGATATATTTCAAAAGAGTTAAAGTGAATACAATGTGTCTCTATAGAGCTAGAGACAAAGACTCATGAAATAAATAATTTGCTAGTGTATTCGCCGGTTCTTCTACCAAGAACCGGCAGGCTGAAGCGTATCTCTCCCTAGATCTTGCTACTAGCCTCCCCCAAGATCTAACCCCGATCTAGACGCTGCACACAAGGCAACGATTTCTCCCTAAGCCACACAAGGACTTGGACGCCACTCATAAGGCGGCGATTTTCCCCTAAGCCACACAAGGACCTAGATGCCACGCACAAGGCGGTGATTTTCCTTCCGATTACAATGAGGAAATAAATGAAAAATAACAAAAACAAATTGAGCACTTTAGGCTAGACACTCCCTTCAAACAAAGCACTGAAGATGCCGATGAATCCTTGCAAGAGATGCTTTGAATGCTTCGCACGTGCCGTCAATCTTCCGCGCTATTTGGCCTTCTAAGGAGTATGGAGTATCTCTGAGTTCTGGAGCTCTCTGGAACGTCTATGAAGGTAAGTGCACTCCAAGTAATGAATTTCGTAACTTTCTCAGAAAATGAGAGGCTTTTATATTCTGGCGCTATCGCCGGGCGATTCTGGGTATCACCATCTGGCAATAGTGGTAATTGTTGGCACGTGTCCCACGAACTCCTCATTTTCGCATCGCACAAACGTTGAGCGCCGAAACGTGCACTATCGTCGCGCGATACCGGATATCGCCATCTTGCGATTGAGAAATAACGGTAGCCACGATTTCGTCGAGCGTCGAGCGGAAATGCGTCGAGTGGCGTGATCGCCTGTGGTGATACCTACTATCGCATGGCGATATCTTTGCGTCGAGTGTCGAGTGGCGCTCTCGCCTGTTGGCGATACCCACTATCGCCTGGCGATATCGCCCCAGCTCAATTCTGATCTGATTCACCATCAAAAAGATATGAGATATTAACCTGTATTACCTGCACACCAATAACATCCAAATATCAAATACAAACAAGATTTGTTATTAGCAAACTAGGAAGCATGGAATGCATGCTCCAATAAGGAATGTTGTGCAAACACATCTTAAGTGTATACAAATCGAAGAATATAAAACAAATAAATTCTTGTTACCAACTAAAGAGATTCACTCTTGCAGCCAAGAAAGAACTTGATCTTTCAAAGAGCACTTCCGTGAAAGAAGTCCAACCCAGTTTGGTGTTTAGAAACCATCTTCTACGGTTCACTTACAACTTAGCCCAAATAGTTGATATGTGTTATCCGGTCCAACAACACGTCTTGTCTGCCTTGACTAAATTGAGGAGCACGAAAAATATTGTAGACAAACAAGAGGGGTTGAAGAATGGATTTGATAAAAAAAATTCAAAGTACAAGCATATTGAAGGATCCAAAAGGAGCATGTCCTAAAGGAGTGTCAAATGCTCGATTGAAGAATTTTTTTGAAAAAGCAGCAAAAAAGCAAAGTAAGTTTATTTTTTTATATTTGATTTGTAAAATTATTTTTCATATGCTTGCAACTATGTTTAATTTAAATAATGTGCAAACTATGTTGGGAGGAAAAAAGGAGCATAAATCTATCACAAGACGATCAGATGAAGAAACAAAGGAGTCCGACTTTATGGGCAATGGCAACTTTGAGTAAAGCCATAAAAATGTGTCCCACAATGTGTTCAATGAGGCGATTGACGAAGTGTCTTTGTGCACGCCCTTCAATTTTTATAGTGTCCCTGATGTGTTTCTTTGGTGAACATTTATAGTTTTTTTATTTATTAACACTTTTGTATTCATGTAATCACAAACCTTCACAGGATCTGTAATGTTATTATTCTGTGAAATTGTAGTCGGATTCAGCGTGCATAGACCTAAAAAATTGTAATGATTGATACTGTGTAGATCCAGCCGGATTTGTAGTCGGATTCAGCGTGCATAGACCTAAAAAAATTGTAATGTTTGATACTGTGTAGATCCAGCCGGATTTGTACCGTGATTGGACAACAAAACAATAATGCTATCATGATAGAAATAAAACTGTCAGCATTATGTCTTCGCCAACAACTTACAGTCCACTATCAAATGGGATTAGGCATAAAACTATCATGACAGAAGATAAAATATTTCACATGTATTAGATCAATTAGTAAAATAATTGTGTATAGTAATTATACCATTCAAAGAGCACATTATGGTTCTGTATAGCACCAGCCGGATATTCAGTGAAATTGGTGCAAAAAAATATTGTAATGTTGTGATACTATATAGATCCGGCCGGATTTTCAGTGTGCATGGCCAAAAAAATACTATAATGTTATGATACTATATAGATCCGGTCGAATTTTCAGTGTGCTTGGGCCAAAAAAACAGGCAATCTTATTGACATGGCCCCTTACAGGCTATATTTGTCCCCTGCAAGCTAATCAGTAACAATGATTTTCACAACATAATGTCCTCAAAGTAGAGGTAAAAAATATACTGTAGTGAACAAAACAAACCAACAAGTCATAGTCAACAAAACAAATCAACATGACAAATGTCAAAATACAATCAAACATGGCAAACTTCAAAAAATAGCAGACTAAACCGCATTTAAATTGTCCAAATAAACGCAACTGTTACCTATTGTTTGGAGCAAAATAATTCTAGCAACTCGATCGCAATCTCCGCTCTAAATTTGGGCATACTTTTATGCCACCCTTTGAATTTTGACCAGAAAATTGATTTGTACCTTGCTTCAGCCTCCATGTATTTAAGCACAAAGACTCCACAATAATCACCTCCTTCATGAGTAGGTGCTTGCCCCATTAGTGTTATTTATTTTTAAGTAATATCTGACGGAAGAGCATTGCAAACATTCTCTTGTAAGCCTGTTATCTATGAGAACATAATCAAAAATTTATAAAAATGAATATATCAATGTTGGCAAAATCTGCTTGAAAGTGAGGTGATAGATCTGATATGCTTAAGAGTTTTTAGAAAATAAAAATGAAATAAAATTCACAGCACATAAGGAAGAAAACAGAGCAAGCAAACAAGACGACACAAGGAAATTTATAGTGGTTCCCCAAATCTGGGTAATCCACTCTTCTACCACTCTGGTAGGAATCCACTGCAGGATGAGTTGATCAGGTGTCCTGGGCACCAATGAGCTTTTGATAAGGTGCTCAAAAACCAAATCAGATTTTTTGATCAGGTGTCTTGCCACCACTGAGTTTTGATAAGGTCTCAGAAACCAAACACAAACTTTTGAAGAGAGTTTGAAAAACCCTTTACAGAGATGGGGATGAGAGAGTGATGGAAGTCTTCTCTTTCTCAAGCAACTGAGAAGACTATGTGGATTCAGTGATGTTGTCAAAGCTCCCCCTGAGATGTAGAATAGTTCAGGAGTGGAAGCTTTGCTTCAGGGTGTAGGCCTTCAACTAGATGAAAATCTCCAGCAAGCTCTGTAGACAAATCTGAATATGTTGTCTCTTGAAATCTTTTTCTCTCTCTGTCTCTTGTTGTTATTTCTGAGCCTCTCTGCTATATATCTTTTTTATCTTCTGTATAAAATATATATATGTATCCACTGGGCTGAGGAAAGTCATTTGAATTCTTGTTTGATGCGGCAGAGACATTTTCAAGAAAAGAAACTGTCTTGGAAAGGTAACTGACAATAAACCTCTGAATTGATTCATATTTAATGCAGCCTCCCAACGGCTATATTCATAAGAATATTTAGCATTAAATATATTAGCTGTAAATTCCAGGAATCAGCATTTGATGTTCTTTCTTTTGCTGATCCAGCAGCCATTACTGTGAGAGAGTCCCAAATTTCCTTTGCAGATGAACATTCAGCAATCTCTTGGAAAATTTCATCAGACATTGATTCTGCAAGAATGTTCATTGCTTGTGCATCAGCCATCTTAAGCTGTTTTTGAGCTTCTGTAGCTGCAGATGGTGTAAAGGGACCTGACAAAATAGAATTATAAATGGCTTCATCAATAGAGTTCATAAAAAGCCTAATCCTTGCCTTCCATAGTGCAAGCTTGTCCAGATTGCACTTAGGAGGTCCAGTGCTTGACCATTCTTCATTTTGTGCCATGAAAAACTCTTAAGAACAATAAGATCTATCAAGGATCTTTTGATTCAGGTGTTAGCCTGTACAACCACCAAGGTGTGGTATGTTTAACCAACCTCGCTTTGATACCAATTGAAAGTGAGGTGATAGATCTGATATGCTTAAGAGTTTTTAGAAAATAAAAATGAAATAAAATTCACAGCACATAAGGAAGAAAACAGAGCAAGCAAACAAGACGACACAAGGAAATTTATAGTGGTTCCCCAAATCTGGGTAATCCACTCTTCTACCACCCTGGTAGGAATCCACTGCAGGATGAGTTGATCAGGTGTCCTGGGCACCAATGAGCTTTTGATAAGGTGCTCAAAAACCAAATCAGATTTTTTGATCAGGTGTCTTGCCACCACTGAGTTTTGATAAGGTCTCAGAAACCAAACACAAACTTTTGAAGGGAGTTTGAAAAACCCTTTACAGAGGTGGGGATGAGAGAGTGATGGAAGTCTTCTCTTTCTCAAGCAACTGAGAAGACTATGTGGATTCAGTGATGTTGTCAAAGCTCCCCCTGAGATGTAGAATAGTTCAGGAGTGGAAGCTTTGCTTCAGGGTGTAGGCCTTCAACTAGATGAAAATCTCCAGCAAGCTCTGTAGACAAATCTGAATATGTTGTCTCTTGAAATCTTTTTCTCTCTCTGTCTCTTGTTGTTATTTCTGAGCCTCTCTGCTATATATCTTTTCTATCTTCTGTATAAAATATATATATGTATCCACTGGGCTGAGGAAAGTCATTTGAATTCTTGTTTGATGCGGTAGAGACATTTTCAAGAAAAGAAACTGTCTTGGAAAGGTAACTGACAATAAACCTCTGAATTGATTCATATTTAATGCAGCCTCCCAACGACTATATTCATAAGAATATTTAGCATTAAATATATTAGCTGTAAATTCCTTTAATTAAACCTTGAATAACTCTAGCCAGCTGTCTCCAATAACTGCACAGGAAATCACCAAAATTTAATCTAAAAAGCTTCTCCAATCTGCGTTCGACTATAGTGGAACTCCGTTCGACTATCGTTGAACTCCGTTCGACTATAGTTGACCTGCATCTGAGTTATCTGTTCTCTTGGAGCTGAACACAGAAATAGTTGAACTCCGTTCGACTATAGTTGAACTCCGTTCGACTATAGTTGAACTCCGTTCGACTATAGTTGAACTCAGTTTGACTATTTCTGGACTGCAATAGTTGAACTCCGTTCGACTATCTCTGGACTGCAATAGTTGAACTCCGTTCGACTATCTCTGGACTGCAATAGTTGAACTCCGTTCGACTATCTCTGGACTGCAATAGTTGAACTCCGTTCGACTATCTCTGAGAGCTAAAATTTCTGAACTTTAAAATTGATTTTCTCTGGAATTCTTCTGCACTTCTTCTGGGATTCTTTCTGAAGAATACTTGGAAAGCCCTATGACCCTTAGACTATACATTTTGGGTCAAACTAATAAACCATAATAGTGATCCTTACCCAAATCCAACCTTGGGTTCCAACACTGCTGATGCATCTTGTTAGGCATCGAGTCATAAAAGTACCTGAAAGTCCACCTAGTGTCAACTATCTTCACCTATGGGGGGGGGGGGAATAGGTGACGTGCAGCATTTTTGCGGAATTTAAAATTGTACCTGCACAATAAAAATAAACAGCACAGCACACAGAATACACAAGCTATTTATAGTGGTTCCCCGATTTGGGTACATCCACTTTCCCCCTTCGACCTATCTCCCAACAAGGGACGACTCGGTCTCTTCACCAACAGGATTGAAATCCAATCCTTGCACTATCGGAAGGAACCCTTCCACACGTAGGAGTCAACACTCCCACAACACGGGTTGCACCCAACCCTTACAACTAGGAACCAAAGTTCCTTTACAACAAAAGTAAAACTAGAATGTACAAGAGATACAAACTACGTTTGGAGACTAAGGTGTCCCTCTTCGTTGACGACGTGTTCTTGAAGTCCACGAGGAGTCCACAACCCTAGATCTCTCTTGGAGAGAATCTCCCCAGAACCGGCGGCGGCAAGATGGGCGGCGGCTAGGTTCACGGGATCGGCGGCGACAACGATGTGCGGCTGATGTACTTTGGAGATCCAAACTTCGTAGCGAAGCTAGCTAGGTCTTCCAACGGTCAATCTAGGATCGATCGTCTCGATCGATTCGGACGGGGAAGTTTTTCCCGATCAACAAATCGAGAGACAAGGGATCTCTGGATAGACACGTGAGACTCTAAGCTTGGCTAAGCTTCTGTCGCCGGAAGATCAGGAAGAAATCTCGATCAAGGTCGGCGAACGACTTGCTTGCGCGGTGACGGCGGCGGCGGAGCAGATTCGCGATTTTAGGTCAAGATCGTCGCTCGGCTTCTTTCTGTGTCTACTGTTCCAAAATACGCCTGTATTTATACTGTAGACAACTTCAAGATGACCGTTGTGGGTCCCACAAGAAGAAAACCCTAGTTCCGGTTCAACACAGTGCCAGCGGCAGAATCCGGTCCAGCTGTTTCCAGAAAAATTGCCTAAGTCAAAATCGGCGAGAATCGAAGGTGATTCTCGACGAATCGGCGAGAATCAGTTAGTGATTCTCGACGATTCGTCGAGAATCACTAGTGATTCTCGCCGAATCACTTGATAATTCTCGCCGAATCACTTGTTCATTCTCGACGAATATTACTTGGCCATGATCTGCTCAACGATGGGTTCGGCGAGAATCACTAGTGATTCTCGCCGAATCTTACTTGGCACCGCTTTGAGGTAGCCGGATAGAGTCGGCGAGAATCACTAATCACTCGGCGAGAATCACTTGATTCTCGTCGATTTATACTTAGACGATTTTTCGTCTTTCCTCCCAAGAGCTGCTCCTTGACCCATCCTTGCTCCTTGTCTGCTCTTGCATTAACACAGCCTTGTACTTGAAATTAAGTACACTCCAATAGAGAGAGTACACGTAGGCCAACACACTGATCTGCTCAACGAGGGATTACGTCGTGCAGACCCGTGTTGTTGAAACCGGAATCCGGCCTCTTGTGGAGTCCGACCCTTGATGAAGGGGTGGTCTCGCGCCTACTTTGCTCCTGCAAGAAAAACAACGAAGAAGACAAGAAAACACAGACCCAAGGGCTCGGCAGGGAGGTCCCACCACAAACCCGGAAGATCTCTGAGTGCTTCCCCTCCTTAGCCAGAAGTCGAGCTAAGGTACTCGCAGAGAACACTTGGAAACGAGAGTCAGGAGGCACAAAAAGCGTGTCCTCTGAGGTACCCCTTGGGTCTTATTTATAGTTTTTCGGAATCTGAACTGCCAATAACCAAGATAACTGTCCTGAAAATACCAAAAGACCCTTAGCTGGGTCTGCCAATAGCCAAACTCCGCTGTTCTGAGGGGCTATGCGCAGTCTAACCTGGTCTGCCAACAGCGTGGCTCCGCTATTCTGAGGGGCTATTCGCACCCCTGGGGAGTCAGCTCGCCTCCAATCCTCCTCCTTGGGAGGCGGGCGCGACCTGGCTTCAGCTGCCCGCTCATGCTCCCTGGGCGAGCGCGAGCCGGACGTCGCGACCTGCCTTGCTTCTGCCGGGGCGGACCGGCAGCCAGGTCGCGTGCCGGGCCGGACCGGCGGCCACTACGACCCCCGATCGGCTCGCCAGTCGCGGGTCGCCAGACCCATCCGCTTTGGTCAGTGATTCTCCGCTCGCCACGCTCGCTCGCTCGCCGGCTCGCTCGCTTGGAATGGGCGGGCGCGGGCCGGCTCTTCTTCCGTATAGCCCTTTTGCCGTTAGGATGCGGGTCGCGGGACCAGGTCTGCTCGGCCTCCCTGGCGGGACCCGCTCGCCGGACACGGGGTTGTACACAATCCCCGCTCTTTTTGAGCTTGATTCAAGCTCGGAAAGAATCATCCAACCCGCATGTTTGGCGAGCACTGTGCTGAGCTGGCAGGGAATCTTCTGGTGGGGCCCCACTGTCCGGCTATAAATACACCGCTGAGCCCAGGAGAGGGCTCCCCAAATCCCCTCATTTTCCTTGAACAGACCGGTTTCTCGATGCCGGTCAGCGAAGAGGCGCGAGCTCGCCTGGCGGCAGCGGGCCTGAAGACTCAGGAGGAGGCCCTCGAGGCCGCCCCTTGGCTAGCACGTGGGTCTCCCGGCCCTCTCTTTAGGCCGGCGAAGGGAAAGATTGTTAGGCGGTCTCAGGCGGGTGACTGTCCGGGCTCCAGCTCGGCGGCGGGCGTTGAGGTCGTCCCTGGGGTACGTGACCTTCCTCGGATTATCGATGTACCTCTGATCTTTTGTTTTGCAGGCAACTCCTCGTGGAGAGGTGGGGAACGGGGGAGAGGATCGCCCCCCTCCCTTGTCGCCTGAGAGGGTCGCTAGTTCCCCAGTTCTGGACCGCCCACCTCCGGAAACCCCCCGCCCGCCGGCTTCCCACGGACTGGGAAAATCTCTTGAGTCCCTCGAGGGAGAAAGCTTTCAGGGTCGGCCGGGCTCCTCTCGCCCGTCCGTCGGTGCGGGCGACGTGCCAACCCCTGGTGAGCTGGTACTTACCGTTGGATTTATCCTTGTTCGCTCCTTCTGACTCGTCCCGTTTGTAGGCTACCACAGGGCCTCCTCCGAAACTGAGACGAGCGAAGGGTATTCGCCTCCGCCCGACGTGGACAGTGTCTCTGATTACCTGGGCGACCCGGCCGATGCGGTGGGGATGAAGAGGCAGGTGACGCGGCTGTTCCAAAAACACACGCTGCTGCTGCAGGAGATCGTGAAGAGGGTCGATGAAGACAAGGCCGAGACCGAGGCCCGGCTCGCGGCCTTGGAGGGCCCTCCGCGCGCAGCGGAAGACGACGATGTCACTTCACCGGGCGTGCACATCACGCGAGCCGAGGGGCATCTTAGGAGCGCCACAGAGCAAGTCGGCCTGGCTCAGCGGGAACTGGTGGCGGTTCGCGATTACCACAACCCTCGCGTGCCGCCGCGATCGGGAACGAAGCGGCGGCACAGGTGGAAGTGGGTCGAGTACTGATCCAGCCTTCCGCCCCCCGCTTGCGGGATACCGCGGGGTTGCTGTTATTTCAGAGTTATCTTGTATTTGTAATCACTTGCGACTCTTTTAGCCCTCCTATGGGCCTAACTTTTTATTGCTGAGATGTATTGAAATTACCAAGCTGTTGCTTTTGCTTTCTGCGGGGCGGGACAGGGGAGGCGTTCATTCTGCCTGACCCGCTGATCGGGGCGGGGGCGAGCCGAGGGGCTCGCCAGCCGGGTGTCTCCCGGCTCGCGCGGGATCCCGGATGGGTGCGGGTCGAGACTCGCCCGCTCGGGTCTTCCGCGAACGCGGCCGGGCGAGAACCGCGCCTGATCGGCCTTTGGGGTGCGGTTGCGCGCGGGAAAGTCGAACCGTCGGGCTGATTTTTGCTATCTGCACCCCCTCTTTCGGCTGGAAGTTTCCCGCCCTTTCTCTTTCCCTATAAATAGGCCTTGCCGGTTCTTATTCCCTCACCGATTCCAAACGTCCTCTCGCTTCCTTTTTCCCGCGAAGTACGGTTCGCGCTCGCCTTCTGGATCTGTCTCGCACGTTCGGCGACGATCTGATGGGAATGGGCGGAGGCGGCGGCGACGTGGACGGACGAAGTAAGTGCGCTTGGACCTTCTCAGAGCATGATTTTCCTCACGCCGTCATCTCTGAACGCGAGTACCTGGATGCTCTCAGCGACCATGTTCCGCCGGACTTTTCCGCGAGATGGCCCGGGGATGGGGAAAAGATCAACGACTTATCTAGGGACGAGCTCGCCATCCCCCTTGCTCACTTTGAGGTGGGCCTGCGGCTACCCCTGTGGCCCGAGGTGCGCCAGGTGCTGAAGTATTTCGGGGTCGTCCTAGGCCAGATGACCCCGAACTCCATAGCCGTTATGGTGGGGTTCGCCTGCTTCCTGCGAGAGGAGCGAGTGGAGTTCAGCCTCGCCGTTTTCCGGAAACTGTTTTCATTCCGGGCGAATCGGGACGGGACCACCTACTTCTCCAGCGCCCACCTCAAGGTGCGGGAGACAGTCAATAAGAGTCATAATTGGCTCAAGAAGTTCCTGTTCGTGAAAGGGGATTTCGGCAACGTCCCCTTCTCGCCGGTTGAGCTTAGCGAGGCGAGCTACCGGCCGCCCAGCCTAGGCGGTCATGAAGCCGACTTGTGCGCGTTCTTTGCCGGGAAGAATTTCGAGGTCGCATACCTGCGCCGCCATCTTGACGACCTCTCCGCCGTCCCGCCAGGGGGAGGTTTGCCACTCGTCGCTGTTCTGACTTGCCCCTCCCCCCCTTTTTTCCCTTATCTCACCCCTTCTCCTTGGCAGGCGAGCGCGACATCCCTCTTCACCCCCCTTATGAGAGCGCTCGGATCCCCTCCGGGGTTCTTGCCCGAGCTCAGGCTGCGGATGCTGCTCAGCGCGACACCACGCCGGTCCCGGCCAAGAAGCGACCGGGTGGCGGACAACCCACCCCTCCGCCGAAGGTAGTGAAGACCGTGGGCCAACAACCCGCCACGAGCCAGAGGAAAGGCAAGGCCCCCGCGGTCCTCCCGGCCGAGGGCCCTTCGCCCCCGCTGGTTGCTTCGACCAGCGACACCCCGGACAGGGCGGCGGGCACCTCCGCGCCGCCGGATGGGTCTCAGGCTGCCGCGAAGCCGGTGCCGAGGGGTCACCGCAACTTTGGCTATGGCGAGAGATATCTGGACGAGCTCGGCGCGCCGCTCCTTTCGTGGGACAAGGAGTCGAATCGCGCCGCGATCTCGACCTTGCTGCCGAGTTGGATGGAGCAGGACACCATCGGCGGGGAGGCCTACAACTTCTCGTTCGACCTGTACTCGCGAGAAGACGCCGCAATCTACGACAAAGAGGTGACGCGGGTATTGGTTCACGAGAGCGCGCGGGCCCAGCTACGCGGCCTGGAGCTAGCTCATATGGTAGGGAGGCGCTGCACCCAACTGGAGCGGAACTCCACCTCCCTGAAGAAGCTGGCGGACGAGAGGGAGGAGGCTCAGAAGCTCGCTCAGGAGGACGCGAACCTTCAGAGGAGGCGGGCCGACGCGGCAGAGGAGTCCCTCGCGCAATACCTGGGCGGGGTGGTACGCGCTCATCCTGAACCACCGCCCCTTCTTGCGAATGCAGCTCATGATTCTTTTCCTTTCTTTTCCCAGGACGCGGCGACGGCAAGCCGGATGGGCGCCGAGATCGCCACCCTTGGTCAGGACAAGGCGATGCTGGAGGCGCGAGTACGCGAGCTGGAGGCCGCCGCCGTTGTGCCTCCTCCAGACAGCAGGGTCTGTCCGCTCGACCACCTCTCCGACTATGACTTGGAGGTGCTGATGCAAAAGAACGCCGCCAGCGCCGCGAAATACACGATGCAAATGCTGCGACGCGCGGATCTCCTCAAGAGTGAGGCGGCGGAACTCTCGGCGGGCGACGTGGTGCCGGCGTTATTCCTTCCCGTGCCGGACCCTGGGGACAAATCCTTCCGGCCCGTTTAGGACTTCTCCCCCCGGATCTCGCGTCACCCCAGTTTTTTGTCATTTGTTTGTCAGATGTATATTATCATGTGTGTTTACCTGTTTTAAGATGTACGCGCGGGCTGTGCCTAGACTTCGCGATTTTCACCTATTATTGCTTTTATAAGTGCTTTCGCGCCCGCCTTTTTCGTATATTTGCTATCGCCATGCGACGCGTCCTGCCTCTGCGGCCCAGCCCCGGAAAAGGCGGCTGCTCGCCCGCCAAGCGAGGCGAGCTGGCTCGCCCTTTGCCTGAGTTATCGAATCTCTTGCGGGTTCTCGCCCAGGTTTCCGTCTCCGTTCCGCCGTCTTTCTCGGGGCTGGGTGGCCATGTTAGACCCCTTTTTTGGCTTATCTTCGTGATTCCAGTCTGCTATTAACGCCATTCGAGTAGTTTCCGGCCTGGCCGGCTGGGTGGGAGCCCGGCAGCGTGATTCGATCTGGGTCGTAATTCGTTGCCATCGAGTGACTTCCGGCCCTGCCAGCTAGGTGGGAGCCTGGCAGCGGGATCTTCTCGGAGTCCAAACTCATTCCATCGAGTGACTTCCGGCCCTGCCAGCTAGGTGAGAGCCTGGCAGCGGGATCTTCTCGAGGCTAGGGATGACACCGAGTGACTTCCGGCCCTGCCAGCTAGGTGAGAGCCTGGCAGCGGGATCTTCTCGGGGTCCAAACTCATTCCATCGAGTGACTTCCGGCCCTGCCAGCTAGGTGAGAGCCTGGCAGCGGGATCTTCTCGAAGCTAGGGATGACACCGAGTGACTTTCGGCCCTGCCAGCTAGGTGAGAGCCTGGCAGCGGGATCTTCTCGGGGTCCAAACTCATTCCATCGAGTGACTTCCGGCCCTGCCAGCTAGGTGGGAGCCTGGCAGCGGGATCTTCTCGAGGCTAGGGATGACACCGAGTGACTTCCGGCCCTGCCAGCTAGGTGAGAGCCTGGCAGCGGGATCTTCTCGGGGTCCAAACTCATTCCATCGAGTGACTTCCGGCCCTGCCAGCTAGGTGAGAGCCTGGCAGCGGGATCTTCTCGAAGCTAGGGATGACACCGAGTGACTTTCGGCCCTGCCAGCTAGGTGAGAGCCTGGCAGCGGGATCTTCTCGGGGTCCAAACTCATTCCATCGAGTGACTTCCGGCCCTGCCAGCTAGGTGGGAGCCTGGCAGCGGGATCTTCTCGAGGCTAGGGATGACACCGAGTGACTTCCGGCCCTGCCAGCTAGGTGAGAGCCTGGCAGCGGGATCTTCTCGGGGTCCAAACTCATTCCATCGAGTGACTTCCGGCCCTGCCAGCTAGGTGGGAGCCTGGCAGCGGGATCTTCTCGAGGCTAGGGATGACACCGAGTGACTTCTGACCCTGCCAGCTAGGTGAGAGCCTGGCAGCGAGATCTTCTCGGGGTCCAAACTCATTCCAATTCTTTGTGCAAGCTGGATATGGCAATTCTGGGGGGGGAGAAAAAGGAATTCATTATAACAAATCGTGTTGCTTACATGTGCTTAGGGAAAAAAACCTCTTCAGGTCGTCTCCACTCCAGGTGAGACTCAGGGTCTCGCCCTCTACATTTTGGAGCCGATAGCCCCCTGACTTCAAAGCTTCCTTCACAATGAATGACCCCTCCCAACTGGGGTTGAGCTTTCCTACGGACGCTGACCTCCCTGTCGCGTCCACCTTCTTCAGCACCAGGTCCCCTTCTGCGAACTGCTTGACCCTGACATGCTTGTCAAAGTATTTTGCCATCCTCCTTTTGACCTCCTCCTGTCGGATGGCCGAAAGGTCCCTCAACTCTTCCACCATGTCAAGGGAGAGTCTCAGCTCCTCCTCGTTCTCGACTCGCCATTCCTCTCGGCCCTCTCTAGCCGCCCCGACTCGCGGCGTTTGGACTTCAAATTCTATGTGGAGCACCGCCTCGTACCCATGGGAGAGTTTAAAGGGGGTCTCCCCCGTGGCCGTGTTAGGGGTGGTTCTTAGGGCCCAAAGAACTGCGGGGAGCTGCTCCACCCAGCTCCCCCTCAAGTTTTCCACCTTTTTCTTGAGGAGATTGACGATGATCTTGTTCGCGGCCTCCACCTGCCCGTTGCTCCTGGGGTGGTGGACCGAGGCGAACCTGAGGTCGATTCCAAGCTGCTCGCAGAAGCTGGTGAGCTCGGCACTGGCGAACTGGGGTCCGTTGTCGGTGACGATGGCCTGGGGCAGCCCATGGCGACAGATGATCTCCCCCCAAACGAAGTTCCTGATTACTTGGGAGGTCACCTTGGCCAACGCCTTCACCTCCATCCACTTCGAGAAGTAGTCGATCATCACAAGGAGGAACCTTCTCTGACCGCTGGCCTGGGGGAACGGTCCAACCAAATCCATTCCCCAGATTGCAAAGGGCCAGGGGGCCGTGATACTCTTGAGCTGTTGGGCCGGCTGCAGCTGGAGGGGGGCGAACAGCTGGCACTTATGACATCTCCATGCGAACTCCGTGGCGTCTCGGCCCAGGGTGGGCCAGAAATACCCTTGCCTGACTATCCTTCCCTCCAGGGTCCGACTCCCGGAATGACTCCCGCACTCCCCGGAGTGGACTTCCTCCAAGATCCTCTGCGCCTCATCCTCGGCTACGCAGCGAGCCAGCATCCCGGAGAGGGTCTTCCTGTATAGCTGTCCGTCCTTAAGGAGGTAGTAAGCGGACTTGTGCCTCAGCTTCTTCCTGTCTACCCCCTCCGGATATTCTCCCGTGGAGAGGAAAACTATTACTGGATCCATCCACGAAGCTTGCTGGTCGATCTCCATGAGCTCCCCTTCTTCGATGGAGGGGCGGAACAGGTCGGTGATAGTGCCCCCCACCCGGGGGCCATGCTTTGCTAGTTGGTCGGCCTGTTCATTCTCTCCCCTTGGCACGTGTCGGATGGAGAAGGTCTGGAAGGTCCCTATGACCCCCTTCACTTTGGCCAAGTATAACTTCAGAGCGGGCTCCCTTGCTTCGAACTCCCCGTTGATCTGGGAAGCCACCACCATGGAGTCGGTTAGGACCTCCACATCCAGCACCCCCAACTCCCTGGCCAGGCGCAGCCCTGCTATCACTGCTTCGTACTCGACCTGGTTGTTGGTAATGGGAAAATGCACCACCACCGTCTGCTCAATCTGAGTCCCTTGAGGGCTTTCCAGAACCACTCCTACTCCAAGAGAATGCCTTCCTGAGGCTCCATCCACCCTCACCTTCCAAGGAGTCGGGCGGGTGAGCTCCTCCTCCGCTACTTCTACCACGTAGTCGGCCAGGAAGTCGGCCATCGCCTGAGCTTTGATCGAGAGCCGCGGAACGAAGGAGACATCGAACTCGCTCAGCTCCACCGACCACTTGGCCAGCCGGCCTGAATGCTCCACCCCCTCGAAGATGTTGCAGAGAGGATGGTCGGTCACCACTCGGATTGAGTGGGCCTGGAAGTACGGTCGCAGCCTCCGAGCCGAGATAATTAGTGCGAATGCAAGCTTCTCCAAGATCGGATACCGGAGCTCGGCCTTCCTCAGGACCCGACTGACGTAATAAATAGGGAGCTGCCCCTTCCCTTCTTCACGCACCAAGACGGAGCTCAAGGCCTCTGCCCCGACCCCGAGATATAAGAACAAATCCTCACCCTCCTTCGGCCCTTGGAGCAGCGGAGCCTGTGTCAACTGCGCCTTGAGGGCCTGGAACGCCTCCTCGCATTCCTTGGTCCATTCGAACCTCTGGCCTCCCCTCAGAGTTTTGAAGAAGGGGGAACACTTCTCCCCTGCCCGAGAAAGGAAGCGACTCAGCCCTGCTAGCTTCCTTGTCAACCATTGGACCTCCTTTGCATTCCGCGGGGACCCTAGCTCCAAGATAGCCTTGACCTTGTCTGGATTTGGCTCGACCCCCGCGGGGGTGAGGAGATGCCCCAGGAACTTCCCCCGGCCGGCCCCAAAGACACACTTAAGGGGATTCAGCCGCATCTTGTATCTGCGTAGGGTGGCGAAGGTCTCTTCCAAGTCCCGGAGGTGGGAGTCCACATCCCGGCTTTTGATCATGAGGTCGTCCACGTACACCTCCAAGTTCCTCCCCCTTTGCTCCTTGAAGACCCTGTCCATCATTTTTTGGTAGGTGGCCCCAGCGTTCTTCAGCCCGAATGGCATCATCTTGTAGCAGTAGCAGCCGTCCCCTGTGATGAATGAGACATCCTTGATGTCCGGGGGTGCATCCTGATCTGATGGTAACCTGAAAAGGCATCTAAAAAACTCATTACAGAAAAGCCGACGGCTGAGTCAACCAGCGCGTCGATCCGAGGCAAAGGATAACAGTCCTTAGGACAAGCTTTATTAAGAAGGGAAAAATCGATACACAACCGCCAGCGGCCGTCTCCTTTTTTGACCATCACAACGTTGGAGACCCAGCCGGGGTACTGAATTTCGGACACGAAGCCAGCTTTGAGAAGCTTCGCCACCTCCTCCCTGATGGGTTCCGCCAGCTTGTCCGCCGTGGATCTCTTTTTCTGCTGGACGGGGCGTGTCCCCGGGTCCAAGTTGAGGCGGTGGCAGGCCACATCCGCGTCAACCCCCGGCATCTCCGCGGCGCTCCAGGCGAAGATGTCCACGTTCTTCTGGATGCACTCCAGCATCCTGCCTTGGTCCTCCGGGGTCAGCCCTCCGCTGACGCGGATCTTCTCCATCCTTCCTCCCCGGGTGAGCACCTCCAGCTCCACCACTTCTTCTGCCGCCTCCAGCCTGGACTGCTCCCCCCATCCTTCGGCGTCCCCTTCCTCCGGAACGGGGACCTCTACCTCCATCTCTCCTCCCACGGCCCTTACTTCGGCCACCTCCTCCAGATCTCCCCCTGCCGCCTTCTCTGCGCAGTCTTCACTCCCAGCTCCTCCCCTCCTGCTTCCTGCTCGACCTTCTCCATCCTCCGCCCCATCTCCTCGGCTCCCTCCTGCCAAGAGATGGTGTTCACCGCGGTGACATAGCACTCCCATGCCACCTTTGGGTCCCTCCTAACCCTGACCTGCACCCCCTCAGCATTGAATTTCAAGCACTGATGGAAAGATGAGGGGGCGCAGCGGAAGGCGCTGATCAGGGGCCTCCCGAAGATTGCGCTGTAGCTGCTGGGGGCGTCCACGATGACGAACTTGCAGTTTCGGAACTGCCCCCCCAGGGTGACATGGATGCCAACTCCTCCCTCCACTTCCTTCCTTTCTCCCGAGAACCCGAACAAGGGTCCGTCCGAGGCCAACACCCTCTTAGCCTCCACCTTCATCGCGTCAAATGCCTTTTTGAAGACGACGTTGACGGAGCTCCCGTTGTCCACGAGAATCCGAGAGACAGTGAAATTCTCGATGGCGGACTTGATGACCAGCGCATCACAGAACGGGTCCTCGTGGTCTGGCATATCACTTCTGGAGAAGGTGATCCTCTCCTCCGGCGGCGGGGTTTGGGATGTAGAGGCGACGCTCCGCCGGTACATGGTGTGGAGGCTTGCCTTGCGGGAAGCCTCGATCCCCCCCCCCCCCCCCCCCCCCCCCCGTGGATCACTCCGATCCCTCCTCGGGTCCCGACATCAACCCGGTCCTCGCAACGATCCTCCTCCGCCCGAGGCAGGACCTCCTCGATTCTCACTTCTTGTCGCGCCTCCTGCTGCTGCTGCTGCCGCTCCCTATTCCCTCTCATCTCCAAGAACTCCGGGCACGTGGCTGTTGCGTGCCCCTCTTCCTGATGGAAGTCGCAATAGGGCAGCTCCACCCTGAACTCCCTTCTCCTCCTCCTCATGATCCCCCTCCTTGCTCCCAAAGCTATGGCCATGGCCTCCTCCTGATCGGGGAGTCGGGGCCTCTGACCTTGCCTCCAGCCCGGCGGGTGGAACTGGTCCTGCCTCCCCTGATAGTGACCCCTTCCGAAGTACCCTCTTTGTGGCCCTTGCCCCTGTCCTTCAGGTCTCTAGCCCAGCCGACGGTCGGGCTCCTAGTGCCCCCACCTCGGCTGCTGCGGCCACTGGAGCTGCCTCTGCTCCCTCTGCCTAGGCTGCCCTCTTCTCTCTTCCTGTCCTCTTCCTCCCTTCGACTCCTTTTCCTCCTCCGTCGCCCACCTGGTCAGCTTCCTTGCAAATTCCGGATTCGACGCCTCCCCGTCGACCTCTCTTGCCGCCCTCTCCATCAACTCCTCGTAGGAGAGAGTGGGAACACTCTTCAGCTCCATTCGGAAGAACCCCTGCTGCAGGCCCAGGGTGAAAGCCATCATCAGACTATGGCCTGACATCTCCTGGACCTGGGTAACCTCCTCCTGGAACCGATCCACATAGCTCCCCAATGTCTCGTTCACTCCTTGCTTAATGTGGAACAAGGACTCAGACTCCTTCTTCCTCCTCTTTGAAGTAGTGAACCTCAACATGAACCCTCAGCGAAGATCCTCAAAACATTATATGGAGCTGGCCGGGAGCTGGTGGAACCACTCCCTTGCCTTCTCTCGGAGGGTGATGGCGAAGAGACGGCACTTGAATCCGTCCGACATCTGACGGATGGAGACCACGTCTTCGAACCATTGGACGTGCTGAACCGGGTCTCCCTTCCCGGTGTAGTAGGACATCTCGGGCTCCCTGAACCCTTCTGGTACTGGTGCTGAGGAAACCAGCTCGCTGAAAGGACTGCATCCCCCCACTGGGCGAGCCGGTGAATCTCGCGGACCCAGCTCGCCGAACCTGCCTCGGCATGCCGAGCCGGGGAAAAGCTCGCGCCCCGAGAGCTCGCCCCCTCGGCCTTCCTCGGCCACTTCCTTTCCAGCTCGCCGGCCAGGGGCGTCCTCGCCCAAAGAGGGGGCGGCCGCGATCTGTGCTGCCGGAGTCGAGCACTCGGCCCGCACGCCGAGTGCGATCTTGACGAGTCCCAGCACCTCGTTCCTGAAGTCTTCAAACATTCCCACTGTTGCGAGAGGCGGAGGGGGCGGCGAGTCCTGCCTGTCAGATCCTTGTCCTCCCGTCATTGAGCTCGCCGAAGCTTTTCTGCACTGGCCACTCTCCACGCTCACCGCACCGAGATGTTGAAACCAGAATCCGGCCTCTTATGGAGTCCGACCCTTGGGGAAGGGGTGGTCTCGCGCCTACTTTGCTCCTGCAAGAAAAACAACGAAGAAGACAAGAAAACATAGACCCAAGGGCTCGGCAGGGAGGTCGCACCACAAACCCGGAAGATCTCTGAGCGCTTCCCCTCCTTAGCCAGAAGCCGAGCTAAGGTACTCTCAGAGAACACTTGGAAACGAGAGTCAGGAGGCACAAAAAGCGTGTCCTCTGAGGTACCCCTTGGGTCTTATTTATAGTTTTTTGGAATCTGAACTGCCAATAACCAAGATAACTGTCCTGAAAATACCAAAAGACCCTTAGCTGGGTCTGCCAACAGCCAAACTCCGCTGTTCTGAGGGGCTATGCGCAGTTTAACCTGGTCTGCCAACAGCGTGGCTCCGCTGTTCTGAGGGGCTATTCGCACCCCTGGGGAGTCAGCTCGCCTCCAATCCTCCTCCTTGGGAGGCGGGCGCGACCTGGCTTCAGCTGCCCGCTCATGCTCCCTGGGCAAGCGCGAGCCGGACGTCGCGACCTGCCTTGCTTCTGCCGGGGCGGACCGGCGGCCAGGTCGCGTGCCGTGGCGGACCGGCGGCCACTACGACGCCCGATCGGCTCGCCAGTCGCGGGTCGCCAGACCCATCCGCTTTGGTCAGTGATTCTCCGCTCGCCACGCTCGCTCGCTCGCCAGCTCGCTCTCTTGGAATGGGCGGGCGCGGGCCGGCTCTTCTTCCGTATAGCCCTTTTGCCGTTAGGATGCGGGTCGCGGGACTAGGTCTGCTCGGCCTCCCTGGCGGGACCCGCTCGCCGGACACGGGGTTGTACACGTGTATATTGACCTACTGCACCCTGACATTGGTGTGCACTTAGCGTGGAAAAACTGCAAGCACAACTTGAAATATTTTGTCAAAAACATTGCCTATTTACCTTAGCTTGTTCAGGGACTTCTTCAAATCCGGTACGTTGTGGATACAATACCCAACAATCTCCCCCTATTTGAAGAAGCCTAAACCCTACAAGCTAAGGTGAATAAAGCGTATGGGAATGAAAATCATAACCTTGAAATTAAGTTGAGAGAGATATTCATTACCGATACCAATTTCGTGCGAGCACTTTGGAGCCACCTTAGCCTTAGCCGAGAGGATAATCTCCCCCTTTTCGGCTTCTACAAATCTGGGTCTGTAGCATTTGACCCCTTGCTCCCCCTCAGTTCTTACATCTGTGTTCACACTTGAGTTCCTTGCTCCCCCTCAGTTCTTGCACGAGCCTGGAGCTTCGGTAGTCTTCATTCCTCATAGTTTAGCATTCCCAATTCAGTTTTGAAAAGACTGAACTTGGCTTCGTCTAAGGGCTTTGTGAATATATCTGCAATCTGCTTGTCCGTGGGGACATAACAGAGAGAGATGTCCTTGTTCTCCACGTGCTCCCGAATGAAGTGGTAGCGCACTTCAATATGCTTCGTTCTGCTGTGCGATACCGGATTGTTGGCAATCGCAATTGCACTGGAGGAGTCGCAGTACATCGTCACTTCCTTGAACTGAAGGTCGTAGTCGGCTAACTGGTTTCTGAACCATAGGAGTTGTGCGCAACAACTGCCAGCCGAGATGTACTCAGACTCTGCTGTGGAGGTAGCTACACAATTCTGCTTCTTGCTGTTCCATGAGATAAGCCTTCTTCCGAGGAATTGACACGTCCCAGAAGTGCTTTTCCTGTCATCCCAACTCCCTGCAAAATCAGCATCTGAAAAACCTATTAGCTCGACATCATTGTTTCTCGGGTAACACAAGCCAAGATTGGGAGTACCTTTAAGGTATCTTAGAATTCGCTTTGCAGCGACATAGTGAGATTCCTTAGTGTTCACCTGATATCGGGCACAAACACATGTGGAGAACATAATATCCGGTCTACTGGCAGTAAGGTAGAGCAGGGATCCAATGATGCTTCTGTATTTGGTTTCATCGAAAGGTTTACTTTTCTCATCCTTATCCAGAGACATAGTGGATCCCATTGGAGTCCTCATAGAGGTTGTACTCTCCATGCCGAATTTCTCGAGGAGTTCATTTGTGAACTTCGTCTGAGAGATGAAGATTCCATCCTCAGACTGTTTCACTTGAAGTCCCAAGAAATACTTTAGCTCTCCCATACTGCACATTTCAAACTTTCCTTGCATAAGTTTGGAAAACTTTTTGCAAAGATTGTTGTCCGTTGAGCCGAATATTATGTCATCGACATAGATTTGCACCAGCAAAATCTTGCCTTTGACTTCCCTGAGTAACAATGTCTTATCTATTTTACCTCTAGAGAACTTGTTCTCAAGAAGAAAACTAGATAAAGTCTCATACCAAGCTCGTGGAGCTTGTTTTAAACCATATAAAGCTTTATTAAGAAAATATACATGATGGGGATAAGTAGGATTGACAAAACCTGTGGGTTGAGCGACGTATACTTCCTCTTTCAGGTCTCCGTTCAAGAATGCTGATTTCACATCCATTTGATAGACTGTGAAACCTTTGTGCGAAGCATACACCAGGAACAATCTGATTGCCTCGAGCCTTGCTACAGGTGCGCAGCGGAAGCGTGGTGGGCCCATAACCCACAGGTCCGAGGATCGAAACCTCGCTTTGATACCACTTGAACGTCCACCTAGTGTCAACTATCTTCACCTATGGGGGGGGGGGGAATAGGTGACGTGCAGCGTTTTTGCGGAATTTAAAATTGTACCTGCACAATAAAAATAAACAGCACAGCACACAGAATACACAAGCTATTTATAGTGGTTCCCCGATTTGGGTACATCCACTTTCCCCCTTCGACCTATCTCCCAACAAGAGATGACTCGGTCTCTTCACCAACAGGATTGAAATCCAATCCTTGCACTATCGGAAGGAACCCTTCCACACGTAGGAGTCAACACTCCCACAACACGGGTTGCACCCAACCCTTACAACTAGGAACCAAAGTTCCTTTACAACAAAAGTAAAACTAGAATTTACAAGAGATACAAACTACGTTTGGAGACTAAGGTGTCCCTCTTCGTTGACGACGTGTTCTTGAAGTCCACGAGTAGTTCACAACCCTAGATCTCTCTTGGAGAGAATCTCCCCGGAACCGGCGGCGGCAAGATGGGCGGCGGCTAGGTTCACGGGATCGGCGGCGACAACGATGTGCGGCTGCTGTACTTTGGAGATCCAAAATTCGTAGCGAAGCTAGCTAGGTCTTCCAACGGTCACTCTAGGATCGATCGTCTCAATCGATTCGGACGGGGAAGTTTTTCCCGATCAACAAATCGAGAGACAAGGGATCTCTGGATAGACACGTGAGACTCTAAGCTTGGCTAAGCTTCTGTCGCCGGAAGATCAGGAAGAAATCTCGATCAAGGTCGGTGAACGACTTGCTTGCGCGGCGACGGCGGCGGCGGAGCAGATTCGCGATTTTAGGTCAAGATCGTCGCTCGGCTTCTTTCTGTGTCTACTGTTCAAAAATACGCCTGTATTTATACTGTAGACAACTTCAAGATGACCGTTGTGGGTCCCACAAGAAGAAAACCCTTGTTCCGGTTCAACACAGTGCCAGCGGCAGAATCCGGTCCAGCTGTTTCCAGAAAAATTGCCTAAGTCAAAATCGGCGAGAATCGAAGGTGATTCTCGACGAATCGGCGAGAATCAGTTAGTGATTCTCGACGATTCGTCGAGAATCACTAGTGATTCTCGCCGAATCACTTGATGATTCTCGCCGAATCACTTGTTCATTCTCGACGAATATTACTTGGCCATGATCTGCTCAACGATGGGTTCGGCGAGAATCACTAGTGATTCTCGCCGAATCTTACTTGGCACCGCTTTGAGGTAGCCGGATAGAGTCGGCGAGAATCACTTGGTGATTCTCGTCGATTTATACTTAGACGATTTTTCGTCTTTCCTCCCAAGAGCTGCTCCTTGACCCATCCTTGCTCCTTGTCTGCTGTTGCATTAACACAGCCTTGTACTTGAAATTAAGTACACTCCAATAGAGAGAGTACACGTAGGCCAACACACTGATCTGCTCAACGAGGGATTACGTCGTGCAGACCCGTGTATATTAACCTACTGCACCCTGATATTGGTGTGCACTTAGCGTGGAAAAACTGCAAGCACAACTTGAAATATTTTGTCAAAAACATTGCCTATTTACCTTAGCTTGTTCAGGGGCTTCTTCAAATCAGGTACGTTGTGGATACAATACCCAACAATACCATCTTTGGTGCTTTAAATTACATGTTAATAATGTCCAATGCCGTGGCAAGTGCACGGTCATCAAGAAAATTTCCGCTACTTTGACATTTGTCGGTGTAATATGTTCTAGTAAACGTTTGTATGGAATTTTTGAGTTTTTAAAATACTGAAAGATTATAAGAGCATTTAACATAGCATAAGTAGATGACAATCATGTTAACGTAACATATTTTATGTTAAAGTTACCGTATACGTGGGCGAGATGTAAATAAATTTCTCCATAACTTCGGGGATTCAAGCCTCTGACGGTACAGCAACACAACAAATGCATCTAGGTGATTGTCCATCAACAATCCTTGGTCTAACAGATCTTCCATTACTGATTTTGTCAAGCTTGCATTACCAATATCGATAATGCATTTACTATAATAGGGTTGATATAAAAAAAATTAAACATACACCATTTGCAAGCAACAAGTAGTGAGCAAAAAGTCAAAACCCGATCTTCCTTTACAACAATAGTCTTATTGTATTAAGATTTGCAAAGATAAGAAATGCATTGTAGAGTCCACGAATCCAACAATTTAATTACCTAATGCCATAACGACTCAATGTAGAGTCTACGAATTCCCTTGCAGCAACAGTCAAATGTGATCTTCCAGGGATTTTAATTTCTTCGTTGGACTGCTCAGCCATTTGGACCTTGGAACATGTTCTCTTGCAGTCCTTAAAATTAGAAGTGGACTCGCTAACACAAATTGTTTCTTTTGATTCCTTTATTTGTGTAGAAGGGGCTAAAACAAGAGTCGGTGAAGTTGATGTGGGGACAATTGCGGGATCGTGTTCTTGTGACTTCTTCTCAATCAGGGCAGTAAAAGAATCAAATCTCTCATGGCTTTTTTTAATAAATCTCTTCAATCACTTATCCATTTTGGTCTTCTCCTTCTTGCTCTTGTCTTTCATTTCCTGAGTCTTCTCCCTATCCATCGAATACTCTGTCACTTTCTGAATTTTCCCAAGATTGCTTTTCCCCGGCCTCAACTTCAGCACCTCCTCGAAATCGGAATCTGATTCCTCAGGACCGAGTACATTTTGATCATCTGTGCTTAAATCAACAAAACTCGGTCATACCTAAACATAAAATAGCTTGTAAGCAACATCATCTGGTAGGTGAAAAAAACCTGACAGCGAGGTCCAAACAAATTTTAGGACATACACCAACCTCCTTATTCGGAAATAAGAGTCTTGGCAGATTTTCGCAGAACTTATAACTAAAACCTCCTTTGGCGGCTCATCGGCACAAACGCGTCCGAGCCATCTCATCCACAAGCACCCGAATGTTGGCCAAGTATCTGCGCGATCTCGTTAACAGTCATTTTTATGTAATACTGGCCTAAAAAATGCAGATTTGTCTGGCATATACAACCTAATGATACTGCAAAGCAATATTCTGTGGAAGATCGGGCAGGGCGAAAAAATGCATCACAGATGAGTTGATTAAAAACTCCCTTGAGGCCTTAAAAAGAACAGTCGGTAGGGGTTCTGCCTGTTTCTTAAATGTATAAATGGCGGATCTAGTGTTCAGGTATATCCCTAATGATCGCTCTTCCATTTGCATATACAAAAAGATAATCCAATTTTATGAATTGGTATAGAAACTGTCGGGAAACAATTTTTGTATATGCAGATGGAAGGGCGATTATCTTGTTAGGCATCGAGTCGTAAAAGTACCATCGTTGGTACTTTAATTTACAGGTTAATAATGTCCAATATTCTGGCAAGTACACGAGCATTAAGATAATTTCAACAACATTGACATTTGCTGGTGTAATATGTTCTAGTAAACATTGGTATGAAATTTTTGAGGTTTATAGTACTACAAGATTATAAGAGCATTTAACATAACATAAGTAGATGACAATCATGTTAACATAGCATATTTTACATTAAGAAAAGAAATACATAAGAAATGTTTTCTTATATGTGGGCGAGATGTAAACAAATATTCTCCATGACTTCGGGGATTCAAGCCTCTGACGGTACAGCAATACAAAAAATGCATCTAGGTGATTGTCCATCAACCATCTTTAGCCTAACAGATCTTTCATTGTTGATCTTGTCAAACTTGCATTGCCACTATCGATAATGCATTCACTATAATATAGTTGATATAAAAAAATAGGCAGACACTATTTGCAAGCATCAAGTAGTAGGCAAAAAAGTCAAAACATGATCTTCCCATGCAACAACAGTCTTATTGCATTAAGATTTGCAAACATAAGAAATGCATTGTAGAGTCTACAAATCCAACAATTTAATTTATCTAGCGTCATAGCGGCTCAATGTAGAGTCTACGAATTCCCTTGCAACAACAGTCAAATGTGATCTTCCCGAGAATTTAATTTCTTTGTTGGACTGCTCCGCCACTTGGACCTTGGAACGTGTTCTCTTGAGGACTTTAAAATCAGAAGTGGATTCGTTAACACATTATTTCTTTTGATTTCTTTGAGTGGGAGGGGCTAAAGTAACAGTCCGTGAAGTTGGTGTTGGGGCAACTGCGGGGTCGTGCTCTTGCGACTTCTTCTCAATCAGGACGGTAAGAGAATCATATCTCTCTTGGCAATAACCTCTCAAATCACAGATCTCGGTCAGAATCCTTTCTTTAGAGTGAAATAATCATTTTTTTAATAAATCTCTTCAATTTCATTTACATCTTCTTCTTCTCCTCTTTCTTGCCATTGTCTTTCCTTTTTCGAGCCTTCTCCTTATCCATCGAATAATCTGCCACTTTCTGAATTTTTCCAAGATTCCTTTTCGCCGGCCTCAACTCTAACAGCTCCTCGAAATCAGAATCTGATTCCTCAGGACCAAGTATATCTTGATCCTCGTTGCTTAAATCAACAAAACTCGATCATACCTAAACATAAAATAGCTTGTGAGCAACATCATCTAGTAGGTGAAAAATATTTGACAGCGAGATCCAAACAAATTATATGACATAAATCAACCTCTTTTTAGGAAATAGGAGTTGACAGATTTTCGCAGAACTTATAACTAAAACTTCCTTTGACAGTCCATCGACACAAACGCGGTCAAGCCATCTCATCCACAGGCACCTGAATGTTGTTGTACTAAAAAAATCAAACATAGAACATAGTAAACATAAAAATATTCAAAACATAACCTCAATAGTGCATCAACATAAACAGTATTAGACAAAATAAGAACTGACCACAAGAATGATGAAGCAGCTTTCGAGGTAGCCCGGACTGGCAGGTTCTTTTTTGTAGCACCTGAGTGTATGTAGGTCCTCAAACTTCTTATGCAGAAAACTATGTATAGTTTTGGGCCAATTATATCTCGCAAACTTATTCAATCCACCAAACATCTCTAAGCACAATGAAAGTCGAAGAGACTTCAAGAGAAACTAAAATCTACACAGTACGTACTTCACAAGAGCATCAACTCTATGCATTTCAGTTTCATTGGAATTTTTTTCTATATTGGCTAATTCATTAAGGTGGGTTACTAAGTCGGCTTTTGTGACATTTGATAAGGGTAATCTCTTGAAGTCATAATCATGTCCCCTATTGGGTAGGTCGATTATTTGTGCGGCAGCGTTAATAGTCATTTCTATGTAATATTGGCCTAATAAAAATGCAGATTTGTCCGGCCTATACAACCTAATGAGCTGGTACAGCAGAGGAATATTCTGTGGAAGATCGGGCAGGGTGAAGAAATGCATCACAGATGAGTTGATTAATAACTCCCTTGAGGCCTCAGAAAGAACAGTCAGTAGGGGTTCTGCATGTTTCCTAAATGTAGAAATGACGCATCTAGTGTTCAGGTATATCCCCAATGTTCGCACTTCCATCTGCATATACAAAAAGATAATCCAGTTTTATGAATTGGTATAGAAACTGTCCGGAAACAGTATAGACACAGTAGTGTTCAGGTATATCTATACTGATTTCCGACAATATCTATACAAATTCATAAAATTGGATTATATTTTTGTATATACAGATGGAAGGACGATCATTGGGGATATACACCTGAACACTAGATGCACAATTTCTACATTTAAGAAACAGGCAGAATCCCTACTGGCTGTTCTTTTTGAGGCCTCAAGAGAGTTATTAATCAACTCATCTGTGATGCATTTCTTCACCATGCCCGATCTTCCACAGAATATTCCTCTGTTATACCGGCTAATTAGGTTGTATATGTCGGACAAATCTGCATTTTTATTAGACCAGAATTACATAAAAATGACTGTTAATGAGGTCACGCAGATACTCAGCTTACCCAATAGGGGACTTCAAGAGATTACCCTTATCAAATGTCACAAAAGCCGACTTAGTAACCCACCTTAATGAATTAGCTACTATAGAGGAAAAATTTCAATGAAATTAAAATGCATAGAGTTGATGCTCTTGTGAAGTATGTACTGTGCAAATTTTTATTTCTCTTGAAGTCTCTTCGACTTCCATTGTGCCTGGAAAAGTTTGGTGAATTGGATAGGTTTGGAAGATATAATTGGCCCAAGACCATACATAGTTTTATGCATAAGCAGTTTGAGGACCCACATACACTCAACTGCTGCAGAAAAGAACATGTCAGTCTAGGCTACCTCGAAGGCTACTCCATCATTCTTTTAGTCAGTTCTTATTTTATCTAATATTGTTTATGTTGATGCACTATTGAAGTTATATTTTGAATATTTCTATGTTTACTATATACTAGATTTGATTTTTTGAGCACACCAACATCCAGGTGCTTGTGGATGAGATGTCTCGACCGCGTTTGTGTCGATGAGCCGCCAAAGGAGGTTTTAGTTATAAGTTCTGCGAAGATTTGCCAAGACTCTTATTTCCAAAGAAAGATGTTGATTCATGTCCTATAATTTGTTTGGATCTCGCTGCCAAATTTTTTTCACCTACCAGATGATGTTGCTCACAAGCTATTTTATGTTTAGGTACGACCGAGTTTTGTTGATTTAAGCACGGAGGATCATGATGTGCTGGGTTCTCAGGAATCAGATTTTGATTTCAAGGAGGTGTTGAAGTTGAGGCCGACAAAGAAGAATCTTGGAAAAATTCAGAAAGTGGCGAAGTATTTGATGGATAGGGAGAAAACTCAGAAAATGAAAGACGAGCAAGAAAGAAAGGGAGAAGAAAATGGATAGGTGATTGAAGAGATTTTTTAAAAAATAATTATTCGCTCTGAAGAAAGGATTCTGACCAAGATCTGTGATTTGAGAGGTTACTGCCTAGAGAGATTTGATTCTCTTACTGCCCTGATTGAGAAGCAGTCACAAGAGCATGATCCCGCAGTTGCCCCGACACCAACTTCACCGACTGTTACTTTAGCCCCTCCCACACAAAGGAATCGAAAGAAACAATGTGTTAGTTAATCCACTTCTAATTTTAAAGTCCTCTAGAGAACACATTCCAAGGTCCAAAAGGCGGAGCAGTCCAATGAAGAAATTCAATTATCGGGAAGATCACATTTGAGTGTTGCTGCAAGGGAATTCGTAGACTCTATATTGAGCCGCTATGGCGCTAGATAAATTAAATTGTTGGATTCATAGACTTTACAATGCATTTCTTATGTTTGCAAATCTTAATGCAATAAGACTGTTGCTATGATCAGCAATAGAAGATCTGTTAGGCCAAGGATGGTTGATGGACAATCACCTAGATGCAATTTTTATACTGATGTGTCGTCGGAGGCTTGAATCACCAAATTCATGGAGAACATTTATTTACATCTCGCCCACATACACGATAACATTTCTTATGTATTGCTTTTCTTAATATAAAATATGTTATGTTAACATGATTGTCATCTACTTATGTTATGTTAAATGCTCTTATAATCTTACAGTACTTTAGAATCTCAAAAATTCCATACCAACGTTTACTAAAACATATTACACCGGCAAATGTCAAAGTTGTTGAAATTATCTTAGTACTCATACACTTGTCAGAGCATTGAACATTATTAACCTGTGATTTAAAGCACCAACGATAGTACTTTTACCGACTCGATACCTAACTAAATGCATCAGCAAACTTTGCCAACATTGATATATTCATTTCTATAATTTTTTGGTTATGAACTATTTTTTTTCCAAGTCCACATGTTCTCACAAATAACAGGCTTACAAGTGGGTGTTTGCAACGCTCTTCCGCCAGAGATTACTAAATGAGAAATAACACCAATGGGACAAGCACATACTCAGGAAAAAGGTGATGATTGTGGAGTCTTTATACTTAAATACATGGAGGCTGAAGCAAGCTACAAATCAATTTTCTGGTCAAAATTTAAAGGGTAGCATAAAAGTATGCCGAAATTTAGAGCGGGGATTACAGTCGATTTGCTAGAATTATTTTGCTCCAAACAATAGATAACACTAACGTTTATTTGGACAATTTTAATGCGGTTTAGTCGACTGTATTTTAAAGTTTGTCATGTTTTGTTGTATTTTGACGTTTATCATATTAGTTTGTTTTGCTGACTGTGACTTGTTGGTTTGTTTTGTTCACTACAGTATATGTTTTACCTCTACTTTGAAGCTGCTGTTGTCGGCGGTGATCTAAACTTCTCGGTCAAAGAGAGGACGACGATGACATTGGCTTGCTGCACTTCTCAATGAAGGCGGTAGAGATGGAACAAGTAGAAGGATGTGATGCTCGCGAGAAGATAAGAGGGAAAATCAACCCAAAAACCCATCAACGCAAATTCTATCGTTCGCCAAGGACCACATTTTTCGCCGAATAAGGAATTTTTCGACTAGGCACACATTTTAACGCCGAGATCGCATTTTTCGCCGGGGCACACATTTTTCCCCACGCCCGCATTTTTCGGCTGGGCACGCATTTTTCCGCCCGGACAAACATTTTTCGCCAGGACACGCATTTTTTGCCCGAGCACACAATTTTTGATCGAACACTCTTTTTTTTGCCCGGGTGCGCATTTTTTGTCGGGCCCAAATTTTCCGTGCAGACACAAATTTTTCGCCCGGACGTGATTTTTTCTCCCAGACGCGGATTTTTTACCCGAACGCGAATTTTACGTCCGGGCACGGATTTTCCGCCCGAGCATATATTTTTCTATCGGACGTGCATTTTTCGACCCGTGCACGTATATTTCGCTCGGCTACAAATTTTTCGTCCGGTGGCAAATTTTTCGTCCAAACACAAATTTTTTCTCCCGAGCTCATTTTTCGCCCGACCGCACTTTTTTTGTCCGAGCGCAGAATTTCCTCCCGGGCACGAATTTTTCGGGCGGGAGCAAATTTTTCCCCGTGCAAATATTTCTGAGCGCGAATTTTTCTCCAGGGAGCAGATTTTCTGGCCAACCGCGCATTTTTCGCATGTGCGCGAATTTTTCGCCCAATCCCGAGTTTTTCGCCTGGTCCCAAATTTTTCGCCCGGGCGCGCTTTTTTCGCTCGGGCAAAAAATGCGCGCCCGGACGAAAAAATACGCATCAGGACGAAAAATGTATGTTCGGTTGAAAAAATGCGCGGTCGGGCGAAAACTGCGCGCCTACGCGAAAATTGCGCGCTCAAACGGAAAAATTCTAATATGAAGCGGAACAGTAGAATTACTAATTCCAATTCTCGTGATAGAATTCCTGAATTTAGCCGAACGACATAATTGAAATTGACTTCAATTCCAATTTTTTGTGGAAATTGGAATGAAAGTCAATTCCAATTGCTGCATCTCAATTCCTGCGAAACGAACGGAGCCTTAAATAAATAGTCTTGTATCCATAATAAAATATATACTTTAACCACTCCCAAACCCTGGTACAGAAGAAAACCCTGGTACAGAAGAAAACCCTGGTACAGAAGAAAAAAAATGAGCAGCAGGCAGGGCTCGAAGGTTTGCAAGTTGTGAGAACCTAGGGCCCAGCCTACGGTCATGGTCAGAATACTGTCATGGGTATTGATTGTAGGGGCAAAGTAGATTATGGCTATTAAAAGTAGATTATGGCTCCGTTTAGGATCACTTGTTTACACCGGTCAAGCGGTTACGACCGCATAAATTGGATCTTAATTTAAGATTCAATTCATGCGGTTGTAACCGCTTGACCGGTGAAAATAAGTCATCTCAAATGGAGCCTATATCTGATGGCAACAAATAATATATGCAATTTTTTAAAAGCAATTGTTTAAACTCAAATAAAGTATAACAAAATTGAGAGAATTTTTTTTTGGTAACTCATTTAAATCTTTTCTTAAAATAAAGTTCTAGTTTTAAAAACATAGAAGCTATCATGTTAAGTGTATATCACGTGGGGATCTAGGGCTCAAGATGAGGGAATTGTTATTGGTGTCTCATAAATGAATATTTGTAATTTATTGATATTTGTACTCAAAATGAATATCTGTACGCGTACATAATTATATTAAGAAAACCGATTAGACCACCTGAGAGGCGTTAGACGCGCCCGCACACCATACACGAGGTGCGGATATCAAAACCTCCCTCGATGTAATCAAAATCATCGTCGCAACAAACCGCCATCGCCGCCGCCGCGCCAACCTCCATCGTCGTAACCTCAAAGCGTCATCACCGTTGCCGCAAACCGCAATCGCAAACGCTGCACCGAAACCACCAAAACCACCGCCGTCGTCGTGCCAACCAACATCGCCACCGATGCGTCAACCATCATCACCGTCGCCGCGTCAACCGCCATCATCATCGTCGTCTCACCAAACATCTAGTCATCGAAAAAAATCTCGGAGGACTCACCATCGCTGTCGCCGTAAACCACCATCGCCGACGCCGCACCGAAACCGTCATCACCGACGCCACACCGAAACCGTCGCCGACCCATCAACCACCATCACCGCCACCGCACCAACCGGTATCATGTGTCTTCGACTTCTAACTCGTGTACTTGAGAGTGAGTTATTGAACTTAACTTACTCTGTTGTTAAGCTAGAACGTTATGCTAGAACACACATACAATTTAAAACAAACTATTTATAGGTTGACAAACAAAGTTCTGTATTCATCTCACAGGGCCAAATGAGTTGCTCGTCGTGCAACTATTCTCAGAACATTGTGGTAGTCAAAATAACTATTTTAGCACACTTGAGAACTGTTTGATTATTTTTGTCACAATAATCAGTGCACTGTTTCATGTCAAACACGGGTTCTTTGTATTTCTCTGATGTATGTATTTCTCAATTTAAGAAAACTATTTTCACATGTTCATCGGGAGTCGGGAAGGGTTGAAGGGCTGTGGTGAAATACAAGAGGTGTCAGGCGTAAGGAGAAAGGAAGCGCCGGCGAGGAAATGAGTGAAAGGCGTGATTGAATGGAGGGCGCCACGGGCGGCGAGATATTATCGTACCGACAGCGAGAGACTACGAGCAGAGAGGCAAGGTTCGATTGCGGGAGTTTATGGTTTGAGAGAAACAGAAACGAAGATTGTTTTGGATACAAATATCAGATAGATTTAGAGAAAAAAAAGTGCTAAAATTTATATAATTTTAGATATGAATATCCAATTATGAAATATGAATATCAATTCCCATTAATACACTCAGCTATTAAACATGGATTATATCTGGTGGCATCAAAGAATATATCCAATCTTTTAAGAGCAATTGTTATTACTTAACATTTAAAATCAAATAAAGCACTACTAAATGAGGCAATTTTGGCGGCTCATGTTTAAATTTGTTCTTAAACTGATTGCAAATCTAGTTCAGTATATGTTGTACAACCCCGTATCCGGTGAGTGAGATCGTGAGCAATCAGACCGGCCGGCTCCCTTTTCTTGAGTCTCGGGCGAGCCCCAAGGGGGGAAGAGCCCGGCAGCCTCCAGCTCGCCCAGGCGAGCCCAGCTAGTCGCGCACGAGTAGGGCCAGCCAGGCCCGCACTTGCCGAGCTCGGCGTTCATCGAACGGAGCTCGGCGTTCGACGAACTGAGCTCGGCATTCGTTGAACGGAACTCGGAGTTCATCGAGTTCTGGGCTTTTCGTCGAGTCCTGGGCCGCTCGCCGAGTCCTGACGGCTGAGCTAGCTCGCGGCTCGCGAGCAGAGCAGTCCGGGCCCGTGCTCGCGGCCCTTGCCGAGTAGAGGTTACTGAAGGCTACTTGCCCATTGTTCTATGAGGTATTTTTACCATTTTGCCCTCGTTGGCCTGCCCATAGCCTGCTAAAACAACGGAGTTACGCTGTTGGCAGACCTGGTTGGGCTGCACATAGCTGTTTGGAACAGCGGAGGTTGGCTATTTGCAGGCCGTTTTCAGAAATATATAAATAGGACTCAAGGGGCACCTCAGAAAGCACGTTTCTTTTGCTCACTTGTTCCCCGATCCTTTAGCGCTTTCTGAGGTAGGCTTAGCTTGACCTTTTGGCTAAGGAGTGGAAGCGCTCTAAGATCTTTCGGGTGTGTGGTGGGTCCTCCACACCGAGCGCTTGCGTCAGTTTTCCCTTGTCATTTTGCCTGCAGGAGAGAAGTAGGTGTGCGATCACCCCTTACCCAAGGGTGAACTCTACGAGAGACCGAATTTTTGGTTTCAACATTTTGGTGCGGTGAGCGTGGAGAGTGGTCAGCACAAAAATCTTCAGCAGGCTCGATGACGGGAGGACAAGGCTCAGATAGGTCCGACTCGCCGCCCCCGCTACCTCTGGCCACTGTGGGAATGTTCGAAGACTTCAGGCATGAGATACTCTGTCTCATCAAGTTCGCACTCGACGCGCGTGCCGAGTGCTCGACTCCAGCTGCGCAAATTGCTGCCGCCCCGTCTCTGGGTGAGGACGCTCCCGACAGGCGAGCTGGGAAGGAGGTCGCCGAGGAAGGAAGGGGATGCGAGCTCCCTGGACGCGAGCTCTTCCCCGGCTCGGCAAGCGGGGGCCGCATCGGCGAGATGGGCGCGCGAGACGCCCCAGCTCGCCCGGTAGGGAGAGGCAGCCCCTTCAGCGAGTTGGTTTCTTCTGCCGCAGTTCCAGAGGGGTTCAGAGAGCCAGAGATGTCCTACTACACCGGGAAGGGGGACTCGGTCCAGCACGTCCAGAGGTTCGAGGACGTGCTCTCGATCCGACAAATATCGGATGACTTCAAATGTCGGCTCTTTGCCATTACCCTCATGGAAAAGGCGAGTGAGTGGTTTCACCAGCTGCCGGGCAGCTCCATTTACTGCTTCGAGGACCTGCGTCGGGGGTTCATGTTGAGGTTCACCACCTCGAAGAGGAGGAAGGAGTCGGAGTCCCTGTTCCACATCAAGCAGGGAGTGAAAGAGACGCTGGGGAGCTACGTCGATCGGTTCTAGGAGGAGGTCACACAGGTCCAGAAGATGTCGGGCCATAGTCTGATGATGGCCTTCACCCCGGAGTTGCAACAGAGTTTCTTCAGGATGGAGCTGAAGAGATTGGCGCCCCTCTCCTACGAGGAGCTAATGGAGAGGGCGGCAAGAGAGGGCGACAGGGAGGCGTCGAATCCGGAGTTTGCCCGGAAGCTGGTCAGGTGGGCCACAGAGGAAGAGAAGGAGCCGAGAAGCGGCAGGGGGCAGGAGGAGAGGAGAGCTGAGCCCCGGCAGAGGGAGCAGGGACAACTTCAGGGGCAGCAACAGCTGAGGTGGGGGCGTCAGGAGCCGGACCGTCAGTTGGGCTGGAGGCCCGAGTGGCAAGACCAAGGGTCACAGAGAGGATACCAGGGAAGGGACCACCACCAGGGGGACCAGGATCAGTTCCACCCCCCGGGTTAGAGGCAGGCGCAGAAACCTCCACTCCCCAATCAAGATCAGGCTATGGTCATAGCCATGGGGGAGAGGAGGAGAGCGGCGCGAAGAAGAAGAAGAGAAGTAAGAGTGGAGTTGCCCTACTGCGACTTCCATCAAGAAGAAGGGCACGCTACGGCCACGTGCCCGGAGTTCCTCGAGATGAGAGGAAACAGGGAGCAGCATCAACAACAGGGGCGCCAGGAGGTGAGAATCGAGGATGTTCTGCCTCGAGCGGAGGATCGATGCAAAGACCGGGATGACGTCGGGACCCGGGGAGGGACCAGAGTGATCCATGGGGGGGGGGGGGGTGGAGGCCTCTCGGAAGGCGAACCTCCACACCATGTACCGCCGGAGCGTTGGCTCCACATCCTAGACCCCAGCCGGGAAGAGAAAATTACCTTCTCAAAAAGTGATATGCCGGATCATGATGATCCCTTCTGCGATGCGCTGGTCATCCAGACAGCCATCGAGAATTTCACCGTCTCCCGGATCCTCATTTATAATGGGAGCTCCGTCAACGTCATCTTTAAGAAGGCGTTCGACGCGATGAAGGTGGAGGCAAAGAGGGTGCTAGCTTCGGATGGCCTCTTGTTTGGGTTCTCAGGGGAGAGGAAGGAGGTAGAAGGAGTGTGGCTCCATGTCACCCTGGGGGGTAGTCCCGGAACTGCCGATTCGTTATCGTGGATGCCCCCAGCAGCTACAACGTCATCTTCGAAAGGCCCCTCATCAGCGCCTTCAGCTACGTCCCCTCGTCGTTCCACTAATGTCTGAAGTTTAATGCCGAGGGGATCCAGGTCCGGGTGTGGGGTGACTCCAAAGTAGCAAGGGAGTGTTACGTCACCTCCGTAAATTCCATCTCCTGGCAGGAGGGGGCGGAGGAGATGGAGCGGAGAATGAAGGAGGTGGATCAGGAGGCTGGCAGGGAGGAGATGGAGGTGGAGAACAACACCGAGGTAAAGGTGGCAGGAGGGGGCAGGAGTTGGCCGAGGCAATAGCCGTGGAGGAAGAGATGGAAGCGGAGGTTCTTGTCCCGGGGGAGAGGGACGTCGGAGAGTGGGGGGAGCAGTCCAGGCTGGAGGCTGCAGAAGAGGTGGTGGAGATTCTCACCCTTGGAGGAAGGGTGGAGAAGGTTCGCGTCAGCGGGGAGCTGACCCCGGAGGCTCAGGGTAGGATGCTGGCATGCATCCAAAAGAATGTGGACATCTTCGCATGGAGCGCCGCATAGATGTCGGGGGTTGACGCGGACGTGGCTTGCCACCGCCTCAACCTGGACCCGGGAGCACACCCCGCTCAGCAAAAGAAGAGGTCCACCGCGGACAAGCTGGCTGAGCCCATCAGGGAGGAGGTGGCAAAACTTCTCAAGGTCGGCTTTGTATCCAAAATACAATACCCCGACTGGGTCTCCAATGTTGTTATGGTTAAAAAGGAGACGGCTGGTGGCGTATGTGTGTTGATTTTTCTTGCTTAATAAATCATGCCCCAAGTACTGTTATCCCTTGCCTCGGATCGACGCGCTGGTTGACTCAGCCGTCGATTTTTCTGTAATGAGTTTCTTAGATGCGTTTTCAGGTTACCACAAGATCAGAATGCACCCCCCGGACGTCAAGGACGTCTCATTCATCAGGGCGATGAGTGTTACTGCTATAAAATGATGCCCTTCGTGCTAAAGAATGCAGGAGCGACCTACCAAAAGATAATGGACAGGGTCTTCCGGGAGTAGAAGGGGAGGAACCTGGAGGTGTGCGTGGATGACTTCATGATCAAGAGTCAGGACGTGGACTCTCACCTTCGGGATTTGAAAGAGACCTTCGCCACCTTGGGCAAGTATAAGATGCGGCTGAACCCCCTGAAGTGTGTCTTCGGGGCCAGCAGGGGAAAGTTCTTGGGGCATCTCCTCACCCCCGCGGGGGTCGAGCCGAATCCTGACAAGGTCCAGGCCATCATGGAACTGGGGTCACCGCGGAATGCTAGGGAGGTGCAACGATTGACAGGGAAGCTGGTATGATTAAACAGGTTCCTCTCCCGGGCTGGGGAGCAGTATTCCCCCTTCTTCAAGACACTAAGGGGGGCTAGAAATTTGAATGGATCAAGGAGTGCGAGGAGCCATTCCAAGCTCTTAAGATGCAGTTGACGGAGGCTCCATTGCTCCAAAGGCCGAAAGAGGGAGAAGACATGTACTTATATCTCGGGGTCGGGGCAGAGGCCATGAGCTCCGTCCTGGTCCGGGAAGAGGGGAAGAGGCAGCTCCCCATATACTATGTGAGTCGGGTCCTGAGGAAGGTCGAACTTCGATATCCAATTTTGGAGAAGTTAGCCTTCACCCTGATCGTCTCGGCCCGGAGACTTCGGCCCTACTTCCAAGCACACTCCATCCGAGTGGCCACTGACCATCCCCTCCGCAACATCTTCGAGGGGGTGGAGCATTCGAGCATGTTGGCCAAGTGGTCGGTGGAGCTGAGCGAGTTCGACATCTCCTTCTTCACTCGCATCTCGATCAAGGTTCAAGCAATGACCGACTTTTTGGCCGATTATATGATCGAGGTGGTGGAGGAAGAGCTCACTTATCTGACTCCATGGAAGGTAAAGGTAGATGACGCTTCAGGGAGGCATTCTCTGGGGGGTGATCCTGGAGAGCCCCCAGGGAACTAAAATCGAACAAACAGTTGTGGTGCACTTTCCCATCACCAATAACCAGGCCGAGTACAAAGCTGTAATAGCAGGGCTACGTCTGGCCAGGGAGCTGGGGGTGCTGGACGTGGAGGTCCTCATTGAATCCATGGTGGTGGCTTCCCAGATTAACGGGGAGTTTGAGGCAATAGAGTCTACCCTACGGCTATACTTAGCCAAAGTCATGGGGGTCATCGGCACGTTCCAAACCTTCTCCATCTGACACGTGCCCCGGGAAGAAAACGAGCAGGTCGATCAGCTGGCAAAGCACGGTCCCCGGGTGGGGGATAGTATCACTGATCTGTTTCACCCTTCCATTGAAGAGGGGGAACTAATGGAGGTTGATCGACACCGATGGATCCGGTCACAACCTTCCTCTCCACGGGAGAGTATCCGGAGGGGATGGACAAGAAGTTCAGGTACAAGTCAACATATTATCTCCTCCAGGGCGGACAGTTGTATCAGAAGACTCTCGAGAATGTTGGCCCGTTGCGTGGCCGAGAGGGAGGTACAGAGGATCTTGGAAGAAGTCCACTCTGGAGATTGTGGGAGCCATTCTGGGAGTCGGGCCCTGGAAGGGAGGATCGTCAGGCAGGGATACTTCTGACCCTGGGTCATGACGCCGCGGAATTCACGAAGAGTTGCCACAAATGCCAGTTGTTTGCCCCCCTCCAACTGCAGCCGGCCCAGCACCTCAAGAGCATCACAGCCCCCTGGCCACTTTGCAATTTGGTTAATGGACTTGGTTGGGCCGTTCCCCCAGGCCAGCGGGCAAAGAATGTTCCTGCTAGTAATGATCGACTATTTTTCTAAGTGGCTGGAAGTAAAGGCGCTGGCCAAGGTGACTTCCCAGGTCATCAGAAATTTTGTTTGGGGGGGGAGATCATCTACCGCCATGAGTTGCCCCAGGCCATCGTCACAGACAATGGACCTCAGTTCGCCAGCGCAGAATTCATTAGCTTCTGCGAGCAGCTCGGGATTGATCTCAGGTTTGCCTCGGTCCACCACCCCAGGAGCAACGGGCAGGTGGAGGCCACGAATAAGATTATTGTGAACCTTTTGAAGAAGAAGGTAGAGAAACTGAAAGGGAGCTGGTGGAGCAGCTTCTCTCGGTCCTCTGGGCCCTGAGGACCACCCTCAACACAGCCAAGGGGGAGACCCCTTTCAAACTCTCCCATGGATGCGAGCCGGTACTCCCCGTAGAATTTGAAGTTCAGACGCCTCGGGTTGTCACGACAGGGGAAGGCATGGAAGGATGGCGGGTCGAGAATGAGGAGCTACGACTCTCCCTTGATATGGTGGGGGAGCTGCGTAATCTCTCCTCCATCCGACAAGAAGAAGTGAAGAGGAGAATGGTCAAGTACTTTGACAAGCACGTCAGAGTCAAACACTTTGCGGAGGGGGACTTGGTACTGAAAAAGGTGAATGCAGCAGGAAGATCGACAACCGTAGGGAAGCTCAACCTCAACTGGGAAGGTCCGTTCATTGTAAAATGAAACATTGAGATCAAGAGGGTACCGTCTCTAAAATGTGGAGGGTGAGACCCTAAGTCTCACCTGGAGCGGTGACGATTTGAAACGATTTTATCCTTGAGATATGTAAGTGATGTTTTGTTCTTAATAAAGCTTCTTGAAGTATTAATCTTACTGCAATAACTCGTACTAGAGGGAGAAGCATTCATTTGATAGACCCCGAGCAGATCTCGCTGGCAGACTCTCACTTAGCTGGCAGGGATGGATGTCACTCGAAGGTGTCTACCCGGACCCCGAGCAGATCCCGCTGTCAGGCTCTCACTTAGCTGGCAGGGCTGAATGTCACTCGAAGGTGTCTACCCGAACCCCGAGCAGATCTCGATGTCAGACTCTCACTTAGCTGACAAGACTGGATGTCACTTGAAGGTGTCTAACCGGACCCCGAGCAGATCCCGCTGTCAGGCTCTTACTTAGCTGACAGGGCTGGATGTCACTCGAAAGTGTCTACCCGGACCCCGAGCAGATCCCGCTGTCAGGCTCTCACTTAGCTGACATGGCTGAATGTCACTCGAAGGTGTCTACCCGGATCCCGAGCAGATCCTGCTGTCAGGCTCTCACTTAGCTGGCAGGGCTAGATGTCACTCGAAGGTGTCTACCCAGACCCCGAGCAGAACTCGTTGTCAGGCTCTCACTTAGCTGGAAGGGTTGGATGTCACTCGAAGGTGTCTAACCGGACCCCAAGCAGATCCCTCTGCCAGGCTCTCACTTAGCTGCCAGGGCTGGATGTCACTCTAAGGTGTCTACCCGGACCCCGAGCAGATCCCGCTATCAGGCTCTCACTTAGCTGGAGTTAGAACCCGCCAACCCATTAGCCAGGCTTGGGATTAACCCCAACCACACTCCGCCACACAAGGTAGACCTGGAACGCGATCCATGCGGTCCCACACACACGGTCATGCTGGCTAATATAATACTCCTCTGATACCAAGTTCATTAGTTCTCTAGGAGAAGTGCAGGCGGTGTGGGTCATGACCGCGGGGGAGGGGGACCGTCAACACCCAGACCTGGACGCGATGGGGAAAGCCAAACATGCGGTCCCACACACGTGTCATGCTGGCTAATATAATCTCAACTTAGCTGGCATGGTTGGATGTCACTCGAAGGTGTCTAGCCAGAAACCAAACAGATCGAGCTACCAGGCTCTCACTTATCTGACAGAGCTGGATGTCACTCGATGGTGTCTACCTGGATCCCAAGTAGATCCCGCTGTCGGGCTCCCACTTAACTGGCAGGGCTGGATGTCACTCGGGGAAGTCCTATACTCTGCAAGAACAGGAAGACTCTTCACAGGCGAGTCGGGACTCGCAAGCCCAGCTCGGCAGAAGGGTGGCGAGGCGAGCCCTTGGATCTCTCTGAAGGAGGCGGGCTCCGACCGGACACCTCACCCCCTTCAGTTTCACTTGTGAAAATTTCAATTTTAGTTCAATTGTTGGTGAAAAGCTAGACAGCTCGCGAGCGAGCTGCGGAGGGGGCTGGTGCGCCCAGCGCGACGAGTAGTCCATTTCTGAATCGTATGGGGTTGGCAAGCTCTCAAGGTACGCTCTCGGGAACGTTCTAATGACCATCCTAATGGCAAGATCTATCTTCGCGAGGTCGCCGATGGGTAGAGCTCGCGAGCAAGCACGTCACAGCAAAAAAGCCAAAAAAAGATACAAAAAAAAGACAAAGATCATATCAAAATTATCTTCAATTATGAAATGATAGTTACAAGGGGGCTCGCCTCGGCAAGGTTACAAAAAAGAAAAGGAGAAAAGATCAACTCTCGCCCCCTCCAGCGGACAGGTCATCGTTGAAGCCCTTGCCGAAGAGCGCATTGAGGCTGTCTTCCTTCTCGCTGGGCGGCGTCGCCGGGAACAAGCTCGACATGAGGTCCCGGGCCGTGATCTCCTCACAGCCCTCCACCAGCACCCCTGTATCCTTCATCATTTGAAGGGTGCATTCGGCGGCCTCGATGGAGTTGACCCGCAGCCTCTCAGCGACGTCAGCCTCGCCGAAGATCCTCGGGCTCTTGTACGCGAAGGTGGGCTCGATGTCGCCCGAGGGGAAGATCTCCGCTTGGCGGCGGACCTCGCGGTGGAGGCCCGTGTTCTCCTCCTTCAGCGTCGCGTTCTCCCCTTCCAGCCCGGCGAGGCGGGCGCGCAGCTGCTCATTCTCGTCCTCCAGCCCGGCGACGCGAGCCCGCAGCTCCCCAACAGCCTTGGCATCATGAAGAGAAAGGAAGCACATTAGTAACAGCGCAGAAAATTCTAAAGGCGAGGGAGCAGCCCGATGCTTACCAGTCCGCCGGCGGCTTGGGCGAGTAAGCCCTCAACGATGCCGAGTTGCCTCACCAGGTTGACGGCCTTGTCCCTGAGGACGTCGCGTGCCTGCTCAGCTTTCTGGAGATGGTTGCTGAGGTTGAAGCTGCGGCGGACCATCATGTGATGAAGCTCCATGGCCCGCATGTGGGCCTGCATGCCTTCATGGCCGAGCTGCCGCAGGGCCATACCCTTGTAGGCCTCATCGTCCTCGCGGCCATAAAGGCCGAAGCCCAGCGCATAGGCGTGGCCGGTGGAGAGCTTGCGGTCCGCCCAAGAAGGGTGAAGGGTGGAGATGGAGACTCGGTGGGCCAGCTCGTTCCACTGGACCATGGGCTCGTCAGCCGAGTCTTTCCACCTCCCCCAAAGCCAAAGAGGGGGTGGTACTTCGGCGCGGCGGGCTTGCGGGCCGCCTTCTTCACAGCAGGGGGAGCGGAGGTCTTGCCGCCCCCCTGCCCCTTGCTTGTGATTTCCTTCAGCGTGCTCTCCGGCGACCCGTTCGGGATGGTCTCGGCGAGCTCATGTATTTGGGACTTTGTTGTTGTTGATGTCTCGGCCGAGGAGCCACCACTGCCTTCTTCATTTTCTTTGGCGGTTGTTGGCAACGAAGCGGGCTCGATCCCGCAGGCTCAAGCCGCTTCTTGTTGGAGGAGGGTTTGAGGGAAGCCGACTCGTCTCGGCAAGCTGCAACGGCCGCCCTCTCGTGAGGAAGAGGGTCTAGATGAAGCCCTGAGTCCGCGAATGGCGAGTTCACAGGAATCAGTCATTCCACTGCATGGAAAAACTTAGAAAAATTTCATCAAGATTCAGCGAGCTGAGCCATAGGAAAAAGAAGGGTACCTTCGCTGGGAAGGACGGGGCAAAGCGAGTCAAGGCCCCTTCGCGGGAAGGCGACCTCGAAGTCCTTGTGGAAGAACAATTTGTGAAGCTCGACGTGGTTGCCCGACACGGTCGGGGGGCGGTAGACGTACTCTCCCTTTTGCTGGGAGTAGGGGATGTTGCCGAGATAGCCCTTACTGAAGGCGATCTTGGTCATCCAGTTATGGTGTTTGTTCGCGATCTCGCGAACTTTGATGAGCGGGCCCCCAAAGTAGGCAGACACCATCCGGGCTCGGCCTTTGGCTAAGGAGAGGAAGCACTCTAAGATCTTCCGGGTGTGTGGTGGGTCCTCCAAGTCGAGCCCTTGAGTCAGTTTTCCTTTGTCATTTTGCTTGCAGGAGGGAAGTAAATGTGCGATCACCCCTTCCCCAAGGATGAACTCTACAAGAGACCAAATTTTCGGTTTCAACATATGTCATTCATTATAAACTATAATTATGAAAATGCTAGGTTCTAAAGACATTTTTCACTATGCAAAATAAAAGTGAATTTATCATCATTATCTACATGATCAAAGTCAGTAAAATCTTATTTTGTTTCAACAGAAAAAAAAAGGTACCTTCAACTACACAATGTTAAGAAAAAATCACTTCTTGTGTGAAACAAAATTAATAGAAATGTGACCTGCTGTTGTGGCATTTGGATGAAGAAATTAAATCCATAAGCAATCATCTGACTGGTCAATAGCATTTGCTATGGGCTCCATGCGGCAGTCGGGATTAACCATATATTGGCACCAGCTGTTGACTCTTAATATAGGAGCCTGGTTTATTAAAATAAATTTATTATATAAAACATTACTTTTGATTTATCATTGTTCCTTAAAGATAGACAAAAAAGAAATTCGTGGATTTTAATTTATAACTACTGTATTCATTTAATTGTCCTAGAAGTTTAGATGTTCTTTAAATTGCATTAAAGAACTTACAATTAGTTGAAAAGCTCATGAAGTACAAGAACGAATTTGAACTAAATGAAAGCTGAGCTACCAATTTCAAAGAAAAAAACCCTGGTTTTATAATACTGTTTGATTTCTTGAGAAGAACAAATGTGCAGTGTACTCTTAGGGTCCGCTCGTTTGCCCTGTTTTCACAATCCGTTTTGGTTTTCAGTTTTCACGGTCAAAAAATAGGTGTTCGTTTGGTCATGTTTTGCACGGTTTTGGTTTTGAACTGAAAACACTCGGTTTTCATTCCTTCTAACTTTGCCCAGTCCCAAAACAGACCTAAGGAGGTCCGTTTTGCTCTGTTTTGAAAATAGAAAACAACGGAAAATGTGAACACTTCCTCTACGGCGGGAGATCTTAAGTGTTCGATCGGCGGGAGAGCTTCTTCCCGGAAGGGATCGTCTCCGGTGGACAAACTGAGCAACAGAGGCTCTTCTCCATCGCCTGTACCTTCTTCTCCGGTGGACAAACCGAGCAATAGATGGCGGGAGATCTTCTTCCCCATCGCCGAGGCTAGGCTCTTCCCCATCGCCTGTACCTTCTTCTCCCGACGATGCGCTCCAAAAACCTCTCCCTCCGCCTTCTTCTTCCTCGGCGTTAGCAGCTAACATCGACACATTATTTCTACTTCCTGTTGGAAACCCTAGGGATCACTCGCCTCCCCCCTCCACCTTTTTCCTTGGCGTCAGCAGCTAGCATCGTTTTGTGCATTTCATCATCTCTTCGTCTTCCTCGGTAAGCACTCACCGGTCACTCCATTTCATCATTTCTTTTTCCTGCCTATTCTGATTTTGCACTCACCGGTCACTCCATTTAAGATCTTGTTGTGCAGGAAGAGGATTTTCCCTGCATAGTAGTTTTGATTTTTCAGTGCAAGGGCATCAATCTGGTATAATTCTTCTTCCAGCAAAAGAGGGAGATTGTTAACAGCGAACGCACGTCCGTTTTCATTTTGACTTAAAACGGGCATAAAAACTATACTGCAAACGAACATAAGTTTTCGTTTTGCCCCAAAACGAAAACGCTAGATGTTTTCGTTTTGAAGCAAAACGAAAACCTTAATGTACCGTTCGGCGCGCTGGAATTGTCTTTCTGGAATTGGTATTGGCTTCCAGAAAGCCAATTCTTTTGTTCGGCACGCGCAAATTTTTCGGGTATTGGTTTTAGGGGGCAAAACCAATGATTTTCATATAAACCTAAAAACCTAATGCCTCGATTCTTATCCTCCCGGACAAGTTTTCTCCCGATTTAGGCGATTTCGCGATATTACTTCCGCAGTTCCGCCTCCGCCTTCTCCCTCTGCTCGCGATCGACATTTTCTCGCCTGGTAAGCGCCCGATCCCGACCCCCTTTATTCTTCCTCGACTTCTTCTTCCTCTTCCTCATTCTTCGCCAGATTTTTTGCAGGTTTTCTCCGCCAGGTTTTAAGGCGTACTCTGTTTAGTGGTAAGTGTCCGATCCCTCCTCTTCTACTTCTTCCGGTAGATTATTTTGGTGTACGATCTTCTAGTTTTAACGCGTATACTGCTGGGTTTTCCGCTCTTCACTTTTAACCTCGTTTCCCGGGTTTTCTTTCGCTGTCGTCGATTGAGGAAGGAGGAAACATTCCCGTCGCTGGTTTCTTCCCGAAGGAACTTGATCCATGTCATTGCCTGTGAAGCCTTGCGCCGCTAAGACCCGCCGCCTCCGCCGCGCAGATCCGTCGCCGCGCCTCCCAGATCCATAGCCATTCTGGTTTCCTTTTTTTTGTCATAGATATGTCAAGCAGCTCCTAGGTTTGTAACTAGGAAGGTCGTTCTTGCATGAAACCACTGCAATCCAGTCTTTTGTCTTCCTCATCACCGATTGCTGGAAGTTTGGAGTTTTTTTTCTTTGGAGACGATCATTTTTCTGTCCACTGGTCACAGATCCGATTTTTCTGGCTTTCAATCTCACAAATCCAGAATTGCAGTAATTGCAGTAATTTAGTTTCTTCCCTCAACTCAAAACCGTGAGTCTGTTCCATTTTTTTTCGGTATCTTCTTCTTCATGATTAGGTTTAATTTCTTCAGGTTTATTTTGTATTCCCTACTTTGTACTCCCTATTGCTAAAGAAATGGTTATTCAAGTTGTTAGAGAAGTTTTACTATGGTCTATGTGACCAATAGTCCCTATATTACATTGAGGTTTTGAATCATTTATGAACAAAAATTACCAATTTTCATCGTTGAGCGCATGTTGCCCTTTGTCATGCCAAACATACATTCAATTATGGTGGTGTTTTTATACAAGCTAATTGGAGCAGAAAGTGAGGTTGGAGATTCATAACTGTATATTAATTTCACATTTCGACTTTAGGTACAATGAATACCAGTGAGTTGCAGAAGAAACGTAGGAGAGATATCATCATATCGTCGTCAGTTGCAGCTACTCTCGGGGCAGCTGTAGTTGTATTGAATTCGATTCCTAAACAACCAACATATGTAGCAGATAGAGATGCCCTCCGTAATATTTTATTAACACGCTTATATGCTGGAAAAGAAATAGATTGTTTCAACCAGTTACGTATGGGTAAAGCACCGTTTAATGAGTTGTGTAATATTCTACAAGCAAAAGGCTATGTATGTGACACACAGTTTGTTTCGACCAAAGAAGTTGTTGCTTTGTTTTTATATATATTAGGACACAACGAAAAGTTTCGAGTTGTTGGACATACATATATGCGTTCGATTGATACTGTTAGCAGACACTTCAATACCGTCTTTCGGGGGATTATAAAACTTTCAAGACACTACATCAAATTGCCCGAATCTCGAGTAGAACCAAACTCAAGATGGTTTGTGAACTGTATTGGTGCATTAGATGGAACACATATTCAAGTAACCGTTCCAGTTGAAGATCAAGGTAGATTTCGCAATCGGAAACAAGCCATCACAACAAATGTCCTTGGTGTTTGTGACAGCAACATGAAATTTTTGTATGTACTGCCTGGCTGGGAAGGTTCAACATCTGATTCTAGAGTACTACGAGATGCATTGGAGCGAGACGTTCGCTTCGAAGTGTCAAATGGTAAAATTACTAGTAAAGTCTTTTTTTAAGATTTCGCATGTAGACACGACTGTATATTAATTTCACATTTTTTGCACTACCTAGGAAAGTATTACCTTGTAGATGCTGGTTATACGAATGGCCCAGGATTTCTTGCCCCATATCGATCGACGCGTTACCATCTGAAGGAGTGGTCATATCAGGGTAATAACCCAACAAACTACAAAGAACTATTTAACCTGCGACATGCAAGAGAAAGAAATGTTATAGAGAGAATCTTTGGACTGTTGAAGAAACGATGAGTCATTCTACGACAACCATCATTTTTCAACATTAAAGTTCAGGTTTGTTATGTTACAATTATTGAACGACAACTAGTATGAGATTATGAAATCTAAATTTCATTTTTGACGCATGACAGGTACAGGTCATCAACGCATGTTGCATTTTACACAATTTTTTAGTGGAGAAGAGATTAAAATGTGATGCTCAACTGTTGGATGAGGTTGATTATGAAATACTTCAACAGAGCCCAGGAGAAGAGTTCTATGATTACGTAGACGTTGTTAGTCCAATCCAAGCCACACAAGATTGGACAAATTTTAGGGACACTCTCGCTATCAATATGTTTAACGAATACCAGAGTCGTCATTAAATATTTTTTTGCCAGTGGATGTATTATCTGTGATATGGTTTTTTTGTCATTCCAAACTTTAGTACTATTTGTTTATTGTCATTAAATGTAATCCATGTTTCATGTTTTTTCATGTAATCCAAAAAATTGTGCTATGTTTCATGTAATTAATTTGCCTATCAATGTAATCCATGTTTCATTGTGCTATGTTTCACGAATACTATTTGTTTATTGTCATTAAATGTGATCCAAAAAATTGTGCTATGTTTCATGTAATTAATTTGTCTATCAATGTAATCCATGTTTCATGTTTTTTTATTAGTCCATATATTATGGAGAAGAGCTCAAACAGGGTTGGTGGTAGGATCGAGCGGTCGTGCATGCATTGCACATCTGAAATGGATATAACTTTGTCAAATGCACTGTTGGAACAACACAGTTTGGGTCATAAAACCCCAAATGGGTGGAAGAGTGTTGCTTTGACAGCTGCTATTACGGCACTAAAAGAAATATGTGGCGTGGAAACAAGCAAGGACAAGTTAACAGCACGTCTAAAAACTTGGAACAAGTACTACATCGAGCTTAGCGCGATGCTGGACCCGTCCGGATTTGGTTGGGATTGGGAAAGAAACATAATGAAGGCGGACAGCGAGGAAGTATGGGCAAATTATGTGAATGTAGCATATTTTTAATTAATATATAATTTTTGAATATATTTAAGTGTAAAATAATTTTTGAATTTTACTATTGCAGGCTCATCGTTCAATGAAACATTATAAAGAAAAAGTTATTATGAATTGGTCGGATTTGGCTGTGTTATGTGGGACTGACAGAGCGACTGATAGTCATGCTGCCACCGCATTAGAGGCGGAAAAAGAAATAGATGCAGAGTCCATGAGAGACAAAACAACTAATACACATGAGACAGCTAGAGTGGATGCAGAAGGGAGCAGTAGAAGGAGGAGAAAGAGAGCTGGACAAAATGACTCGGTAGCAATGACCATTGAAAAATTGGATGACTCCGTGCAAGGTGCGGTGGGGACCATGACTGCTGGTGATGTTGACGACATCTATGTCGCACTTACTCGGATGACTGATTTATCTTCTCAAGATTTACTCAGGACGATGGATATACTGTGTCATGATAATGTCAAGCGTGACATATTCAAGAGACTCCCGAACGGGTTAAAGGGCATATGGCTGCAAATGCAGTTTGATCGCTAGTTTAATGTTACTATTTATGACGCATGAACTATTTATGTGATTTTGCTGCTATTGCAGAACTTTTATTTGTGGACGATGATTTAAGATTATTAGTATTTTCATTTCAAGTATTATTAGTATTTAGATTTTGTGCACAATGATTAAATTTTTACAAAAATAGTTCATAAAAATTGCAATTCTAGAAAGCCAATTCCAGTGTGCAGCCGAACAGCTTTTACATATCAATGTCAATTCTGTTCACTGAAAACCATCCTGCAGCCAAACAACATAATTGGTTTCTGCACAAAACCAATTCCTGCAGATATTGATTTTCTGACCAAAGTCAATTCCAGAAAGCTAATACCTATGCGCCGAACGGACCCTAAATGAAAACATTGCAAACGAACGGGACCTTGTAGTAATTTCAAATATTTTGTAAAATTATTCAATTTTGGCACTTTGCAGGCAGAATTACAGATTTTTAGCACTTTTTTGAGAATATTTCGGTCCGGGACTACCCAAAATACTTATTTTGGCACTTTGCCCAGATCTAAATATCCCTAAAATTTAAGTTTGGAGTGCAAAGCGCTAAAAATCTGTAATTCGGGAGGTCTAAAGTGTCAAATATAAATACTTAGAATGCAAGTGTCAGAATAGTATAATTTAATGTAACAAGCTCTGAATAAGTGCAGGAAATACCTTTGAATCTTGTAGTGAAAAAATGAGGCTGAGATGAAAGAACAAACCAGGGAAAAGGTAAGGAAAGATCGAACCCATTGGCATGGGTGGCATCGGAAAGCCCTGCCACTCACCATTATGTGAAAATGGGAATGAATAGTAGAGCAATCCAATCCAACCATGCCAAAAGCTTCCATCATTCCATTTCCATTTCCACTTGCTCCACTTTGCTGAATTTATAAGGAAAAATTTTAAACAGTATTGAAAAGATCTGGAAGCGGGAAGGGAAAACAAAAAGAGTTGCAAATAGAAATGATCTATTCGGAGAGAGGAGGAAGAAGAAAGATTAAACAGTATTTATTAACAGTACAGGAATCACAAATAATGAAAGAAGCCTCAGACATCCAGGGAAGAACTTGATAGCAGCACAAGCTCTCAAGCTTGGCAAAGCGAAAGATCTCAGGCGGCCACTGCGAATGTTTGAGAAACAAGCCTTGAGTTTGTCATCACCGGCAAAATACGGCGTAGAAATATTTCAAAATACTGCTGATGCAGGGAGATAACTAATCACAAAGCCTGGTGCTAAGAAGATGAATAGGAGAAGATGAAAGGCGACTCAGAATGGTCGGCAAGGCGAGCACTGCTGCCAATACGACGAACGAGACCTGATAAAATCGTCATCGTCAACTTAAGAAGAAATCGTTAAAGATCAGCCCTTTTCGGAGATGAGAAGGGGAAATAACACGAATAAAAGAAATATCAAAACCGTTCAAAACTACTCAAAAAAGCAGAACAAAGTAAAATCAGATCGGAATAACTAATTAGTAGTGTTGTTAGTAATTGATCTTGCCGTCGCCGAATAGGGTGGGAGGGGAAAAAATGAAGCCATCGCCGGAAAGAGAGGAGACGCGAGATTAACAATGAAGAAGTAAAAAAGTATAACAATTAAAGTAAATAAAAGCAACTGAAGCGCAGTAGGGAGACGAAGCTGAACGAGTGAGTTCTGGAAGGTGGGCAAGGAGGGAGAAGCAGGGAGGATTGGGGTTCGACAGATAGAGATGAGGGGTTTGTATATGGAATTAGGGAAAGCAAAACCCTAAATCAAAGGGCTCAAAATACTCCTCAAAAGCAAAAATGTGAATCTGGTGATTATTGATATGTTTTGAATTTATATAAAAAAGATTTTATAATATTTGATAAGGGTTATTTATTGGGATATTTTTTTGAACTTTGTGTAATTACAGCTTGCATCCTGTAACTTTCAAAATTATAAAAACCTATCATTTATGTTTAGATTTATGATATTCATGCACAAAAGTAGTTATTTAGAGTAAATCTTCATGGGACCATCATTTAATAATAACATTAAATGTTAAGTTACTTGAATTAAATCTTCATGGGAGTATTTTTTTGTAAATGAATGTTATGAAATGTAAATATTGAGAAGAGATAATTGTAAATTTCAAAGTTAGAGGGGTGCAAGTTGTAATTACGCAAACTTCAAGAGGAGGTCCCTGTAAATAACCACATTAGATAACTATTTTTATGGTTTGTTCGGCTGCATGTGAATTGATTTTCTGAAATTGCCTTTAAATTTCAGAAAGCCAATTCAGCTATTTAGAGTGGGAGAATTGAGATTGTATTAAATTTGAAAATAAAGACCACGGACATTCATTTCTAACATAAAATGCTCAGGAATGAAAACTTACCACTCGAGCTCGGTTTTTCGTGGATCCGGATCCCCTGGATTTCCTCCGGGAACTCCAGGGGGTGGAGTTCCACTTTTGCGACTCGCATATGCTGAATCAGAAAAATTGGTTAACACGAAAGTTGTAGATATCCCCGAGACGAACAACTTTCATGTTGAACATTTTTTGATTTGAAGTCGTTTAGGTTCCCGATTTGGGCTCCGAAAAAACTCGGTCCGAAAAATATTAAATTAATATTTTTCGGACATAGTTTTTTTGGAGCCCAAATCGGGGGTATAAACGACTTCAAATCAAAAAATATTCAACATGAAAGTTATTCGTCTCGTGGATATCTACAACTTTCATGTTCTCCATTTTCTCTGATTTCACTCCATTAATTCGCAAAATAGGAACTCCACCGCCTGGAGTTCCCGGAAGAACTCCAGGGGATCTGGATCCGTTTTTCGTTGTTTTTTGCCTATCGCTTCGGCCCGCTGCACGATGCAGCCTGCTCTAAAGCAAAAAAGCTTCTTCCCATGTAGATCTTCCGCTTACTATATTCTACTGTGCACACCTCCAGTTCTCCATTTCTCCCGAGAACCCTAGCGAGCCCCCGTTCAATTTTGTTGTTCATTCATAAGCCTCCGAAGGCCCTTTTTCGCCAATAGCACCCCCAATCTACCTCTAGACGACGTCCAAACAATGGTTGTTATTCTATTTATAGAATTTGTCTTCTCCGATCTACCTCTCGCCAATCTTTTACAACATGTATTTTTTCGCTCGACCTTCTTCGTTGTTGAATCCTTTGTTTATTTTTTTCTATGCCTGGTCTTTGAGTTTTCAGTATGCCTCGTTGTTGAATCTTCAATTTTCCCTAGTCTATGTCTGTTATGCATGCACTGTTTTTATTTAGCTGTAACATAAATTGTTTATCAAAATTTCTATTGTGCCATGTTTGTTGAATAGTATATGCTAATATATAGTTTTTGGTCCTAGTTGATGTTAATACACAGTTTTTTGGTCCAAAAAACATGCAAAACAATCTTAAAATATTTAGGTCCTATTAAGAAGAAGTTTTCTCTTGTTGAATACATTGCATCTTCAGAGTTGTTATTGTTGAAATTTGTGAAGTGGAAGTGGGTGACGGGACAGGCCGGGCAGCCTGGGGCGGACAGCTTTGGCGGACTAGGCGGACTGGGCGGACTGAGATGTGCGGCCTGCTGAAAGGTCTAGTGAGAAGCCAGTTGTTCTTCTGGGCGGTTTGCACGGGTTGAGTCCGCGGACTATGCGGCCTGGTTTCTGCGGATAGGGTGTTTGCTGATTGGCTTTGCCAAGGAGCGACCTGAGCGGATAAAGGCTTGCGGACTGGTGCATTGCTCAGTGGCCGCGGGTGCAAGCTTGTGCTGATAGGCGGGTTGGCTCATGTCCGCGGGAAGCTTGCGGACTGGAGTGTCCGCGGTGTGGGCTGTTGCGGACTGAGCTAAGAGCTTGGCTGAGGCCTTGTCGAGCTCTGGTGGCACAGCAGGCGATTTGCTGTGGAGGTCGATTGGCGGACTGAGGTTTGGAGTCCGGGGTTGGCTGCTGCTTTGGACAGAAGTGCGAGGAGCTGGCGGACTGATGGCGGTCTATGCTAGGGTGTTTGGCGGACGGGAATTTGTGTCTGCCATGCTCGCATTGGCCCTTGATGGTTTTGGACTTGGTCACACTTTGGGCCAAGGCCATGGTGTCCGCGGTATCCGCCAAGTCCGCTGTGACCGGGCGGACTGTTGCTGTCTTCCTTTGGTCGTGGACTTGTGGCGAATTGAGGTGTGAGTCTTGCGGACTGCCTCGGGTTGGTGCGGACAGCCATTGAAGGGGGTTGCTGTCCTGTAGTGGTTGGAGCTTTGCGGGCTGATGCCTTGTCCGCATAGCTTGGGCGGACTGGAGAGGGTTCGCCAATGGTTGCCTAGCTCCTGGCAGTTTTCCTTGGTAATCCGGCTAAGTCCATGCGGACTCGGCGGACGGTGTTTTTGCTATCGCGCGGGCTGGGGTGGTGACGCTATCTCTAAGGCGGTGACCACACTCCTCACCTCACCTATAAATAGGACCTCCCTGGCACATCTACAGTAACTTGAGTGAACAGTAAGTTGGGGTGTGCAAGGAGCTGCGGTCTGTGTTTGTCAGTCCGTGCGGATTGTTTCAGTCTGACGGTTTGCTGTGTGCAGGTCGCGCGGATAGCTTCAAGGAGCCAGGAGTTTGGCTGTGACTTTGGTCAAGTGCTTGGAAGTGTGCGGTCTCTGCGGACTCAGCAGGAGGTCGCTCTGCGGCTTGTCAGTTATGTTTCAACTTTGCCAGCTTCAATAACTTGTCCGCCAGCTTCAGGCGGGTAGGGGTGTTCCTCAGTTCAAGTTCAGCAGGAGGCGAATAACGGTGTGTCCGCGCGGCCTCGCGGCTTCGGCGGACTCCGTGTCTATTCGGCGGATTGCAGCATAGCTTGGGCGAGCTCAGCGGTCTCGGCGACCTCGGCGACCTCGCGGTCTCGGCGGACTCCGGTGCTGTCCGCCCGGCTTGTTTTTTGGTGCTTTCTGTTTACAGCTGTGATACTAGCGAAATCATGTCTCGCTATGTATGTCTTGCACTGTAAAGAAGTAAATGTATAAAAGACCTGCTTGTGCCTCCATTGTTTGTTGGGATTAACCTTTGTACCTCTAGTCCTTGGTTTCCGCTGGTTCAACGTGCGAACTGGGTAGTTCCGAAGATATTAATTTGGCGTTTGGGCTATCTTGCTGACCACGTTGAGAAAATTTAACATGGTATCAGAGCGAGGTTTCTGAGGTTCAGCTGCGTGAGCGGAAGTCAGCCAGTGTTGTTACTCAGTGATTGAGTGGTGATCAACCTGTGTTGTTGCTCGGAGCTGCTGAAAGGTTGCCAACAGGTGTTGCAATGGAAGGGAGTTTTGCAAGGGGTCTGGGAATTGAACTCTTAACGCCGACTAACTTCAAAAAGTGAAAGTCGTGCATGAAGAGTTATCTTCTTGGCGAGGAGCTGTGGGAAGTCGTCGGTGGAGACGACAGGCAGGAAGTCACTGCTGCATTCGGTACTGCTGAGCAGGTGAGGCTCTGGAGAAGAACAAATGCTAAGGCGGAGTTCATTCTGAAGAGAGCCGTGTCTCCGGAACTGTTTGATCACATCATTGGATGTGAGTCGGCTGCTGATATTTGGACAACCATTGATGAGTTGTTCAATAGGAAGAATGTGGCGCGGCTTCAGTTCCTGGAGAATGAGTTGGCCAGGGCAACTCAGGGAGACTTTTCCATCTCCAAATACTTCTTAAAGATGAAGAGCTTGTGTGCTGAGCTGTCGGCACTGGATCCTGATGAGCCTATTTCTGAGGCTAAGATGAAAAGACACATTATCCGCGGCTTGCGGAAGGAGTATGTGGCCTTTGTTACATCTGTTCAAGGGTGGGCTACTCAGCCGTCGTTGCTTGAGCTGGAGAATTTGCTTGCCTCGCAGGAGAGCTTAGCAAGGCAGATGGCTGGAGTGAACCTGAATCAGGAAGGCAGCGAAGCCCTCTTCTCAGGCAAGAAGAAGGGATGGGAAGGGAAGAAGAAGAAGGTGCAGGCCGCTGGTGAGAAGGAGACTTCAACTTCATATCCGCCGGAGAGGAGCAATGCTCCTAAGGACTGGAAGAAGAATCTGAAGTGCTACCGGTGTCATCAGCGAGGGCACTTCAAGCGGGACTGCAAGGTCAAACTGCAGCCTGGGCATGCTGCGGGAAAGGAGGAAGCTTGCTCAAGAAGTGAAGAAGCAGAATGGGGCGGAGCTTTCATGACGGGCACTAGTGTCCGGGCCTTGTCTGCTGAGGACTTCAATAGCGAGTGGATCGTGGACTCCGGGTGTGGTCATCACCTCACCGGAGACAAATCGAAGTTCACCTCCATGCAGCCTTACTCAGGTAATGAAGCTATTATCACTGCTGATAATACTGTTTATGCAGTAGAGAAAGAGGGGGTCGTGTCATTGGGTAGTGATCAGGGGCCACTCACGTTAAGGAGTGTGTATCACGTACCGGGCATGAAGAAAAACCTCTTCTCGGTGACCAATGTGGTGGACGCTGGGTATCACGTTCTGTTTGGGCCAACAGACGTGAGGTTCCTTCGCAACGTATCAGCGGTGAAGGCTGATGTTGCTCATGTTGGGAGGAGGGTGAAGAACTTGTTTGTTCTTTCCACCAATGCTTATGTTGATAGAATGAGGGCCAATGATAGCGCTGCTATCTGGCATGAGAGGCTGGGGCATGTTGGCATGGACAAGCTGAAGGCAATGGCGAGTAGAAGTTTGGTGAGGGGGTTGCCGAAGTTGTCCTCCTTTGGTGATGGGCATGTTTGTGCTGGTTGTCAATACGGTAAGGCACATCGCCTTCCGTTTGATAAATCACAAACAAGGAGCAAGAAGCCACTGGAGTGCATTCATGGCGACCTGATGGGACCAACGGTTACTGCCAGCTTTGGCGGAAGCAGGTTTATGCTTGTCTTGGTTGATGACTACTCAAGGTATACTTTGGTGTACTTCTTAAAGGAGAAGTCGGAAGCCTTCCGTTTGTTCGTGGAATTCAAGGAGTTGGTAGACGGCCGGCTTGACCTGCGGATTAAGAAGTTTAGAATTGATAACGGGGGTGAATTTGTCTCCTCCGAATTTTCTAACTTCTGCAGGAAGCACGGGATCCAACAGGAGCTTACTTGTGCTCACACTCCACAACAAAATGGGGTAGCGGAGCGGAAGATCCGTCATTTGACGGAAACCTGCAAATGCTGGCTTCATGCGAAAGATATCCCAAGGTCCTTTTGGGCGGAGGGAATGTCTTGTGCTGCTTATGTTATCAACCGGATGCCACTCAGCCCTATCAACATGAAGACTCCCATTGAGCTGTTGCTTAAGGAGAAGCCGAGTGTGGGACACCTTAGGGTGTTCGGTTCAACTTGCTACGTGCATGTCCCAGATGCTTCACGGACCAAGCTGGATGCGAAGGCAAGGAAACTTGTCTTTGTTGGCTATGATGAGCAGAAGAAGGGATGGAAGTGCATGGAACCTGTGACGAAGAAGTTCGTGGTATCAAGAGACGTTGTCTTTGACGAGCTGACGTCATATGGAGGTGGCTCAGTGGAGCTAACCGGAAGTAGCAAGGTTGATGAAGCACCGGTGGAGGCTGCTGAAGGCTTGGAGGAGGAGCTTGCTGTTTCACCAGAAGCTCCTGTTGCTTCTAACTCCGAGGCTGAGCCTTCTGGCTCAGGAAGCAGGGGGAGCACTGCTCAATGCTTGCCCCAGGTAGGAGTGGAGCCCGAAGAAGCAACAGAAGCCGTAAGCAAGGAGCCATGTCTTCGGAGATCGAAGAGGGTGGTTAAGCCACCGGCTCGGTACTGTGATGGGAATGCAGTGAGCTTTGTCTCCTGCTTCTTTGCAGGTCCTCTGGATGAGCGAGAGCCTGCAAACTTCAACGAGGCCACTGAAGTAAAGGAGTGGGATGATGCCATGAAAGAAGAGATTGATGCTCTGAAGAAGAATGAAACCTGGGACCTTGTGCCCAAGGTTGATGGCATTACTCCGGTTACTTGCAAGTGGGTGTACAAGTTGAAGAAGAAGGCTGATGGGAGCATTGATCGGTTCAAGGCTCGCCTGGTCGCTAGAGGATTCTCACAGCAGTATGGAGAAGACTATGAGGAGACATTTAGTCCAGTTGCGAAGATGACTTCTGTAAGAGTGGTGATCGCCTTGGCTGCTAGCAAGGGATGGAGGTTGTGGCAACTCGATGTGAAGAATGCTTTTCTTTACGGAGAGATTGACAAGGACATCTTCATGGATCAGCCGTTTGGTTTTGTCTCTGAGAAGCATCCGGACTATGTCTGCAAACTCAGGAAGGCTCTCTATGGGTTGAAGCAAGCTCCTAGAGCTTGGTATGGGAAGATTGCAGAGTACTTGCAATTCTGTGGATACCTTGCTTCTAACTCGGATTCAAGCTTGTTCGTCAAGAAGAAGGGAGAGCTACGAGTCTTGGTCCTGCTGTATGTGGATGACATGATCATCACAGGGAACTCGGAGGGGGAAGTAGCAAGGCTCAGGGCTGAGCTTGTTATACGCTTCGAGATGAAAGACTTGGGAGAGTTGCATCACTTTCTCGGTCTGGAAGTGGAGAGGAAGGAGTGCGGGGTTCTCATTAGCCAGAAAGGGTATGCTGATCGCATTGTGAAGCGGTTTGGCATGGGCGAAGGGAAGAAGTGCTCTACTCCACTGGAATCAGGGCTAAAGCTTCGACGAGATGAGGGAAGGGTTCTTCATGATCCCTTGGTGTTCAGGGCTCTTGTTGGGAGCTTGATTTACCTGACGATTACAAGGCCAGATATTGCTTATGCTGTTGGCCGAGTAAGTCGGTATATGGCTGAACCAAGGCAATCTCATCTAGTGGCGGCAAAAGGAATTCTGAAGTATGTCAAGGCTTCTTCTGACATGGGACTCCTCTATAGAAGGGACGCGGAGGTTGCGTTGCTCGGGTACACGGATGCTGACTATGGCGGTGATTCGGATGATCGAAGGTCTACTTCAGGTTATGTGTTCACTTGCGGTTCAGCTAGCATTTCGTGGTGTAGCAAGAAGCAGGACTCGGTGTCGGTTTCAACCACGGAGGTGGAGTATAAGGCTTCGGCCTTGGCTGCTCGGGAAGCCGTTTGGTTGACGAGGCTTATAGAGGATGTTCATGAAGAAGTGCAAGGGCCCACTTTACTCCGGGGTGACAATGAGAGTGCTCTCAAACTGGTTAACAATCCAGTGTGTCACGCCAGGACCAAGCATATAGAGATTGATCACCACTTCATCAGAGAGAAGGTGTTGGAAGGATCTCTGCTGGTCGGGCATGTTCAGAGTGAAGATAATCTTGCTGACATCTTCACGAAGCCACTGTCGAAGGGGCCCTTTGAACGCTTGCGCAGCTTGCTGGGCTTGGTCACCACTTCCCACTTCAAGGTGGATTGTTGAAATTTGTGAAGTGGAAGTGGGTGACGGGACAGGCCGGGCGGCCTGGGGCGGACAACTTTGGCGGACTAGGCGGACTGGGCGGACTGAGATGTGCGGCCCGGTGAAAGGTCTAGTGAGAAGCCAGTTGTTCTTCTGGGCGGTTTGCACGGGTTGAGTCCGCGGACTATGCGGCCTGGTTTCTGCGGATAGGGTGTTTGCTGATTGGCTTTGCCAAGGAGCGACCTGAGCGGATAAAGGCTTGCGGACTGGTGCATTGCTCAGTGGCCGCGGGTGCAAGCTTGTGCTGATAGGCGGGTTGGCTCATGTCCGCGGGAAGCTTGCGGACTGGAGTGTCCGCGGTGTGGGCTGTTGCGGACTGAGCTAAGAGCTTGGCTGAGGCCTTGTCGAGCTCTGGTGGCACAACAGGCGATTTGCTGTGGAGGTCGATTGGCGGACTGAGTTTTGGAGTCCGGGGTTGGCTGCTGCTTTGGACAGAAGTGCGAGGAGCTGGCGGACTGATGGCAGTCTGTGCTAGGGTGTTTGGCGGACGGGAATTTGTGTCCGCCATGCTCGCATTGGCCCTTGATGGTTTTGGACTTGGTCACACTTTGGGCCAAGGCCATGGTGTCCGCGATATCCGCCAAGTCCGCTGTGACCGGGCGGACTGTTGCTGTCTTCCTTTGGTCGTGGACTTGTGGCGAATTGAGGTGTGAGTCTTGCGGACTGCCTCGGGTTGGTGCGGACAGCCATTGAAGGGGGTTGCTGTCCTGTAGTGGTTGGAGCTTTGCGGGCTGATGCCTTGTCCGCATAGCTTGGGCGGACTGGAGAGGGTTCGCCAATGGTTGCCTAGCTCCTGGCGGTTTTCCTTGGTAATCCGGCTAAGTCCATGCAGACTCGGCGGACGGTGTTTTTGCTATCGCGCGGGCTGGGGTGGTGACGCTATCTCTAAGGCGGTGACCACACTCCTCACCTCACCTATAAATAGGACCCCCCTGGCACATCTACAGTAACTTGAGTGAACAGTAAGTTGGGGTGTGCAAGGAGCTGCGGTCTGTGTTTGTCCGTCCGCGCGGATTGTTTCAGTCTGACGGTTTGCTGTGTGCAGGTCACGCGGATAGCTTCAAGGAGCCAGGAGTTTGGCTGTGACTTTGGTCAAGTGCTTGGAAGTGTGCGGTCTCTGCGGACTCAGCAGGAGGTCGCTCTGCGGCTTGTCAGTTCTGTTTCAACTTTGCCAGCTTCAATAACTTGTCCGCCAGCTTCAGGCGGGTAGGGGTGTTCCTCAGTTCAAGTTCAGCACGAGGCGAATAACGGTGTGTGCGCGCGGCCTCGCGGCTTCGGCGGACTCCGTGTCTATTCGGCGGATTGCAGCATAGCTTGGGCGAGCTCAGCAGTCTCGGCGACCTCGGCGACCTCGCGGTCTCGGCGTACTCCGGTGCTGTCCGCCCGGCTTGTTTTTTGGTGCTTTTTGTTTACAGCTGTGATACTAGCGAAATCATGTCTCGCTATGTATGCCTTGCACTGTAATGAAGTAAATGTATAAAAGACATGCTTGTGCCTCCATTGTTTGTTGAGATTAACCTTTGTACCTCTAGTCCTTGGTTTCCGCTGGTTCAACGTGCGAACTGGGTAGTTCCGAAGATATTAATTTGGCGTTTGGGCTATCTTGCTGACCACGTTGAGAAAATTTAACAGTTATCAAGTTTCTGTTATGCTTAATTCATTCAAACCATGTCTGATACAATTTTTATCATGTTTTCATATATGCTATGTTTGTTAAGATCATTTTAGTCTTTGGGAACTTAATAAGATGATTTTGATGGGTTCAATAGTGTTATCACTAAAATACAAGAACTTTTAAATTTTCAATTCAAGAAATCTAATGACATTATGTAGCAAAACGACTATTATGTATCAATTCTAATTTCATTCACTGAATTTCATGTTACAGTCGAACAATAGAATTTATTTTCTGCACAAAGTCAATTACTGTAGATATTGATTTTCTGATCAATGTCAATTCCAAAAATTCAATTCATGCACGTCGAACAGATCATTATAGGACTCACACATGACATTCAAATGCGTGCACTTAGTGGTTTTATTAAAAGATATGAAATTTTAAATCTACAAAAATTTGTAGTGTATATAGCCAAAAAGATAGTGCACATAGCTTCCCTAATATTAACTCGACAGTGGCTATTTGAACCCTTAAAATTCCAAAAAACACATAATTGTTCTCACCTCACTCATTTCTTAACAATAACTAAATAAAAACCATACCCGACCAACCCTACCCCATCTGATTGCCCTTGACGTTGTCAGTGCACATTAGCTCTCGTGACGCCGTCGTTGCATGTTTGCTAACACACCATCGTCGCTCGTCTCCTCGCCCGTCGTCGTCGTCGCATGTCTGCTAACCTATTATCACCGCCCGTCTGCTCTCCCAACGTCGTTGTTGCATATCTACTCACTCATTGTCATCGATTGTCCGCTCATCTGACACCGCCATCGCACATCTGCAAACCTGAAGTAGTCGTTTTATTATTGTTGAAGCCAAATATTGGCCTCAACGAGAGTTCAGATCTTGAGGTATAGCTAACACCTACTTCTCTCAAATCCTGACCCCTGACTAGTGACAAAGTATCTAGAACTGACCCTAAGCCTCAGCTGGGAGGTCCCTCCTCTAACCCAGAAGTTCTCTGAGTGCTTCCCCTACAAAGCCAATTGCTGGGCTAGGAGTACCTCAGAAAGCACTAGAAGGAATTTTGTGAAAGTATGAAAACTTGCCTTCTGAGAAACTCTATGTGTCTATTTATAGATTTTCAGTATCCAGTCTGCAAAAAACGTAATTCTGGTGCTCTAAAATTACTAAAATACCCTGTGCTGATCTGCCAATAGCCAAACTTCACTTTTTAAGGAGCTAAATGCAGACCTAGGGGCATCCAGGTAATTTCACTCATAAGCCCTACCTGGTAGAAGCTTTTCCACTGATCTTTGCGGGCCCCCTGCTTGCCTCTAGCGCGAGCCTCCTACTTGCCTCGAGCGCGAGCCTTCACGCCTACACCGGGTGGGAGCCAAAAAGATTAAAGGGGCGTTGAGTGGAGAAGCATCACTCAACGTCGATGGCTGATGGGCTCCCGCCGACCCGAGTTGCAATCCCTTTCGCCTGCCCCGGGCAGGAACCTAAAGACTGAAGGGGAGTTGAGTGGAGAAGCATCACTTAAGGCCAAAGGGCTAGAGGGCTCCCGCCGCCCTGAGGTGCAAGCCCTTTCGCCTGCCCTAGGCAGAAACCTTCTCACATACTTACTTATATGATCTGGTTTCAGCCCAAAGCTAGCCTAAGACTAGCATAATCTGGGTCCCTGGGGCATCCTGGCCAAACCCAGCGAATATGGAGTTGTACACAATCTCCGCTCTTTGCGAGCAAGCATTGTACTCGGAAAGACATGTCCAACCCCAGATATTCGTTGGGCTCTTGCTGACCTGGAAGGGAATCTTGGGTGGGCCCTACCTTGGTCCGGTATATATATGCCGCCAGGCCAGTTCTCAGGCCACCGTTGTTATCGTCATCTTGCACTTTAGCTCCCTCAAGTTTGTTAAGTTGTATGTCAAGCGTAGCGAGAAGCCACTCTCGAAAGAACTCCAAGACCGCCTTGTCGCGGCTCAGGCAAAAGCCCGTGCCAACTACGTCGAGGTTGCACCCTGGCTCATGCGCGAGAGGCCGGCCAGCTCTCCTTCACAGCCGAAGAAAAAGCCGGCCAGCACACCTTCCCGGCCAAAGAGGAGGAAGGCCAAGTCGGTCAGGCGAGACCACTCAAAGAAAGCTCTTGCCTCGCCCTCCTCGACCCTCGACCGTGTCGAAAATTCCTCCCCCCTGCTTGAGGTATTCATCTCGCCTCACTTTTTGGTGTAATTCCGCTTTGCTAAGTCTGACATGTTTACCTACTCGTTGATTGGCCCTAGAGACTGCTGCCGAGAACCCTCCGGCTGATCCTGAGCCGATTCATCCCCAGGGCAGGAACCCGCGGCTTGTCCCGGAGGCCATCCCCCCGACTACCCAGATCTAGATCGGTAATTTTTCCTGTTTTTTGTTATGCGTGACTTGCTTTCCTCCCGCTGACTCATTTCTTTGCAGCTCCCGCCACCGACAACCCAAGGTTCGCCTACAAGAGCCCCCAAACTCCTGCGTCCAACAATCCCGCTAATGACGTAACTAATCCTCCCCTCTAGACTGGGATGGTTACAACTGCGCCAAATGTACCAGCTCCAGGGTCTCGGTCGTAGGTGGAAGAAGACACTGCCGCCCTCCAGTTGGCCATAAGCCATCTTCTAGAGCATGTGAGGCACCACCCGGGATGGGCCAATCCGATTCATCTGCTCTTTGGGAAAAGCGCGAAAAGAGCGGAAGGGTAGCCAGGCCCTTCTCGCCAATCTACTACCGAGAGCCCACCACCTATTATAGGTAAGCGGTCCTTGGCCAGTCTTTTCGCCCTTGCTTGACTTTGACTAAATTTTTTCTCTCTAGATCTGACGGCTGCAGAGGTGGAAGCGAATGAAGAAGAGGAGGTGATCTCGCCCCTTCCCTATCCTAGCGACATGGAGGAATATCTGGACGCCGCCAGGAGCGGCAGAACCCGGCGAAAGCGGATAACTGAAGACCTGACGAAGTTCGTCGCGATGCACCAAGATGACTCGCTGGTGTTGACGAGACTTGAAAAGTCAGTCGAGCGACGGATATTGGTGATTGAGAGGGACTACACTCACCTTCTCAACAAACAGGAGAGCCAGGTCGAGTGCGAAGTGACATCCCCTAGACAACACATTGCGCGAGTGCGAGATCAGTTGCGCTTGGTCAACCAAGGGCTCACCGACCTGACCGCCTACCACTATCCGCGGGTGACGCCGAGATCAGGAAGGCCAGGTCGGGGCTGATGGCGTTGGGAGCAGTATTGAACCACACAGTGTCTCGCATTGCATATCCCCAACCTCTCAGCCTACCCTTCCCTCGTTGTACCCCTAAAACATTTGTTTATTATTGTTAACTGTTATTATTTTAGGTCTCTCGCCCGGTGAGACCCCCTTGACACATATTTATATGTTCTATTTTATCTATCATGTCGAGTGCTTGGTTTTCACACCTTTTGTGTTTCGTTCATGTTTGCTACTTTGTTATTACCCCGGCTACTCCCGAAAGCTCTTCGTCATTTATAAGTGCGAGAGACGTCGGTGAGGCAGCGTGGAATACGAAGAGTCAACTATGAAAATCTATTAACCGCCGCCCAGAAGATCCCTAATAATTACTTTCTCTTTCTAAAAATAGGCAAGTCCACCAACCGCATTTACTCCTTCCTGATTCTGCGCCTTCGTCTTCCTCTATTCCCTTCTCGTGTTGCCCTCTACAACCCAAAGCCTCTCGCCTAACAACCCTTTCTCTTCCCTCCTTTCATCAAGATGCCAGGCGAGACCGAGGGCCGCTCAAAGTGCACGTAAACCTTCCTGGACCACAACTTCCCGCCCTGCCGGCCGACGCAGGCAAAATACCTCATGATAATAGAGAACTTCATCCCCCCGGGGTTCATCGCGTGAAACCTGGGAAACGATGACAGGGTCGACCTCACGCCAAAAGGGGAGCTCGCCATCCCCTTAGAACACTTTGAGGTAGGGTTCCTCATACCCCGTAATCGGAAGTGCGCTAGGGCTTGCGCTATTATGGGGTAGTGTCAGCCCAGCTCAACCCCAACTCCGTCGTCATCTTTATAGCTTTCGTCTGCTACATGCTGGCGGAAAGGATCGAGTTCAGCCTATCAGTCTTTAGGAAGTTGTTCAACTTCTGGGCTGAAGGGGGAGCAGTCTTCTACTCTGGGCAATCAGTGATGACTGGAGGTCTCGGCAACAAGAACCACCATTGGACCTAGAAATTGGTCTTCGTTTCTGGGCCTTTCGGTAATATTCCCTTCGCGCCCGTTCAACATGACGAGGCGACCTACAAGCCTCCCGCCCTTGGAGGGCGAGAGGGTTTCCTCGTCGAGTTCTTTGGGTCGAAAGCCTTTGACGTCCAGTTCCTTCGGCGAGGCCTAGACTCTCTTCAGCTAGTCCCTCCCGGAGACGGTATGTTGTAGGCTCGTTTTCACGATCCTTCATCATAGGTTATGATTTTTTAATCATTAAAGCTTTCGCAGGTGAATGAGAAATTCCTCTCCGCAAACCTTTCGACGAGGCCAGGGATTTCGCCAGCATCCTGGCTCTCTCCAAGTCTGCCGCGCAAGCCTGCCGAAAGCAGCCCGACTCCTCATCTACTCCAAGTGGCCGAAAGCAGAAGCCCAACTCCCCTCCTCCTGCTCCCTCCAAGAGGATAAGTGCGGCGGACAAGGGCAAGTCCATCGCCGAGGCTCCGACCGAGAACCCTCCCGCTGTCGGCGAAGCGACTGCCGCAGGGGAAGCTGTCGAGATACCCGCTGATGCCCCTGCTAAGCCAGTGCCAAAAAGGCATCGGAACTTCGTCATCGACGGGAAGTTCATTGGTGAAGAAGGTCAGCCCCTACTCTGGTGGGACCCTGAAGCAAACTGGGTCTCAATCTCCTCAGTTCTCACCGACTGGGCGGAGCGAGATACGGTCACCGGCGAAGCCTTAGCGCTAGGCTTCAGGTTGTACAACCGAAAGGATGCCCGTACATTCGACCAGGATCTCACCCGGTATCTCGCCTACGACACCACTAGAGCCCAGATGCAGGTGTTCATGCCCGCGCACAAGACTGCGCACCGCGGTATCACCCTGGAGCGCAACCTCGTTGACTCGATCAAGTCCAGGGAATCTGCAGTTGCTGAAACGGCTACCCTAAATGCCGAACTGGCAGCTTCCCAGCGGCTTCTCGCCCTTCGCCCAGCGGCTGAGGTATGTAAACCTTCAAAATCCTTTCGCTTTACGTCAATCTTATGTTGGTTCTGAACCCAAAATCCTGGCAGGATTCCTCCCAGGCCCAGTTTTTGCGGGCGAGGGTGGCTGGCCTTGAATGCGAGATCAAGCTGCTGAAGACAGAGCTCAAAGTCGCTTAAGGTGTTAAGGTGTCAAGGAGCCGGTCCCGCCATCCCTGGACGAGAGGCTCAAAATCCGCCACTTCACGGAATATGAAATCGAAATGATTATGCAGGAGAACGCACAGAAGGCGTGTGCGATGGTGATCGATGTACTGCGGGACTCGGGCTTCCTGAACGAAGGTTGCGAGACCCTCACCGCGCGAGGGGTCATGCCCTGGCTGTTTGATCCCATTCCTAAGCCTGCCGAGGAGGAAGGACCTCAAGGTGGAGATGAGGCGTTGGAACCCAACCAGAGCGACAGGTCCGACGACGAATCCTCCAACGAGGCCTCCAGCGAGAGCTCTAGCGGGAACCCCAGCGACTCTGCCTGACGACCTCTCGCCCAACTCTTCCTTTCACCTTGTAACTTACTTTTTTTCCTCCATTTCTTTTTGAATTTTTGTGTAATAAGTGAGATGCCCAGGAACGTGCAACGTTTTGAGATACGTGTATATAAAAAGTTCGATTTCTGCTTTTCGCCAAAACGGCCTTTAATTCTCGTTCATCCGCATTTTTGTGTTGTTTTTGGACTCTAGACTCTTAGACGATGATCGAGGCTCGTTCATTGCGTAGACTAAGCAAGATTTGCTGAGAGGGGTGTGTGGAGAGCCCTGCCTAGAGGGATGTGTCGAGAGCCCTACCGAGAGAGGTCTGGATTCACATCCCTACTCAGGATAGGTGTTAGCTATCTGAAAGCTCGTTATCGAAGTACTTTATAATACTATAATGTGTTCAACGACCCTGTCATCTAGGTGACAGCCTGGTAGTGGGATCCCCTCGGGGTCTTAAAAACTACAAACTACCGACCTCTTCCTTTCCCCCCAAGCGAGCCTACGACCTCGCCAGCTAGTGAGAGCCTGACAGCGGGTTTACTCGGGACCGAGTGCGCCTTCCAGCCCTGCCAGCTAATGAGAGCCTGAACAGCGGGATCTTCTCGGGGTGTTCCCTTACCTACTAAGTGAGCATACGGCCCTGCCAGCTAGTGAGAGCCTGACAGCGGGACTACTCGGGGCCGAGGGCGCCTTCCAGCCCTGCAAGCTAAAGGGAGCCTGAGCAGCGGGATCCTCTCGGGGGTCTTGCAAACTATCAACCACTTTTCCTTTCCACCCAAGCGAGCCTATGACCTTGCCGGCTAGTGAGAGCCTGACAGCGGGTCTACTCGGGGCCGAGTGCGCCTTCTAGCCCTGCCAGCTAATGAGAGCCTGAGTAGCGGGATCCTCTCGAGGTATTCCCTTACCCCCCCCCCCCAAGCGAGCCTACGACCCTGCCAGCTAGTGAGAGCCTGGCAGCGGGTCTACTCGGGGCCGAGTGCGCCTTCCAGCCCTGCCAGCTAATGAGAGCCTGAGCAGCCGGATCCTCTCGAGGTGTTCCCTTACACCCAAAGTGAGCCTACGACCCTGTTAGCTAATGAGAGCTTGGTAGTGAGTCTACTCAGTGTCAAGTGCGCCTTCCAGCCCTGCCAGCTAATGAGAGCCTAAGCAGCGGGATTCTCTCGGGGTCTTGTAAACTATCAACCTCTTTCCCTTTCCACCCAAGCGAGCCTACGACCCTGGCAGCTAGTGAAAGCCTGACAGCGGGTCTACTCAGGGTCGAGTGCACCTTCTAGCCCTACCAACTAATGAGAGTTTGAGCAGTGGAATCCTCTCGAGGTGTTCCCTTACCCCCCCCCCCCAAGAGACCCTACGACCCTGCTAGCTAGTGAGAGTCTGAAAGTAGGTCTACTCGGGGTCGAGTGCGCCTTCCGGCCCTGCCTGCTAATGAGAGCCTGAGCAGCGGGATCCTCTTGGGGTCTTGAAAACTATCAACCTCTTTCCCTTTCCCCCCAAGCAAGCCTACGACCCTGCCATCTAGTGAGAGCCTAATAGCAGGTCTACTCGTGGCCGAGTGCGCCTTCTAGCCCTACCAACTAATGAGAGCCTGAGTAGCGGGATCCTCTCGGGGTATTCCCTTACCCCCCCCCCCCCCCAAGCGAGCCTACAACCCTGCCAACTAGTGAGAGCCTGACAGTGGGTCTACTCGGGGTCGAGTGCGCCTTCCATCTCTGCTAGCTAATGATAGCATGAGCAGCGGGATCCTGTAGGGGTGTTTTCTTACCCCTCCCCCCAAGCTAGCCTACAACCCTGCCAGCTAGTGAGAGCTTGACAGCAGGTCTACTCGGGACTGAGTGCGCATTCCAGCCCTGCCAGCTAATAAGAGCCTGAGCTCCTCTCGGGGTCTTGCAAACTATCAACCTCTTTCCCTTTACCCCCCCCCCCCCCAAGTAAGCCTACGACTCTGCCAGCTAGTGAGAGCCTGACAACGGGTCTATTCGGGTCTGAGTGCGCCTTCAAGGCCTGCAAGCTAATGAGATCCTTAGCAGCGGGATCATCTCGGGGTCTTGCAAACTATCAACCTCTTTCCCTTTCCCCCCAAGCAAGCATACGACCCTGCCAGCTAGTGAGAGCCTGGCAGCGGGTCTACTCGGGGCCTTCGAAACTAGAAATGTTTCATAACCTGCGAAGAAGCAATTCTTAAAATGATATATTATAGTGATATACAAAAATTTACTAATCCTAGGGGTAGAGGCATTTCAAATCGTCGTTGCTCCAAGCATGACTCATGGATATCCCTTCCATATTCTGGAAGTGGTATCCTCCCGATCCCAGGGCCTTTTCTACAATGTAGGGTCCTTCCCAATTGGGATTGAGCTTGCTAACGGCTACCGACCTTCCGGTGGTGTCGACCTTCTTTAAGACCAGGCCCCCCTCCTTGAACTGCGTTATCCTGACATGCTTGTCGAAGTACTTGGTCATCCTTCGTTTAATCTCCTCCTTCCTGACGGCGTCCACGTCGTGGAACTCCTCGATCATATCCAACGAGAGCCGCAGCTCCCCCTCATTTTTCCCTCCATTCCTCCTCTCCTTTGTTGGCAGCCATAACTCATAGGGATAAAACCTCAAACTCCACAGGCAGGACCGCCTCACAACCATGCAAGAGCTTGAAAGGTGTCTCTACAGTGGCCTATTTGGGGTTGTCCGCAAAGTCCACAACACCAAGGGGAATTGCTCCACCCAACTCCCCCTCAAGTTTCCACCTTCTTTTTGAGCAGGTTCACAATGATCTTATTCGCCGTCACCACCTGGTCGTTGCTCCTGGGGTGGTGGATGGAGGCAAACCCGAGGTCGATCGCCTGCTGAGTATAGAAGCTGATTAATTCCTCACTGGCAAATTGCGGTCTATTGTCCGTGACAATGGCCTGAGGAAATTCGCGCCTACAGATGATATCCCCCCCCCCAAACGAAGTTCCTGAGGACTTGGGAGGTTATCTTGGCCAACGTCTTGACCTCTAGCCACTTTGAAAAGTAGTCGATCATAACCAAAAGAAACCTTCTACGCTCGCTCACTGGGGGAAACAGTCCGACCAAGTCCATTCCCTAGATGGCAAAAGGCAATGGCGCCATGATGCTTCAGAGCCTTTGAGCAGGCAAGAGTTGGATGGGGGCCTATAGTTGACACTTTTGGCACCTCCTCGCAAACTCCACCACATCCTTCCATAGAGAGGGACAGAAGTACCCTTGTCTAACCACCCTTGCTTCCAATTTCCTACCCCCCTCGAGTGACAACTACATTCGCCGAAGTGTACTTCTTCCAAAATTCTTGGGATCTCCTCCTCTGCCACACAACGTGCCAAGAGGCCTGACAACATCTTCCGATGTAACCCTCCTTCATGCATGAGGTAGTGCGCCGCTTTTTGCCGAAAGCCTTTCTCTTCTTTGGTCCATTCAGGAAGGCTACCTGTAGTGAAGAAGGTTGTGAAGGGATCCACCCACAAGGGTTGCCGATCCACTTCTATCAGCTCCCCCCTCCTCAATCGTCGGATGAAACAACTCAGTCAAGGTCCCCCCGGGGTCCAAACTTGGCCAATCGGTCGACCACTTCATTCTCCTCCCTGAGAACATGCTGGATTGAGAACACTCAGAACCCACCAATATTCACTCTCACCTTAGATAAGTACTTCTGGAGGATGGGCTCCCAGGCTTCATATTCTCCCCTGATCTGTGACGCCAGCACTAGCGAATCTGTGAGCAATTCTACGTCATGGACCCCGAGCTCCTTAGCCAACTATAACCCAGCTATGACAACCTCATACTCTGCTTGATTGTGTGTGATTGGGAAGTGCAACGCCACTGCTTGCTCTATGGTGACCCCTTGAGGGCTTACCAACACTACCCCTCCCCTAGAGAATGCTTCCTCAAGGCTTCGTCAACGAACATCTTCCATGCTTCCCTCGGCAGTGCTTCCTCTCCCTTCAGCTCTACGATATAGTCAGCAAAGAAATCAGCCATTGCTTGTACCTTTATGGAGAGCCTTGGTGTTGGAACCCCAGTTTGTATTTGGGCAAGGAGCACTATTAGGAATCATAGATTGACCCAACATGTATAGTCATGGGTCATAGGACTATTTCCAGGACAAGTCATTCAGAAGAACTTTCCAGCATTGCAGAAAAGAAGTCCAAGAAATGCAGGCAAGACAAAGGCAGAAAATCAAATCGACGATCGTCGAACGTAGTTCGACGAACGGCGATCTCCGGTCGACGAATTCTGAGCTGCTTCTCTGAACTCAGGTCGACGATCTCAAGACTCAAACAAGGCTGTGTCGACACCATTAGAGCAACTGTGTCGACACTCAACAGTTCTCTCAGCTCGACGAACACAGAAACTGAGCTCGACGAACTGCAAGCTCCGGTCGATGAACGCAGGCAAGATATTCAGCTCGACGAATCTAGCTGAGTTCGACGAATGTCGAACTCAGGTCGATGATTGATGCACTCGACGAAAGTTCAGCTCGATGATTTCTAAGCAAACAGTAACAGTTGGCAGAATCAATTGAGGATTAATTACAGTCATTATTCTCAGTGAATATAGCCGTTCAAACGGACAATTACAGTTGGATTAATTATAGATCAATTCCCAATGCATCTCCACTATCGGGAATATTTTTCTTCCGCCATCAAGGCCAGGGATTTTGAATGTCTGAATATATACAGAGAAAGAGAACAAGAACATAGACAACAGAGACACAAGATACAGAGAAAAAGAAGTACAGTAATAAACATAGAAAGGGCAATATTACTACAGAAATTAGCAGCCCTAGACCAGAGGAGATAGCTATCATAAGAAGAAGAAGAATATCCATTCATATCAAGAGTCTTCTTCCTCATTACTGCAGGACAACTTCAAGGACAACAAATATTCTATCTGTCAGAAGTTCCTGAAAGACTTCTCTGGTCCAGGCCTGAAGATTGAAGGCCTATCACCCTGAAGCAGTGCTCCAGATTTCCCTCCACCATTCAAGATCTCAGGGGGAGCAAATCTGCTAACATCAATATCCACTTGAGTCTTCTCTCTGATTGTTGACAGAGAAGACAATATCACTCTCTCACCCCCTCATGTACAAAGGGTTGTCATCTCCCTTCAAAAGTGATTCCTGGTTACAAGTCTCCTTTCAAAAGACTTGAGTTGGTTTTTGGGGACCTGATCAAAACTTATTGGTGGCAGTCACCTGATCAAAAACCTGAGTGGATTCCTACCAGGGTGGTAGAAGAGTGGACTACCCAGATTTGGGGAACCACTATAAATTTCCTTGTGTCTTCTGGTTGCTTGATCTTCCTACTTTAGTTTTGTTTTTTGTGCTGTGATATTTATAACTCTAATTAGTTTAGTTAAGATCTATCCTCTTTCACTTGGTACAAAGGAGACGTCAAACTTGCTGAGCTCGATGGACCACTTGTCCAACCGCCCTGAGTGCTCCACCCCCTCAAAAATCTTGTGCAATGGATGGTCCATCACCACCATGATTGAGTGAGCTTTGAATATGACCTGAGCTTCCGTGCTGAAATGATCAGAGAGAAGGCTAACTTCTCTAGGATGCGGTAGCGGAGCTCCGCCTTCTTCAGAATCCTACTGACATCGTAGATGGATAGTTGTTTCTTCCCTTCTTCCCTTACCAGTACAGAACTTACAGCCTCCGCCCCTTCCCCCAGATACAAGGCTAGGTCCTCCCTCTCCATCAAGCTCTGAAGGAGCGATGCTTGGGATAGTTAAGCCTTCAATGCCCAGAAAGCCTCCTCACATGCCTCCATCCACTCAAACTTTTGATTCCCCCGAAGTGTCTTGAATAAGGGTGAACACTTCTCCCTTGCACGGAGAGAAATCGAATCAACCCAGCCAGCTTGCCTGTCAAACGCTGAACTTCTTTGGCATTGCGAGGTGATTCCAACTCCACGATAGCATTCACCTTATCTGGGTTAGGCTCTACCCCTGCTGGGGTCAGAAGGTGATCTAGGAACTTGCCCCGGCTTACCCCAAAGACACACTTTTGGGGATTCAGCCTCATCTTGAACTTTTACAAAGTCGCGAATGTCTTCTCTAGGTCAAGTAGGTGTGAACCCACATTTCCACTCTTCACCATGAGATCATCAACGTAGACCTCCAGGTCCTTACCCCTCTGATTTTTAAACACCTGATCCATCATTCTTTGGTAGGTAGCCCCTGCGTTCTTTATCCCGAAGGGCATCATTTTATAGTTGACACACCCCTCCCTTGTGATGAAGCAGACATCTTTGACGTCAGGAGGATGCATGCGGATCTGGTGATAACCTGAAAAATCATCCAAAAAACTCATAATAGAAAAACCGACGGCTGAATCAACCAGCGCGTCGATTTGAGGCAGGGGGTAGCAATCCTTAGAGCATGATTTATTTAATAAGGAAAAGTCTACAAACATACACCACCTCCCATCCCCCTTCTTTACCATTACCACATTGGAGACCCAGCCTGGGTACTGGATCTCCGAGATCAAACCTGCATCAAGAAGCTTCTTGACCTCCTCGCGGATGGGCTCCTCCAACTTGGTGGAGATGGTCCTCATCTTCTAGCGGATGGGACGTGTCTTGGGGTCCAGGTTCAGACGATGACAAGACACATTCGCGTCGATGCCCGGGATGTCAGCCGCGCTCTAGGAGAAGATGCCAACATTCCTCTGGATGCACTCACGCATCCTCGTCTGGTCTTTTGGGGTCAAGCCGCCAGTGACCCTTGCCCTCTCTGTCTTCCCTGCCTTGCTGATGACCTCCATCTCCATGACTTGCTCTGTCGTCTCCATTCGAGACTGCTCCACGCCAACTCTCTCCTCCTCCTACCTAAACTCTTCCCCTCCTCCTATCTCCTCAACCTCCATCATCTCCAATAGGCTTTCCCCTGACAACTCCACTTCTTCACTCCTCTGGGCCTCACCCCCAGCTTCTCCCCTACCCTATGCTCCTCTGTAGCCTTCTCTCCAACCTCAACTAGGCTCACCTCTTCCTCCTCCACAACTTCTCCTTGCCTCGCCATCTCCTTCTCCAGATCCTCGGCCTCTGCAATCCAGGTAATAGTGTTGATGGTAGTCACATAGCACTGCCCTGCCACCTTTGGATCCCCCCTGATCCTGACCTGCACTCCTCCACTACTAAACTTAAAGCACTAATGAAACGAGGAGGGGATGCAATGAAAGGCGCTGATGAGAGGCCGCCCAAAGATTGTGTTATAGCTGCTTGGAGCGTCAACGATGACGAACCGACAGTTCCTCGATACCCGCCCCTAACATTACATGCAGCTCCGTCCCTCCTTCAACTACCTTTAGCTCTCCCGAGAACTCAAACAACGGTCCGTCCTAGGCTAGAACCCTCTGATCCTCCACCTTCATCTCATCAAAAGATTTTTTGAAGATCAAATTCACGGAGCTCCCATTGTCTACCAGAATTCTGGAGACTGTGAAATTTTCTACTACCCTCTAGATCACCAAGGCGTCATAGAGTAGGTCTTCGTAGTCGGGCATGTCCTTTGTTGAGAAAGTGATTTTTTTATTCCTGGGGGTAGTATGGGAGGTCGAGGTGACGCTGCTTCGGTATATGGTTTGTGTTATAGTATGGAGACCGGGCGGTGTGGCGGTTTGTCTGGCTGTCTGGCTGCTTCTCCCAGCGGCTTGGTAGCCAAGCTATTGATGATTGGTGTCTGGCAATCTGACAGCTTCTCCCAGTGTCTTGGTAGCCAGGTTGTTGATGATTGGTGTCTGGCAGTCTGGCGGCGTCTCCCAGGGGCTTGCCATGGTAACTTGAAGATATTGTCAGGTTGTCTTCTGCTCATGGTAGTTGCTGGGATGTTAGTCTAACCACGCGGCTTATGAGGCTTGTATAGATGCTTGTTCCTGTAATTATTAGTCCCACATTGCTTATTTATAATCTCTCTTCTCTCCTCCAGTGTATAAAAGGGAGGTCATACCTTTGTAATAGATACCTTTTTGGATAATAAAAATTTTGTTACTCCAAATTTTCGGTCTACTTATTTTCTATTTGCACTTGGTATAAGAGGACTAGATCTTTTCCTCCTGATTCTGTGAGCTCTCTTTGTCCGAACGACCTGTCCACGCGGTGTGATCCTTCTTCTCGCGACCTGTCTTCACGACTTGTTTCTTACAACGGTTTGCGCCCTGTTCGCGCGGCTTCTTTTTATCCTTGTCGTTCAAGTCACTCCGTCTCTTCGCTTGGAGGACACCCTCTACGTGCCCAAGTTTCCTTGCAATTTGTTATCTGTTACTTCTCTTTGCAAGCAACTACATTGCTGCATCACATTCACGTCTACTTCGTGTTCTTTTTAGGATCCGGGCTCCAAATGAACAATTGCTACTGGGACTGAGAGCGGCGGCCTCTACTTCCTCGATAACATTTCTGCGATGTCCGCCTTCTCCTCCTCTTCTACCGATCTTCTCTAGTGGCACCTTCAACTTGGTCATGCTCCTCCACAACTTCTTCGTCAGCTTCTTCCCCACCTTCCTCAGTAGAGTCCTCCTCTCAACTGTGACGCATGTCAGCTTGGCAAGCATCACTGCTCCTCCTTCCCACCAAAGCAATGTCGTGGATCTTCCCAACCGTTTGATCTAGTTAACTCTGATATCTGGGGTCCTGCTCCTACCCTCACTGTAGGTCGTGGTAGTTCATATTTTGTAACTTTTATTGACGATTTCTCCCGCTATACTTGGGTGTATCTCTTAAAAGATCGCTCTGAATTATTCAATGTATAGACATCTCTTTATTTTATGATTAAGAATCAATTTGATGTATCTATTAAAATCTTTCGCTCTAATAATGCAAAAAAATATTTGAGTCATGATTTTTCCTCTTTCTGTATGACACATGGTATTGTTCATCGAACTAGCTATGTATATACCTCACAGCACAATGGCGTGGCAGAATGCAAAAACCGTCACCTACTTGATGTTGCACGCACTCTGTTGACTCAATTGTAGGTTCCTCGCTCCTATTGAGTCTATGCTGTTCTCATCTCCTGTTATCTTATCAATCGCATTCCATCCACCGTTCTCTACGACAAAACCCCCTTCTCCATTCTCCATCCGGGCAAGGATCTGTTTCCTATCCCTCTGCGTGTCTTTAAGTGCACAGCCTTTGTGCACTCTCCCTCATCCATACGTGACAAAATCTCACCACGGGCCACCAAATGTGTCTTTCTGGGGTACTCTACCACTCAAAAAGATTATTGTTGCATTGACCCGGTTGCCCGAAAGCAGTTCGTCTCTGCAGACGTCACTTTCTTTGAAAATGCATCCTACTTCTCTCACGACTCCTCTTCTCCTCTGAATGTTCCTACTTCTCATACCACCCCTTCCGTCCCCTTTACACCTGACGAGATTCCTCTACCTCCACCATCTCCACCATCTACTCCACTGTGTCCACCTCCAAATCTATCTCCCTCCTCTCCGTCGTTGCCTCACTCTACTCCCGGGCCAGCTCTCTTCGCCACGGATGCTTCAGAAACTGAGGAACACGCCGACCTGGATCTTCCCATTGCTCTTCGCAAAGGGGTGCAGACATGTACCCAACACCCGCTAGCTATTATTGTTTCCTATGATCGTCTAACTCCTTCTCGCAGGGCGTTTGCCTTGGCTATCTCTGCCACTGCCACTCCCTGCACCTACCAGGAAGCTCTTAGTATTCCTCATTAGAAGACTGCCATGGATGAGGAAATTGCTACTCTCACTGAAAGGGGTACATGGACCCTTGTTCCTCCCTCTTTGACACTGATGTGGTTGGATGTCGATGGGTCTTTGTTGTGAAGTTCCGTCTGGACGACAGCATGGATCGATGCAAGGCCCGCCTGATCGCCAAAGACTTTACTCAGACTTATGGTGTTGTTTACTTTGACACCTTCTCTCTCGTTGCTTGTCTCAACACCATTCGGGTTCTTCTCTCTGTGGCTGTCAATAGGGATTGGCCCATTTCCCAACTGGATGTCAAGAATGCCTTTCTCTATGGTGATCTTCAGAAGGACGACTACATGGAGCAACCTCCTGGATATGTTGCTCAGAGGGAGACACGAGTATGCCGGTTGAAGAAGGTCATCTATGGCCTAAAGCAAAGCCCTTGGGCTTGGTTTGACAAGTTTAGCGGCATTGTTGCGGCTATTGGTTTTGTAAGAAGTTCAGCCGATCACTCCTTATTCATCCGCAAAACCTCCTCTGGTATGGTGGTTCTTGTTGTATATGTGGATGATATTCTTCTAACTGGCTATGATCAGTCTGGGGTAGCTTTGACAAAGAAACACCTCCGTCAACACCTGTTCACGAAGGATATGGGCTCCCCTAAGTACTTTCTATGGATTGAAATCTCTCAGAAGCCCAAATATTTGGTCATCTACCAACGAAAGTATGCTCTTGATTTACTAAAAGAGGCAGGGTTGACTGGTGCTAAACCTGCTCGATGTCCTATGGCTATTGGCAAAGACAAAACTTGGATGGATGACTCGTCTCCTCTATCTGATACTATGAGGTAGCGGCGTTTAGTGGGCAAACTCATTTATCTCACGGTTACCAGACCCGACATCTCTTATGTTGCAGGCAAGTTTAGCCAATTCATGGAAGCTCCTAGGGAGTGCCATCTACAGTCTGCCCTGAGGATATTGGAGTATGTCAAAGTAGCACGAGGGAAAGGATTGCTTTTCAGAAGAATGCTCACTTGAGGGTTGAAGCGTACTCAGATTCGAGCTATGCTGATGATAAAGGAGACCGCAAGTCAATATCAGGCTTTTGCACATTTGTTGGAGGAAATCTTGTGAGCTAGAAGAGCAAGAAACCGTCTGTTGTCTCTAGGTCTAGTGCAGAAGTGGAATATCGTAGTATGACGTTAACCACATGTGAGTTAAAGTGGTTACAGGCTCTCATTCTTGACTTAGGAGAGGTCTACAACTATCCTCTTCCTATGTTCTGCGACAACAAGGCCGTAATATACATCTCCAAAAATCTGGTCTTTCATGAGAGAACAAAACACATAGAAGTCGACTGCCATTTTATTCGAGAAGAGATTTTGAAGAAACATATTTGTACTCTGTTCGTCACTTCTGACAACGAGTTGGCAGATATCTTCAACAAGCCGTTGTCCGCTTCCTTTTTCACATTTGAGATAAGCTAGGCATGACTGATATCTATGCTCCAGCTTGAGGAGGAGTATTGCAGTATGGAGACCGGGAGGTCTGACGGTCTGGCGGTTTGTCTGTCAGTCTAGCGGATTCTCCCAGCGGCTTGGTAGCCGAGCTGTTGATGATTGGTGTCTGGTGGTCTGGCGGCTTCTCCCAGCAGCTTGGTAGTTGGGTTGTTGATGATTATTGTCTGGCGGTCTGACGGCTTCTCCCAGCGGCTTGCTATGGCGACTTGAAGATATTGTTGGGTTGTCTTCTGCTCATTGTAGTTGTCGAGCAGTTAGTCTAACTGTGCGGCTTATGCAGCTTGTATAGATGCTTGTTCTTGTAATTATTAATCTCATATTCCTTATTTGTAATCTCTCTTCTCTGCTCCATTCTATAAAAGGGAGGTCATACCTTTGTAATAAATACCTTTTTGGATAATAAAAATTTTGTTACTCCGAATTTTCGGTATACTTATTTTCTGTTCGCACAGTTTGGAAGCTCCCCTTACGGGTGGCTTCGATCCCTACTCCCCCATGGATCACCCCGATCTCTCCTCGGGCTCCCACATCCACCCGGTCCTCACATTTATCTTCTCCCCTCCTGGCAGAACTTCTTCAATCCTCACAAGCAGCTGCTACTAAACTTGCGCCATTTCCCCTCTCATCTCCAGAAATTCCGGGCATGTGGTCATTGCGTGACCCTCCTCCTGATGGAAGTCACAAAAGGGCAATGCCACCCCGCCTTCTCTTCTCCTCACTTCTCCCAGTGCTCCTCTCCTTCCTCCTATCCCTCTGACTCTTATCCCTATGACGATCTCCATAGCCTCTTGTTGTGGTGGGAGGGGGGCACTTTGCCCCTGTCTCCAAGCCGGCTGATTGAACCTCCTTTGCTCGCGATTGTTGTCCCTTCCTTGGAAGCCACCACCCTGCCACTGAGGGTGACCTTCCTGGAGCCTCCAGCCCAACATATTGTTCAGATCGCAATGCCCCAACCTTGGTGCTGCCCCTGTCCTTGGGGTTCGTCCCTTTTTTCTCTCCTCTCTCCGCTCCCTCTGCCTCCCTGCTCCTGACTCCTTCACATCCTCCTTCGCTAACTTGTCCAGCTTCTTGGCAAACACCGGATTGGCTGCCTCAATCTCGATCTCCTTTTTCGCCCTCTCCATTAGTTCCTCGAAGGAGGGGGGGATCTCTTCAGCTCCATGCTAAAGAAGTTTAACCTCAACCTAAGGGTGAAGACAAGCATCACAGTGTATCCCGACATCTCCTGAACATGCAGAATCTCCTCCTAGAACCTATCAACATAGCATCCCAGCATCTCCTCTGGCTTCTGCTTGATGACAAACAAGCACTCCACAGACTTCTTCCTCTTCTTTCACATTGAGAATCTCAACAGGAACCCCTGACATAAATCATCGAAGTTGTAAATAGAGCTTACAAGGAGTAGATGGAACCAGTCCCTCGCCTTCTCCTTCAGAGTGATGACAAAGAGCCAACACTTGAAGACATCAGACATCTGTCTTATGGAAACGACATCCTCAAACCACTGCACATACTACATGGGGTCATCCCTACCCGTGTAGTAGGACATGTCTGGCTCGCGAAACCCATCTGGAACCAGAGTTGTGATGATAAGCTTGCTAAAGGGGCTCCCGCCCCGCAGCCTGCCGAGAGGGCATGTCCCGGGATCTCGGCTCACTAGCCCTGTCCGCGCTGGATTGTCCGAGAAACAGCTCCCGCCTGGCGACATCCCTCTCGGCAACCTCTGCTGGAACCTCCTTCTCAGGACGCTGCCCTGGACTATTCTCGCCCAATGACGGAGCAGCCACCACCGGGACTTGAGGAGTCGCCCACTCGACTCTTGTCGAGAAAGCCAAGTGGATGGTTTGGAGGAATTCCCGCCTGAAGTATTACAGTATCCCCAACTTCACCCCACTTCCCTGAGAGGGAGAACCTCCCGAGCCAGCTCCTTCTCCTTCCTCTCTAGCCATGAGACTTGACTTGAGATTTTCCCGTGTCATCTACTGTCCACGCTCTCCGCACCAGAAATGTTGAAGCCAAAAACTGGCCTCAACGAGAGTTCGGACCTTGGGGTGTAGCTAACACCTACATCGCCCAAACCCTGACCCCTGACTAGTGATGAAGTATCTAGAACTGACCCTAAGCCTCAGCTGGGAGGTACCTCCTCTAACCCGGAAGTTCTCTAAGTGCTTCCCCTCCAAAGCCAATTGTTGGGCTACGAGTACCTCAGAAAGCACTAGAAGGAAATTTGTGAAAGTATGAAAACTTGCCTTCTGAGGAACTTTATGTGTCTATTTATATATTTTCAGTATCTGGTCTAAACAAACGTAATTCTGCTGCTCTAATATTACTAAAATACCCTGGGATGATCTGCCAATAGCCAAACTCTGCTGTTCTGATGAGCTAAATGCAAACCTAGGGGAATCAAGGTAATTTCACCCCTGGGCCCTACATGGAGGAAGCCTTTCCGCTGATCTCTGTGGGTCCCCCACATACCTCGAGCGCGAGCCTCCCGCTTTCCTCGAGTGCGAGCCTTCCCGCCTATACTGGGTCAGAGCCAAAAAGATTAAAGGGGCATTGAGAGGAGAAGTATCACTCAATGCCGAGGGCTGATGGGCTCCCGCCGACCCGAGGCGCAAGCCCTTTCGCCTACCCCGGGCAGGAACCTAAAGACTGAAGGGGCATTGAGTGGAGAAGCATCACTCAATGCCAAGGGCTGAAGGGCTCCCGCCGACCAGAGCTACAAGCCATTTCGCCTGCCCTGGGTGGGAACCTTCCCGCCTACTTACTTATCTGATCCGGTTTCAACCTAAAGCTAGCCTAAGACTATCTAATCTGGGTCCCTGGGGCATCTTGGCCCCACCCATCGAATATGGGGTTGTACAATCATGCTATCGCCACTCTGCTTCTACTAAATAGAGCGAATCTTGTAAGTTCTTTACTCTTGTATTTATCTCATTTAGCCTGATTTATCGTCTATTAATTTAAAAATTTTTGGCCAAGTCCTTTGCAGGATTTATCCCATTTAACAGAATTTATCTTATTCAAATAAGTCATTTTGTAACACCCTCATTCATCTCGCAGACTATAACAGAAGGTCTGTTCGGGGCCCCACGTTATATTCCACGGACAGCTAGTGGAGTTACGCAATGAAACCAAAATACATGTGTCCTAACTCAGAGTTACATTCTAACAGAAGCTTTTAGATTATTAAGAATCCAAACACAAGAATGTCTACTAACCAATAAGTAGTAATGATAACCAAAATACACAAAGAGTTTTGGGCTTAAGTCCTTACAATATTTCCTTCACAAAAGTATTTTACATACATCGGCACACAAGCCGACCACACATGACAAAAAGTAAACACTTTGCTTGGCCTTCAATGACCAACATAGTGCAAAGGGGCTTCAGGCCGCTACTTCCCGCTTGGCTCTCCAGCACCTGCATAGGGACAATCTACCAAGATGTGACAAACAAGACAGCGATCAGATTTAGCTAACCAAATTATAACGACCACATCCCTCACTTGGGGCGGCGGTGCTCCTTCCATGTAGACAGCATATTGACTCTCTATATATATGTATACATATATGTATATATATATATCACAGACGTTGGCACACAAGGCCACACGCCCTATGCACTCAGGGTACATTTTCGGTGTTCTGGACATTTTCAAGCCCACCACCATCCTCAGTGCCAGACTGACGGTCAAAATTGAGCATTTTCAGTCTTTTCAGCCCGTAGCCTAAGGCTCTCACTATGCCAATGACGAAAGCCAATTCCTTAGGCAATATAGTACAAGAACGACATAACGCGGTACAGATTAGCTATTTCCCGTTGCTCAAATCATCATGCTAACATAGAAAGCTAAATCAAACAAAGCTGTAGACAGGACACGGGTCAGTCTACCCTTTCCCGTATCAAACATACATAACCCTATTATGTTTCAAGGTCAACAGCAAAATAACCCACTGGGCGCCACCGCCAGGCGGTAGCTGACAGAACTTTGACTCTGCCCATTTTTCGGTGAGCCTTCAGGACTCCCTACAACACTCTACATCACTTAGAACCCGAAAACAACATAAATCACTAAGTCTTCTCTGACATACAAAGAGCATTAAATCCATCACCAATCTAGACCAACTTGTCTGGATGGACTTCACACAACATGCATATGTTCGTACTTCGATTCGAAACTATATATGCAAGTTTCTACTGGGGATATATTGTATCGACCCAAAGGAAACCTCACGCTCTCCACCAAATGGTGGGGGTTTCCATTCTAACATGAAAAAAAAGACTTCACTTGTATAAGAGGAGAATCATTACCCTTGAAGTTCTCTTGGGCACCATGAATCAAAAATCCAACCGGATAGAAAAAATTGCACCGAGCTGCTCTCTGCGGATCCAAACTCAGCTCGTGATTTGGAGCTCCGAAGCTCCAGCAATGGAGGAGAACTCCTTCCTCTTCCTTAGCTCTCCACTCTCCAACTATTTAGAAACAGAAACCCTAGGATAGAATGAGGTAAATCCCTTATCTCACGGCCTTATACCAACAGGAGTAACTCCCCACCGTCAGATCCTATTTGAAATCAATGAATGGTCAAGATTCGATTTAGACTTCCTGTTTTGAGCTGTACCGTCGTGTGGTATCAAGCTACCATCATGTAGTACCTAGATCGGTGGCTTATTCATCAAGCCCACCATTTAAACCCTCCACACAATCGTCGACATGTGGCTGCCAGTACCTGACACACTAGGGGCGCGCGGTATCACACTTCCGCCGACCGGTAGTAAATTCGACACGTCGTTATGCTGGCTTCCTTAAATGGTTCCCTACCGCCACACAGTAAGTTACTACCTCTGGGCATTAGCTTATAGAGATCTATGAAAAATAAATCCACAATGCTACTGCCAGCGCTAGCACTACCGTTAGGCAGTAGTATTCTGTGAGCTATTTCTGTGTAAATTCTAGGTCGTTACAACTCTCTCCTCCTTTAAGAAATTTCATCCTGAAATTATATAACAAAAAAATAACATAAAAGTATACTATGTACCTCAATGAAATAGCTCAGGGAACTCCTCAAGCATGGTTTGCTTGCGCTCCCATGTTAGTTCTTCATGACCGCAATTGTACCAACAGACTTTCGACATTCTGATCGCCTTGTTTTGCAATTGTATGATCTCTGTGTCTTTGATACGAATGGGCTTGACCATCCTCTTCAACCCACTATGTTGGATCCCTAGTTTGGATTTGGGCTAAGTTCACTGAGTTAGGATGTCTTTGACCCACCGTGTATAGTCAGGGTCATTGGTTGTGTCCTAGAGTCTAGGGTTTGTCCTTAGAACATCATAATGTGGACCAACCATCCTCCAGACTGTTAGAGAAACTCAAGACTTAGAGATATCTTCAGCTCAAGGAAATGTGTTCGACGTTCGTCGATCTCAGCTCAACGAACCATATTCCTTGGTCGACGATTTCTGGTCGACTATTTGAATCCTTCTCAGCCAGAGACTTCTCAGATTCTTTTTAAGTCCACAATCATTCTTCAGTCGACGAATTTGGATCTCTATTAGACGAATGATGATTGTCAGTTCGACGAAGATTGTAGCAGAATTGACAAGTTTCCCTTGAAGACTAATTGTTATTGTCTGGTCGACGAACTCATCAGCTCAGCTCGACGAACTGTGAACTCAGCTCGAAGATTTCTGTTCTTCGTTCAACGATTCCAGACTTGGTCTTCTCCAGTTTTCCATCCCTTTTTCTTGGTGATGATTTTTGAGTAATTAATGTTCAATCTTATCGGAATGTTACCGTTAGAACGAGCATTGATCATGGATTATTACATGCCGTTTTTCCACGGGACAGTTAGGGAATTCATTCATTGTCACTTCGTTCTCAGGCCGACTGCATTTACTGCTCAAGGATTCAAATTTCCAATGTGTTTTTCAGTCAGTTCAAAAAAAAGCAAAGATGAAGCAGTCATGCTGACACAGATCACATTCAAGAAGCTTACGATATACAGAAAAAGGAAGATTGCAGGCAGACTCAAAAAAGAAGTCTTACAGAAATCTAAAGTTTCACACACTACAATCAGCCTAGGCCAGAGAACATCATCATCAAGAAGAAGAAAAACATACAATCTCTTTCAAGAGTCTTCTTCTTTCAACCTTACAGGACAACTTCAGAAGGACAACAATAACTCTATCTGTCGAAGAAGTTCCTGCAGCAATCTCTGGTCAAGGCAATCAAGTTTTTGAAGACCTTTCACCCTGAAGCAGAGCTCCAGATTTCCTGATCCATTCAAGATCTCAGGGGGAGCAATCTGCTGAAATCAATCCACTAGTCTTCTCAGTTGTTATTGAGAAATAGAAGACACCATCGCCCTTTTTCATCCTCTATATAGGGTTTTAAGTCCCTTCAAAATTATTCCTGGTTGCAAGTCTCCTACCAAAAGACTTGAGGTTTTGGTTTTTGAGCACCTGAACAAAAGCTCATTGGAGTCAGACACCTGATCAAAAATTTGAGTGGATTCCTACCAGGGTGGTAGAAGAGTGGATGTACCCAGGTTGGGGAACCACTATAATTTCTTGTGTCGTCTGATTGCCCTTTTTCTTTTTGTTTTTGGCTGTGTTTCTGTGATTTGTTAGGTTGCTGTGTTTATTACTTTGTTTGCTAACCTGCTCACCTAGGATTACAACAAAAGTTGTAAAGATTTTGTAAGAGACCACAATACTCTATTCACCCCCCTCTAGTGTATTTCAGATCTAACCTTCACTTTCAATTGGTATCAGAGGGAGGTTGGTTATTGTTGGTTGCACAGGCTAACACCTAAACCATAAAGATCCCTCTTGTTAGATCTGATTGTTTTGTTTCCATTATTAGATTTATTTCTTCACAGAATGGCTCAAAATAAAGATTATGCAAGCATCAGACCTCCAGTATGCAATCTTAATAGATTTTCCACCTGGAAGGCAAGAATCAAATTGTATATGAACTCTATTGATGAAGATATCTACAATTATATTTTGATAGGTCCCCCCCAACTTTTCACATTTTCTACAACATCTTCAAGCACAACAGCAGTGCCACCACTTGAGTGGACTGAAGCCCAGAGGAAAGCCAAAATTGCAGATGCAAAAGCAATGAACATCTTGGCTCAGACTATGTCAGATGATATATTTCAGAAGGTGGCTGAGTGCACCTCAGCTAAGGCCATTTGGGACTCCCTCAACCAAATGGTAGCTGGTTCAGCTGATGAAAGGAAAGACAGAAGATCAAATCTCATATCCCTGTATGAGAATTTTAAGAAGGATGAGGCTGAATCAGTTGCTGAAATGTATAATAGGTTGAGCTCAATCATCAATGAGCTTAAAACCTTGGATAAAGATATCACCCTTACAGAGGTGAATGACAAAATCTTGATGTGCTTCCCTAGCTCTTGGGACTCAAGAATCTGGCCTATCAAAGAAGCCAGAAGCCTAAATGAGATATCAACTGAATCTCTGCTAGGCAAACTAAAGTCTTATGAGCAGTTGATTAAATCAAGAGAAGCAGCTGGACAAAAATCAACAACTCTAGTGAGAAAAGATCACAGTATAACTTTCAAGGCATCAGAGGAAAGTGAGACCTCAACATCCAATGAAGAACTAATGAGCCTCTTTGCAAAAAGATTTTATAAGATGGCTAGAAAGAACTTCAGAAGAAAATCATCCAGACAGGATGATAAGCCCAAATATGACAAGACACCAACCAAGGAGGTTGTGTGTTTTGGATGTAGAAAGCCTGGACATTACATCTCTGAATGTTCAGAAAGCCAGAAGAAGGAGAAAAGTAGAGAAAAAGACTCCAGGAGAAAACACAGCAGCAGACCCTCCTCCAGAAAGTACAAAAAGAGAGACAAAGGCTTTGTTGCTGAAACATGGAGTGATACTGAAGAAGAATCATCCTCATCCAGCTCAAGTGAAGAATAGGAAGAAGTAAGAAACAAGGAGATTTGTCTTATGGCAATTTATGCCTCCAGGAGCAGTTCAGGATCAGAAGGTGAATCTGAAGATGAGGCAGCCTCAGAGTCAGAGGCAGATCAGGTTCTTTCAAGTTTTGATTATAATTCTGATTCATTTAAAATTGAATTCAAGACTATGTGTTTAGATTTAATTTGTTCAGAGAAAGAAATAAAAACCCTTAGAGAAAAACTAGGAAACCTTGAATCTGTTAACTCAGAAAATCTTAAACTAAATGATCAACTAACTTCATCAAATGAGCAGATAATTAAATTAAAATCTGATTTTTGTGAGGCTAAATAACTTGAGCAATCTCTCAATGGAAGAAGTCTCAAGCTGATGGACATAACAAGCACAGTAAATGCCAGATTAAATGGCAAGCTGGGCTTGGGTGCATCATCAGGTTTGCCCCCCATAATTAAGAAAAATATCCTTGTGACACCCATTAAATTTGTTTCTGCCAAGGGAAAAGAGAAGATAATAAACAAACCAATGTCTGAAAATAATCCAAAACCCATAGACAAGAGCAATAAAAATCAGAAAACGGCTAATAAAAACAAGATTCATCAGCATTCGTCGAACTCAGATCGACGAAATGTGGCCCGTTCGTTGAACCTAGATCGACGAACGCTGAATGCAAACTTCAGTAATAACAATTCATCTAACTGCGATCGACGAACTTTGTATGGTTCGTCGAGCAGAGGTCGACGAACATGGGGCGCAGAAAATGACTATTGTCATTCTCTGAGCAGAGATCTACGATCTCAGCCCTATTCATCGAACTCTGCTCGACGAACTTACAGAAACTTGTCGAACCCAGAAGAACCAAACATAAATCATTTCTCTTACAGAAATTCTAAGCCAGCTAATAAACCATTCACTCCAGTAGCTGATTGGGTTATTCCACCTAGGAGATATCACCCCTTAGGTTATAAATCTCAACCTACTTTGTCAGTTATATCCAGCTTTTCATTTCAACAAAATAAAGGACCCAAGGTAACCTGGGGCAAGAACAACTAATTTTTGTTTTTCATTACAGGTGAAGAGCTGTCCAAGGGTGAGTCAGACCTAGTACTTGGATAGTGGTTGCTCCAAGCATATGACAGACAGCAAGGACAATCTATCTAATTACAAGTCCAAGCTAGGACCAAAGGTGATCTTTGATGATTCAAATAGTGGCCAGTCTGAAGGATATGAAGCAGTAAAGATTGGAACAGTTACTTTCAAGAGAGTAACATATGTGAGAAGACTCAAACATAACCTAATATCCATAAGCCAATTATGTGATGAAGGTTATCAGGTACACTTTAACTCTACCTCATGTTCTATTATTAATAATGAAAACAAAACTATTTTAATTGGAACTAGACAAGGTAACATATATCTAGTAGATTTTATTTCTGCCAAAACTGATGTTTGTTTACTCAATATCACTAGTAACCAAAATGAGTTGTGGCAAAAAAGATTAGGTCATGTAAGCCTTAAAAATATAGCTAGGTTATCTAAAGACAACCTTGTTAGAGGCTTATCTTCTGGTCCCTACAAGAAGGAAAACCTATGCAGGGCTTGTCAATTAGGCAAGAAAACTAAAACTAGTTTCAAATCTATTAATAAGAGTGATTCACCTAGGATTTCGTATTTGCTTCATGTGGACCTATTTGGACCCATTGCAGTACAAAGCCTGGGAGGGAAGTCTTACACTTTAGTAATTGTTGATGACTTCTCCAGATTTAGTTGGGTGGCCTTTCTGAGAACTAAGTGAGATACATTCAAGGTTCTTACAGATTTTCTTAGGACCATACAGATTGAGTTCTCTACTCATATTGCATTGCTCAGAAGTGATCATGGCACAAAGTTTGAGTCTCTTCTTATGCATGAGTTCTGTGAGAAGGAAGGTATCCGGCAGTGCTTCTCAGCCCCTAGAACTTCCCAACAAAATGGGGTAGCTGAAAGGAAAAATAGGACACTCATTGAAGCTGCAGGTACATTATTGGCAGATGATTACATGCCTCTATCCTTTTGGGCAGAAGCTGTAAACACTGCTAACTATGTCCTGAATAGAAGCCTCATACATAAGCTGAAAAATAAGACCCCCTATGAATTGCTTAAAGGAAAGAAACCTAAAATCACATATTTTAAAGTTTTTGGTTGTATATACTATATTCACACAAACAACAAAAGATACATTAGAAAGTTTGAGGCTAAGGCTGAATAAGGGATTTTTTTTAGGATACTCCCAAGTAAGCAAGGCCTATAGGGTTTTTAATAAATCCTCTCTTAAAATTGAAGAGTCAGTCCATGTATCTTTTGATGAAGCTAACATGTCCTATAAGGAGAAAGAGATTTCTACCAAAAGCTCTTTGCAGGTTGCACAACTGTGTGAGTCTATGGATGGACTAAACCTTACCCAAGAGGTGTCAACCCATCCTTCTCCATAGGTTGTTGAAGGCAGTGAAGAAGAAAATCAAGTGGAAGTGGTTGAACTTCCCTCAACAGCTAATAACATTCCTCAAGAGGAATTAATTATACAAGCTGTTACTGAACAAACTCCACCCACTGATCTTGTCGCACTTAGGGATCACCACAGATCTCAAGTGATTGGTGACATTTCAGCAGGTGTACAGACAAGGCATCAACTCAACCAAGACTTGATGCATGTCTGTTTTCTCTCTCAGATTGAACCTCTCTCCATCCATGAAGCTGAGCAAGATCCCCACTGGATCATTGCAATGCAAGAGGAACTAAATCAGTTTGAGACATGTAGAGTTTGGGATTTGGTTCCAAGACCTCATAACTACATAGTTATTGGAACCAAATGGGTCTACAGAAACAAGCTGGATGCTCAAGGAAATATTGTGAGAAACAAGGCAAGGCTTGTTGCTCAGGGCTACATGCAAGAGAAAGGAATTGACTATGACCAAACCTTTGCCCATGTTGCAAGGTTAGAGGTCATAAGAATATTCCTTGCCTATGCAGCTCACAGAAGATTCAAAGTTTTCCAAATGGATGTCAAGAGTGCATTTTTGAATGGAGTGCTTCAAGAAGAGTTTTATGTGGAACAACCTCCAGGTTTTATCTCTCTAACTCAACCCTCTTTTGTGTTTAAATTGCATAAAGCTCTCTATGGTTTAAAGCAAGCTCCAAGAGCTTGGTATGAGACCTTATCAAGCTTTCTTTTAGAGCATAAATTTACAAGAGGAACCATAGATAAAACCCTTTTCACTAGACGTCATAAGGACCAAATCTTATTAGTGCAAATATATGTGGACGACATCATATTTGGGTCTACTGATCCCAAATTATGCAAGAGGTTTGCTGACCTCATGAATTCCACATTTGAGATGAGTAGCATGGGTGAGCTTTCCTACTTCCTTGGTCTCCAAGTGAAGCAGCTCCCTGATGGTATCTTACTCTCCCAAGCTAAGTATGCTAAAGAGCTTATTAAGAAGTTTGGGATGGGTGATGATTCAGGAATGAAAACACCTATGGCTACCAATGCTGTTGTGGATTCTGATGCAGCAGGGAAACCTGTAGATCAGAAGCTTTATAGGGGAATTGTTGGATCCCTATTATACCTAATAGCTAGCAGGCTTGATATCATGTTTGCCCCATGCCTTTGTGCTAGGTTCCAGGTGAACCCCAAAGAATCTCACCTTATTTTCTTAAAAAGAATTTTGAGATATATAAAAAGTTGTCCAAATCTAGGACTCTGGTATCCTGTAGCGTCAGAGTTTGAGTTAACTGGATACTCAGATGCTGACTATGCTGGATGTAGAGTGGACAGGAAAAGTACCTTTGGAATTTGCTAGTTCCTCGATATGAGACTTATCTCTTGGTTTTTTAAAAAGCAAACATCTGTGTCTACATCAACTACAGAAGCAGAATATATGGTTGCTGGCAGTTGCTGTTCACAAATGTTATGGATACAAAACCAACTCCTCGACTATGGTGTCAACTTAAATAATTCAACATTATTTTGTGATAACACTAGTTCTATTGTTATAGCACAGAATCCAGTTCACCATAGTAGGACTAAACATATTGATATAAGGCATCATTTCATTAGAGATAGTGTAGACAAAAAGAAAATTAATCTAGTCCATATTCCTACTGATTTACAGAGAGCAGACATTTTCACCAAACCCTTGGATGAGAAAAATCATCTGTTCTTTATAAATCAACTGGGAATGATCAATGGAGAAGATTTAAATTAGTTTTTGTCTGCATTCGACGAATTTTCCAAAGTTCGTCGAACGGAGTTCGACGAATTAGGGAAAGTTTGAGAGATGCTCCTCGAACGGAGATCGACGAATTCTCTGTGTGGAAACAATTTTCGTCAACCGGAGATCGACGAACTTTGCTTCAAAAGATATTTCATCGAACAGAGTTCGACGAACTGTTTTCGGTTCTTCTGGATGAGATCGACGAATTATTTATCTATAATTTATTTCGTCGACCTCAGTTCAGAGAACTGTTTTCTTTTTCGTGGAACGGAGTTTGTCGATTCATATTCAGGAAAACCCTATATCTAGGTTTTCTTCGACCTCCATCCCGCGCTTTCAGTTCCTGTTGCACTTGATCACTATTTGTCTCTCTTGCAGGTAATCAATGGCAATTCCAGCGAGCACCCTTGCTGCAATGAAATTCGATACAGACTTTGATATGGACTTTGATTCATTTCAGCATTCTGATCCTATATTTCTTTACATTCTGGAACTTCTAGAAGAGCTGGGTCTCAAGGATTTTATGACCAGGAGAATCAAACTGCATGCAACAGAGATTAAAGAATGGATGTATACTTCTTCTGCTTCTGAGGACAACACCTTGACAGGGAATATCGGGGGTAATGTTGTTTCTTTATCCCCCGCCGTTATTTCTGAGATTTTTGAGTTGGTCAATGGAGAAGAAGATTTGGATATAGATTCTGATGTATATAGTTCGATGCTGACTCTGATGGGGTTTACCGAGAGTAACCCTAACAAGCTGTTAAAGAAACAGCTTTCTGCCGCCTACCAGTTCTTGGCGGATGTTGTGGGAAAAGTGTTGTTGGGCAAGCACACCGCGCATGATTACATAACAAGATACCAATTCCTTGTCATGTGCGCGGTGGTCAACAAGAGTCACGTTGATTGGGGCAAGATCTTCTTTGGTTTGATAAAGAAGAATAACAGTAAGAAAGAGGTATGCTTTGGAAGGATGCTGGGGATTTTCCTTCAAGCAAATGCTGGTGAATTCATGGTCTCCCCGACCATATTCATCAATGCCACCAAGCGCCTCACATGCGCTTTGTTTGGCAAATGGGAGAGGACGATCTCTAAGCCATCCAAGGCTTCCTCCTCCTCCATCCCAGCTTCTGAGAGCACAGGGGCCGTGCGGGCCACTCCCCACCCTGCAGAAGAGGTAATCCCATCTCCACAACCTCTTCCAGCAACCCATCTTCCATATTCAACCAGTCTTCCAATTCCCCCAGCTTCAACCATTCATGTCTCTCCATCAACTCATGCATCCCCTGCTATGTCTCCTCCAGCATCACCTCATCCACCTCATCTGTCTAACATTCCACAATTTGATATACCATCCCCTTCTCCACCTCCACCAGACACCACCATGACAGATGTCATTCCACCTATATCTCCTCCATCTGTTCCCCTCACTTCATCTACTTCTCTACCATCAACAACTACTTCTCCATCTCTGGACCCCCCCCACTATATCTACCATCATAACCCTGCTCACTCCCCTCCTCAAATCCCTAATCTCAGAGGCCATTACACCTCTTGTAAATTCTATCAATTCTTTATATGCCCAAGTATCTCTTCTTTCTGCTGCCCCCTCTTCATTCAGGGGCCTGACTCTAGGTTCTCCTAAAACCAGGTAGGGGGAGATGCTCTGTGATGAAGCAGCAGCAGATATAACAACAGTTTCAGATGCAGATGCAGAAGCAGCAGCAGATATAACAGCAGTTTCAGATGCAGCAACAGTTCCTTCTACAGCAGTTTCAGATGCAGAAGCAGCAATTTTGACAGAATTTGAGTCGGATTTGATTGACTTGATTTATTTCATGGATACTGACACAGAATTAGATGAGTCAGTTCCAGAGCAGATAAAAATTGTTGGTGATTTCCATTTGAATCCCACAGTTGATTTGGCTGGTTTGTTGAGATATTTTGATACAATTTATGTACAGTTTCCTTCTACTAATCCATCCTTGACTATTATTCATGTCACCTCTCCAATAAGTCCTACAGTTGCTAAGCAACTTAGTGACAGTTTTGCTGTTTTAGAGCAAGCCATCTCTTCCCCCCCAGAAGATATTCCTGCCCCAATTTTTATTATGGATGATTCCCCAATGCCTGATCTGGATGCATTGATTCTGGCAGATATTGAGGAAGAGAATAAAGCTCTAGAAGAGCACTCAGTCTTAATCAGTTCTCCAGTTCCAGTTCAACTTGCCAAGCCCCAGATCTCTGCAGCTAACCTAAGAGAGATTGATGCTCTGTATGCCAATCCTCAAGGGTCTAGCTCAGATGAGGAAGAGGAAGATGAAGATTCAGATGAAGAAACCCAGAAGAGAGTCTAGCTCCTCCTCCTCCTGCTCCTAAGCCCAATCCAACAGCTGACACTCCCTACTATATCTTGCATAACATCACTCCCTATGAGGGAATGTCTGCTTAGATGTGGCTGTCATAGAATCAACAAAAGGAAAGAAAAAAAAGCAGGAGATACTCTTCTTCACCAGTTTATAGATACAGAAAAGATCCCCCTCCTCCTCCTCCAGCTGCTGGTACTTCCAGTTCCTCAATTCCAAAGCCTACTCCTGTATAAACCTACCAAAGGCATCAGAGCAAGTCTTCAGGAGGTTACCAGCAGAGGCAACAATCTTCAGGCAGACAACAACCTCAACAGCAACAACCTCAACAGCAACAACAAAATGTATCTGTAGAACAGAAGGCTGACAGTCCCAAAAGACCATATTCTCCTCCTGTTCCTTTTGAGGATCCTGAAACAGCTAACACTGCTAGAATGATCAGATTCCAGGAACAGATTGGCCTCTCATTGATTAACAAAGCAAAAGCTGAAGGAAAGGACATTTCAGGATACTCAACTATGTCAAAATATAGAAAAGAAGAACTTAAAAGGTTTGACAAAGCAAACAAACTTTTCAATGTTGATGACTATATGAAGCTCCATCCAGAGGCTGTTGTTCCCAGAGCCTCTACTCAGAATATGCTTGGTATAACTGATATGACAATGACTATAGCTCAGGCAGCTAATCCAAACAGAGAGATCAAATTCTCAAAGCCTGGAGCTAGCAGCAGCAGCAGCTAAGAGAAAGACAAAGACCGATTCAAGAAGAGCAATATATGATCTAAGTTTTTCTTTCTTTACCTGTTTTTGCTTTTTCAACTCTCTGGTTATGTTTCTGAACAAAGCTTTTATATATCTGCTACATGTGTTATAAATTCTCTGTTAGATATATGCTTTTACTGCTTTGTTTTGTTTCAGTCTGTGTCTTCACTTAGTGACCTCACCCAAATAGGGGGGATTGTTGGATCCCTAGTTTGGATTTGGGCTAAGTTCACTGTGTTAGGATGTCTTTGACCCACCTTGTATAGTCAGGGTCATTGGTTGTGTCCTAGAGTTTAGGGTTTGTCCTTAGAACATCATCCTGTGGACCAGCCATCCTCCAGACTGCCAAAGAAACTCAAGACTTAGAGATATCTTCAGCTCAAGGAAATGTGTTCGACGTTTGTCGATCTCAGCTCAACGAACCATATTCCTTGGTCGATGATTTCTGGTCGACTATTTGAATCCTTCTCAGCCAGAGACTTCTCAGATTCTTTCTAAGTCCACAATCATTCTTCGGTCGACGAATTTGGATCTCTGTTCGACGAATGATGATTGTCAGTTCGACGAAGATTGTAGCAGAATTGACAAGTTTCCCTTGAATACTAATTGCTATTGTTTGGTCGACGAACTCATCAGCTCAGCTCGACGAACTATGAACTCAGCTCGAAGATTTCTGTTCTTCATTCAACGATTCCAGACTTGGTCTTCTCCAGTTTTCCGTCCCTTTTTCTTGGCGATGATTCCTGAGTAATTAATGCTCAATCTTCTCGGAATGTTACCGTTAGAACGAGCATTGATCATGGATTATTACATGTTGTTTTTCCACGAGACAGTTAGGGAATTCATTCATTGTCGCTTCGTTCTCAGGCCGATTGCATTTACTGCTCAAGGATTCAAATTTCCAATGTGTTTTTCAGTTAGTTCAAAAAAAAGCAAAGATTAAGCAGTCCTGCTGACACAGATCACATTCAAGAAGCTTACGATATACAGAAAAAGGAAGATTGCAGGCAGACTCAAAAAAAAAAGTCTTACAGAAATCTAAAGTTTCACACACTGCAATCAGCGTAGGCCAGAGAACATCATCATCAAGAAGAAGAAGAACATAAAATCTCTTTCAAGAGTCTTCTTCTTTCAACCCCACAGGACAACTTCAGAAGCACAACAATAACTTTATTTGTCGAAGAAGTTCCTGCAGCAATCTCTGGTCAAGGCAATCAAGTTTTTGAAGACCTGTCACCCTGAAGTAGAGCTCTAGATTTCCTGATCCATTCAAGATCTCAGGGGGAGCAATCTGCTGAAATCAATCCACTAGTCTTCTCAGTTGTTATTGAGAAAGAGAAGACACCATCACCCTTTTTCATCGTCTGTAAAAGATTTTAAGTCCCTTCAAAATTATTCCTGGTTGCAAGTCTCCTACCAAAAGACTTGAGGTTTTGGTTTTTGAGCATCTGAACAAATGCTCATTGGTGTCAGGCACCTGATCAAAAATCTGAGTGGATTTCTACTAGGGTGGTAGAAGAGTGGATGTACCCAGGTTGGGGAACCACTATAATTTCTTGTGTCGTCTGATTGCCCTTTTTCTTTTTGTTTTTGGCTGTGTTCTGTGATTTGTTAGGTTATTGTGTTTATTACTTTGTTTGCTAACCTATTCACTTAGGATTACAACAAAAGTTGTAAAGATTTTGTAAGAGACCACAATACTCTATTCACCCCCCTCTAGAGTATTTCAGATCTAACCTTCACTTTCACACTATCAATCGACACTTGATCCACAACAATGACTTGTGTAGGCTCTTGTATAGCCTTCCATAGCACTGATATGTGGAACACATCTTGCAAACCACTTATCTCTGCTGATAGAGCAAGCCGATAGACATCTTCACCAATTTGTTCAATAATTTCAAAAGGCCCAAGGTATCTCGGACTCCGCTTCTTCAAGCGTCGAATCTTGGATACACCTTTGAACAAGTTGATCTTGTGATAGACCGAATTGTCGGCCGCAAACTCAACATTTTGGTGCTTGACAGACAAAGTAGTGTTGCCAAAGAAAACTTCGGACTTCCGCCACGATCCTCAAAACCGGCCAATCTCTGATGGCTTCCACTTTTGTTGGATCCACTGCCACCCCATCCCCACGAATCTCAAGGCACAAAAATGCCACCTTCGCTAAACAGAACTCGCACTTTGAGAACTTTGCATACAACTGATTCTCCCTCAACACTTGCAAGACCACTCTCAAGTGGGTTTCATGCTCCACTTCCGATTTGGAATACACCAAGATGTCATCAATGAAGACAACCACAAAAGAATCCAAGTATTCCCTAAATACTTGATTCATAAGATCCATGAACACAGATGGCGCGTTCGTCAGCCTGAACGGCATCACCGTAAACTCAAAGTGTCCATACCTCGTACCAAATGTAGTCTTGGGTTTGTCCTCGTTCCGAATTCGCAACTAATAATAGCCAGATTTCAAGTCCAATTTTCAATACACCACCGACCCCACCAACTGGTCGAACAAGTCGTCTATCCGAGGAATCAGATACTTATTCTTGACGGTCAGTTTATTAAGCTCTCGGTAGTCTATGCACAGCCGCATGCTACCGTATTTCTTCTTTACAAACAACACCGGCGCGCTCCACGGCGAAGAACTGGGTCTGATATACACTTGCTCCAACAGTTCCTGCAACTGTACTTTGAGTTCAGCCAACTCCTTTGGTGTCATCCTAAACGGAGGACGTGACACCGGCCTAGCCTCCGGCACTAACTCGATCGATAAGTCGATCTCTCGCCGAGGAGGCGCTCCAGGAAGTTCATCCGGAAACACATCCTTGAACTCTGCCACTATGAGCACTTCCTCCATAGACAACTGGGAGAGGCGAACCTCCAATAATGCTACAAGCGCTACAGCACCCTGGTTAACCGCCCGCATCAACTGCATGGCCGAAATCAGGGAATAGGCCACTCCACAAAGGCCCTCAAATTTGACTTCCGTCTGCCCCTTGCTCCTTAGGGTCACCACCTTGGATAGGCAATCAATACTGGCGCGCTGCTCTGCAAGCCAATCCATGACCAAAATCACATCAAACTCAACCAAGGGTAAAACCACTGCTACCAATACAAAGTCAACTCTGTCCAGCTCCCAACAAATACGCCCTTTGCCCCCGGTGGTCATGGATGACCCATTGGGTATGCACACTTTCAGCTCCGCGTTCGCCGAAAATGACTCAACTCCTATTCTCCGGATGAAGCTCTCCGCAAGAAAGGAGTGCGATGCTCACGTATCAAACAATACCCTAGCGGGATATCCGGAAACTAATATGAAGTCTATAACATAGACATCACACATAAATGTCTAATAGTATGAAACACAAAGTTAAACTTAAATTTCCACATACCTGTCACCACATCGGTTTGGCGGATTGCTTCCTGCTGTCCAAGGTTGTAGGCCCTTGGTTGCACCTGTTGGAATCGATAAGCGCTCGACTCCGTCATCTTTCCTTTCTCTGCGGCACTGGGGCCGGAGCGCACCGTCTGCTCCTGCCTTGCCTCTTGCTCCACTCCTCCTTGAGGACAAACACGAGCGATGTGCCCCACCTTATCGTAGTTGTAGCACGTCAGTGGTCCCATAGAGTGAGAACCTCCAGACGTCCACTTGCTCTTCTCACCGGACATGGAAGTGTGAGGCTTTTTCCTCCACCTACTCCCTTCAGTCTTTCCCTGGGATTGGGAAGGCTTCCCTTACCCTTGCTTGGGAGTGAAACCGTTACGATGTTGGGTTCGCTCCAGATCACTCTCCAATGTCCTGGCAGCCTCAACTAGCTCATTAAAACCAGCTCTCTTCATGGCAATGAGGGGTTGTCTCAGATTCTACAACAGCCCTTGATAAAAGATGTTATCCATCTCTACATCATCTGTCATCGTCGTTCCCGCATAATGACCCAAACGGGTGAACTCCTGCACATACTCGTCCACTGTCTTGTCTCGCTGCATTAAGTGCAGAAACTGGCTCTGAAGGGCCAACCGTGTAGAAACGGGAATGTACCTCTTTAGAAAAGCATCCCCAAATTCTTTCATCGACATGGTGCGTCCAGGAAATTGGCGGCCGCTATGGCTCACCCACCACAACTTGGTGTCTCCTTCTAACATGAATGTCGCATACTCAGATTTCTTCTCTTCTGGCGTCTCTACCGCCCTCAAAAGCTCTTGAATCCGAGCCCACCAATCCTCTGCATCAGTTGGAGTACCAACTCCCTTGAACGACGGGGGATGGAAGCTCAGAAAGTACTTCATATGTCGGTCCCCATGCCCGACCACCACTCTTTCTGCCAAAGGCACTACTCGCCTGGCTTCTCCGCCTGGCACGGCCGTCGCCATATCCGGTGTAGCAGGGGTTGCTACCTGAGTTGTCGCTGCAGCTTGGGCTACCACCATCGCTTCTGCAAGCATGCGGCAGAAGTCGACTGGGTTTACACCCGTGCCCAAAAGACCCGGAGCAGTGGCACTGCTCGCCGAAAGTTCTTCTCTTGCTCTCGACATACCCGCCTCGTTGCTTGCACTCTTCAAGAAAACAAGAAACAAGGAATCAGTCTCTAATCACAAGACTTAAACATAAGGACACTCATGGTCCCGCGTTACTCTTATGTGGATAACTTCTCTACACACTAACCTTGAATCTAACCTCCCTCTGATACCAAATTGCAACACCTCCCCTGTAATGACCCTATAATATGGGTCCGGCCAGGGCCCCACAACATACAGACGCCACAACTTCAGTATTATAAGATGATATAACTACCTAAACTCAAAACTCATAATACAACATAGCGGAAACAACAAGCACGACTAGAAGTTATCCACACCTACAAGAGTAACGAAATGGCCTTATGGCTTTACAACAAAAGTGAGTCCAAACTCAAATAATACATCAGTCATAAAAGTGCATAAGCACTACTAGTCTACCTCGGCATGCAAGCTGGTCAACATGGGCATCAAACATATAATGTCATAAAAAGTAGAGCTACAGTAAGAAGGGTATCACTTCATGAGGCTTAGGCCTTTCTGGCCGGCGAGCTATCTCCTGCTTGAGATCCTGGCCCTGTAAAAATTAATAGTAACGTGGGTCAGCAAAGGCTGACCTCAAACTGTGTAACCAACACATCTCCTCCCGGCCGCCGCTAATGGACCCCGGGGTACTCCTCCAACCTGCAAGTTAGCACTTCGTATGCAATATTCATAAGCAAGAAAAGCAACTAAGGAAACAGGCTTGGATGTCTCAAACATCATACATGTTCTCTACTGTTGAGTATATAATAATAGGGTCTACTATGCAACATGAATGCAACACCCGGGCTTCACCCAAGACACCCTATAGCGTATGCATCTAGCACAACGTCACATCATTTGGGTACTCATCATTTCCTCAGTGACATAAAGCCACAAACAAAGGGGAACCACAATCCCCCAACGACATAAAAGCCGCCACACAGAACTCTTGCCAAGACCCCACCCGCTCACGGTCGTAGACCCGGGCTTGCCGGCAAACTCTGACTTCTCATGTCAGGATTCCGTCCAACACACTGACCGATTCTAAGAATCCTTGCTGGACCCCACCCGCTCATGGCCTCATTGCCCGAGCTTGCCCCATGCTCGGCATTCTCGTTAGTCTCAAAAAAGGGGACTAGTCTCGCCGGGACACTTTCCACACATGACTTGCACGTCACGTGATAGCCAGCCGACCACGGAGACACAGCCACGCCTTGGCACATCACAATCCAAGACAATTCCACCCTAATCCCTCATTCGTACTGCAGCATTCCCGTGCACCAAGGAAACCATCTACCACCCATGCGGAGCTAACCTTGTCCACCAAGAAAACCATCTTCCGCCAATGAGGATCTGACCTTGTCTGGTGCAAGCCATACGTACTTACGCAAGATAACGGGAAGAACACCACAAACATCACACATCACAAACGACCTCTTGCCGCAACGGATCTCTACGAATCCTTAAACCTCGTATGCAACATCACCGAGTCGGACTAACGGTCGCGACTACGGCTTCACCCACCATGCCTAATCCTCTAACGAAGCGGATCTCTAATGCAAAAACATGCCGGGGATGGACTCAATCAACCCGGAGTTTCCTCTTGAACCTTGGCGACCCAAACCCCTCTCATTTGAGAGTTTGGTGCCCAAAAACTATAAAATAAAAGATGCTAAAACATGCACCCTAAAACCTAGAGGAGAAGTGTCGTTACCCTCCGACTCCTCTTCCTAGCCATGGAAAAATCGCCGGATGAAAACCTTCGCAACGATCTAGCCTCCACGGATCTGGACTCGGCTCGCAATTTGGAGCATCGAAACCTCTCTAACAACCGGATCTCCTTCACCGTCTTCCGCGCTCTCCCTTCTCTCTAGATCTTAGACGGAGAACAATGACTGAAACCATCCAGATTTTGAAACCCTACTCTCGGGTATATCCCAAACAGAAAACCCCCAGCCTTCGGATCCTACACCAAGGAAATGCACGGCTGCGATCCGAGTCTAGCCTGGAAATGAGCAGAACACCGCATTCTCGTCAAGGACACCACGTGACAACCAGTCATAAACTCCGCTAGACGATCGTCGAACCAAAATCATCGACCGCTGTCGAATCGTCGAACGGAGAATCACTGGCAACTCGTCGAACGAAGCTAAATCGTCGAACAGAGATTGCTTGGGAAAATCGTCGAATGCAGCCAAATTGTCGAACGAAGTTCCCTGGCAAAATCGTCGAACGCAGATCCATGGAAATCGTCGAATGCAGATTGCTGGGGAAATCGTCGAACGCAGATCCATGGAAATCGTCGAACGCAGATCCGTGGCAAAATCGTCGAACACAGCCAAATCGTCGAATGCAGATTGACACAGCGGGACATGCCCTATGACACGCCCGTGTCACAGGCCGTGTACCCCTACTCGACGATCGCCACTCGATGATCGTCGAACCGAGGGGACACGCCCCCTGTCACGCCTGTGCTCTAGGGCGTGACCACCCAAACATTTCGTCGACCGAAATTCGTCGACCACGTGTCTTACTACGCCACCCGAGCGGGACACGCCCATGGACACATCCGTGTCCTAGGCCGTGTGACCCCCAACTAAGACCCAATCTTGGCCAAAAAATGTTGATCATCCCTCTTACAAATTTTGGGGCGTTACAGGAGTCCTGTCCACATTTTCTGTTTCCTTTGGAGCTTTATCTATCTTCTATAAGTTGACTTCCCATCTCTGGATGGAGTGTACAGATACCTTTTTCATGTGATGGAGGGTTGTGCCCTTTTTCATGGGAAAGACTTTAGGGTTCATCTGATTTAGATACAGAGAAATAATCATTCCATAATTGGGACTCTTAATTCATCCCTTAATCTTATCAAGGAGCATCATTCCCCACTAGAATTTCTTTCTACATATAACAACAGTCATAAGATCAAAGAACTCTGGTGTGATGTAACTGATTGAACTTGTCTTACACAGCAGCACTTTGCCTAGAATATCAGCTAGCAACTTGCTTTCTGCATTCATATATTGTCTTCTGATGGTGTTAGAAGACTGAGGAATACCACAGAAGCTATAAGCTCTCTCATAGTCACTGCATATTAGATCATCTTCCATATCTATGATGGGCGGTTACAAAAATTGAGAAATAGACTGAGCAGACATCTTTACCTTAACATTCTGAACCTTAGACTTAATTAATTTGCCATTTATCTTAATCTTGACATTCTGGAAGAATTCTTCTACTTCAGAAGTGAAAATTCTGCAAGGATGTTCAAGAATGAATGACAAACCAACTGTGTCGAGCAGAAGAAGAACATTTCTGAAATCGTCTGAAATCTCTACATTCCCAGAAGAACAGAGTTCACTCCCAATCCCTAGCTTTGAGGACGAAGCCATTGTTGAAGAGAGATCAATCTTACTGTCTGGCGAAAGGGAGAAAAGGGCTTGCTGCAGACGACGAAGACGAGGAAGATGAAGCGGCTTTTCTCGAGAAGGGTTTTGAAATCAAGACTAAAAATCTCTTGGACTTATTTATATTTATATCAACCGCTAATTATGATGATTTAACATATAAATAAGCATTAAAATTACCTGGAAAGAGGCGGCTAAGTGCTTGTGTGCCGATATGAAAAATTGACCTTGAAGAAGAAAATGACACCACATTTCTCGAGAGGAAGAATTGTTCTCGAGAAGAAATCCAGTAGCACTCGAGTATAAGAAGCCTTTGTCTCAAGTAGAAATAAGCCTTGTTCTCGAGTAGAGATTTCCTGTTCTCGAGTAGAACATTTCTTCTCGAGAAATAATCTCTTTGTACTCGAGAAAGAGTCTTGTTATTCTCAAGTATAATACTTGTTGTTCTCGAGTAAAATACTTGTACCCTAAATGAAGTCCAAAATCTGAATTTTTCTGATTTTTGAAGTAAAACCAGATCTTGACCTTGCCTGTTGCTTTTGTCTTCATTTTCCTTCATCCTTGTTGAGCATGCCAAGTTCTGTTTTGAATAACGAGAACTTGGCCTCGTCCAGCGGCTTTGTGAAAATATCTGCAATTTGCGTGTCAGTTGGGACATATTGAAGATCTATGTCCCCATGCTCCACATGCTCCTGGATGAAGTGATATCGCAGCTTTATGTGCTTTGTCCGGCTGTGAAAGACTGAATTGTTGGCTATTGCAATCGCACTGGATGAGTCGCAAAATAAAGGGATGTCTTGGACTTTGAGATTGTAATCTTCCAACTGATTATTTATCCACAACAATTGCGCACAACAACTGCTGGCGGAAATGTATTCTAACTCGGCCGTTGAAATTGCGACACAATTCTGCTTTTTACTACTCCAAGAAATCAGTCTCCTTCCAAGGAACTGGCAAGTCCCGAAAGTGTTCTTTCTATCATCTTTACTACCTGCAAAGTCTGCATCTGAAAAACCACTTAGTTCGTTGTCATTACTTCTTTGGTACCATAAGCCAAGATTTGATGTACCTTTAAGGTATCTCAAAATCTGCTTTGCGGCAGCATAGTGAGATTCCTTAGAGTTCACTTGAAATCTAGCACATACATATATTGAAAACATTATATCCGGTCTACTAGCAGTAAGGAAAAGCAAAGATACAATTATGCTTTTGTACTTGGTTTCATAGAGAGGTTTCACTCTCTCATCCTTGTCCAGAGACATAGTTGAACCCATTGGAGTCCTCATAGAGGTTGTGTTCTCCATTCCGAATTTTTTAATCAACTCCTTTGTGAACTTCGTCTGAGAGATGAAAATTCCATCTTCAGATTGTTTCACTTAAAGTCCTAAGAAATACTTCAGCTCTCCCATACTACTCATTTCGAACTTCCCTTACATAAGTTTGGAAAACTTTTTATAGAGGTTGTCGTCAATAGAGCCAAATATAATATCATCGACATAGATTTGCACTAGCAAAATCATGCCTTTTATTTTCCTAAGAAATAATATCTTATCTATTTTTCCTCTTGTGAACTTGTTCTCAAGAAGAAAGTTAGATATCGTCTCGTACCAAGCTCGAGGAGCTTGTTTCAAACCATATAAAGATTTAAATAGAAGGTAGACATGATCAGGAAAGTTAGAATTAATGAAACTTGTAGGTTGTTCCACATACACTTCTTCCTTTATGTCACCACTAAGGAAGGCAAACTTCACGTCCATCTAATATATGGTGAAGCCCTTAAGTACATCATATGCTAGGAACAACCTAATTGCCTCCATCCTTGCCACTGGAGCATATATCTGTTCGAAGTCGATTCCTTCTTCTTGTCGGTATCCTTTAACGATGAGTCTGGCCTTGTTCTTTATGATTGTTCCATCCTCGTCCATCTTGTTCCTGTAGACCCATTTTGTCTCGATGACATTCTTACCTTTTGGGTCTTGGAACGAGCTTCCATACTTGGCAACACTTGAACTGATTCAATTCTTCTTCCATTGTCATTATCCATGATGCGTCTGAGTTTGCTTCCTCAAACTTCTTTGGTTCAACCTGTGATAAAGAATTCAAAAATAAATTCTCATTAGCTGTACCTCTACAAGTTCTGACACCATCCTGGGGATCTCCTATGATTTGGTCCATCGGGTGATCCTTCAAGTGTCTAAGCTCTAAGGTCCTTGCATCTGGAGCTTCTTCCACCACAGGAGTGACTTCATCAACTTGAATGGTTTCTACATCATGATCATCAACCTCTCCAATTGGGGTTGGAGCGGTGATCTTGATGAACTTTTCTCTTTTTTCTTCAATTGGCTCATCAAAGTTTAATCCGTTCAGCTTTGAAACTACATCTTCAATAAACACACTAGAAGAGTTGCCTTGCAGCAAGCTCGTCTCACCAAATACAACATGAATAGATTCTTCTACAACCAGAGTTTTTTTTTATTAAAAATCCTATATGTCTTACTATGGTTACTATACCTTACAAAAATACCTTCAAAACTCTTTTCGCTAAATTTGGTAGTGTGATACTTGCCATTGTTAAGGATGAAGAACTTACAACCAAAGATTCTAAAATATGCAATCGTCGGTTTCCTCCCCTTTAGAAGTTCGTAAGGTGTCTTATTATGGTTCTTGTTTATGAGTGCTCGATTTTGCACGTGACATGCAGTGTTGACAGCTTCAGCCCAAAAGTATTCTGGTAGTGAGGCATCACTCAACATGGTCCAGCAGGTCTCTATGAGTATTCTATTCCTTCTCTCAGCTACTCCGTTCTGTTGAGGAGTATGAGGAGAGAAATACTCATGTAAGATACCTAGGCTTTCACAAAATTTTGTCATGGCCCCAAATTTAAACTCTATTCTATTGTCACTTCTGATTTTGACTACGGAACCGTTGTATTCATTTTGGACCTGCATGACAAAATTAGTAAAGATGTCAAAGGTATCTGACTTGTGTTTTAGAAAGAACACCCACACAAAGCGCGAGTAATCATCAACAATAACCAATGTATAATCTTTACCTCCCAAACTTCTAACTTGCAGTGGACCGAACAAGTCCATATGAAGTAAATGTAAACATCTAGTAGAATCTTTGCCAATAACGCTTTTAAAAGTAGCCCTTGTTTGTTTGCCTTTTACACATACGTGCCAAGGTATATCTTTAACGTACTTAACATTTGGGGCATCACATACCAAATTAAGTAAAAATAATTTATTAATAGTTTTGAAATTAATATGTGCTAGTCTCTTGTGTCATTGGTCATCAAGAGACGCACTATCTTTAGCCAAAAAGCACACTGGTGTAGAAGAGTCTATACAAATAAAATTCAAACAAAATATATTTCTGCTTCGAGTGTCTGATAGAATTATTTCCATATTGTCAACTGATTTTATCAAACACTTACCTACATGAAATTCTACTACGTATCCTTTATCGCATAGCTGACTTATGCTTATAAGATTGTGTTCCAATCCTTCAACATAAGCCACGTCTGAGAAGGATACACTACCGTTAGTGATCATACCATAGCCTTTAGTAATTCCTCAGTCTGAACCTCCAAACATAACCTTTGGCCAGTTCAAGACTGGAGAATAATTCTGAAGAAGGCTTCTTGTCCCGGTCATATGCCGAGAACATCCACTGTCCAAATACCAGATAGAAGTTTTGGTGGCCTTTGGACATACCTGCAATCACAAATCAATTTGCCTTAGGAACCCAAACACGTTTGGGTCCTTGGTCTCTAGTTAGAACACTCTCACTACGAGTATTAGCATTATGAGTGGTCTTTCTCACATTGCTAACTTGAGGAGCTGCAAAATTTCTGGAATTAAACCAGCAATTAATGACAAAGTGACTAATTTTGCCACAACACCAACAGTCAAACTTGTTGTATCTTTGCCTGAAATTCTCCTGCTTGACCTTTTGAGATTGTGGTCTAGCAGGGGAAGCAACCTTGGAGGAAGAAGCTTCAAGGTGATGACAATCACATGTCTTCTTCTCCTTAAGTGGCTTTTCCATAATAAGCTTTACCCTTGGTGCTTTGTTGATGTTATGACCATGATTATAAGGGTCATAACTCTGAAGAGTAATTTCTTCATAAGGTGCCTTAAACCAAAGTTTAAGGGACGAGTCCATCCTTGGTAACGAGACTTGGGCTCTATATAAGTAGGCCTAGCAAAGCGACTGTAGTACAAGTCAAGATCAAACTCGTTTATTGGAAATATAACTTTCTTAAAAGAAATCTGATCTTGAGGAACTTTCCCCTTCTCCTTGGCCAAAGCCTTCTTGGCCGCCTTATTCTTTCTCTGAGCCTTATTTCTCCTAGAAGATTTACTAGGATCATCAACATGGCCTAGCCCAGCATCTTTCGCCTTAGCTGAGAATTCAGCAATAAAAGGAAGCATAGTCTTGGGCTTTGAGAAACTTTCAACAAGTTTCTTTTCCGCTGCAAGTTGTTCTTACAGTTCTTTTATGATCTTCTCCTTCAGATCTAGGTGCTAGAGAGCTTTGTTATATTCTTCAATAGCAGCATTGAAGTTCTCTCTGAGTGAGTCCGTCTTGGCAACTTCCTCTCTCAGAGTGCCCTCTTCAGCCTTGAGAGACTTTATCTCTTTGGCTTGAGTTTTCATGACTCTTCGACATTTGTCGCAAGCCTTGATCAAGTCTTTATACTGGGCCATGAGTTTAGACTCATCGTCAGAAGAGCTGTCCTCATGATCATGTTCAGAAGCATCAGTCTCAAAAAGAGGAGTATGAGAATTTACCTTCCCAGTGAACTGGGGTTCTTGTTCATCATCAGTTTGTGCCATTAGCCCGAAGTAGGCTTCCTCTTCTTCACTTGACTCAGATGAGTCAGAATCGCTAAGAGTTTTGCCCTTCTTATCTATTAGGCTCTTTTCTGTTCTCTTCTTATGATATGAAGATTTCTTTTCCTCTCTCTTTCCACCCTCCTTCTTATGAGGGCAATCAGCGATGACATGACCTGGCTTATTGCAATAGTAGCAAACGATATCAGTAGAAATATGTTTATTCTGTTTAGTATTATACCTGTCATGGCTGCTTGAGCCTTTTTTGTGTCGATCACCATCATGACGTGATCTTATATACGAGGCATCCTTGCCTCTCCATTGCTTCTTCTTGTTCAAGAATTTCTTGAACTGCCTTGAGAGTAGAGAAAATTCTCCTTCAGATAATTCTGAGCCTGAAGTGCTTGGCTTTGAAGTTTCCTCTTCACTGTCTTACTATACAAGAGCAGGTAAAGCACCTTTGACCTTCCTTGAGCTGTCTTCCTTCAGAGCGACAGACTTCTCCTTGGATGATGATCATCTCTTCTCTTCTTCAGCTTTTCTAGAATTGATCTGTAGCTCATATGACATCAGCTTTTTGAAGAGGTTCTGAGGGTCAGTCTCTACTAACTTGCCAAACTCCCTGATGGCATAGACTTTATTATTCCACTCCTTAGTCAGGGATCTTAGAAATTTATCATTCAGCTCACCATTTGTGAAGACCCAGCCGTATACTCTTAGGTCGTTCATAATCTTGAAGAAATTTTCAAACGTATCTGCAATTGAGTCCTTTGGTCCTTGTCGGAAGGCTTCATACTTTTGATTTAATAGGGATCTTCTGTCATCCCAAACTTCTTCAGTGCCTTCCATCAATGTGACAAGAGACTGTCATATCTCCTTAGTAAATTGGCAGTGAATCAGATTCTATAGCATAGAATCATCGACTGCACTTGCTATAATATTTTTTGCTTTCATGTCCAACAAGACAAGTGCAATCTCACCTTTATCTAGATCCATCAATTTCTTATGAACCTTTTTAGTAGGATCAATAGTGGAGATGGTCATTGGAACATAAGGACCTTCTTCAACAATCATGAAGATCCTTGGATCCACAGCTTCCATGAAGAACTTAATCCTTTCTTTCCACATTCAAAAGTTAGTCTTCGTGCACAGAGGAAGCTTAGCAAAATCCTTGGCCTTGTCCACGCTTGGATAACTCTAAAGACAACTTTGGGGCAGATCTGTTCAAGGTGTTAACCTTTTTATGAACAACCTCCCTTTAATACTAATTGAAAATGTTTTAAGTTGTCTTACCTAAATCACCTAGAGGGGGTGAACAGGTGAGTTGTGCGTCTTTTGCAGAATAAAAAATTTAGCGATGTATGCACAAAAAATCAAACCAAGCAATCACAGACAACATCAAGAATTATAGTGGTTCCCCAACCTTGGGTACATCCACTTTCCACTCACCGATCTATCAAAGCACTAGACTTGGCCACTCCAGTAATCTTAGATTGAAACAATCCTACACCTCGGAATAACGTTTCTACAACTCGATCTCAAATCTAGATCTACACTCGGAAGATGAAAACTTCATATAAGAACTCGGAGTAAACAACTCCTACAACTCGGAGAAAGATCTCCTACAAGAATAAAATGAATAGCAAATACAAACAGTGATTATTCTCAGATCTGAAATGATTCTGCTTGTTCTTCTTCCTTTTGAACTTTGCTGCTTTATTAGAATTTATTGAAGAAGAATCGACAATCACTGGATCTGAAAATTTCTGGACTCACACGATCAAGTAGAGGATCTGTCGTTGACAATAATCTCGATCTGTGAATCAATCTTCTCTGAATCAAACTGAATCGAAAGCCCTTGGCGATGAAGAAGATGATCGGCGGTTCTTGATTTGGAATGAAAAAATCGGATTCAGGAAACTTGAAATTTTCTTCTTGCGGCAGCTGAAAAGTATTCTTAAAATCTTCTTGAAAACTTCTTATGGTTAGTCGAAAATGATAAGACCTTTTATAGAATTACCCTAACGGTCATAATCATCATTAATGACATCCACATAGAACAATCACACGTTAATAATGTTTGAAGTAACCATCTGTCTGGACTTAGAGATTTTCAGAAAAATCAGAACGGGTGTTCTCGAGAAGAAGGATTTTACTCGAGAATAAATGAATTCTGTTACTCAAGAACAATACAGACGTTCTCGAGAAGAATACTTAGAGAAAAATGATGTGGAGGAAGAAAACAGCGTTCTCGAGAAAGAAGAAAAGTACTCGAGAAAATTGCTCATAGGTCTCGAGAAGAAATATTTTGGAACTCGAGAATAAAGGACTGTCTCGAGAAAAATACTTGGAAAAATATGTGGAGGTGGAAAACTGCAGAGTCGAGAATGAAAAGAAGTACTCGAAAAAAATGATGTATTGTTCTCTAGAAGAAACATCCTGGTACTCGAGAACAAATAGTCATCCTGAGAACAAAAGTTTGGCTCTCGAGAAAAGTACACTGGGTCTCGACAAATACCTTTCCGCATCTCAAGAAAAGAAGATAGTCTTATCGAGAATAATGTTGGTCTTCTCGAGAAAAAGTGTTCGAAAAACATTTATCTGGAAAACATATATCCCGAGAAGAAATGCCACATATTACTTGAGAACAAAAGCCTTTCTCGAGAACAGCAAGAAGCTTTCTCGAGAACAACTTCTGTTACTCGAAATGAAGACAAGTCTTACTCGAGAATAATCATAAGTCCTTCTCGAGTACACCTTGAAAGAATTGGTTTCAAGATACCTAAAACACCTAGTGGGGGGGGGTGAATAGGTATAATTCTTTTTACTTAGGTAGATAAAAATTATATCACTGTTAGATCACTTATGCAATATTTATCACAACACAGTTCACAGCATAGATTTAAACAACACAGCAACACAAAAGACAGACAGATTTATAGTGGTTCCCCAAGTGATGGGTACATCCACTTTCCCCCTTCGCCTATCTAGCAGTGTACTAGATTCGGCCTAACTCCCTTCTTTCTTCTCAGATCCTCAGATCTTACAACTCAGAACCTTGAAATATCCATACAGCTCAGACTTCATCAAGTCCTACGACTCAGATTCTTCCAGAGAACCCTACCTCAGAGTGAGTCCACACTCCTACAACTCAGGCAATTAAGCCCTACCTCAGCCTTTTACCAGGCCTACAACTCAGATTCTTCCAGAGAACCCTACCTCAGAGTGAGTCCACACTCCTACAACCCAGGCAATTAAGCCCTACCTCAGCCTTTTTCCAGGCCTATAACTCAGAGAACTGATTCCCCTACCTCAGGCACTCAGCCTTACCTCAGCCTTTATAAATTTAGGCTTACAACTCAGAGAGATAACTCTCTTACACTCAGATCTATAAAAGATCCTACAGAGAAATTGTTTACCAAAACAAATAGAACCTTCACCCAAGTAGAGAGAGAAAGGGTTGAAGGTTTCTTGGTCAGTTCTTGATAGATCTGACAGCTTTAGATCCAACCTGTCTTAGCTTCTTCAAAGCTTCTTGAATTTGAACAAAGTAAGGTTGAACTTCTTGGAGATGATCTTCAATCAACTTCCTTCTTCTATTCAGATGTGGCTCTGAATTCTTCTTGCAGATTTATTCTAGATCTACCCTTAGAGACTTGTTGATTTCTAGATGAAGACTTCTCTTCTTCCTCTTAGTTGTTGGTTGTCTATTCTTGTTCATTCTCGTTTGTTGATAGAATATGTCTTTATATAGACCCCATCTGAGGTTACAGGCTGATCCATTTCCTAATGACCTTCTGACAGCTCTGACAGATGTAATTGCTTTGTTGGTTGTGACAGCTATCAAGTCTACAGTCATGACATCTGATACTTCATTGAACTTTAACTCAGCAGCAAAGTGTCGAGACAATACTTCAAATGTGTCGACACAAATATATCATGTGTCGACACAATCCTTGGTGATGTCAACACAGCTAATATAATGTCGACACAGCTCTTCTTTTTCTTCTTGACACAACTTCTGTGGAATGTTTCGACATAAGTCCTGTGTGTCGACACAATAACTCCTAGTCTCGACAAAGTTGGTGTCGACGGAATTCTGGTGTGTGTCGACACAAGTCCTGTGTGTCGACACAGTTGTTGTCGATAGAATTCTGGAATGTGTCGACACAAGTCCTGCGTGTCGACATAGTTGTTGTCGACAAATTTTTTGTGTGTCGACACAATCTGGCTCCTGTTGTCGACACAACTCTTCCCAAGCATCGACACAATTTTTGTCAAGTGTAGACACTTGTACTTAGAAACTTTTTTCTGCATTTCCTTAACCTGTACATTGAAACTCAACACAACATCAAATACACCTTGATGAATATCATTAAGTTAGGTGAGGCTTCTTCAAATCTGGTACACATTTTCCAATGTACCCAACAATCTCCCCATGTTTGGAGAAGTCATAACCCTTAGTCAATGATATACATCACTTTATAATAAAACACAGATTATGATGTATAAAGGATTATTTAGTCAGGGTAAAAACCAGCATATTCTATCATCACAAAACATAATAAAATATAGTGAACATGAATCAGTATTTTGTTGAACTACAAGAATTGTTTTTTGAATAATAGATTATATAGATTTTAAAACACAAGATTACATAGTTCTAAAATCTAGTCAATCTATTCTAGAACTGATTAGGCTCCTTGATGACAATGCCTTTGCCAGACTGAATCCTTGCTTGTACATCGGCTTCAGTGTCTTCAGCTGGCTTCTTTCCTTTAAGATCTTTTTCCTTGAGCTATTCAGCCTTAACCTTTTGCCTTTCAAAAAAGTGATAAGGCTTTGGAAAGTACTTGCTAGGATCTACAGAAGTAGCAGGTATCTTCCCAGCTTTGAGATCTCTTCTAAATTGATGTATGGCATCGTACCGTTTCTGATACTTTCTCCATTCTTGTTCAGAGTACCACTTGCCCCTATCATGCATGTTATCTTTAACAGCTTGCCAGACAGTGAGAATAATGTTTCTGGAGGTGGGACTCCATCTTTCAAAATCAGGCTTTAATTCAGCCTGCTCTCTAAACCTTTTCTTGGAAAGTTGAGCTTCTTGCTCTCTTTTGAAAGCGGCTTCAGACATTTCTACTTTTTCAATAATTACATTATGTACCTCCTTTGGAGGACTATACATTTGTTGAACAGCAGATTGAATACCCTCAAAATCAGCAGGTGGATAAATAATCTGAGCTACTTCCTGCTGAACTCCTTCATGGTAAGCAGGTTGAATTCCTGATTCAGCAGTGTTATCATCATCACATAGGGGTGGATAACCAAGAGTGGCTCTGATAGCATTAGTTATACATTTAACATGTTCAGAGCCTGCATTGACTAACACTCTCTCCCCCCTTTATGACTACTCGTGCAATATGGTCTCTTAGATCATCCTTTTGAAACCTTATTTGATTAGCTAGATAATTTGTGCCTTCTTTGTAGAATGATCTGAACTTCAGCCGCTGTTCAGCAATGACCTTTTGAGAGTCCTGAATTGCAGTGTGAACAGCAGCCAAATCTGCTTTGAGGTGTTTGTCAAACTCAGACTTTTCCTTAGCAATGTTGGTAGTGAAAGCAGTGGCTTTATTCTGGAGTTCCGTGACAATAACATTGTGGGATTCTGTTAGATTGTCATTCATTCTGATTTGGTTTTCCAGAACATAGCCTTGTTTAATTGCTATGTCATCTATTTGTGTCTTGGCCTCCTGTTGTTGCTTGGCCAAATAGACAACAGCATGTCCTCCTTTTTGAAAGCACTCAGTTATCTCTATTTTATGCAGATTGACCTCAATCTGATGGATTTAATATCTTGTGTCAACTGACGTTGCAATTATTTATTGCTCTCATCAACATATTTTTCTAGGGCTTGTCTTTGTTCATCCAACTTTACTTGCAGTTGCACCAGTAGTGAACTGAAATCTATTATTGGAGCTGGAGTTTGTGGGACAGTCTATAAGGCTTTCTTATAGCCAGAACTTCCCTTCCTTAACTCCATAAGCTTTCTCTTCTTTGCCCTAGAGGCTTCTTTATCTTCTGAGGACTGAGATGAGCTTGCTATGTCCACTGTATCTTTTGGACTAGATACTATAATGGGCATCTCCTTCTCAGTCCTTAGCAGCTCCCCCTCAGTCCTTGCATCTAATAAATCAGGAAAAAGTTCTTCTAAAGTAACTTCTTATTCCATTTGTACTGGAGGTATAATTGTCTCTTTAGCAGAAGGTTCTCCTTCAAATTCCAAAGTTTCTTCCCTGGTAATGACATCCTTAGGGACATTGTCTTGGTGATTTTTATCAATATCAGTCATATGCACATCCAGGGCATCATTTTTAGTAATTATAGCAGCTTGATTGATATCCAATAGTACCTCAAGTATAGATTGTGTAGCTACTTCACTGTCCAGTGCAGCTGTGTGGACAAGTGGTTGTTGCTCATGAGCTCCCCCTGAGGGTAATGCTCCTTGTTGAGCAGAAACTAGAGAAAACTCATTGTCTCCCCCTTGATTAAGCTCTTCCTGGACTTGAGCTAGTTGGATGTTGATTGCAGGAATCTGCTCCCCCTGCACCTGACCATCAGTCTCAGTTTCTTGAGCAGGCGATTTATTAGTCCTTTCAACTCCTTCTTCATCTGAGCTGAAAATAACCATTTCTTGTGAATCACTGGAAGATTCAGTGGTCTTTGAGGGTGTTTTCTTCTTTTGCTGAATCTGCTTTGATTGTTTCTGAGGGGTAGAAACATCTTTGGTCAGAACTCTATCCCATCTTGATAGTATTCTCAAATTCATTCTTATCATATGATTGATCTTAGATCCTGCAATCTGATTCATTACTTCAGGAATATTCTCAGCCAGATATAAACTCAGGATTCTACCCAGATTGGGTTTCTTAAGACTTTCTTTGATTTTGTCAAATATAACATCAGACTAATTTGTTTTCACCTTGAATATAATTCTAGTCATCAAAGAGAACATGTATGCTGAAATCCTATCATGTCCCCCTGATTTGCATAAAATAACATTCCCTAGAATTTCAGAAAGAAATTTACCCTGGGAATTCATCCCCTTCCTATTCATTGAGGATCCAATCTTGGTTGTGGGATCCATTCCACACCATTGGAGTGCTTCTTTTGTCATGAAAGATGTTATTTCATCTTTTTCTTTAACCCTGGGTAGCTGAAATGTTTTACTTAAACTCTTCTGAGTGAGTTTGACCTTGGTTCCTTGTACAGATGAATTAGATTTCACTCCTTTTGAATCCAGAGATGTCGTCGTGTAGAATTCAAGAACCTCCTTTTTCCAAATCCTTGTAGGTTCTGAGACCAAATACTCCAATCCATTTTCTGTGATTAGGGTAATCACAGCTTTGATTTCCATAGATCCACTCGCAAATGCATCGCGAACTAGTTCATAGCCTTCGTTGATGTTTTCTTCCAGCTTTGGCGCCATTAGGGATGAGAGAGAGAGAGAGAAGAAGGAGGATGAATGTTTGTCGACACAAGAATGTTGAGAGCGTAGTCGACAGAGGTTTACTTCCACCTATTTATATGTTTCTAAACAAGGAAGGTCAACAGGCGGGTTGAAATAAACCTATTGTGTCGACACAGACTACTAAAGTCTCGACAGAGAATTATTATTCTATGTGTCGACACCAATTGCGATGTGTCGACACAAATAATCTTAAGAGCTTACACTAATCTCTGTGTGTCGACACTGACGTCTGTATGTGTCGACACCAACATTTAAGTGTCAGGATAGCTATGTGTCGACACCAAATTCTGAGTGTCGACACAATCTTCTGGATGTGTCGACAGAATTTTTCTTATGTGTCGACACCATCTACAAAGTGTCGACACCTTTGTCTTTAAGTGTCGACACACATTTACTTAGTCAAATTTGTCATTCTTATTCTAAGTTCAGCATGCCTAATTCAATTTTAAAATAATTGAATTTAGTTTTATCTAGTGATTTGGTGAACATGTCAGCAATTTGAAAATTAGTATTGACAAATTCTGAACTTATATCTTCCTTTTCAACATGATCTGTAAGGAAATAAAATCTTATTTCTATGTACTTAGTTCTGCTATAAGAAATAAGATTTCTAGCAATAGAAATGACACTAGTAAAATCACAAAACAATGGAGTTCTACTTACCTGGATGCCATAATCTTCAAGCTGATGTTGTGTCCATAACAGCTGAGCACAACAACTGCATGCAGTAATATATTCAGACTCAGCAGTGGAAATAGCCACACTTGTCTGTTTTTTGCTGCTCCATGACACCAATCTTCCTCCTAAAAACTGACATGTGTCAGTTGTACTTTTCCTATCTTCTTTGCATCCTGCAAAGTCTGCATCTTGATTTCCTCCAGTCTCCCCATCAAGTTGTACTATATTTTCTTCATCATCATCTTGTGGGTCTTGTACTCCCCCTGGACAGCATCCATCACTTTCTTCATCCTGCCTTGTAGGTTGGTCTTCACTAATGGTTAGCTTGTCCATCTTTTCCTTCAGCCCTGTAGAGCTACAAGAAATACTAAACAGCTCACAGTTTATTAGTTTAGTTTCATCAAAAACTACATGTACAGACTCTTCTACAACTTGAGTAGTCAAGTTGTAGACTCTGTATGCCCTACTGCTATTGTTGTACCCAACAAATATCCCTTCTTGGGATTTGATAGCAAACTTAGTTAAATAGTGCTTACCATTATTAAGAACAAAACATTTGCTACCAAAGATCCTAAAATAATATATGTTTGGTTTTCTGCCTTTCATAATCTCATAGGGTGTCTTTTTGTGGCTTTTAGTGATGGATGCTTTATTGAGAACATGACATGCAGTGTTTATTGCCTCAGCCTAGAAATATTCTGGGAGATAAGTATCACTTAGTAGTGTTCTACCAGCCTCAATAAGATTCCTATTCTTTCTTTCAGCAATACCATTCTGCTGAGGAGTTCTTGGTGAGGAGAACTCCTGATGAATCCCTAGTTCTTCACAAAACTTTGTCATGCATTCAGATTGAAATTCAGTTCCATGATCACTTCTGATTTTGACCACTGAATTGTTAAGTTCATTCTGAATTTGCCTGACAAAGTTATGAAAAATAGTTGGGCTTTCAGATTTCTATCTCAGAAAGAAAACTCATGTAAATCTAGAATAGTCATCCACAACCACAAATGTATAGACTTTTCTACCTAGACTATGAACTGGCATAAGACCAAATAGATCCATATGCATGAGGTACAAACACCTTACTGGATCTTTGGTATCAAGACTGTGGAAGGAGGATTTGGTCTGTTTGCCTTTTTGACAAGCTGAACACACCCCCTCCTTGATGCACTTGACCCGAGGTCCATTTCTGACTAACTCTTTACATAAGAGTTGACCTATAGTCTTATAGTTGAGGTGAGATAGCTTCTTATGCCATTTGACACAATGAGAAGCTTTCTCATCTGCAATAAGACAAACAGGAGAATCTATATTCTCACTCACAAAAGTTAGACAATAAACATTTCCTTTTCTATAACCTGACAAGATGACCTTTTGATCACTTGTCCTTCTAATCTGACACCCATTCTTAATAAAAGAAGTGTCATAACCAAGATCACTCAGTTGGCTTTTGCTTATTAGGTTATGTTTCAGACCTTTCACATAAGCCACTTGGGTGATAGTGATTGAGCTATTGGAAATGTTACCAAACCATTTAATGACCCCTTTTTCAGATCCTCCAAAGATCACTTTGGGTCCATTCTCTATAGGAGTGTAATCCTTCAACATCCTTCTTGTTCCAGTCATGTGCCTGGAACATCCACTGTCCAAGTACCATATTGGGGTATTACCACTTGGACACACCTGCATCAAATAGAATTACTTAACCTTAGAACCCCAATAATTATTGGGTTCTAGGTTCAGGTTAGACTGAAACTTGTCATACTTGCCTGCAGCCTTTCTGACAGGTAAGCTAGCATTCTTCCTGACAGTAGTGTTGTGCCAACAATCTAAGGAATAATGTCCCACTTTGCCATAACACCAGCACTCAAATCTATTGTATCTTATCTTAGATCCCACTTTGCCACAACACCAGCACTCACATCTATTGTATCTTATCTTAGATACAGGCTTAACAACATTACTGTCAGCATACCTTAAAATTGTAGGTTCAATAGTCCTTTTCTTAAGTGTTGGGGCTGACGCTTCCAACATTAATGATTCCTGATGATCATAATGTGTTTGTACATGGGCTGCCCTATTGGCAATTACACCCTTGTAATTTAGATTACCAAGCTTACAGTGACCATGAGTAATGTCATGGTCATACTTGTTAGTAGGCTGCATCACTTTCCTGAAAGCAACAGGAGGTTTGGAGGCTAGTGGCTAAACCAGGGCTTTGCCTTTTCTTTTGGAATTAGCTGCCCTAGTTCTTCCCTTGAAACCTAATCCTGTCTTACCCTTTTGGAGAATGAAGTCATCAATTAAAGGTAAGACTGACTTTGGCTTTGAGAACTTAGCCACAAGTTTCTTCTCTCTTTAAAGTCTGACTTCCAAACTCTTGATTTGATCTTGGTTGTGGGATCCATTCCACACCATTGGAGTACTTCTCTTGTCATGGAAGATGTTATTTCATCTTATTCTTTAACTCTGGGTAGTTGAAAATGTTTTACTTAAACTCTTCTGAGTGAGTTTGACCTTGGTTCCTTGTACAGATGACTTAATTTTCACTCCTTTTGAATCCAGAGATGTCGTCGTGTAGAATTCAAGAACCTCCTTTTTCCAAATCCTTGTAGGTTCTGAGACCAAATACTCCAATCCATTTTTTGTGATTAGGGTAATCACAGCTTTGATTTCTCTAGATCCACTCGCAAATGCATCGCGAACTAGTTCATAGCCTTCGTTGATGTTTTCTTCCAGCTTTGGTGCCATTAGGGATGAGAGAGAGAGAGAGAGAAGAAGGAGGATGAATGTTTGTCGACACAAGAATGTTGAGAACGTAGTCGACAGAGGTTTACTTCCACCTATTTATATGTTTCTAAACAAGGAAGGTCAACAAATGGGTTGAAATAAACCTATTGTGTCGACACTATTGGGATTGTGTCGACACAGACTACTAAAGTCTTGACAGAGAATTACTATTCTATGTGTTGACACCAATTGCGATGTGTCGACACAAATAATATTAAGAGCTTACACTAATCTCTACGTGTCGACACAGACGTCTGTATGTGTCGACATTAATATTTAAGTGTCAGGATAACTATGTGTCGACACCAAATTCTGAGTGTCGACACAATCTTCTGGATGTGTCGACAGAATATTTCTTATGTGTCGACACCATCTACTAAGTGTCGACACCTTTGTCTTTAAGTTTTGACACACATTTACTTAGTCAAATTTGTCATTCTTATTCTAAGTTCAGCATGCCTAATTCAATTTTAAAATAATTGAATTTAGTTTCATCTAGTGGTTTGGTGAACATGTCAGCAATTTGAAAATTAGTATTGACAAATTCTGAACTTATATCTTCCTTTTCAACATGATCTCTAAGGAAATAAAATTGTATTTCTATGTGCTTATTTCTGCTATGAGAAACAAGATTTCTAGCAATAGAAATGGCCCTAGTTGTAACACCCCAAAATTTAGAAGTTGGAAAAAATGTGAGTGACACGGCCTAGGACACGGGCGTGTCCCAGGACGTGTCCTTCCTGGGTGAACGGTCGACGAATGCAACATTTGACCTCGGGCATGTCTGGTATCGTGTATGGGCACACGGCCTGAGACACGGGCGTGTCATAAGGTCGTGTGAGTCTCGGGTGATTTTGAGTTTTTGCAGCCTGAGGAGCACGGCCACAAACACGGCCGTATTCGTAGGCGTGTCGGGTGACACGGCCCATGACACAGGCGTGTCACATGGGCATGTACTGGAATTTATGAGTCAGTTGAGCACCGCTTAGGGAACACGGCCATGGACACGGGCGTTTCACAGGCCGTGTCAGGCAAAATTTATGATTTTTGGTGAAATCGTGGCCATCCATTCCTGCAGCCTGGATCCAAGGGCTGAGAGGCATCCCTGTCTTCTTAAGGCCGAGAATGGGTTGGTGAAACTCATTTGGCTTTTGAATTTCTCTTACTAAATTTCTAGAGAGAGAAAGAGAGAGGAAGAAGGAGGAGGAGGAGAGGGGGCTGATCACCGGTGGTGCTGCGGTTTGTCGACGAGAGATTCGAGGCCGGCATTGTAGAGGAAAAGCTCTTATGAGTCGTTCGAGCCAGCTTGGAGCTCATGGAACCGAAGCAGTCTTTGAGGGTAACGACTTTTCTTCATAGCCATGTGAAGGCTCCCTTTTTGCATATGCACATGATTCCCCCACCAGCGTGTGGTCGGTTCTGGGGATCATTGGGTTGATTCATGAAATCCCCAAGTGGTTAGCATATAGATCCGGAAATGAAAGTACGGAATATGCATGCTGTGTGAAGCCCATCTTGACAGGTTGGTCCGGATTGGTGATGTTGCATACGAACCGGAGAAGACTCCGTGAAAACGTGTAGTTTAGGATTCGACGGATTGGACCTGTGAAGGAAGTAGCAGGAAGTACTGGAGTGGTAGTCCAGGAAAATATCTGTATCATGCTTGCGATGTTGGGTCATGCCTGTACAGATAATAACAGGAAGTATCGGATGGAAGTCCGGGAAAGGCCTATTGTAATGCTGAATGTTTGGGTGGTACCTGTGAAGAGAGTAACAGTAAGTACTGGCATGGTAAGCCAGGAAAGACCCCTGACATTTGTGATATGCATGGTGTGGTACCTGCAGAAGGAGGAAGTACTGGTGTGCACAGGAAAGACCCGCCGACGTTGTGATGTTTGTGGTGTGGTACCTGTTAAGACAAGAAGTACTGGTGTGCACAGGAAAGACCCGCCAATGTTGTGCTAGAAATGGGTGTCAGAGGATACCCAGGCTGTAATGCCAAACAAGATCGGTGAGACCAACCCGCGCCATTTATGTGCCGCGAGTACGTGGTACTCGGTGACGGCAAAGGCGAGTTGGACAACGGGGGGGTGGAGGATCTGACCTGCGCTATGTCCATCTGACGTGAGACCTAAAACTGTGGTCTGTTGGAGCACATAGTGAGAGTCTTAGGCCTTCGAGCCATGTCATAATGGGGGGCTACGGGCCATCCCGGTGCGTTAAGACTAGAACTCCGGCTGCACGCCATGGAGTAAATGCTCAAGTGATTTGCCGTTGGGTTGCGACCCTGATACGGTGGTGGGCAACTGGTTCGCTGGTACACCAAGAATGTGCCCTGAGTGCACGGATCATTGGGCCGCATGTCTGACGATTGTGATGAAATGGATGTGCGTGAGTGCACATTGAATGAGCTATAGATATATATGCTTGTACATGCTATGCTCTGCAGGGAAGAATATCACTGCCCCGAGATAAGGGGCAGGGTCGTTATAATTTGGTCAGCGGAATGCTGACTGTTGCCTCTTTTGCCACCATTGGGTAGCCTGTCCCTATGCAGGTGTTGGAGAGCCAAGCGGGACGCATAAGGGCTGAAGTCCCTATTGTTGTTGCTGCTGCCGCCGCTAGACCTCGATGGCTAAAGAAATGAAAGTGTGATGTTTTCTTTTGTGTGGTCGGCCTGCGCGCCATTGTTTATGGCCACTTGTATGAAAGCCCTGTAAGGCCTTAAGGCCAACTCTTTGTATTGTATGTGTTGTAAGACATTCCTACGAATATAAAAAATATGGGGTTTTCTATGTCGGACATTCAGGTGTGGAGTTCAAGTGTACTGTATAGGCTTCAGCTAGAATGCAATGGGTTAGGGTGTGCAGCGCTACTCTGGTGTCATACCATGACTTCACCGCTCATTTTGTGGTCTACCCTGTGGGGCCCCGGCCGGACCTTCTAGGATATACGATATGAACGGATGGGGTTGTTACATTTTTTGTATCAGCTGTCTTGGTATTTCCCTTTCTAAGTCGTGGTCGACTTCTTTTGTGGGGTGGCGAGCACGTGTCTGTGCACACCAAAGTAACACGATTGAACTCCTGAATGTCCATAATAGGAATGCAAATATATGTGTTTGAGGAACCTGCGCGTTCCTATTTTGTTATGATTGCTTGTGTGCGGTCGCTAATATGTGTGTCTTGTCCACCTTTAGGTGACACGAAGTGGAGCTGGGCCGTCGGAGCCCCAGCGTTCTGAAGAAAGTACGACACCAACCGAGGTGCCTACACCTCCACCATCTGCAGAAACCATTCGATTAGTTGCTGAGGCTGTATTTGCCATGATGCATGGCCAACCAGTTGGGCAGGCATAGCCAGTTTTGAGACCAGAACAGGTGGCGGCAAGTCCAGAACCTGTTGCGGCTGTAGATCCTCGAGCGGCTGAACGACGGTTGATGCGGTTTATGAGTTTTCATCCACCTACGTTTTCGGGAGTATGATCTCCTACGCAGGCTGAGGATTGGCTATCACGCATCAAGAGTATTATGACGGCGATCGAGTTGGAGGAACATCAGAAAGTTACCTTAGCTACCTTCCTACTTGAAGGAGAAGCGAGATTATGGTGGGACGAGATGAAGTTGCATCACTTGGAGGGGAGAACGTTGACACAAGTGACCATGGAGGAATTCTCTCGACTCTTCCTGGAGAAACACATTCCCGTAGCACAGCGGATAGCCATGGAGAATGAATTCGAGAGATTAACGCAAGGAGACAGTAGTGTTGAAGCGTACCTGCATGAGTTTACTCGCTTGGGCCGGTATGCGGGTTCAATATTTGTTGATGAGCAGAGGAAGACAAATTGGTTCTACGAAGGATTGCGGGACGAGCTGAGGTTCCTGCTTTCGAGTTCGGTGAACCAGGGCTTCCAAGCGTGAGTAGACACTGCGTGCGTGCTGGAGAAAGACATGAAGAGGGTGCAGGGGAAGAGGGCCTTGGCTGTGACACAGCCAGAGTTTAAGTTGCCCCGACCGGCAAAGTCATTCTATAAGAAGAAGTGGGGCAAGAGGCCCAAGACGGTTGGACAAGCTCCTTCTTCAGTTACCTCGGGAGCAACGTCGGTGGCCACCTCAAAGCCGGAGACTCGTACATGTTTTACTTGTGGACGGGTGGGGCACATCGCTCGTGACTGTCGGGTGCCGCCAAAGAATGAAAAGAAGGAGGGAGCGTCATATGCTGAGAAGGGCAAAGCAGTGGTGGAATCCTCTGCATCTCAGGCATAGCCCCGGGTCTACAATCTTGGCCTGCAGGAGGCCATTAAACAAAGTGACGTCATCACAGGTACGAGTTTAGTTTTGAGTATTATTTTGTTTGTATGCTTTGTTTCTTGCATATGTGTATGTGGCTTGTGTGTAATGCGATTACCACAGGCTTTGTACTGATTCGGAACACGCTGGCGCGAGCACTGTTTGATATGGGTGCGTCGCATTCTTTTCTGTCTCGAGAGTTTATAGCGCGGCTTGGGATACTCAGTCGTGTAAAGGCAGATAGCGTCAGAGTGGTGTTGCCGAATGGTTGTATGATGCTTGCGGATCAAGCTTGCGATGTGGCAGTGCATATAGGAAGTCGGGATTTCTGTTTGACGACATCTGTATTACCGATAACGGAATTTGACGTGATATTTGGGATGGATTGGCTTGCGGAGCAGCATGCCTTGATTTATTGTCAATCCAAAGAGATCACGTTGGGACAGAATACCGAGCAGGAGACGAAGTTTGCGGGTATGCGAGGAGTTGCAGGGACGTTGATGTCTGCACTCCAAGCTATCACAGCTGTTCGGAAGGGCGCGGAGGTATACTTCACGCTAATTCATGCGGTGGAGCCTAAGGCCAGTATGAGTGATATTTCGATTGTGTCAGAGTTTACAGATACGTTTCCCAAGGATCTCCCTGGGCTACCACCCCAGCGAGAGATTGACTTCACGATAGAGCTGGTGCCAGGTGCGAAACCTGTGGCCCGCTCGCCATATCGCATTGCGCCAAATGAGATGGCGGAGTTGAAAGTCCAACTGCAAGAATTGCTGGAGCAGGGTTTTATACGCCCAAGCCTGTCACCTTGGAGCGCCCCTGTGCTTTTTGTGAAAAAGAAAGACGGGAGTTTGCGGTTGTATATTGATTACCGTGAGCTGAACAAGCTGACTGAGAAGAACAAATATCCGATTCCGCGGATTGATGAGCTGTTTGATCAGCTAGTGGGATCAACCGTCTATTCCAAGTTGGATTTAAAATCTGGTTATTACCAATTGATAATCCGGGAAGGTGACATTCCCAAAACCGCATTTGGAACGCGTTACGGGTACTACGAATTCACGGTGATGCCATTTGGACTATGTAATGCGCCCTCGGTGTTTATGGATTTGATGCACCGTACGTTCCGAGAGTACCTGGATTTGTTCGTGATAGTGTTCATTGATGACATCTTGGTGTACTCGAAGTCGAAAGCTGAGCATGAAACCCACTTGCGGCTGGTGTTGAACACGTTGAGGCAGAACAAGCTCTATGCCAAGTTCTCGAAGTGCGAGTTTTGGTTATCGTCAGTGGCTTTTCTAGGCCATGTGGTGAGTGGAGCGGGCATAGCAGTGGATCCTGCAAAGATAAGGGCCATAGAGGAGCGGCTGGTGTTGTCTTCAGCGGCTGAGGTCAGGAGCTTCCTTGGACTTGCGGGCTACTATCGAAGATTTGTTGAGAATTTCTCGCGGATCGCTTTGCCGTTTACCACGCTGACGAGAAAAGACCAGAAGTTCGTCTGGACACCAGAGTGCACACGAGCTTTTGAAGAGCTGAAGGTTCGGTTGACCACGGCGCCGGTGTTGTCTTTGCCATGTGGGACCGATGGATTTGTAATTTATAGTGATGCCTCAGGGAGAGGCTTAGGCTACGTTCTTCTACAGAATGGCAAGGTGATTGCTTATGGCTCACGCCAGCTGAAGGTGCATGAGCGAAATTATCCCGTCCATGACTTAGAATTGGCGGCGGTAATTTTTGCACTAAAGCTGTGGCGACACTATCTTTATGGAGTGAAGGTGGAGATCTATACAGATCACAAGAGCCTAAAGTACCTATTGGAACAGAAGGACTTAAACATGCGACAATGAAGGTGGTTGGAGTTCCTTGGGGACTAAACTTTCGAGATTCACTATACTCCCAGGAAGGGAAACATCATCGCGGATGCATTAAGTCGGAGAGCTCCAGTTAGAGCGAATTGGTTGCAGAGGCATGATGAACGTCTCATCCAAGAGCTAGAAGCGTTAGAGATTTCTTGTGTTGACAAGAATTCCACCGCCAATGCATGTCTGAACTGGACGGAGGTGCAATGTGACCTTGCAGATTAGATTCGACGAGCAACAGGGTTAGATGAAGATCTCTTCTGCTATGTTAAGGAGGGACCAGAGGGCATATTCTCCTGGAATGACGGTCTTTTGCGGAAAGAGGGTCGTATGAGGCTATAATAACAGCTACCAGGCGAGCATCGGTATGACACCGTATGAGGCTCTGTATGGACGGAAGTGTTGTACGTCTTTAGCTTAGATAGAGGCAGGCGAAGCCAGAGTGTACAACAGAAATGAAATCGATGAAGCGAATTCAACGATTCGTACTATTCAGAAATGACTATTGATCGCTCAAGATCGGCAAGCGAAATACCACAACGCCAAACACCGGAACGTGGAGTTCGCGGTAGGCGATTGGGTCTACTTAAAGATCAAGACCTTCAAAGGCGTATCCCGGGTTCGACGTTTGAAAAAGTTGAGTCCAAGATATTTGGGTCCATTTGAAGTGGTTGAGCGAATCAAAGAAGCTGCGTATCGGCTAGCTCTTTTGGCAGACTTGGGTGGACTACATGATGTATTTCATATCTCGGTGCTGCGGAAGGCCATGAAAGATCCAGCTCAGGTGATCAGGGAAGATCAAGTGCCGGTGGAGTACGAGCTAACAGCGAAAGTTAGACTCATTCAGATCGAGTATCGAGCCGAGAAACATATGCGGAACAAGACAGTCGGGATGGTGAAAGTCTGGTGGGACAACTGTCGCCGTGAAGAACTTACATGGGAGCGAGAGCAGACCATACGAGCTGAGTTTCCCGAACTTTTTGTGTAATGGTTAGACAGTGTGTATCGACTGATATTTTTGCCGATTGTGGAATGAAACTCATTTTGGTTGAGTCCTTACTTTTTGCAAATTTCGGGGACGAAAGTTTTGTAAGGAGGGGAGGGTTGTAATACCCCAGAATTCAGAAGTTGTAAAAAATGTGAGTGACACGGCATGGGACACGGGCGTGTCCTAGGACGTGTCCTTCCTGGGAGAACGGTCGACGAACGTAACATTTGACCTCGGGCGTGTCTGGTGCCATGTATGGGCACACGGCCTGAGACACGGGCATGTCACAAGGCCGTGTGAGTCTCGGGTGATTTCGAGTTTTTGCAGCCTAAGGAACACGACCACAGACACGGCCATGTTCGTAGGCGTGTCGGGTGACACAGCCCATGACACGGGCGTGTCACATGGGCGTGTACTGGAATTGATGAGTCGGTTGAGCACCGCTTAGGGAACACGGCCATGGACACAGGCGTGTCACAGGCCGTGTCAGGCAAAATTTATGATTTTTGGTGAAATCGTGGCCATCCATTCCTGTAGCCTGGATCCAAGGGCTGTGAGGCCTCCCTGTCTTCTTAAGGCCGAGAATGGGTTGTGGAAACTCATTTGGCTTTTGACTTCCTCTTACTACATTTATAGAGAGAGAAAGAGAGAGGAAGAAGGAGGAGGAGGAGGAGAGGGGGCTGATCACCGGTGGTGCTGCGGTTAGTCGAAGAGAGATCCGAGGCCGGCGTTGTAGAGGAAAAGCTCTTATGAGTCATTCGAGCCAACTTGGAGCTCATGGCACCGAAGCGGTCTTCGAGGGTAATGACTTTTCTTCATAGCCATGTGAAGGCTCCCTTTTTGCATATGCACATGATTCCCCCACCAGCGGGTGGTCGGTTCTGGGGATCATTGGGTTGATTCATGAAATCCCCAAGTGGTTAGCATATAGATCCGGAAATGAAAGCACGGAATAGGTATGTTGTGTGAAGCCCGTCTTGACAGGTTGGTCCGGATTGGTGATGTTGCATACGAATCGGGGAAGACTCCGTGAAAATGTGTAGTTTAGGAGTCGACGGATTGGACCTGTGAAAGAGGTAGCAGGAAGTACTGGAGTGGTAGTCCAGGAAAATATCTGTATCATGCTTGTGCTGTTGGGTCATGCCTGTACAGATAATAGAAGGAAGTACCGGATGGAAGTCCGGGAAAGGCCTATTGTAATGCTGAATGTTTAGGTGGTACATGTGAAGAGAGTAACAAGAAGTACTGGCATGGTAAGCCAGGAAAGACCCCTGACATTTGTGATATGCGTGGTGTGGTACCTGCAGAAGCAGGAAGCACTGGTGTGCCCAGGAAAGACCCGCCGATGTTATGAACTTTGTGGTATGGTACCTGTTAAGGCAGGAAGTACTGGTGTGCCCAGGAAAGACCCGCCAACATTATGCTAGAAATGGGTATCAGAGGATACCCAGGCTGTAATGCCAAACAGGATCGGTGAGACCAATACGTGCCTTTTATGTGCCGCGAGTACGTGGTACTCAGTGATGGCATAGGCGAGTTGAGCAACGAAGGGTGGATGATCCGACCTGCGCTATGTCCGTCTGACGTGAGACCTGAAAGTGTGGTCTGTTGGAGTGCATAGTGAGAGTCTTAGGCCTTCGAGCCATGTCACAATGGGGGCTACGGGCCATCCCGGTGCGTTAAGACTAGAACTCCGGCTGCACGCCATGGAGTAAATGCTCAAGTGATTTGTCGTTGGGTTGCGACCCTGATACGGTGGTGGGAAACTGGTTCGCCGGTATACCAAGAATGTGCCCTGAGTGCACGGATCGTTGGGCCGGGTGGCTGACGATTGTGATGAAATGGATGTGCATTAGTGCACATTGAATGAGCTATAGATATATATATATATATATATATGCTTGTACATGCTATGCTCTGCATGGAAGAATACCGCTGCCCCGAGATAAGGGGTATGGTCGTTATAATTTGGTCAGCGGAATGCTGACAGTTGCCTCTTTTGCCACCATTGGGTGGCCGGTCCCTGTGCAGGTGTTGGAGAGCCAAACGGGATGCATAAGGCTGAAGTCCCTATTGTTGCTGCTGCTACCGTCGCTAGCCCTCGAAGGCTAAAGAAATGAATGTGTGATGTTTTCTTTTGTGTGGCCGACCTGCGCGACATTGTTTATGGCCACTTGCATGAAAGCCCTGTAAGGCCTTAAGGCCAACTCTTTGTATTGTATGTGTTGTAAGACATTCCTATGAATATAAAAAATATGGGGTTTTCTATGTCGGACATTCAGGTGTGGAGTTCAAGTGTACTATATAGGCTTCCGCTAGAATGCAATAGGTTAGGGTGCGCTGCGCTACTCTGGTGCCATACCGTGACTTCACCGCTCGTTTTGTGGTCTATCATGTGGGGCCCCGGCCAGACCTTCTACGATATACGATATGAACATATGGGGTTGTTTAAAATCACAAAACAATGGAGTTCTACTTACCTGGATGCCATAATCTTCAAGCTGATGTTGTATCCATAACAGCTGAGCACAGCAACTGCATGCATCAATATATTCAGACTCAGTAGTGGAAATAGCCACACATGTCTGCTTTTTGCTGCTCCATGACACCAATCTTCCTCCTAAAAACTGACATGTGCCGGTTATACTTTTTCTGTCTTCTTTGCATCCTGCAAAGTCTGCATCTTGATTTCCTTCAGTCTCCCCATCAAGTTGTACTATATTTTCTTCATCATCAGCTTGTGGGTCTTATACTCCCCCTGGACAGCATCCATCATTTTCTTCATCCTGCCTTGTAGGTTGGTCTTCACTAATGGTTAGCTTGTCCATCTTTTCCTTCAGACCTGTAGAACTACAAGAAATACTAGACAGCTCACAGTTTATTAGTTTAGTTTCATCAAAAACTACATGTACAAACTCTTCTACAACTTTAGTAGTCAAGTTGTAGACTCTGTATACCCTACTGCTATTGTTGTACCCAACAAATATCCTTTCTTGGGATTTGATAGCAAACTTAGTTAAATAGTGCTTGCCATTATTAAGAACAAAACACTTGCTACCAAAGATCCTAAAATAGTATATGTTTGGTTTTCTGCCTTTCATAATCTCATAGGATGTCTTTTTGTGGCTTTTAGTGATGGATGCTCTATTGAGAACATGACATGCAGTGTTTATTGCCTCAGCCCAGAAATATTCTGGGAGAGAAGTGTCACTTAGTAGTGTTCTACAAGCCTCAATAAGAGTCCTATTCTTTCTTTCAGCAATACCATTCTGCTGAGGAGTTCTTGGTGAGGAGAACTCCTGATGAATCCCTAGTTCTTCACAAAACCTTGTCATGCATTCAGATTGAAATTCAGTTCCATGATCACTTCTGATTTTAACCACTGAATTGTTAAGTTCATTCTGAATTTGCCTGACAAAGTTATGGAAAATAGTTGGGGTTTCAGATTTCTGCCTCAGAAAGAAAACTCATGTAAATCTAGAATAGTCATCCACAACCACACATGTATAGACTTTCCTACCTAGACTATGAACTGGCATAGGACCAAATAGATCCATATGCAGGAGGTACAAACACCTTACTGAGTCTTTGGTATCAAGACTGTGGAAGGAGGATTTGGTCTGTTTGACTTTTTGACAAGTTGAACACACACCCTCCTTGATGCACTTGACCTGAGGTCCGTTTCTGACTAACTCTTTACTAAAAAGTTGACCTATAGTCTTATAGTTGAGGTGAGCTAGCCTCTTGTGCCATTTGACACAATGAGAAGCTTTCTCATTTGTAATAAGACAAACAGGAGAATCTATATTCTCACTCACGAAACTTAGACAATAAACATTTCCTTTTCTATAACCTGACAAGATGACCTTTTGATCACTTGTCCTTCTAATCTGATACCCATTCTTAATAAAAGAACTGTCATAACCAAGATCACTCAGTTGGCTTATGCTTATTAGGTTATGTTTCAGACCTTTCACATAAGCCACTTGGGTGATAGTGATTGAGCTATTGGAAATGTTACCAAACCCTTTAATGACCCCTTTTTCAGATCCACCAAAGATCACTTTGGGTCCATTCTCTATAGAAGTGTAACCCTTCAACATCCTTCTTATTCCAGTTATGTGCCTGGAACATCCACTGTCCAAGTACCATATTGGGGTATTACCACTTGAACTCACCTGCATCAAATAAAATTACTTAACCTTAGAACCCTAATAATTATTGGGTTCTAGGTTCAGGTTAGACTGAAACTTGTCATACTTGTCTGCATCCTTTCTGACAGGTAAGCTAGCATTCTTCCTGATAGTAGTGTTGTGCCAACAATCTAGGGCATAATGTCCCACTTTGCCACAACACCAGCACTCATATCTATTGTATCTTTTCTTAGATACAGGCTTAACAGTATTACTGTCAGCATACCTTAAAACTGTAGGTACAATAGTTCTTTTCTTAAGTGTTGGGGATGATGCATCAAACATTAATGATTCCTGATGATCATAATGTGTTTGTACATAGGCTGCCCTATTGGCAATTACACCCTTGTCATTTAGATTACCAAGCTTACAGTGACCATGAGTAATGTCATGGTCATACTTGTTAGTAGGCTGCATCACTTTCCTGAAAGCAACAGGAGGTTTGGAGGCTAGTGGCTAAACTGGGGCTTTGCCTTTTCTTTTGGAATTAGCTGCCCTAGTTCTTCCCTTGAAACCTAATCATGTCTTACCCTTTTGGAGAATGAAGTCATCAATTAAAGGTAAGACTGACTTCGGCTTTGAGAACTTAGCCACAAGTTCCTTCTCTCTTTGAAGTCTGACTTCCAAACTCTTGATTTGATCATTTTTGAATGTAATTGCACCCATCTGAATAAAAGTTATATTTTTTAGTTTGGCAACTTCATTCATCTTCAGATCCGGCATTTTTTCTGAATCTGATGCAGCCAGTTTAAGGGATGCAATTTCCTTAGCCTAGTTTTTGACAAGGTTTCTACTTCTCTTAAGTGCTTGCAACAGATCACCATACTCATCAATAAGTTAATGAACATCCCCTTCAGATTTTGAACCATCCACATCTCTTGATGCAGATGCTTCTGATTCTAATCCAGTATAATAATCAGAAACTGTAGATAGGCTGTTTACCTTGCTGGGACCAGGCTGATCCAGACATTGATCTTCCTCAGTCAAAGCCATCAGCCCTCTATAGTGATGATCTTCAGTCCCATTCATTGACTCCAGCATTTGCAAGAACTCAGATTCTACTGAATCCTCTTGAGTAGTAAACAATCCTATATAAGCTTCAGCTTCTGTCTCTTCTCCTGAATCTGATGATGAGGAATCAGTCCAACATTCAGCTATATTATCTGTCTTAGCTTGTCTAAAGCTTTCATATTCTTGATTTTGCAGGGAATTCCTATCCTCTCTAACTTCTTCTCTTCCCTCCATGTAGACAATCAAAGTGTCCCACATCTTCTTGGAGGTTTTGTAATGAACCAGATTCTGGAATGTAGAGTCATCTATGGCACTCACAATTATATTATGTGCCCTCTTGTCTAAGGTTGCTAGAACTGATCTCTTCCTTAGTCATTTCTGAATAACTTTTGGGAGTCTTGAGATTAGCATCAAGAACTGATATGTTCATAGGAACAAATGGTCCTTCTAGAACTATGATATACATTCTTGGATCAGATGCTTCCATGAACAATCTGACCCTCTCTTTCCATATGCCAAAATTTTCTTTCCAACAGATAGGAAGCTTCATGGATCCAAGTTCTATCTGATTCACACCTGAACCCATTTTGTCTAACTAATGGCTGTCTTATAGATCCACTCAGACTGTTAAGTCTATTCTTGAGCAACCTCGCTTTGATACCACTTGAAAAAATTGGTTTCAAGATACCTAAAAACCTAGAGGAGGGGGGTGAATAGGTACAATTCTTTTTTACTTAGGTATATAAAAATTATATCACTTTTAGATCACATATGCAATATTTATCACAGCACAGTTCACAGGACAGATTTAAACAACACAGCAACACAAAAGACACACAGATTTATAGTGGTTCCCCAAGTGATGGGTACATCCACTTCCCCCTTCGCCTATCTAACAGTGTACTAGATTCGGCCTAACTCCCTTCTTTCTTCTCAGATCCTCAGTTCTTACAACTCAGAACCTTGAAAGGTCCCTACAGCTCAGACTTTAGCAAGTCCTACAACTCAGATTCTTCCAGAGAACCCTACCTCAGAGTGAGTCCACACTCCTACAACTCAGACAATTAATCCCTACCTCAGCCTTTTCTCAGGCCTACAACTCAGGTTCTTCCAGAGAACCATACCTCAGAGTGAGTCCACACTCCTACAACTCAGGCAATTAAGCCCTACCTCAGCATTTTCCCAGGCCTACAACTCAGAGAACTGATTCCCCTACCTCAGACACTCAGCCCTACCTCAGCCTTTATAAATTTAGGCTTACAACTCAGAGAGATAACTCTCCTACACTCAGATCTATAAAAGATCCTACAGAGAAATTGTTTACCAAAACAAATAGAACCTTCACCCAGGTAGAGAGAGAAAGGGTTGAAGGTTTCGTAGTCAGTTCATGATAGATCTGACAGCTTTAGATCCAACCTGTCTTAGCTTCTTCAAAGCTTCTTGAATTTGAACAAAGTAAGGTTGATCTTCATGGAGATGATCTTCAATCAACTTCCTTCTTCTATTTGGATGTGGCTCTGAATTATTCTTGCAGATTTGTTCTGGATCTGCCCTTAGAGACTTGTTGATTTCTGGATGAAGACTTCTCTTCTTCCTCTTAGTTGTTGGTTGTCTCTTCTTGTTCATTCCCATTTATTGATAGAATAGGTCTTTATATAGAGCCCATCTGAGGTTACCGGCTGATCCGGTTCCTAACGGCCTTTTGACAGCTCTGATAGATGTAAATGCTTTGTTGGTTGTGACAGCTATCAAGTCTCCAGTCATGACATCTAATACTTCATTGAACTTTAACTCAGCAACAAAGTGTCGAGACAATACTTCAAATGTGTCGACACAAATAGATCATGTGTCGACACAATCCTTGGTGATGTCGACACAGCTCACATAATATCGACATAGCTCTTCTTTTTCTTCTTGACACAGCTTCTGTGTAATGTGTCGACACAAGTCCTGTGTGTCGAAACAATAACTCGTAGTCTCGACAAAGTTGGTGTCGATAAAATTCTGGTGTGTGTCGACACAAGTCCTGCGTGTCGACACAGTTGTTGTCGACAGAATTCTGGAATGTGTCGACACAAGTCCTGTGTGTCGACAGATTTTCCATGTGTCGACATAAGTTCTGTGTGTCGACACAATCTGGCTCCTGGTGTCGACACGGCTCTTCCCAAGTGTCAACACAAGTCTTGTCAAGTGTTGACACTTGTACTTAGAAACGTTTTTCCGTACTTCCTTAACCTGCACATTGAAACTCAACACAACATCAAATACACCTTGATGAATATCATTGAGTTTGGTGAGGCTTCTCCAAATCTGGTACACATTTTTCAATGTACCCAACACACCATGCGATAAAAAGCGTTGACTAAATCTTAGTCAGAGAAATTGTTTCCTGTTGGGTACATTGGTCAAATGTATCTGATTTGAAGAAGCCTCACCTAACTCAATGATATACATCATAATGTATTTGATGTTTGTTTCAGTTACTTGTGCAGGTTTGGTATTCACTGGACTGAAGCTAAAAGTTTCTAAGTCCATGTGTCGACACCAGAGGGAAAGTGTCGACACTTGAGAAAGCTTGTGTCGACACCCAGACAAGCAGTGTCGACACTTGGAGTAATTGTGTCGACACCTGAGAAGAAGAGTCGACACCAGACAGAAAGTGTCGACACTTGGAGCTGTGTCGACACTCAGTGAAGAAGAATGCAGAAAAGCTGTGTCGACACTTAGCAGAAGTGTCGACACCTAGAAGAGCTGAGTCTACATCAGAAAGTGTCGACACTTGGAGCTGTGTCGACACTCAGTGAAGAAGAATGCAGAAAAGCTGTGTCGACACTTAGCAGAAGTGTCGACACCTAGAAGAGCTGAGTCTACATCAGAAAGTGTCGACACTTGGTGTTGTGTCGACACTCAGCAAAATTCTACAGAGACTAAGGACAAGTGTCGACACTCAACACAATGTGTCGACACTCAATCAGCAGAGTCAACATATGAAGAATGTGTCGACACTCAGCACAATGTGTCGACACACAAACAGAAGAGTCAACACTTGAAGTATGTGTCGACACTCAGCACAATGTGTCGACACACACTCAAAGGAGTCAACACTTGAAGTATGTGTCGACACTCAGCACAATGTGTCGACACACAACCAGAAGAGTCAACACTTGAAGAAAGTGTCGACACCCAGCACAATGTGTCGACACTTAGTTGAAGACTCTACACTTGAAGAAAGTGTCGACACAAGGAGCTGTGTCGACACTTAGCAAAGAACAGAAAAGTTTACAAAATATTCTAAGTACAAGTGTCGACACTAAGGAATGTGTCGACACTCAGCTGAAGAAACAAAATTGAAGACTTGTGTCAACACCAAGAAGCAGTGTCGACACTTGACAGTTTCAACACATGAAGATGTGTCGACACAAAGGAGATGTGTCGACACTTAGAAGAATTCAACAAGTTACAGAAGATCAATGTACTTGTGTCGACACTTAATTTCAGTGTCGACACTTGAAGAAGAATCTGTGTCGAGACATACAAGGAGTTGTGTCGACACCTTGTAGACTTGTGTCGACACTTACACAACATGTGTCGACACTTGGTCTATAAGTGTCGACACTTAAGAACAGAAAGTCTCGACACTATCTGACAGTTAGAGAATTTCAAGAATTGACTGGATGACATGACAGCTGCCGATCCAGCCGGTCTACAGCACTTGTCAGAGATCTCAGAAGTCAGTTATGAACCGGACCAGCCGGTTACCATGAAGAAGGCCTATAAATAGGCACAGACTGTTTACAAAAAGGAGGTTGTTGTTATTAAGAGTTAACAGAAGAAGATTAAGTTCTGATTGAGTTCAGATTAATCTAAGAGATTTGTTCAAGGGGTTGCTGATCAAGTTATCCAAGTGATACAAATCAAGAAGATCTTGCTGTCCAACAGCAGATCTAAGAAGTTGGAGAGAGAGAGCTCCAATCAAGAAATCAGTCTTTGGAACTAAGGCTGAGAAGAAGGATTCAGAATCATCTGGATCTCAAGAAGCAGAGGTCAAGGATCAACTGCAGAGGATTCAGACTAATTCAGTTCTACTCAAGAAGCTTTGAAGGAAGCTAAGTCAGTTTGGATCTAGCTGAGTTCTTCCAAGAACTCTTCAAGAAACTCTCAACTCCTCTCTTATTTTCTGAGTTGTAGAGTTAGTTATTGTAATTCAATTTTAACTTGTAGGATCCATTGGATCTGAGTGAATTGTAAGCCTATATTATAAAGGCTGAGGGTAGGGCTTGGTTGCCTGAGTGTAGGAGTTGAAGAACTCTGAGTGTAGGCCTTAATTGGCTGAGTGTAGGCCTTGATTGGCTGAGTGTAGGCCTGGGTGGCTGAGTGTAGGCCTTGGTGGCTGAGTGTAAGGCTTTGGGCCTGAGGTGTAGGAACCTAGTTGGGTTCTGAGATAGTGGAGAAGTTTGGCCGAATCTAGTACACTGCTAGATAGGCGAAGGGGGAAAGTGGATGTACCCAAAGATTGGGGAACCACTATAAATTTGTGTGTCTGTTGTGCTGTGCTGTGCTGTGGATTAGCAGTTTATATTTTGTTATTGCTGTTAGCTGTAGAAATCTGTGAGATAACTGTTTTGCTGCCAACAAAGTTTTAAAAAGGTTTAGGTCACCTATTCACCCCCCCCCCCCCTCTAGGTGTTTAGGTACCATATCTTTCAAGTGGTATCAGATCCAGGTTCCTCAAAACAAGGACTAACAGTCTGAGGAGATCCTGTTTGGCAGAAACAGTCTAAGTCAGAACACAGTTTCAAGAAAATCAAGAAACATGGGTTCTTCAGAGAATCACAAGGAATTGGGTTCAATGAAACTGCCCATATGCAGAAAAGAGATCTTTGGGATCTGGAAAGAAAGGGTTAGGCTATTTATGGAGGCCTCTGACCCTAGAATCTACATCACAGTCAAAGAGGGGCCATATGTGCCCATGAAGGTTTCAGTTTTGGATGCTACACAGAGAACTCCAAAGGATTTCTCTGAGATGACTAAGGATGAAATTGTCCTAGCCACTATGGACAAGAGGGCACAAAACATTATAGTAAGTGCCATTGATGATGCCACTTTTCAGAACTTAATTCACTGTAAAACAGCAAAAGAGATGTGGGATACTCTCATTGTCTATATGGAAGGTTCTGAAGAAGTTAGGCAAGATAGGAAGTCCTTGCTTAATCAAGAGTATGAGAGCTTTAGGCAAGGAAGAGGAGATAGCATCACTGAATGCTACAAGAAGTTCTATAGAATTGTTAATGAACTCATGTCCTATGGAAGAGAGTTCACTAACTATGAATTGAATGATAAGTTCTTAAGGTCCCTAACCAAAGATTGGGACACCAAGATCTGTGCCATCAGAGAAATGGCAAAGTTGGGAGAAATTCCTCCTCCCACACTGTTTGGCAAGTTGTTGTCTTATGAGATGCAGCTGTCAGTGAGAAAAGAGGAGGAAAAATCAACAAGGACTGAGCACAGGGAAAGGACTGTTGCCTTCAAGTCAGAAGTACCTAGAAAGGGCAGGACTAAGTCATCAACTCCTCCTCCAGAGGTAGTTGAATCAGAATCTGATGAGTCTGTTAGCACAAAGTCTACAAGCAGTGAAAGTGATGAAGACTTTGCTGCATTCACCAGACATTTTCAGAAATTCCTGAAGAAGAAACAGTGGAGGTCCAGACCTTCATTTTCCAAAGGGAAAGAAGTCCAGTATCAGGAGAAGAAGCCTTCAAAGAAGGACAAGAAAAAGACAAAGACTAGCAAGGCAACTGGGTCTAAGATAGTGTGTTACTGCTGCAATAGACAGGGTCATGTTATTGCAGATTGTCCTGAGAGAAGAAAAGAATCCAGTGACAAAAAGAAGACTCACTTCAAAGGAAAGAAGGAGAAGTCCTTTGTTGCAAAGAATGAGAAGACTCTTTCAGACATTTCTTCTTCAGACACTGAGACAGATGCTGAAGCCTACATAGGGCTATTTGCTGAAGAAGAAGAAGAGTTTATGCAGATCATGGAATCAATCTATGAACAAGAAGAGTGTCAGTGCCAAGGACTGATGGCATTGACTGAAAGTACCAAAATCCTGGAGCAGCCAGGACCTAGTCAGGTACAAAGTCCAACTCAAAGTTCAGATTCCAGTTCTAGTTCAGAGTCAGATTCATCTTCATCAAGTGATGGAAGTGTTTCTGAATCTGAGGGAGATATTCATCAGCTCTTAGATGAATATAAAGTACTGTTGCAAGCCTATAAGAAAAGCAAGACCCTAGCCAAAAGTCAGGCAAAGGAGATTGCTGATCTCAAGGCAGCTGCAACAGATTTTGAGAAGAAATTTGATCAAAAGCTCAATGAGGTAGCCAGGCTGAAACACATTACTGTGATTCAGATGGGAACTATCACCTATAAAAATGATCAAATTAAGAGACTGGAGATCAATCTTCAGAAGGAAAGAGAGCTAGTTGCTAGGTTTTCAAAACCTAAATCAGTGCTACCCTTGATTGATGAATTTGTTCATCATAAAGGAAAGGCTGGATGGGTTTTATTAAACCAGCTAGGACTGTTCAGGATCAGTCCAAGTCCAAGGGCAAAGCCCCAACATTCAATAAGCCTGCTGTAGTCAAGACAGCCAAGTCTGTACCTAAGCAAAGGTACAACAAGTTTGAATGCTGGTGCTGTGGCAAAGTTGGCCACTTTGCCTTGGACTGTTGGCACAATGCAAGTGCCAATGGGAGTAGCAAGCTACCTGGTGGAAAGCCAGTAGGTAGCTATGTCATGTTGCAAACTAACAATCACCAAGGACCCAAGTTTACTTTGGGTTCTAAGGTTCATTAATTTGTTTTGCAGGTGAATCCAAGTGGCCATACCCCAACATGGTACTTGGATAGTGGATGTTCCAGACATATGACTGGAACAAGGGGACTACTGAAGGACTATATTCCAATCAAAAATGGTCCTAAAGTGACCTTTGGTGGTTCTGAAAAAGGAATCATCAAAGGGTTTGGTAACATTTCTTCAAACCTTGTTACCATTACTCAAGTGGCTTATGTTAAAGGGTTGAAACACAACCTTATAAGTATAAGTCAGTTAAGTGATGTAGGGTATGACATCTCATTTGTTAAAAATGGTTGTCATATCAAGAGGTCAAGTGATCAAGAGATCATTTTGACAGGATATAGAAAGAGGAATGTCTACTGTCTAGACATCATGATTGAGAACAATGGTTCTCCTGTTTGTCTTGTAGCTGATGAGACAGTCTCTCATTGTGTCAAGTGGCACAAGAGGCTAGCTCATCTTAACTACAAGACTATTAGCAAACTCTTTAGCAAAGAGTTAGTGAGGAATGGTCCTCAAGTTAAGTGTGTTAAAGATGGCATTTGCTCAGCTTGTCAAAAGGGCAAGCAGACCAAATCCACCTTTAAAGCATTGAGAACAAAGATGCTGTGAGGTGCTTATACCTCTTGCATATGGATCTCTTTGGTCCAATGCCAGTTCACAGCTTAGGTAGGAAGGTCTATACCTTTGTAGTTGTTGATGACTACTCAAGGTTTTCCTGGGTGTTCTTCTTAAGGCAGAAATCTGAAACACCTAGTGTCTTCTACAGCTTTGTCAAGCAAATTCAGAATGAACTGAATAGTACTGTGGTCAAAATTAGAAGTGACCATGGTACTGAGTTTCAATCTGAAAGCATGACAAAACTATGTGAAGACTTTGGGATATTTCAAGAATTCTCTTCACCTAGAACACCTCAGCAAAATGGCATTGCTGAGAGGAAGAATAGAACCTTGATAGAGGCTGGTAGAACCCTACTTAGTGATACATCACTGCCTGAGTATTTCTGGGCTGAAGCAGTTAACACTGCATGCCATGTGATAAATAGGGCTACCATCACTAAAAGGTTAAATAAGACCCCCTATGAAGTTGTGAAAGGCAGGAAACCAAACCTATCCTATTTCAGGATTTTTGGTTGCAAATGCTTCATACTTAACAATGGGAAGTCTTACTTAACTAAGTTTGCTGCCAAGTCCCAAGAGGGAGTGTTTGTTGGGTACAGCAATAATAGTAAGGCTTATAGAGTCTACAACTTGACTACACAAGTTGTAGAGGAGTCTGTGCATGTAGTTTTTGATGAGACAAAACTTATTAACAATGAGTTGTCTAGTAGTGTGTGCAGCCCCACAGGTCTTACTAAGAAGATGGACAAGCTAACCATAGAAGATGTACCTGCTGCAAGACAGCAAGTAGAAGAAGATGGCTTATGTCCAGGGGGAGAACTACATGTACCAGGAGCTGAAGAAGTACAAGGAACTCAGCATGATGAAGATGCTGAAGAAGTTCAACCAGAAGTAAGGATGCCTCCAGCCAACAGGCATCTAAGAGATCATCCAGTAGAGCTGATTATTGGAGATCCAAGACAAGGTGTTCAGACAAGGAGCAGAAATCAGAATGCTGTAGTATATTCAAGTTTTCTGTCTCAAATAGAACCAAAGAAATTTGAAGAAGCTATACAAGATCCACAGTGGACTGAAGCTATGCAAGAAGAGCTTAATCAGTTCAAAAGGTGCAAGGTTTGGGAGCTGGTTCCAAAGCCTAAAGACCACAATGTTATAGGAACTAAGTGGATCTACAGAAATAAGTTAGATGAACAAGGGGTCATCATAAAGAATAAAGCAAGACTGGTTGCAAAAGGATATAGGCAAGAAGAAGGTATTGATTTTGATCAAACCTTTGCCCCAGTAGCCAGACTGGAGGCCATAAGGATGTTCTTGGCCTATGCAACCTATCAAGGATTCAAGGTATACCAAATGGATGTCAAGTCAGCATTCCTAAATGGTAATTTGAAAGAAGAAGTCTATGTGGAGCAGCCTCAGGTTTTGTTGATCCAACTCTTCCACATTATGTCTATAGACTTAGGAAAGCATTGTATGGGTTAAAACAAGCTCCTAGAGCTTGGTATGAAACCCTATCTAGTTTCCTCATTGAGAACAAGTTCACAAGGGGGAAAATAGATAAGACTCTATTCCTTTAGGGAATCTAGAGGCAAAGTCATACTTGTCCAAATATATGTAGATGACATTATATTTGGGTCTACTGAAAGTAGCCTTTGCAAAAAGTTTGCAAAGCTTATGCAAAGTCAATTTGAGATGAGTAGTATGGGAGAGCTAAAGTTTTTCTTGGGTCTCCAAGTTAAACAGACTGAAAGTGCTCTATCCATATGTCAGTCCAAGTTCACCCTAGAACTCATAAGGAAGTATGGTATGGATTCATCCAGTACCATGAAGACTCCTATGGGGTCAAGTATGTCTCTTAGCAAGGATGATGCAGGGAAACCTGTAGATGAAACCTTGTATAGAGGGATAGTTGGCTCCCTACTATACTTGACTGCAAGTAGGCCTGACATTATGTATGCTACATGTGTTTGTGCCAGGTATCAAGCCTGCCCTAAAGAGTCTCACTTGACTGCAGTCAAGAGAATCTTGAGATATCTAAAGGGCACTCCCTATCTAGGCCTCTGGTACCCTAGGAATGGAGATTTTGATCTAACAGGTTATTACAGATGCAGACTTTGCAGGATGCAAAGAGGATAGAAAGAGCACAACTGGAACCTGTCAATTCCTAGGTGGAAGAATAATTTCATGGAGCAGCAAAAGCAGACTAGTGTGGCTATCTCCACAGCTGAGTCAGAATATGTAGCTGCAGGAAGTTGTTGTGCTCAACTTCTGTGGATTCAACATCAGCTAGAAGACTATGGATTTCAGGTAAGTAGAACTCCACTTTTCTGTGATTCTACAAGTGCTATTTCAATAGCTAATAATCCTGTATCACATAGTAGAACTAAACATATTGAGATTAAATATCACTTTCTTAGGGAGCATGTAGAAAGAAATGATATTGCACTTGAATATGTTAAAACTGATAATCAGATAGCTGATATGTTTACTAAGCCCTTAGAAGAAGCTAAGTTCAATAGGTTCAAAATTGAACTAGGTATGATAAACTTAGACTAAGTTTACAGAACTAAAAATTGGCTAAGTAAAAAGGTGTCGACACATAGACAAGTCTATGTCGACACAGAATAGTAAGTGTCGACACTTCAGGAAAATGGTGTCGACACATCTAGGAAGTTGGTGTCGACACTTCAGAATGTTAGTGTCGACACATGTCGAGTTGGTGTCGACACATCCAATGAGGTGTCGACACTTAAGTTTTACTCAGAATTTTCTAAGTAACGTCTCGACTACATGTCGAGTAGTGTGGTGTCGACACATAACCAAGTGTCGACACATAAAATCTGTTGACTAAACTTGTGTCGACACATGTGTGTCGAGACATTATAAGTCAGTGTCGACACTTATTGACAGTGTCGACACATCTTTAGTAATCCATCCCGCCTGTTCGTCTTCAAACCAGAAAGGTATAAATAGGATTCTGTCTTTTTTTTGTCGACACGCTTTCAGAGTTTCGAGACCAAACTACTGTGTCGACATTTCTCTTTTCTAAAGACTAATTCTACAAACCCTAATGGCTCCCAAGCTCGAGGAGAACGTCAATGAAGGCTATGAACTGGTTCGTGGCGCGTTCGACGATGGCGATCAAGAAATCAAATCGGTGGTAACCCTAGTCACCGATTCTGGATTGGAGTACTTGGTTTCAGAACCAACCAAAATATGGAAGAAGGAAGTTCTTGAATTCCTTACTGGAGCTTCTGTAGATGACTCAGGTTACAGAATCAAATCAAGAGTGCATGGACCTAAGGTCAAAGTTTCACCAAGAATCTGAGAAAGGTACTTCAGCTACCTAAAACACATGATGAAGAGGAAGTAACTACTTCTAAGACCAGGGAAGCTCTTACTTGGTGTGGTCTGGATCCAAAGATGAAGGTAGGATCAGTCTTTAACAGGAAAGGCATGAATAATCAAGGAAATTCATGTCTGAAATAGTGGGAAAGGTGATTCTCAGTAAACCTGGAGGGCATGACAGGGTGTCAGCCTCCATGTTCAATATCATGACCAGAATCATCTTCACCCTAAAAACAGATTGGTCAATGGTCATTTATGAAAAGATCAAGGAAAGTCTGAAGAAGCCCAATCTGGGCAGAATTATAAGTCTCTACCTGGCTGGTACAATACCAGAGGTAATGAGCACAGCTGCTGGAAGCAAGATCAATCATATGAGAAAGATGGATTCCAGGATATTTTCTAGATGGGAAAGGGTGTTGTCAAAGGACATGCCTACCCCTGAGAAACCAGTTTCTAAGAAAGTTACTCCTCCTAGGAAGAAGAGAAAAACTGCTGTTGTGGCACAAGAGTCCTTCAAGCAGTTCTGAAAGTGAAGAACAGGTGGTGTTCACACCTGATGAGCAAGAAGAGGAGACAGTAGTCAAGACCCCTGCTCCTCAAGATGTAGCTGAGATCCAGGGGGAGCTGCCTCCAGCTAGCCCCATCCATAGGGATCACAGCCAGGGGGAGCTTCCAGTAGTAGAAGAAACATCTACTCTGGACAGTGAGCAAGCCACCCTCATTATCCAAGAGGTACTCACTGACTTAAAAACTTTAGACTATATTATAGACGATGCTGATTTGTCTGATGTTCCTCAGCAAACTCAGCTACCTAGCCAAGCTCCAGATGTTGGTTCTTGAAGACACATCTGCTGTTGTGCAAAATGTTCCAGATACTACTCAAGTAGTTGAAGAACCAAGTACTTCTCCTGCACAGTCACCTCCTGAATACACAATGGAAGACATCTTTCTGAATTTAGATCAAGAGGATTTTGACATGGACAAGGTTGTTGCTGAAGAGAAGAGTGCTGCTGCTGAGGGGGAGCACATGGCAGTTCTGGAAGAGCCTTTAAGGCTAGACACTGAGAAAGCACCTGATGTGCAGACTGAAAGGCCTGAAAGCCCTAAGAATAGAGTTGATATTGCAAGCACCTCTGCCTCTGAAGATGAGGAGAGTGCTAGGGCTAAAAAGAAGAAACTCTTTGTATTCAAGAGAAGAAGTCAGAGCTACAAGAAAGCCTCCAATCCATTGCCCCACAGCCTATAGTTCAGCAAGCTCCAACTGCTGACTATAGTGCTTTACTGATTGCACTACAGATCAAGCTGGATGAGCAAAGGAAGGCTATAGAGACTTATGTTGATGAAGGGCACAAGACCCTACAATTTGATCTGGCACAGGAAATCAAGTCAATAAGGTTTGAAATGAACCTTAATAAAAAGGAGATGACTGACTGCTTCCACAAGGGTGGGAATGCAGTAGTCTATTTGGCTACTCACCAGGAGAAGATCAAGACTCAAGTAGATGATATAGCATTGAAACAAGGCTATGTGCTGGAAATCAATTAAGGATGAATGATAATTTGACTGCATCCCACAATGCTATAGTTACTGAATTGAAGAATAAGCCAGCTGAATCTTCAACATCTGCTGCTGCAAAGGCTGAATTTGATAAAGCTTTTCAAGATGAAATTGCTGCTGTCAAGACTGCAATCAAGGATTCACAGAAGGTCATTTCTGAACAGCTTACAAAGCTTAGACCTTATTTTAAGGATGGAATCAGGTACTTGGACAGCCAAATCAGGTTCCAGAAAGATGATGTAAGAGATCATGTTGCACAAGAAGTCATAAAGGGGGAGAGAGTGTTAGTCAAGGCCAGTTCTGAGCATGCAAAATGGATTTCAAATTCAATCAAGGCTACACTTGGATATCCTCCCCTGTGTGATGATAATGAAGTTGCTGAATCTGGACTGAACCCTGCCTATTTTGGAGGTGAGCCACAAGAAGTAGCTCAAGTCATTTATCCACCTCCAGATTTTGAAATGATTCATGCAGAGGTGAACACTATGTATAGCCCATCTGGGGGCAAGGACAATGTCCATTTAGAAAAGGTTGTTCAACCTATAACAACAGCTATGCAAGAGGCTTTGGACAAAGAAGAAGAGACAAGGCTGTCAAAGAAGAGGTTTAGGGAACTAGCTGAACAAAAGCCAGATTTTGAACAATGGAGCCCTACCTCTAGGAACATAATTCTAACTGCCTGGAAAGCAGCCAAGGACAATGCTCATGAAAGGAACAAATGGTTCTCAGAAGCAGAATGGAGGAAGCATGAGATTAGGCAGGAAGCCATTGTCCAGTATAGAAGGAAGGCTAAGTTAGGAAAGCTACCTCCTACAGCTGTGGAGCCTAGCAAGTACTTTCCTAAGCCCTATCATTACTTTGAGAGGCAAAAGATCAAGGCTAATAAGCTCGATCTCAAAGGAAAGAAGACTGCTGATACTGAGCCTGCTGCTGCTGCTGCTGTAAAGGCCAAAGTACAAGCTGAGAAAGGAATAGTTATAAAGAACCTGATCAGAACTAGACTAAGATTAGACTAAGAAACATTGTTGTAATCTTTTACATATGAAATATTTTTGTAAAACAATGGAAATGTATTAAAACAATGTTAGAACAATTTTTGATAAATATATCTCATGATTGTTCAGAAGCATGTGTCTATTTCTTGTTTGTTCTGCAATGTTTAATGAGTATACATGTGTGCTTTATTACATGTTTAAGTTTACCCTGTTGACATATACCTGCTTTACATCATTTTCTAATTTTTAATTATGAGTGGTGTATATCATTGACTAAGGGTTATGACTTCTCCAAATAGGGGGAGATTGTTGGGTACATTGGTCAAATGTACCTGATTTGAAGAAGCCTCACCTAACTCAATGATATACATCATAATGTATTTGATGTTTGTTTGAGTTACTTGTGCAGGTTAGGTATTCACTGGACTGAAGCTAAAAGTTTCTAAGTCCATGTGTCGACACCCAGAGGGAAAGTGTCGACACTTGAGAAAGCTTGTGTCGACACCCAGACAAGCAGTGTCGACACTTGGAGTAATTGTGTCGACACCTGAGAAGAAGAGTCGACACCAGACAGAAAGTGTCGACACTTGGAGCTGTGTCGACACTCAGTGAAGAAGAATGCAGAAAAGCTGTGTCGACACTTAGCAGAAGTGTCGACACCTAGAAGAGCTGAGTCTACATCAGAAAGTGTCGACACTTGGAGCTGTGTCGACACTCAGTGAAGAAGAATGCAGAAAAGCTGTGTCGACACTTAGCAGAAGTGTCGACACCTAGAAGAGCTGAGTCTACATCAGAAAGTGTCGACACTTGGTGTTGTGTCGACACTTAGCAAAATTCTGCAGAGACTAAGGACAAGTGTCGACACTCAACACAATGTGTCGACACTCAATCAGCAGAGTCAACATATGAAGAAAGTGTCGACACTCAGCACAATGTGTCGACACACAAACAGAAGAGTCAACACTTGAAGTATGTGTCGACACTCAGCACAATGTGTCGACACACACTCAAAGGAGTCAACACTTGAAGTATGTGTCGACACTCAGCACAATGTGTCGACACACAACCAGAAGAGTCAACTCTTGAAGAAAGTGTCGACACCCAGCACATGTGTCGACACTTAGTTGAAGACTCTACACTTGAAGAAAGTGTCGACACAAGGAGCTGTGTCGACACTTAGCAAAGAACAGAAAAGTTTACAAAATATTCTAAGTACAAGTGTCGACACTAAGGGAATGTGTCGACACTCAGCTGAAGAAACAAAATTGAAGACTTGTGTCAACACCAAGAAGCAGTGTCGACACTTGACAGTTTCAACACATGAAGATGTGTCGACACAAAGGAGATGTGTCGACACTTAGAAGAATTCAACAAGTTACAGAAGATCAAGTACTTGTGTCGACACTTAATTTCAGTGTCGACACTTGAAGAAGAATCTGTGTCGAGACATACAAGAAGTTGTGTCGACACCTTGTAGACTTGTGTCGACACTTACACAACATGTGTCGACACTTGGTCTATGTTAGAAAGTAGCGAAAAGAAGCGAAAAGTAGAGAACAAGCCGAATAAACTTTTGAATAATTGAAATTTTATTATCCAAAAAGATAACTATTACAAAGGTATGCCCTCCCTTATATAGAATGGAGGAGAGAAGAGAGAATACAAATAAGAGATGTGGGACTAAAAATTTACAAGCTAAGCGGACTGTACAAAGTAAACCGCACAGGCCGCGCGGTTAGACAGAAGGACTAACCGCACGGCTACAATAAGAGAAGCAGAGAGGTCGCCAGTGAAGATTGCTAGACCGCCCGGTTTATAAGTCGCCGAGTCAAACCGCCAGACCGCGCGGTCTCCAACCCGCCAAGACAGACCGCCCGGTCACCAACTTCAACACTCCCCCTCAAGCTGGAGCATATATATCAATCATGCCCAGCTTATCGCAAACATGCAGAAACGAGGCAGAGACTGGCTTGGTGAAGATGTCAGCTAGCTCTTTATCAGACGTGACAAACGGAGTGCAAATTTGTTCTTTTAAAATCTCTTCACGAATGAAATGGCAGTCAACCTCAATGTGCTTTGTTCTTTCATGGAATACCGGGTTTTTGGAGATGTATATGGCGGCTTTGTTATCACAGAACATAGGAAGAGGATGGTTGTACACCTCTCCTAAATCTAGCATGAGAGCCCGCAACCATTTCAACTCACAAGTGGTTGACGTCATACTGCGATACTCAGCTTCTGCACTGGACCTGGAGACAACAGACTGCTTTTTGCTCTTCCAGCTCACCAGATTTCCCCCAACAAAGGTGCAAAAACCCGAGGTAGACTTGCGATCCCCTTTGTCATCAGCATAACTTGCATCTGAGTAGGCTTCAACCCTCAGATGACCATTCTTCTGAAACAGTAATCCTTTCCCAGGCGCTGCTTTGACATATTCCAAGATCTGCAAGGCGGACTGTAGATGACATTCCCTAGGCGCTTGCATGAATTGACTCACCTTGCCCACAGCATAGGAAATGTCGGGTCTGGTCACTGTGAGATATATGAGCTTACCAACCAGACGCCTGTACTGTGAACTATCTGAAAGAGGAGGCGAATCATCTGTCCAGGTTTTGTCCTCCCCAATAGCCATGGGGCATCGGGCAGGTTTAGCTCCAGTCAATCCTGCCTCTTTTAAAAGATCAAGGGCATACTTACGCTGAGAGAGAACTAAGGAGTCGGGCTTCCGCGAGAGTTCGATCCCCAGAAAGTACTTTGGAGAGCCCATATCTTTAGTGATCAGATGTTGGCGAAGATGTCGCTTTGTCAGGGCTACCCCTTCCTGGTCATCGCCAGTGAGAAGAATATCATCGACGTATACAACAAGAACAACCAGCCCAGAAGGAGTTTTGCGAATAAAGAGAGAGTGATCAGCAGAGCTTCGCACAAAACCAACAGCCGCCACAATACCGCTGAACTTGTCAAACCAAGCTCGAGGACTCTGCTTGAGGCCATAAATTGCCTTCTGCAGCCGGCATACTCGTGTCTCCCCCTGAGCAACATACCCAGGAGGTTGCTCCATGTAAACGGCCTCGTGAAGATCACCATAAAGAAAGGCATTCTTGACGTCCAGCTGAGAAATCGGCCAATCCCGATTGACGGCCACAGAGAGAAGAACCCGGATGGTGCTGAGACGAGCCACAGGGGAGAAGGTGTCAAAGTAATCAACCCCATAGGTCTGAGTAAAGCCCTTAGCCACAAGACGAGCCTTATACCGATCCACAGTGCCGTCTGGGCTAAATTTGACCACAAAGACCCAGCGACAGCCAACAACATCAGTACCAAAGGGAGGAGGAACAAGAGTCCAGGTACCCCGCTCAGTGAGGGTCGTCATTTCCTCATCCATGACCATCTTCCAGTGAGGAATAGCAAGGGCCTCCTGATAGGAGCGGGGAGTGGCAGTAGCAGAGATAGCCAGTGCAAATGCCCTGTGAGAAGGAGTAAGACAATCATAGGAAACAACAGCAGCAAGGGGGTGTAAGGTACACGTCCGCACCCCTTTGCGAAGAGCTATAGGAAGATCCAGGTCAGCCGGGCCCGCGGCATCCGGAGCATCCGTGGTAGAGAAAGCTGGACCGGGAGAAGAGAGCGACGACAGCGGAGATGAGGGAGAGGGTGGTGGAGAAGGGAGAGAGAGAGGTGGAGGAAGGGGAGGGGGTGGAGACGGTATAGTGGCGGAGAGAGTAGGAGGAGGCGATGGAACGAAGGGAACGGCAGGAGAATCAGAAGCTGGGAGAAGAGGAGAAGAGTCATCTGAGAAGTAGGAGGTATTCTCGAAGAAGGTGACGTCAGCAGAGACGAACTGCTTACGAAGGACGGGATCAAAGCAACAGTAGCCTTTCTGAGTGGTGGAGTACCCCAGAAAGACACATTTGGTGGAGCGAGGGGAGAGCTTATCACGGGTGGCAGAAGGGTATGCACAAAGGCAGTGCATCCAAAGATTTGGAGAGGGAGAGGAAACGGCTCCTTTCCCGGATACAAAATGGAGAACGGGGTTTGGCCGTGGAGAACCGTGGAGGGGATGCGATTGATGAGGTAGCAGGCAAGGAGAACAGCATAGCCCCAATAGGAGCGAGGAACATGCATCTGGGTCATCAAGGTGCGAGCGACATCGAGCAGGTGACGGTTTTTGCGTTCGGCCACACCATTTTGTTGTGAAGTATAGACACAACTAGTTTGATGAAGAATCCCATTTTGCATGCAGAATGTAGAGAAGTCACGACTGAGATATTCTTTGGCATTATCAGATCGAAACACCTGGATAGAAACACCAAACTGAGTTTTGATCATGAGATAGAAGGATGTCCATACAGAGAATAATTCGGAGCGATCTTTTAACAGATACACCCACGTACAGCGAGAGAAATCATCAATGAACGTGACAAAATAGGAACTACCCCGACCAATGGTAAGAGTAGGAGAAGGACCCCAGATATCGGAGTGGATAAGATCAAACGGACGGGTAGAGCTACGAACGTGCTTTGGAGGGAAGGAGGAGCGGTGATGCTTGCCAAGCTGACAGGCCTCACAGTTGAGCGGAGGACTTTGAGGAGGAAGGTGGGGCAGAAGTTGACGAAGAAGACGGGGAGGAGCATGACCAAGGCGGAGATGCCATTGGAGAAGATCTGTGGAGGTGGAGGAGAAGGTGGAAAAAGCAGAGATGTTGTCTAGGAAGTATAAGCCGCCACTCTCAGTCCCAGTAGCAATCGTCCGTTGGGAGTCCGGATCCTGAAAAGAGCAAGAAGTAGAAGTAAATGTGACGGAACACTGTAATTGCTTGCAAAGAGAGGTAACAGATAATAAGTTGCACGGGAACTGTGGCACGTAGAGAGTATCCGCCAAGTGAAGAGACGGAGTGACATGAACTATCCCTGTTCCATGAACTGATGATGAAGAGCCGTCAGGGAGAGTAACCGGGGGCAAGCGAGCATGTTTCTCTAGGAGAGAGAAACACGGGAGATGGCCGGTCATATGATTTGTAGCACCAGTGTCGATCAGCCATTTGCCCTGAGTAACAACGTGTGCACGACCAGAAGACGTGACAACCGAGGCGAATGACGTGGAGGAGGATATGAAAGCCATGAAGGGAGGAAGAAGAAACTGCAGCGGTCTCGGTGACAGCACACCAGCGGCACAAAGGGCCACGACCAAGGTGCAGAGCACAAGCCGCGCGACTAAACCAGGAGGTCGCGGCGACTAACAAACAGGAGCGGCTAAAGGAGAAGGGCAGAGAGGCCGCTCAAACAAGGAAGAATCTGCGTGAAACCGCGGCGGGAAAAAAGGGAAGAAGCCGAGCGAACACGAGCGGCTAGGATGCAGATCAAGGCACAGCGGGGAAGAAGTCGCGCGGACTGAAAAAAGGCCGAGCGAACAGAAGAGAGGAGAAGAGCAGGTGACCGCGACCAAGATGCGGGTAAGAAAGGTACAACCCGCACGGTCAGGCAGATCACAGCAGTCAAGGGCACAGCGGGGAAGAGGTCGCGCGGACTGAAAAAGGCCGAGCGAACAGAAGAGAGGAGAAGAACAGGTGACCGCGACCAAGATGCGGGGGAGAAAGGAACAACCCGCTTGGTCAGGCAGATCACAGCAGCAAACCGCGAGTACAGAGACAACACGCGCGGACAGGGACAGACCGCAGCGACTAGGAAGTTGGAGCGGCAGGAAAGAACAAGGAGCGCGGCGACACGGAAACAGGTCGCTGCGACAAAGAGCAGTAGAAGAAGAGAACCAAGAAGAAGCAAGCCGCGCGAACAGGCAGCGGACAGAGACAAGCCGCGCGGATAGAAACAAGCCGCGCGGATGAGAAGACAAGCCGCGCGGATGAGAAGGCAAGCCGCGAACAAGCCGCAGAACGCGGAAGACAAGCCGCGAACAATAGAGAGCGCACAGAATCAGGAGGAAATGACCGTGCCCTCTGATACCATGTTAGAAAGTAGCGAAAAGAAGCGAAAAGTAGAGAACAAGCCGAATAAACTTTTGAATAATTGAAATTTTATTATCCAAAAAATATAACTATTACAAAGGTATGTCCTCCCTTATATAGAATGGAGGAGAGAAGAGAGAATACAAATAAGAGATGTGGGACTAAAAATTTACAAGCTAAGCGGACTGTACAAAGTAAACCGCACAGGCCGCGCGGTTAGACAGAAGGACTAACCGCACGGCTACAATAAGAGAAGCAGAGAGGTCGCCAGTGAAGATTGCTAGACCGCCCGGTTTACAAGTCGCCGAGTCAAACCGCCAGACCGCGCGGTCTCCAACCCGCCAAGACAGACCGCCCGGTCACCACTTCAACAGTCTATAAGTGTCGACACTTAAGAACAGAAAGTCTCGACACTATCTGACAGTTAGAGAATTTCAAGAATTGACTAGATGACATGACAGCTGCCGTTCCAGCCGGTCTACAGCACTTGTCAGAGATCTCAGAAGTCAGTTATGAACCGGACCAGCCGGTTACCATGAAGAAGGCCTATAAATAGGCACAGACTGTTTACAGAAAGGAGGTTGTTGTTATTAAGAGTTAACAGAAGAAGATTAAGTTCTGATTGAGTTCAGATTAATCTAAGAGATTTGTTCAAGGGGTTGCTGATCAAGTTATCCAAGTGATACAAATCAAGAAGATCTTGCTGTCCAACAGCAGATCTAAGAAGTTGGAGAGAGAGAGCTCCAATCAAGAAATCAGTCTTTGGAACTAAGGCTGAGAAGAAGGATTCAGAATCATCTGGATCTCAAGAAGCAGAGGTCAAGGATCAAATGCAGAGGATTCAGACTAATTCAGTTCTACTCAAGAAGCTTTGAGGAAGCTAAGTCAGTTTGGATCTAGCTGAGTTCTTCCAAGAACTCTTCAAGAAACTCTCAACTCCTCTCTTATTTTCTGAGTTGTAGAGTTAGTTATTGTAATTCAATTTTAACTTGTAGGATCCATTGGATCTGAGTGAATTGTAAGCCTATATTATAAAGGCTGAGGGTAGGGCTTGGTTGCCTGAGTGTAGGAGTTGAAGAACTCTGAGTGTAGGCCTTAATTGGCTGAGTGTAGGCCTTGATTGGCTGAGTGTAGGCCTGGGTGCTGAGTGTAGGCCTTGGTGGCTGAGTGTAAGGCTTTGGGTCTGAGGTGTAGGAACCTAGTTGGGTTCTGAGATAGTGGAGAAGTTTGGTCGAATCTAGTACACTGCTAGATAGGCGAAGGGGGAAAGTGGATGTACCCAAAGATTGGGGAACCACTATAAATTTGTGTGTCTGTTGTGCTGTGCTGTGCTGTGTATTAGCAGTTTATATTTTGTTATTGCTGTTAGCTGTAGAAATCTGTGAGATAACTGTTTTGCTGCCAACAAAGTTTTAAAAAGGTTTAGGTCACCTATTCACCCCCCCCCCTCTAGGTGTTTAGGTACCATATATTTCATTTCCAATACAGGATTTTGTCTAAGAACAAAAGCATTAACTGAAGGCTGTTCACTAAACGCCTAATAAACTGAGAATCTGTCTAAGGATAGAGGTGTTGAGTGAAGTCTACTCACTCAACGCCATGTCAATAGAATTTACAGATGCTGAAAATGTTGAGTGAAGAAGAAACACTCAACGCTTCCTAAACAGGAAAATCGGCTAAGTCCAAATGCGTTGAGTGAAGGTTGCTCGCTCAATGCTAAGTGACTAGAATCATTTCTAAGTGGTATGGCATTGAGTGAAGCTTACTCACTCAATGACAAGAGGCTGAAATGTTTTCTAAGTGTTTTGGCATTGAGTGAAAGTTGGTCACTCAACGCCTAGTGACAGAATGATTGGCTAAAGCCAAATGCGTTGAGTGAAGCTTGTCCACTCAATACCTGAGATAGACAGAATTATTTCTAAGTGTTTTGATGTTGAGTGATGCTTACTCACTCAATGCCTATACTACTGATGTTTGATTTTGGCTTAGTCCATAGTTGATGATGTCAGCAAAGTCAACAAGTTCAAATTAAGTGCGGGAAAGCTACAGAACACGACAAATATTTCT